>JAKSXM010000147.1:16960000-18161179 GCA_022575985.1 Anagrus nilaparvatae | reverse complement strand
CGCCGTGTGTCTGCCCATGCGGGACATGTGTGTTTACAAACACAACTAAACGTGTTTGTCTACACACATGCACGGTATGGACAGTATGCCGTGCGGCGCGACCCGTGAGTGCCAAAAGAGGATCCTGGATGGGGAAGCGAGCTGTCTGGTTGCGTGCCGAGCAACCTGAACCATCTTTGGCCTTTGCTGACGCAAGACGGGAGGTGGGGTTCTCTGCAGCCGGAGCCCATCATTAACGGCTTGGCGATGTTGCCGGTATGTACCCAAGCTGCTGGAGGACTCTAAATTTCCGAAGCGAATTATGCTTTTATTCGCGGAGGAATGGGAGGAGCAAGGTAGTGCAAGTACATGCCGTCAGCTATATCCTCTGTGATGCAACCAGTCTGCATGTCAGCTGCCCAGAATGTGAGGGGTCGAAGGAGGCCGTTGCACATGGAGTGATGAATCCTTAATGATTTGAAAATGTCTGATAAAAATACATACAAAAGCAGAAATGAAAATAAGAAGAATGGTGAAGATCGTTCTACACAGGACATGGACTGTGAAATCATAGATGAAAAGCAACAAAATGATATGGTCCAGGCGACTTTTGCCAGTACTTCAATTGGCAAAAACGTCACGCAGTTGAATCGATGTCATGCGACAATCGATGAGATATATGAAGAGATGCTATCTCACGTTGCCCAGATGGAGGAAAAGATTAAAAAGCAGACTAACATTTCGATGGTAATCCAAGACGGTGTTAGGCTGATAAAGAATAATCTAAACAAACTGACGACAATTAAAGGCATGCAAGTTCGAGAAGTCCTTTCTATCGAAACCGAATTAAAGCAGTATATTACTGAGCAATCTAAAGCTGCTCAAAATACAAAGAAAAGGTTTCGAGAAAATTCGGAAGAGGAAAATGAGACAGGAAAGCAGACTCCCTCAAAGAAGCCTGCGAGCGGGAGTAGCCCAAAAAATTCGGCACAGAAAGCCAATTCTGCTGCATCCGTGGCAAAACCACTCTCAGCTGCCAGGTTTAACAAGCCGCCAACGTATCCTAGGCTTACTGTTTCATTGGTAAGAATGACAAAAGAAACAGTGACGGAATTGGAAGGAAATAGAGACAAGACGCCGGAACCTACTGAGACTCCTCTTGGGGACAATGACGAATTCCAAGATTACACTGGCCGAAGGAACAGGAGAAAGAAAAGGAAAAAGGCAGAGAGAGAAAAAGACGAGGAAAGAAAAAAAGAAAAGAAGAAAGGGAACGCCAAGGGGAAAGCGAAGCTTCCTAGAGCTAGAGACAAGGCAGTCGCAATTAAGCTACCAGAAGGGAAAGCGTACGCGGATGTCTTGAAGCAGATCAAGGAAAGCGTTAGTGGAGAGGCTACTGCAGCTAACATCTGTTCAGTAAGAAAAACTCAAGCCGGTAACGTATTGATAGAGATGAAAGGAAAAACAGAAGGGCAAACAGCTCTTTTCGAGGCAGTCAAGGCAACAATGGGGGAGAACGTGAACGTCGCATGTTTGACGCCACGTCGGAACCTCCAGATTCGGGACATCGACTGCCTTACCACGAAAAAAGAAGTAGAGGTAGCCCTGAAAGCTGCCTTGAAGGAAACCGGACCGATTCAGGTAAAGCTATCTCAGCCTAATATTCGGGAGCAGAGATTAGCGACAATAGAGATGGACGAAAAGGCTGCGTTTAAGCTGGTCAAAAAAGGTAGCATTAAGCTAGGCCTGGGGAACTGTAGAGTAAGACTGCAGTCTACCCCACTTAGATGCTTCAGATGCTTAGCCTACGGGCATATTGCAGGAAATTGCAAGGGGCCCGATAGAAGCAAACTTTGCTTTAAATGTGGACTGGAAAACCACAAGGCAGACGAATGCACAGGAAAGCTGCGATGCTTCCTCTGCAAAGCTGCTAAAATGAAGGGAAACGAACTCAAGCACTTTCCGGGTTCCAGGAAGTGCGCTGAGTTCAAAAAAGCGATCACAAAATGATCAGGGTTGTCCAAGGAAATATGCACAGAAGCTGGATCGCAAACCAGCTCATGTATCAAATTCAGAGGGAGATCAAGGCTGACCTGTGGATCATCAGCGAGCAGTACCCAATGACTAATCCAAACCCAACCACTTGGTTCGCGGATGAATTTGGAACCGCAGCTATTTGGGTCGCAAATCCTGGAAATGTTCCAGTCGAAGCATCAGGAAGGGGCAGGGGTTTTGCATGGATTAAAAGCAAAGCCATAACGTACGTCAGCTGTTACCTAACTCCAACAGGACGTATACAGGACTACTATACGAAATTGGCAGACATAGAGGACTTCGCAAGAGAAGCGGGTGGCAACTTAATTGTTGCAGGAGACTTTAATGCCAAAGCTGTCGACTGGGGTATACCCTATACTGACTCAAAAGGAGCAGCGACACTAGAAATGGTGTCAAGGCTGGGTCTCGTTGTTCTAAACGTGGGTAACACCACAACCTTTAGAAGGCCCAGCTTTACTGAAACTATAATTGACGTCTCCTTCGCATCCGAAGGCCTGAGTACGAGAGTCAATAACTGGCACGTCATGGAAGTCTTTACTGCGAGCGACCACCAGTACATCTCGTTCGAAATTCAGCATGAGAGACTGCCCCCTGGAGAGGCATATAGGCCAAAACCAAGAGGCTGGAACCTCAATAAGCTGAACAAAGAAAAATTTATACGAGTTTTAATGATGGGACAAAGGGCAATTCTAATGAAACCCCGCAGAGTAGGAAGTAAGGAAGACGCGGAGAATGTAGTATCCGAAGTAATGACGCTGCTCAAAAAAGCATGTGACGCTTCCATGCTTCGAAAAAGGTTTAATGGAAGGAACCCACCTGTATATTGGTGGAGCACAGAAATTGCAGAGTTACGTAGGCAAAGCCACATGACGCGAAGAAGAGCAACTAGGGCCAAGTCTCGCGAAGAAGCAAGGGAACTGATGAGAGTCCATAAGGAAGTGAAGCGATCTTTGAGGCGGGCAATCAATGCCAGTAAGATCCGCTGCGAAAGGAATCTGTGCCTTGAAGTGGACAACGATCCCTGGGGATTGGGCTTCAAGATAGTCACGAAAAAGCTAAGGGGATTTGCTGCTAGCTCACTAATGGACGAAGAGGAAGCAAGGACAGTAGTTGATGCTCTGTTTCCGATGCACCCGTCGAGAATAGACCAAGAGGAGGACATTAGGGTAACCGAAATCCCGGACTTCACGCAAGAAGAGCTGTTCGCTGCCGTAGACTCTCTCAGAAATAAGAAAGCCCCCGGCCCAGACGGCATACCAGCCGAAATTATAAGAATCGCTGCGCACGAGTGTCCGTCATTGATGTTAATGATGTACAACTCGTGCCTACGAGCTGGAGTTTTCAGTAGGCGATGGAAAAAGGCACTGTTGGTCCTTATCAGTAAAGGAAAGGGAGATCCCACACTCCCGTCCTACTGGCGACCACTAGGACTGCTGGATACAGCTGGAAAGGGCTTCGAAAAAATGCTACAACCGCGTATCTTAAACGCAGTAGAAGCAGCAGGGGATTTATCTCCTCGGCAATACGGATTTAGACGGGGGAGGTCCACGATCGGGGCTGTGAAGGAGGTCGTTGACGCGATAACCAGGGCCCAAACGGGTAATCATTACTCACGTAAAATTACTCTTTTGGTCACCCTGGACGTCAAGAACGCATTCAATTCTGCAAAGTGGACAAAGTTCCTTCAAGGACTAAATGACTTTGCAGTACCAAATTATTTGATGCGGGTAATGAAGAGTTACCTAAGTGACAGAGTACTATTGTACGAGACTCTTCAAGGGAAGAGAAGTAGGAAAGTGACAGCTGGTGCAGCTCAGGGCTCCATATTGGGACCTGACCTATGGAACATCTCTTATGATGGTATCCTGAGGATGGAGTTAGCGGATGGCTGCTTTATGATAGGCTATGCGGATGATATTGCCCTCGTGATCATAGCAAGGAACGTGCAACAAGCACAGGATAGCTTGAGCGTCTGCATGTTAAAGACAAATGCATGGATGGAAGAGCACGGATTAAGTCTGGCAGTCGCTAAGACCGAGATCGTGATGTTCACGAGGAAGCAAATCAATACCGTTATTCCAATACGGGTTGGCGAGGATACCATTATAGAGACGAAAAGGTTCGCCAAATATCTTGGAATAGTTTTGGATACGAAGCGGACCTATTTCGAACATATTTCTCAAAGGGTCAAGAAGGCAGGTACCACGACGCTAGCCCTGAGCAGGCTGATGTCGAACATGAATGGACCAAAGTCCAGCAGGAGAAAGCTGCTAATGTCCGTAACTCACTCTATCCTATTGTACGGAGCGGAGATTTGGAGTGAGGCACTGGATAAGGATATATATTCGAAAGGTATGACAAGAGTGCAGAGGCAGGGTGCTCTGAGGGTTTCTTGCGCATACAGGACTGTCTCGGAAGCGGCAGTTCTTGTCATCGCAGGAATTATTCCTATTCAGCTACTTGCCAAAGAGCGTAAACTTATTTATGATAGAAAAAATGAAGGCGACGTCGACCGTATCAGAGCGGAAGCTAGGAGGGATGTGATGCTGGAGTGGCAGACGCTCTGGAGGGATGGCACAGACAGCGCATGGACCAGGCGCCTCATAAAAGAGGTCGCGCCCTGGACTCAGAGAGGGCACGGAGAGGTAAACTACTTCTTGACACAGTTCCTCAGTGGCCATGGGCTTTTCCAATCTTATCTCTTTAGGATGGGAAAGGTCGTGAGCCCTGAATGTGTATTCTGTCCCGACAAACGAGATGACGCGCGTCACACGTTTTTCGAGTGTGACCGCTGGATAACTAAAAGGAGAGCGCTGGAAGCAGAGGTTGAAGAAGTCACACCCGATAACATAGTCGGAAAAATGCTCCAGAACGAGGAATCATGGAGCGTCGTGGCAAGGTACGTGGAGGAGATTTTGCGTACAAAAAAGTTATTGACGACACCCTAACTAGGAGCCGCGTGTAGGAGCAGTCAAATTAGACGGCTCTTGCACGCGGCACCAATGGGGGGATAATGGAGGACGTACAAGGATATTTATTTATTTATTTATTTATTTATTTATATATATATTTATTTATTAATAAAGTTACTTATTTATCTAGTTGACGACACGGTGAAATAACAAGAAGGAGAAAGAAAGGATTAATGGATGGAAGGATCTTCGACCAAAGAAGATACATGGCCTTAAGTCAACCCGATGTAATGTGATAAACGGTTCCGGGCTGACTTGTATAAGGTATGATGAGGGGTGAGTTTAGTCGGTAAACATGGGGCAATGCATTCTTTGTAGAGTGCCTTGCCATCATGGAGTCCGACACTGTTCAGAACACCGGGTTCTGTTCGTGCGTAACGCATTCTCACCTCTCTGCCACTGTGCAAAAAAAAAAAAAAAAAAAAAAATTATTATTATTATTATTATTACTAACTCCGCTATACCGGTCCTAAGCCCGGCGCCTCATAAGGCTGAGGAAGGAGGAAGGTAGTTCAGGCCACCTTTCCAAGGTTGAACTGGAATCAGAGATACAGGACATAGCTTTCTGGAACAACTGAGGCTGCCCTATAAACGGGTCCCATGCCTTGCTCTTCACTGTGGTACACGCATACTGCTGTACCACAATGCACTTTCATTAGGTATGCCGCAGACAGCTTATTGCTTTCTGGAATAACTGAGGCTGCCCTATAAACCGGGTTTATGCCTTGCTTTTCCTCTGTGCATCCTTAATGGAGTGCCGCAGACTGCTATCCATAAGTATCTCTGAAGAAACGGCACACCAAAAGGGGCTCCAAGGTCTTCTCCAAATTTAAGTGCGATTTAAGCTATATGCGGGGTCGCCTTAGGCCTTAGGTATATGGCTCTTAGCATGGGAGATTTCCACCTTGAGCACAGCGACGCAGCCGATTAAAGGCTAGTTGCGGGCTCCGCTAAACTATGACTCGTGGTTATTACTTTCTGGTTTAGTAATGTGTGAAGGTAAACCTCGGGGCCAGGAAGACTTCAGCCTTTCTGGATGGGCGTGGCAAACCCAAGGAACTCTAGCTGTGTTTTGAGGAAACTCTAAAATCCTCCGCCGTGTGTCTGCCCATGCGGGACATGTGTGTTTACAAACACAACTAAAGGTATGATAAGAGTGCAGAGGCAGGGTGCTCTGAGGGTTTCTTGCGCATACAGGACTGTCTCGGAAGCGGCAGTTCTTGTCATCGCAGGAATTATTCCTATTCAGCTACTTGCCAAAGAGCGTAAACTTATTTATGATAGAAAAAATGAAGGCGACGTCAACCGTATCAGAGCGGAAGTTAGGAGGGATGTGATGCTGGAGTGACAGACGCTCTGGAGGGATGGCACAGACAGCGCATGGACCAGGCGCCTCATAAAAGAGGTCGCGCCCTGGACTCAGAGAGGGCACGGAGAGGTAAACTACTTCTTGACACAGTTCCTCAGTGGCCATGGGCTTTTCCAATCTTATCTCTTTAGGATGGGAAAGGTCGTGAGCCCTGAATGTGTATTCTGTCCCGACAAACGAGATGACGCGCGTCACACGTTTTTCGAGTGTGACCGCTGGATAACTAAAAGGAGAGCGCTGGAAGCAGAGGTTGAAGAAGTCACACCCGATAACATAGTCGGAAAAATGCTCCAGAACGAGGAATCATGGAGCGTCGTGGCAAGGTACGTGGAGGAGATTTTGCGTACAAAAAAGTTATTGACGACACCCTAACTAGGAGCCGCGTGTAGGAGCAGTCAAATTAGACGGTTCTTGCACGCGGCACCAATGGGGGGATAATGGAGGACGTACAAGGATATTTATTTACTTATTTATTTATTTATATATATATTTATTTATTAATAAAGTTACTTATTTATCTAGTTGACGACACGGTGAAATAACAAGAAGGAGAAAGAAAGGATTAATGGATGGAAGGATCTTCAACCAAAGAAGATACATGGCCTTAAGTCAACCCGATGTAATGTGATAAACGGTTCCGGGCTGACTTGTATAAGGTATGATGAGGGGTGAGTTTAGTCGGTAAACATGGGGCAATGCATTCTTTGTAGAGTGCCTTGCCATCATGGAGTCCGACACTGTTCAGAACACCGGGTTCTGTTCGTGCGTAACGCATTCTCACCTCTCTGCCACTGTGCAAAAAAAAAAAAAAAAAAAAAAAAAAAAAAAAAAAAAAATTATTATTATTACTATTATTATTTTCATTTGTTACTGGTTGCACTTCTGCACTTAAGACTTTTAAACTTGTGTCTTTATTTTCTTTCGTTAATTTTACTTCATGATCAAGCAACCTTGTTTTTACATAACTTAATGAAATTTGGTCCTCTGCTAATGTTTCTATGGCTGTGACTACTCCATCATATGCTTTAGGTAAAGAATTTAGTAAATTAGCAACCTGCTCAACTTCTTCACATTTACCTCCCGTTGAAGCCAGTTCTTGAACTAAATTCTCAAATTTAGCAAAATGATCTGCCAAAAGTGTTTCGCCTTCTAATTTCAATAAGCCCAATTTCCTTCTTACAGCTACTTGAGTAGCAATACTTTTTCTCTCATAAATATCATCCAAACTTTTAAGAATATTTTTTGCAGTATCATCTTCTGTTTGTGCAAATCTTAAAAATGAATCTGTAAGAAATTCAATTATAATGCCCTTTGCAGTTATATTTTGCTTATTCCACTCAGCAGTTTTAACTTCTGGAATAGGTTCATCTATCACGTTTAAAACATCCAGTTCTTTTAACAACGATCGAATTCTAAACTTCCATGCACTATAGCCATCCCCATTAAAAGGCTTGATATTTCTTTTAATTTTTAAATTTTCCATTTTTTAATAATAAAAAAATAAATCTAATCGTTTATAACACAATTAAATTCACAGCGTATAGCACATACAAGATAAAAGGCACAAAACACTTATTCAAAAATTACGTCGCATAAACGTTTAACTTATTTTAATTGTTTTATTATTTTATTTATTATTATTATTTAAGATGACTGGGCCCATAACCTATAGGAGGTATGGGAAATAAATAATAAATTAAAATATCAATAATTAAATGTAATTAATAATTTATTTAATAAAGAGCAGAGAACCGGCGATCTATTAATTACAAAAGTCTCTTAAATACTTTACTTAAATACTACTCTCCTTATGCGTAAATATTTTAGAAGAAAACAAAGTCATAAAATTCAAATTATGATTTCATTCTGTTATTCAAAACCTATAAACACACAGATATATGAAACACATTCATTCATATTGAATAACAACTATACCATATTAATACACAATAATACATATATACATTTTACACACAATAATATATATATACATTTTTTGAGTTTCCAACAATAGTAACCAAAACTAACCCAATCTAAGGATTTTTTTTCAATATTCCAGAAGTAGAGCTGAGATTTTTCAAAACAATAACATTTATTTGTGAAAAGGTAAGGAAATATCGGGGATCTAATTATCACGAAGCCTAATTGGGTTATAAGGGAAAATTATAAAAGTAAATATAACCAAACAAATAATGAAAAATAAGAAGAATCACATTTAAAAAAGTTTTTAATAAAATATTTGTAACTAGTTTATCATTAATCATTAACCCATTAGGGCCGGCGCGACTACACCACTGACGCTCGAATTTTTGCTTATAAAACGGGTAAAAAAATAATTTTTTTTAAAACTGAAAGTCTTCCTTTACTTAAAAGGACTTGCTTTACAAGATTCTGGGGTCAGATTTTTAATATTATTGACCGTTAATTAAATATGGCAGCCACAAAAAATGCAAAAAATCGATTCTTGATACAAAATTAAAAATCTGACCCCGGAATCTTGTTAAGCAAGTCCTTTTTAGTAAATGAAGACTTTAAGTTTAAAAAAAAATTATTTTTTTACCCGTTTTCTAAGCGAAATCCGAGCGTCAGTGGTCTGGTCGCGTCGGCGTTAATGGGTTAAGATAGAATGACACTTCACGCGCTCGATATTCAAGTGAAATTAAAAAATTGATTTAAGGGAAGATTTTTTAGGGTTCATTAAATAAAGTATAGATATACGTAAAAAATTTTTTTTTTAATAATTTTTTTTATATTTTGTATATAAAATAATTATTTTAAATAGACGTGTTTTTGCCGGAAGGGTCTGATGGTTCCGGCGATAACAAAAGTTTGGCAGCACCTATTTGAAAAAAAAAAAATCTTAAATAATATGAGTATAGTTCTTGTGTTACCTACAATTGTCAATATTGGCCAAAAAAAAAAATTATACAAATTTAAAAAAAAATGATGATGGGTAGAGCGAATTTGATCATAATGAGAAAAAATTGAAGTAATTTTTTAATTTTGTGGAAAACTTTGATTGGATTAAGTTTAATATTAATGTATAAAAAGACGCAATGTCAGTCGTAATATCAGTGTATGTAAAACGTAAATATCTTTACTTTGCTTTCTCTTACAAGGGGAGACTGAAATATTTGACAGAATTAAACAACACTTCAGCATATATTTTAATTTACGATGACCCCTTACCTGATTTAATAAAATCAACCACTGTCAAGTTTTTTTTAGGGTTATTGTTTTCAGGAATTCATGAATCTAAATGCATGCTAGAATTAAATTTCTGAAGGCACGTGACTGGAGCTTTTTTTTCGAAAACACCGACCACCCTGCGTATAAGCTATACAATGTTTTCCTCGAGTATTTTTTTTGGAAGAACACCGCAACTCCTATGCTTAAATAGGCACAGTCTTCACTAAAACAGTCTTTTGTCGGTTTCCGCGGCTCAAATTTGCTCTAACCAGGCTCATTTTAAAGGACATTGATAGATAAAAAACATATAAATTTTCTAGAAAGGTAATTTTTGATATAGCAAAATAATTGAATTTTAAAGCAAAATTTTTAAAGTTAGTCTTCAGTATTTTTAAACTTAAGGGTTCCTACAGAAGGCAAAATTATTTTTTGACTGTTGTATGTGAAAAAAATATCAAAGACGAATATTTTAAGACCATGTAGACCTATTTTGGTACTAAAGAACCAGAGATATGAATTTTTGACGGATTTTTGAAAAAAAAAGAAAAAAACACGTTTTTGCCCCCCCCTGCCGCATGAAGTACAGCTGGGGGCAAAATTCCAACGGGGAACTTATTATTTTTTTATGTATAAACCATCTGTAAAAGGTTTTTTAGATATCATTCTGGTGCAGATTTTCCCCTTATATTCCGGGATGCTTTTTATGAAAAAATTGTCATAGAATCTTTTGTATATGTGAATAAAAGAATTAGAAAAAAAAATGTATTAGCTTTTAAATATCGATTTATCTGCCTTTAAGCCAAGATTTACCTATATTTTAATATTTAAGTATAAAATTCAAAATCAGCAAACCTAAAAAATCCCCCAAAACAGTCTTCAACTATTATTTCGGTCAAAAAATTGAATTACAAAATT
This sequence comes from Anagrus nilaparvatae, assembly GCA_022575985.1. Lineage (NCBI taxonomy): Eukaryota > Metazoa > Arthropoda > Insecta > Hymenoptera > Mymaridae > Anagrus > Anagrus nilaparvatae. The sequence goes on along the minus strand of JAKSXM010000147.1, from coordinate 18,150,700 downwards.
TAAGTTAAAAGTTCTAGCTCATCACACCTGAAAACCCCCCGAAACAGTCTTCAACTATTATTTTTTCATTATTAAAAAATTTGGCATTTTTTCGAAAAAAATGGACCAATCCCGGGTCGAAAAATTTGAATTTCAAAATTTAAATATTAAATTATTAGTTATTTAAAATTTATTTTAAATTTATTTTTTATTCAAAATTTAAGTTGAGAATTCTTGCTCATCACACCTGAAAACCCCCCGAAACAGTCTTCAACTATTATTTTTTCATTATTAAAAAATTTAGCATTTTTTCGAAAAAAAATGGGCCAATTTCCGGTCAGAAAATTTGAATTTAAAAATTTGAGTTAGCAATTGTAGTTCAGCACACCTGAAAACACCCCGAAACAGTCTTCAACTATTATTTTTTTATTATTAAAAAATTTAGTATTTTTTCGAAAAAAAATTTGTCAATTTCGGTTCTAAAGATTTGAATTTCAAAATTTAATATTATAACGATTTTGTAGCATTAATTGACCAGTACTGGGTTGAAATAAATTTATTAAACTAATCTTCAAAAAAATTGATGTTTTTTTATTATTAAGTTATACGTTTCGCCTGTTTTAATTACAGGCCTTATCAATAACTGTAAAAAAGATATGTTTACATGTATAAAAAAGATTAAAAAAATGTTTTAATACAAAAATATATATATAAAAAATTACCTATAATATATAAAATATTTATCAGAAAAAAGTTGTACATTTTTTATTATTATTTAAAACTATTAGTTGTTTTGGATTTCTATACATTATCACTCAGTTTTTATAACAAATAAATCTGTGTGTAATGGTGTGACCGTTTTTATTGTAAATCTATGTGGTTGTGAGAGTATAAAAAGTTTATTATCAATAACTGAAAATGATGACTGTTTGAAAATTAATATGTATTAAATTATATGTGTAAGTTGATTCAGTGTGTTTATTGTGTGTATGTAAGAGTCATTTAAATTATTGGTGTCTTCTTTTAAGTTGATGGTTGGATGATGTAGTTGAATTTGCATACTTTCGGATACTTTTCGTTTGCCCCAATTCGCTTCTTCATCTATGAATTCAGGTTTATCGAAATTAAAAGTATGATGTAAAGTATTTGCATGTGTTGTAATTACAGCAGTTTTTCCTTTATTGTGTTCATCAATGCGCATAAAGAGGGGTCTTTTTGTCTCACCTATATACATACTAGGACAATCATTACAAGTGATCTTATATACTACTTAGTTCAAGAAACAAAGGTTTAAAGTCTGAAGTATTTCCTTGTCAGGCTAGCCATGGTTAAAAATAAAACTTGAAAAGACGCACTTCCAGATAAGCCAACTTTTACAAGGCCATCGTATAAGGAAAGGCCAAATAATTTGGGCAAAAACAAAGTTTTTTCAGTTTTTTCAAAATATCTGATTAACGGTACAAAATTTAAAAAAATTACTCAAATCAAAAATGATCCCGAGAAAATTTTACAAAAAAAATGTTATTACAAATTTTTTCGTAGGAACATTATTTTTCATGGAAAATTAAGTTTAAAAATGTAAGTGAGATTCTCTTATACGCGCAAGGCACTGTTGTCGTTCATTCCAAAAAACGTCTTCGCGCGGTAAAAATTACTTTTTTTTATCATTTAACTTTTCGCACCAAAAAAAAAACGATATACCAATCGAAAGATTAATACTTATTGGTTTAGAAAAAAATTATTTTAACAAAAAAAAAAACTAATTTGTATCCTTTTGGCCGTACGTGGACAAAAGCAATTTTATTTTTTTTTTGCCAAAAATAAAAGGGTGTTCGACTAGAAATTTTTTAAAAATTATTATTCTATTGTTTTTAACATTAGTTGGGGCCCTTATTTCACAAAAAAAAATTTTCATATATTTTGCTGGGCAAAAATGAGGCAAATTTTCGAGAGCTCTTGGAAATTAAAAAAATTGAATAAAATCGCATATTAAAAATAAAATATCTAACAAAGGTACTAAATTTTAACTTACGAAGTTGATACTTGGCTTATTTTTTTGCAAATTTCATCAGCTTTAAAGGGTTCAAAAAATTTTTTCATTATCTTTTTTCCTTTTTTTGTTTTTGGCCAATAATTGAACAGGAATTGGTAAGAAATTCTCTATTTTATTTTTTTTTTAAATTAGTATTGTGAAAAGATGGTATCGATTTTTTAAAATTTTTTAACGGGATTTAAAAAAAGAATAGTTCTTCTTTTTATTTTTGTGGTTAAAATTATTATACGTATTACTAAGCAAAAAATAAACCGGATTTTTCACGCAAGACTTGATCCTCTCTTTTGAATTATTAAAAGAGCTGCGTCGCTGTTCGTATATATTGTTGATTGTTCCCCTAAAATATATAGTACGCATGCATATATTACTATTCGATACAATATTTGTGTTAGTTTCTAGCAGTCATCTGCTTATACAGCATCTATATTTTATATGTGATACAAGAAAAAATTGATGTTTTTTTAGTTATTAAACTATTTAAAGTAAGTTTATGTTAATTACTATGCATTAAATTAATAACAACAAATATAATATTGAAAAAAAAAAAATTATAAAATATATTAAATGTAAATATAAAGCGGCGTTTTATACTGGGATTTACGTTAATAGCTTTATTTATTAATAAATATTTATAATAATATATTTACATATATCTACAAAAATTTTAACAAATACATTTATTATAATATGTAGCGCAAAATTTAATTGTAATAATGATTGTAATAACCTGTTGATGTGGACGAAAACTCAAGGGAAAATTATGCAGTAATACCTAATTCTAATACTGCAATTGACGAAAATAATGAAATTGATTCTGGTGGTGAAACTGATTTTGATGATGAAACAGATTCTAGTAGCGAAACAGAGTCTAATATTGAAACAGAATCTGATAATGAATAACATATTATAAATAAAATTATGTATTTTTATGGAAAATAAATTGTTTTATTTTGCAACTATATCTTTTTTTCTTAATTCAAAGCCAAGTTGTTTTCAATCGTTTAAGCAAAAAAATTCCGGTAACCCCAAACGGAATTCCGTTACTTAAAGGCTATATTCCGCTAACCATTATATTTCCGCTAGAGGTAAACGGATTTTTTTTCATTTCATCTATCTGTAGCACTCTTAAGCAGTAAAAATTTGTATTTTTCCAAAACGGGTTATTAGGCGCTAACTTAATTTTCATTTTCCGTGGAAAATAATGTTCCTACGAAAAAATTTGTAATAACATTTTGTTTGTACATTTTTCTCGCCATCATTTTTTTATTCAGGTAAATGTTTTATATTTTGAACCGTTAACGAGATATTTTGAAAAAACTAAAAAAACTTTCTTTTTGCCCTAATTATTTGGCACTTCCGCTATTTAATTAAAAATCGCAAAGAAATTTCCTCGCATTGATGCGATGAAAAAAAGAAATTATTGTAGAAAAACAATTTTTTATTAATTTTTTTTACGTTTCAAGTCATTTACAATCGGTCGAGCAAAAAAAATTAATTCCGGTAATCTCAAGCGGAATTTCGTTAGTTACAGGCATATTTCCGCTAACCACAATATTTCCACTTTAGATAAACCGATTTTTTTTCATTTTTTTTCATTTTATCTTATTTTTTTTTATTTATATGTCCCAAAAAAGTAACTCCTCTTCTAAAAATACTGTTTTTCCCAAAATGAACAATTTTTAAACGATTAAATTTGACCAACTTAACCCCCTTAAAATGGGCTCAAAAATTTTTTGGCAGTCTTGGCACCTGATAAGATTAATATCGTAAAATGAAATTCGTGGTAATGCCCTGCCAAGGTTCTGAAAATGCTTTGAAACTAAAATACGATATCTATTTAATTTGATTCGCAGCCGCATTTGAGGTAGTCTACCACCTAGAAATATGTCCAAAATTTTTTTGAGGATTGAAAAACATATTACAATCAACATAAAAAAACAATATTTTGGGTCAGATCCCATGAAATTCTGACAAAGCTGTTTTTCCCAAAATGTACAATCTTTAAACGATTTAATTTGACCAACTTATACCCCTTAAAATGGGCTCAAAAATTTTTTGGGAGTGTTGGCACATGCTATGATTAATATCGTAAAAAGTAATTCGGGGTAAGTCCCTGCCAAGGTTCTGAAAATGCTTTGAATATAAATACGTTATCCATTTAATTTGATTCGCAGCGCATTTAAGGTAGTCTACCACTTAGGAAAATGTCCAAAATTTTTTTGAATATCGAAAAACATATTTCAATCTACATAAAAAAACAATGATTGGGGTCAGATCCCATGAAATTCTAAAAAAGCTGGTTTTCCCAACATGAACAATCTTTAAACGATTTAATTTGACCAACTTAACCCCCCTAAAATGGGCTTAAAAATTTTTTGTGAGTCTTGGCACCTGATAAGATTAATATCGTAAAAAGAAATTCGTGGTAATGCCCTGCCAAGGTTCTGAAAATGCTTTGATTCTAAAATACGATATCTATTTAATTTGATTCGCAGCCGCATTTGAGGTAGTCTACCACCCAGCAATATGTCTAAAATTTTTTCGAGGATTGAAAAACATATTTCAATCAACATAAGAAAACAATATTTGGGGTCAGATCCCATGAAATTCTGAAATAGCTGTTTTTCCCAAAATGAACAATCTTTGAACGATTTAATTTGACCAATTTAACGCCCTTAAAATGGGCTCAAAAATTTTTTGGGAGTCTTAGCACATAATTAGATTAATATCGTAAAAAGAAATTGCGGGTAATACTCTGTTAAGGTTCTGAAAATGCTTTGAAACTAAAATATTTTATCTATTTACTTTGGTTCGCAGCCGCATTTGAGGTAGTCTACCACCTAGGAATATGTCCAAAATTTGTTTGAGGATTGAAAAACATATTTCAATCTATATAAATAAACAATAGTTGGGGTCAGATCCCATGAAATTTTAAAAAAGCTGTTTTTCCCAAAATGAACAATCTTTAAACGATTTAATTTGACCAACTTAACCCCCCTAAAATTGGCTTAAAAATTTTTTGTGAGTCTTGGCACCTGATAAGATTAATATCGTAAAAAGAAATTCGTGGTAATGCCCTGCCAAGGTTCTGAAAATGCTTTGATTCTAAAATGCGATATCTATTTAATTTGATTCACAGCCGCATTTGAGGTAGTCTACCACCTAGCAATATGTCCAAAATTTTTTTGAGGATTGAAAAACATATTTCAATCAACATAAGAAAACAATATTTGGGGTCAGATCCCATGAAATTCTTAAAAAGCTGTTTTTCCCAAAAAGTGCAATCTTTAATCGATTTGATTTGACCAAATTAACCCCCTTTAAATAGTCACAAAAATTTTTTGTGAATCTTGGCACCTGATAAGATTAATATCGTAAAATGAAATTTGCGGTAATGCCCTGCCAAGGTTCTGTAAATGCTTGGAAACTAAAATACGATATCTATTTAATTGGATTCGCAGCCGCATTCGAGTTAGTTTACCACCTAGGAATATGTCCAAAATTTTTTTGAGTATTGAGAAACATGTTTCCATCGACATAAGAAAACAATAGTTGGGGTCAGATCCCATGAAATTCTAAAAAAGCTGTTTTTTCCAAAATGAAGAATCTTTAAACGATTTAATTTGACCAACTTAACCCCCCTAAAATGGGCTCAAAAATTTTTTGGAAGTCTTGGCTCATGCTAAGATTAATATCGTAAAAAGGAATTCGGGGTAAGTCCCTTCCAAGGTTCTGAAAATGCTTGGAAACTAAAATACGATTTTTATGTTATTTGATTCGCAGCCGCATTTGAGGTAGTCCTTTACCTAGGAATATGTCCAAAATTTTTTTGAGTATTGAGAAACATATTTCAAGCAACATAAGAAAACAATAGTTGGGGTCAGATCCCATCCATTGATCTCAATGAATTACGATTTATATGTAATTTGATTCGCAGCCGCATTTGAGGTACTTTACCACCTAGGTGTCAGTCAAAATTTTTCTCTATTTTGAAAAATACATTTTAGTCAACCCAAGAAAACAATATTTGGGGAAGATCCGATCTACACTGGTGGAAAAAAAAAGATTACGAAAAAGTCCAAAAAAATTCAAAAGTATAACAACTCGCCGTCTTCGCAATACTTTTATACTTTTTTGAGTTGTTTTGAAACTTTGAAATATTTTTTTATTTATTTTTTTTTTTATTTTTAAACAAATCAACGGGACGAACCCTTTTACAATAGTTTATAATATAAATCAAAAATAAATTTACATTTAGAAATTAAAATACATTATGAAATACATTATTAATTAAAAGATAATAATTTAATTATAAAGTTATAAATAGTACTGAAGGTAAAGTTAAAGTTATAAGTTGTTAATGGCGATACAATAATTATTTTGAGTTGTTAACATATATTATGCAAATTTACCCAAATTAATTTTTAGACTTTTAATAAAACTGCATTCAGATTCATTAGTTATATCTACTTTTTTGTTTATCATATTAAAGCTTTCAATAATTCTATAAAGAGAAGAAATTTTATTATTTTTTTTAAATTCTGTAGGTAAGCTGAACATAATATTTATATCCCTAAGTCCAGGTCTTAATGGTACATGTAAATTAATTGATGATAGGATGTCAATGGAATCAATTCTTTTATTAAATATTCTATACAAAAATTTAATATCAGCTATATCTCTTGACGATTCAAATTATTTTAAAATAATTTTGAATACTTTAAAAATGTAAAAACTTTTTATTAAATTCGTAATATTTATTTTTTTTATTTTTTCATTTTTCAATTAAAAAATTTAAAATTCTAATTTAATATTCAACAATCCAGGTTTATCCACAGAAGAGCAAAAAATTTGATATGCGGTAATGTAAATTAAATTATTGTCAAGATTTATCCTCTTATAAACAGTTGAAAATAAATTTTATTAACGAGATGCAAAAAACCAGAAGGTGCCATCTACAAGATTTAAAAAAAAAGAATTTTTTAAATATTTTTTTTAAACGTAGGTGGCCTCTCGCCTTTTTTGCATCTCGTTAATAAAATTTATTTTCAACTGCTTATAAGAGGATAAATCTTGACAATAATTTAATTTACATTACCACATATCAAATTTTTTGCTCTTCTGTGGATAAACCTGGATTGTTGAATATTAAATTAGAATTTTAAATTTTTTAATTGAAAAATGAAAAAATAAAACAAATAAATATTACGAATTTAATAAAAAGTTTTTACATTTTTAAAGTATTCAAAATTATTTTAAAGTATTTCAAAGTATTCAAAACAACTCGAAAAAGTATAAAAGTATTGCGAAGACGGCGAATTGTTATACTTTTGAATTTTTTTGGACTTTTTCGTATTCTTTTTTTTTCCTCCAGTGTATTGATCTCAAAATCCTTTGAAATGCGATCATGTTTTTTTATTGTATATTTCGATTGATTTATTTATTTTATTTATTTATATCGGCTGTTTATTTAATTATTTGAGGTTTTTTACTATTTTTATTTATTATATATAAGTTTTAGCTGATTTGAGCTAATAAAAAAAATTTTGTTTATCGAACGGTCGAAACTTCAGCCAGATAATTTTAATTATTGACCAAATCGTGTAAAAAAATTCAATATTTATGACCATTTCATGAATTGGTCAAATTTTTTACTATTGTTTGACCAATTCATGAAATGAGCAAGCGTCTTGACTCGAAACGCGTATAAATTATATAATTTTCATGGAAAGCTAGTTCTTTCCACAGTAATATAATTCTTATTTTATCGCGTTATGTACTTTAATAAAAAAAAAGTAATTAGCACTATGGTTCCTCATTAGCAATAATAAAATTATCTCAATGGACTATTTTACCTAACAAAGTATAATGTCATAAGAAAAACTAAAAATGATCTTTTCCTTGAAATGCTCAGTTTAAAATTTATGGAAAAAATTAGACTTTTTACATAAAAAAAAAAAAATAAGAACAAAAGAATGGTGACTTTTTTATTTTCTTATTTAAAAAATTTTCAAAAAATTAACTTGGTTTATCATTACAAATTCCAGAAATTGAGTACCAACGATGTTTCAAAGGTCACGAATTTCAGGTCTCAAAACGTGCTTACAAGGGGAATTCAATACATTTGGAACACCAAATTACACCAAATGGTTATAGACGAGTTTATTATGTTGAAAAAACATGCCGGCTACCCTCGGCTTCTTCCAATGGGCTTTCTAGGCCTAGAAATGCAGGGTTCAATGTTAGACTGAATAAATGAAGAGTAAAAATTACCCTCAATGTTAGTAAAATTATTTAAAATGAAATCTATGCGAATTTTCACTAATTCTTTTATACTATTCTTTGAAGCGATTTTTACTCAGATTAATAGTAATTTTTAAACAATGACTAGTAAATATTACAGTGAAAGTTAAGTATGGTCATTTCGAATATTTTTACTATCTTTAAAAATGATTTCTACTCTACATTTATTTACAGTGTCTAAAATAGGGTTTTTGGTAATTTTCAATAAAACGCTAAAACTTCCAATTTTAACTAAAACACTTCTCGTTGGTTTCATTTTTTTGGTATAAGTGTCGCCTTTCGTACGCCACAAATCGCAATTCTTCATCACTAATTCTCTCATCACTATAGCCAATTAACTAAATGGCCATTTTTTGCTAAAAAAAAAAATAAGTCTTATAAAATTTCCACAAGCTTCAAGTTTCCAAAAATATTTAACCCTATCATTTCCTTGAGTCGTTTTTAAGAAATGGCTCTTCAAAGTTAATATTAAAAATGAGCTTTTTTTAAAAATTGTAAAATTAGGACTGCGACTTTAAATTATCATATCTGGTTAACAAATTATTGAAAAGGGTAAAGTAAAAAAGTTTTGGAAATTTGAAGCTTGTACAAATTTTTTGAGACCTATAAAACCCATTTCCGTCAGAAATAGCAAAATTTGGCAGCAATTTAAAAATTGGTCATTTTTAGCCAAAAATTTCCGTTTGGTTAATTGGCTATATTGATGAGAAAACTAGTGACAATAAATTGCAGTTTACGGCGTTTGAAAGGTGATACCTACAACAAAAAAATGGGATTAACTAGAAATGTTTACGTTTACTTGCAAGATTTTGGCATTTCGTTGAAAATTACCGAAAAACCCAATTTCATAACATTAAGCCCTACGTTTCTCTGCCCAGAAGGCCCATTGGAATAAACCAACTGCACTTATAAAACTCACAGATGATATTAGACGCGGTATGGAGAACAGGCTGGTAACGTTTTTGCTCCAGTTTGATTTCAGTAAGGCGTTCGACTCTATCTCGCCCTCTAAACTTCTTATAAAGCTAAGGGATATGGGATTTTCTCGGACGGCCTTACTGTGGATCAAATCCTATCTTCAAGATTGGCAACTTCAGGTTGTTTCCAAAACATCTCGCTCAGACGTGCTTGGCACAAATCTTGGCGTCCCTCAAGGGTCAGTGCTTGGCCCCTTGCTATTCTGCTTCTACATCAATGATCTAAAAATGCATCTCCCTATGGGAGTCTTTCACTTGCTCTATGCTGATGACCTCCAGGTATATATACAAGCTCCTCCTGAAGATGTAAATGCAGCAATCGCAACTCTCAAACTAATTGCTAATAAGGTATCAATCTGGGCTAATAGCGTTTCACTGCGCCTTAATCACAAAAAGACTATGGCTATTTATTTTAGTACACCAACTTTTGTTGAACGCCTTAATGAGTTGAATCTTAAAATTGATCTAAATGAAGACACGAAAATACCATTCTCTGACAAAGCCAAAAGCCTAGGTGTAATTTTGGATAGCAAACTATCTTGGACTTTTCATATAAAATCGATTGAAAACAAAGTAAATAGGATTCTATACTCCCTCCGGTTCATAAGATATTGCACCACTGAAGACTTACGCATAAAACTTGTACAGGCACTCATTACCCCACACCTAGATTACTGTAATACAGTTTATCTGGATGTGAGCATGGCACTGAAATCTAGACTCCAACGCTTAAGTAATTCTGGACTAAGGTACATATTTGGTGTTAGAAGGGATGAGCATATTACCCCGTACAGAAAAAGACTCAACTGGCTTTGCATTGATTCGCGCAGGCTATATTTTACTGGCATATTTATCTATAAAATTTTACGTTTACAACAGCCTCCTTACTTAACAAATCTCTTTATTAAACATCTGCCTAAAGATAATGCCACACTGAAAAACCGCAACCATTGAAGCAATGGCTTTAAAGCAATTGAAATATGCCAATAGAAAATATCATTGATTCGATAGCGCCGCTATTAAACGAATAGTTTCTCGCCATTGAATACGGCAGTCATTGTTTTGATGTAAATTTTCGTCAAAATAAATGAGAATATAAGATTGAATTAATAGAGGGGTTATAATTAAATTAATAGTTTTTAATACTTTAATTTAATGTTTAAAAACATTCAATCGATAGAAAATGATTTTAGTTCAATATTATTATTAATAACAAAAAAAAGGAGATCTCAAAAAAGTACGTTTATTGTGCATATGTGTAGGTATACTATTCTTTCTCTTTCTATCCTTCTGCCGCGCGCGTCGCGTATGGGTGTCATATAGTTTATATTATTGTTATTCATTATTACTATTATAAAGAAATGGAATTTCCCGAAAATTATTTATGATAGATTTAATTATTATTTTTAAATATGCATTTCGCTAGATATGCATAAATTACTCTGAATATTAAAAAAAGGAGTGGGAAAATTATTATATGTAACATGTAGGATTTAAAATTTTTTTACTAAATACATATGTCCTGTTGGTGTAATGGATAAGGTCGCTGCCCAATGATTGATCCACGGTCACGGTCCACAGTTCGAATCTCGGATGAAGTAAGTTTTTTTATTTGATAATAAATTTTAAAAAAATAAATTGAATTCCAAAATGTAATAATATTTAATAAAAAAAGAAATGTAAAATAATAATAAAAAAAAATAAAAAAATAATATGGCAAATATAAGAACACTGCCTAAAAAAAATATATACAAAAGCGAGGAATAAGAGTAAACATTAAAATAAAATAATATAAATGTAAAAAAAAAAGGAAATTAATTTTTACCTATTTTCTGTTTATTACACATTGAAATGATATGTATTCATAATCATTTCAATAGCTTTAAATATTTGAAATGAATTCCATCTCGCCATTGAATTAATGATATCCGTCATTGGCATATATCAATTGCTTTAAAGCCATTGATTCAATGGTACCGGTTTTTCAGTGCAGGAGTGCTTCGCGTAATAAAGAGCTGTCTCTACCTGCAATCAAGGATTGTGGGTCTACATCCTTTCAGTTGCAGGGGGCACTCTTTTGGAACTCTATACCTTCTAACATCAGACACTTGCCAAGCTTAAACTCTTTCAAGGCTGCCCTTCGTAAACATCTGTTCATCTTAGACCCATAACAAATTATTACATACAATATCCTAACGCACTTCACCTTAACTATATATTACATGCAATTCGCGTACTATTATTGTCTTATCTTAAGGATCTATTTACAAATTTTTAAATTCATTTTATATTGTTACTAATTCTATAAAAGACCTAAAGATTTATTTATAAATAATTTATTGTACATTTGTTATTAATTGATATATTTACTTTATATTTACTTCATATATATATGTAAAAGACTGCTATAAACTGTGTATATACAATTTTGTTACATTAACACATAAAGAACTTTTTACTTTTACTTTTACTTACTCGGCATGTTTTTTCAATATAAAAAACTGATTCATAACTAGTGTGAATTGGTTAGATGCCAAAAAATCAGAAATCAAAATTTCACCTAAAATCTATTTCCTCTAAGAGGAACCAGTAATTGTTTCATATAATTGATTGTTTCTATTAGCATATTGATGAACCTCGTATAAATTAAATAAGCACGAGTATTTAAGAATTTTATCATTGTCTGGAAAGGTCGCATCATTTAATAATCATAATTTCATACCAGAAGTAAAATTAAAAAATTTTCAAATTGAAGCATTGACGGCGCTTTAAATAATTTAACAGCTTGTTTAATATCATTTCCCTCAATAAGCAATAAAAATTTAATTTTTTTTTTTTTAAATAATTTTTATTTAAAGAATTTTTTTAAAATCTTTTTTCAAAAATTTATTTTCAAGTAGTTTATTTTTTGTACTACGTACATTCTTTATAACACTGTTGGACCAGATGGCCTTTGTGAGGGATGGTGGGAGTAAGAATCTCTTTCTCTCCCCATCATTTCACAGTTCATCTTCGCCGAGTGAGTACTTTTTTGAATTAATAATTTGAAAGAAAAAATTTTTTGTTTTTTTTAATTTTTTAAAAATGAAAAATTAATTTTTATTTAAATCTTGGTCATCTATGATTAAGGCTAAACAGTGATCATACTGATGAAGCCTCACACTGTTTAGCCAAGAGGCGAAATGACCTTGGGATTTTCCGAAAATCTTTTCGGAATTTCCCAACATAAAAAATTTTAAACATCTTATTGATTATTCTTAACTTAATACTACACTGTCTGATATATTTAGAGTGTAAATATTACACCAAATATCAGCACGCGTATTTAAGAATTTTATCATTGTCTGGAAAGGTCGCATTATTTAATAATTAAATAAAAAACGTTTTATTTTAAATTTTCATAAATCTATACATTTATTTTAAAATGGTAAGAAAAATAGCAAAAATTTTTAACCTCAAGAGGTTATGATTTAAAGTTTTCAAGTAATTATTGTAGCTAATTAAATGGTATTATTTTATTTTGATAAAAATAAAATCTTTGATGACTGTTTTTACTAACAAAAATAAATAAAATATTTAAAAAACTTATAACCGGTTTGTGTTATTAACACAATCAAAATGCATGGTACATTTTTACCTACAGCTGAAGACTAGGTATAATGCATAAAGGTTAGATTAGAGTAGATTAGATTGTTTATTTGCAAAATTACAAAATTTGTACATTCATGTATAAATAATAGCGTATAATGATAATTCTTAAATTCAAGTGATTAATACAATAAATAGAATTTTAGTAAAATAATTAAGTATATATAATAAAATAGACAGTAAATAAAATTTCAGTATTATAATTAAAATTACATTGGACTAGTTAATTACAATTAGACTAGTTAATTAATCACTATGAGAAAAGAAAAAATATACATATCTTTGTAATATGTGATTAGTCAATTTATCACAGTCAACAGTATAAATAATATTAATAACAATATTAAAGTCTATAAAGTATATAAAATGGAAATAAATTTGCATATTATAAATATTAGTAGTTAAGTAACCACTATGAGCCTCTTTTTTTTATCAGTTATATATATAGCAGTTTGAAGAGAATTTTATGTATATATATGAATCATTGCTCGAGGTAAGAAATGTGGTTCATAGTTTCTGCGTTGCTTTTTGCTGACAATTGTTTTTTTGTTTTTTTTGTTTTTTTGCTTACTTTTTTGAATGTGAAAGAATTTGTGATTTTGATGTTTATAAACTATTTTATAAAAAAAATCAAATAATAGAATTTTTATTATGACAATGAATCAGGAATTTATTGGTGATTTGTGCTAGGTTTCTGAAAGAAATAAGCTTAATTTTTTATTTTTGGTTATTTATTGATACAAATAATATATTTTTAGATACATAGGTAAATATTATATTAAAGTAAATATTATATTATAGTAAACATTTATATTATTATAAAATGATGCGTATCAATTACAAAAATACAATCAAATAAGGTATTACAAATCTAGCTTATTACATATGGTACTGATCAAATAATCAAAATTCAATGCATAAAGTTCTTTTAAGAAAAGATGCGAAATTTTAATGCTATTTAATATAATGCTAATTAATATATAATTTTATCATAATAAAATTTATAGGTAGTGATTCATAAGTTATATATTATGTGAAACAATATTATTTTTTAAGATATTATAAATCTAATTCATTACTTACACAACTTAAAAGGTAGTCTAAATTTAATGCAAATAACTCTTTTAAAAATAGGTGTGAATCAAATAGACTTGTAGCTTCTTTTTTGGGCATCTCTTGCTGTAGCTGTTTTCTTAATTCTTCGGTGACTTTTTCATCAAATTGTTCGCCTATCAATTTTACGTCTTTGACATTTACTTGGGAAATTAAATTTTTTTTGTTTTCGTTCAAGCGTTGAGTAATGTAATTTATAAATTTATCTTTCAACGCATTTAAGTAACTTCTTTTAGCGTATAAATTTTCAAACTTCATATCAATCGAACTTGATAAATTTTTTAGTGAGTCAAAGCTAATTTTTTTTAACACCAGACTTACTTTAAACTTTTTATTTTCGGATCTGATTTCTTCTCCTGATATTTCTATTGCTTTTTCATAATAGCTACAGGTTAATTTGATTGTGAAATATTTGTCTTGGAAAGTTTGCTCACTGCTTGATTCTTTTCCATGGAAGTAATTATCTATTTTTGTAAAGTACGTTTGTAGATTTTTCCATCCTTCGTAGTCGGGAGCCAAGTACGCGGAGTTGACGTTGTTTCCGCATAATCGGAAAACGAATTCAAGCTCAGCTGTTGAAACATTCAAATCGAATCCGGTGAAAACTTTTTTACTAAAGGATCTATTTAGGCCATAAAAACTTGACAGCAGTAGGTGATGGAACCCGTTGACGTTGTTGAAACTCTGCGCATCTGTATCTGCCATTTTATAATAATAAAGTTTTGCAATTGCAATTTTGCAATCTTAGTTGGTCGTTTAATCCGTTACCAAAGACTGCCTCTGACTAACTGATGCTCGTGTCTCTGCGTTTTTTTTTTTTATTATTCGACTTACGTTTGAGTCTTTCGACGTAACTCTTTGCTATTTTGTCATTGCGTCTTAAGTCGGTCGTGAATATATTTATGAAATCTTTCATTTTATTGCCTCGTGACATGTAATTTAAGAACATTATGCAAAATTGTCCACAGACGTTGGACGTATCGCTTTGTAATGGCCTCGTATTCCATGTAAACTGTTTGCAGTTTTTTCTTATGCGTCTGACGTGATTGATAACGTAAGGAGGCAATCCGTAACTGTCGAAAAACAAACCTTGTCCATTGCGATTTACATATACCGCTACCCAATGCTGGCCAGGTAGTGAATTGCCTTGGGTGTTGAATACAAAAGCAACAGGCTTAGTCCAGAGTCGAGGTATCTTGTCGGCTGGAAATACCCCAACCGTGTGGGAGGGTATCTTAGATAGAAACCCCAAAATTTCTAAGCTGTTCATTTTTTTTATGCGTCTACTGTGTCTTCCTCTTGAGATAGATTTTTAAAATTTTGATTTAACCAAGCTTTTAGTTGTTGAGCATTGTTAAGTGCACAGCTGTATTTCACGTGATTGAATTTTATTGCATACTGTATGCAATACAAATTTTTCTGAGGTAAATTTTGGAAAGATGGACAATCGATTTCCAACTCTAAATTTATAACTTCGTTTGCTATGATTTTGTGTAGAAATATTACCTTGTCACGACCACGTACGTAAACTTTTCCTGCTTTTTTTGATATTAGCTGTAAATTTCTCGTCAAAATTTTACCGGTTATGTCTCCCTCATGCCAATTTAATCCGTGATGGTTGTGGGTTAACCAATTGTTTTGTCTTTGGGAGTCGTGTGATATTTTTGTAGAATTGTATGGAGATTTTGTTATCCAGTGTGACTGAGATTCGCTGTTTAGTGCTATTATTGCGACTTCTTTCGGTAAAGTCTTGTCTTCGATACCCTTAAAAAATTGTATATCCACAACGACATCCATACTCGGAATGAAAAATACGGCTAGCCGATCTGACTGTTTGTTTGAAAAGTTGATTAACCACTAAAGTCGATAAAGCACTGTCGAGCAGCATCTATTTCGCATATCGAGTTATACTCGGAATAAATGACGCAGTTGATAATTTCTTTCAGAGCTTCTGCGAAGCGAATTTCTATGCGCACGCTACCGTGCTTTACGAGATTCCAGTGGCCTTCGCTGGCTGATAGGTCGGGTGTCAAGTCAAATACGTAGAGGCAAAATCCTGCTGGATAGGAAAACCTGTCGATTCTGTTGCCTTGATTAAGGAAATGAATACCAGTCCCGCTGAATAATGTATGGTAAGCCTCGACGTAAGCCGCATTGTTGCCGGTGTAAACGGGTTGTAACGGTGAGGAGGACGGTACCTGGACACCATCTACGTACATCGACAGATAGTTTAGATTAAAATGCTGGAAATTAAATGGGTTGAGTTTTCGGTCCCCGTTGAAAGCTTTATTCGATACAAATCCTAAGATGATGCGTTTCGGTATCTGACCTATAATAACTGAATCTATCGTGTGATTCAATATCCCCTGCGAAATAACGACTGATTTAACGTCGACTCTGGTTAAGTCGTACTTTGCCGTGGTTTTTGACAATGTATTTGCATGAGCGATGAGAACACCCGGTGAAATTTTTACTCTTCGTATGTGTAATGTAGCTTCGTCAAAATGTACGTAATGCGTACCCGTCTCGTCCATTAGTGCAAAAGCTGGTCGGGCTTTTATTAGTCTTACTTTCAAATCGACACCGTTCAGCAGGAACTTGTTTTGGTTGAAGACGTCACTGTGTAAGTGACCAATCATATCTATGCTTTTGTTAGCATTTAACATCATGCGACGTCCTTCTAGACCAATATTACCGTCTTTTAAGTCATCCATCTTTCCCGCTGTGTCGTCATACCAGCAGACGCATTGCAGATGTGAATTTTTCGAATCGTATCCATAGTTGAGCAAATTTTCAATGTATGCTCGGTAACCATAACCGTTACCCGGCGGAGTTACGATTTTTTGGTTGAAAGAGACTTCCACTTGACTGAAAAGCGAATGCATAAAATTATTTACCGGTCCAATGTTTTTTATTTTCAGCAAAGTTGCAGCGTCAGCTTCGGCTAG
The DNA here is from genome assembly GCA_022575985.1 of Anagrus nilaparvatae. NCBI lineage: Eukaryota > Metazoa > Arthropoda > Insecta > Hymenoptera > Mymaridae > Anagrus > Anagrus nilaparvatae. The sequence continues at coordinate 18,133,679 of JAKSXM010000147.1, read as the reverse complement.
GTCCTCGTCCGTTTTGATTGTAACTTTTAGGCTTAGCATGGTATGGGCTAGGTATTCTTCGGCATTTCCCGGAATATTGAATTCTATCGGGCAATCATCTGTTAAGCTCGCGATCGGTTTGTAGTTAACCCAATGACTCGATTCGATGGTAACTTGTGTGGAAGGTACGGTAAATAATTCTAACTCGCTTTTTATCGATTCGCATGAATGTGTATGCAGGAAAGCCATTTTGAGTATCTTATATTTTAAGAAAAAATGTCGGCAAACGTATTCTTACTTGACCGTTTTTTGTCGTTTTTTTGCTTTTTCTGAATCTTTTTTCTTTTGTTTTTTCTTTTTTTCTTTTTTATGCCGTTTTTTTTGACGTTGTTTTCCTTTTATTAGTTGTCTCCTTTTTTTTCTTTTTTCTTCGTTTTGTTTCTTGCCCAGTTGTACGCAGAGTGCCGAGTGTATTTAGCAAGTGACTGCTTAGAGCCGGATGTTTCAATTTATAACCAGATCCCTCCATTAGATACTTATCTAGCTGATCCTCTGCTTTTCTCTTTAAATTACCGACAGACTCGCGTGCATGGATGCGCAGAGACTCTTTGGCTGGTTTTTTGTTCAACGCGACATCTGACAGTACATTTATACCGGTCCGCCAAGCTTCTTTACCGACTACCTTAGCCCCTCTTGTAAATAAAGGTAGGATTCTGCGAAACAGTCCGCCAAGAAATGAGCCAATGCCGCTTCCCCGTTGATGTGGTGTTCCAATGTAAACGCGATTTATACCTGTACTAAATGCACTTCCACCGCTCTCAATTTGACTGTTGTTGTAATCAATGTAGTGGGCCATTTTTTTTTTTTTTTTTTTTTTTGACTAATCCGTGCGCTTGAAATGCAACGTCACCGTCAACGTACCGGCATCAAATGGCACTGCTGAACCGTATTGGTCGCGCAAGTCAATTTCAATGGATCTGAAAGACTTGTGTAATAAGGGTACGTAAGAAGGGGGTGAGAAACTTTTAACCCTAACTGATCCATAAACAAACTTTTCGGTATCGAGAGAGATGCTCCTTAATAGCGGGGTATGCACATCACCCGTGATCCTTGGTTCAAGAATATCCGAATATATCATTATCATGTTGGGTATGTTTGCCGTGAGATTCGGTTGTCTTTCGGTGGTTACTTGCTCTTTTTCTGGGGCTCGTAGCTCGTAAGTTGAATCCGTGAAACCTAATATGCTTCTGATGACTTCGGAGACTTTCAGTGTGTGTAGTGAGTTGCTCCTGCAGTTTTTATCGCAAGTCAGTTTGAGGGAAACGAAGCCTCCACGTTTGCGTTCGTATGCGAAATGCTTTTTTACTGATTCCTGTGCATTTAATTCCACCAGAAACGATTCTATATCGTCGTAAATGCCTGGACTTATGTGGGATTCAATTTTTGACTCTGCTGTAGAGACTCCAGTTTTTGGTGTCTCTTTTTCTTTTCCAGTAAAATGCAACAACCGAGTAGTAAGTTTTCTATCGATCGAATTGTCCTTGACGTGATGCATAGTCATTGGTATTTGAATTTCGGCCAAAGCCACACTCCACTCTCCATCTAAATCAATCTGTTGCGGCAGGTACGTGCTAAAATGCGTCGTCATATTGTCAGGATATACATTCATGCTGCTGTTGCTAGGCAGCACAATGGAGAATTGATTTTTCTTCATTTTTTTTTTTTTTTAATATTTTTAGCATTTACTTAAATTGGAACTAATTCAGAAGCGAGAATTCAGGAATTGAACTTTGCCGGATATCCACGCCAGCTGACAAAATGTTTCTTTGCCTTTCCGCGACCTTTAGTTTGCAGAATTTGATCAATTTCGAAAACAGCATCGGTGAGGTTTTTTTTTATCGGACACAGTTCTTCCTCGTAGTATATACCGTCTATGGCTTCGCCATCCAGATCCTCCAACGTGTAGACCGGCGGTTGTCTCGCACAAGAGACACGCGCGATTCTGAAAATTTCAAGAGTCCATCCACTCTCGTAACCCTTCCGGAAAGTTTCTGGAGCACGGCTGACTCGAACCAGCGTTCCAACGTTATATTTTGGTATTTTATGTAATTTTCTCTTTAGCGAGTATCTTTTTCTCAAATTGAAGCGTGCTGTATCTGCGTTATTTAAATTTACACTCGCTGGAGTCATTTTTGTGCCTGAATGTATCGTGTTGTTGTACGAGTGGACTATAGACGGTAGTACGTCAATATATCTCCGTGTATTTTTGTACGTGAAGAAACGCCATAAGCGATGCTTGATTGTCTGAATCGCGCGCTCGGCGATTGCAGCTTTTGCGTCTGGGTTTCGAATCAATCGAAATTCAATATTATAATCCTTGAAGACATCCTGTACGACCTTAGCCGTGAATTCACGGCCACGGTCCGTTTAGTAAAGAATCGGTAATTTATCCCTGTTGTTGGAAAATATTTTGCGTAGAGCTGTAGCCACAGAAATGCCTGATTTGTCTTTAAGAGGTTCGACCCACAAAAATTTACTTAAACAGTCAATAACAAAGAGTACGTAAGTGTAATTATCGTTGAATGATTTGATCGAACGGAAATCGGCCAAATCAGCCTCGAAACAGTCGTATATATTGGATACATCGTACGTCCGTCGTGGAAACTTTTTTCTAACCAATTTATGCTGATTATAGGCGTCTTGTTCGATCAGCCAATCTTTAACTTTTGTTTTATGGAATTTGCTTTTTGTGTTTCGGAATAAATGATAGGCTCCGGCGAAAGCCGAAGTTTGCTCAGGCTCGTAATACAATTTGCTCAGTCTGCTTTCCATTATTTTTTTTATTTTTTTTCTGTACTGGTGTTGCCTTCTGTTTTTTTGTTTTGTTTTTTTTTTTCATTACTCTGTAACTTCTTGCTTTTCTGTTTGCTTATTTTATTATTTTTCTTTTTTTATTCAATTTGTGATTTATTCAAACTCTGAGGATGCGGAAATGTTTTGTATATTACATTTTACTTGTTTATGTAAAATTTTCTGTATTTTATAATGGTTAATAAATAAATAAATAAATAAATTTTAGCGTTTTTATTTTTCTTTTTATTGATACCAATGAGTTTCTGTATACGATCAAAAAATTTTTCGAACGTAATTTTCGAAACCATGCAGCAGGCTGTTACGAGAGCAGCGGTTCGTTCACCAGGTTCGGCGTCAAAAGATAACATCCTCGTGAATGCTTTATCGGCTAATATTTGATCGGCTTTGCGTCTGTCCTTGTCAGAGTTGTAAGCTAAGTCATGTTGTAAGCAAGCTTTATCTAAGGGATTTATACCTTGCTCACCTTGCTGTAAACGCTGATCCAAGTGAGTACCAGCCCCGCAAAATTCGTAGCCTCCCGGAAAATTTAATTCGAAAGGTAACAAATCAATTAGCGCATCTAATACGCTATTTTCTTCTTCCTTTTTTTTTGCATCGTCTTCTTCTTCACCGTTGAGCATTTTAAATGCTTCTGATTCAGGTTCTACATTAATCTCTTCAGATACTAGATTAATATCAAACGCTTCTATCATAGGTGATTCTATGTTCTTAGCGATGAATTTGCTTCAGGACTGAACGCGGATATAGAATCGTTTTTTCGTAGCCTCTTATGTTTATTTCTTTTTCTGTTTAATTTCGGTGTAACGTCCGAGTAATTTTCTCCTTCTTCTTCTTCTCCTTCTTCTTCTTCTTCAGCTAGTGCGTCTTTATACGTGGATTCGTTTACCGACGCAAACGATTTGCTTCTATTGTTATTATTATTTATGTTTCTTTCTGGTGGTGGTGGTGGTGTTGAAGACGCGAGAATGGAAAGCAGAGAGTTGTGAGGCGCAACAACTACGCCGTCTTTCCAAAAGTCTTTGTTTCCGACAAAATTCTCAGGCAAACCAGCGGCTTCTTCTTCCCTTTGCTCTGATTCTTTTTCTCGATCGCATGGCGTCGTTCACTAAGTCAACAATGCTCGAGTCAGGTAGGAGAAGTCCACGCACGCTTACTCTTCCGGCATCGTCCCAAGATACGCTGTTTACTTTTCGCGCAAACATCAAAAAACTTCTGGCTTTTTCGCGATATTTTGCCGGTACGGTGTTTATAATTTCGTCGTCGAAATTACGCGATGCCTCTTGCTCTTCGACTTCGTGTTGCAATTTTTCTGTTTTTAAATTTTGATTAGCGCGTGAACTCGCTTTTGCAGTTAAAAAGCGTTGCAGAGCTTGTTGGTAAGCGTTGCTCTTTGCGTTCAGGTCCGGAAATTCATCGGATTGCAAAATATCCCGCATTAGAGCATTGAGTCTGCTAATGGGTGTGCCCGGAGTTTGAACAGTTTTTTCCATATCCATGGACAGTAAATGTTGCTGCTGCTGCTGCTGTTGCTGTTGATTAACAGTCGCTTCGTTTTCGGCAGGTACGAGAATCATTTTTCTAGCGTGATCCATTTTTTTTTTATTTAAAAAAAAACTTATCAACAACGGCGGTTATTATAGGTGCTAAAAGAGCCGGCAGAAACCCGCCAATACCGCCGCCGTGCTGTAGAAGTAACTTTTTTTTGCCTGTGAATTTATCGTTTTTTCGTTTGACGCTCAATAATCTTTTTTTTGCGTGTTTTTTTAAACGATTTTTTTCATCCGGTTTAAGCGGTACATTGCCTATCAATATATTAAGCGCACATTCGTACAAACACTTTACGAGATTTTTATCGGCGCTGCCGAGTAAAACTGCTCTCTGTTTACCCTCTAGTTGACTTAACGCTCTCAATATGTTTGCGTGTTTTTTCGAAATCGGGCACTTTTTTCTCCCACCCCCGCAGCGTCGTCCTTTTGTCGCCATTACAAATAAATCACTGATGGTTGAGCGCTTGAGTTTTTCATTGACGTCTTTTTTCTTTTACCCCTATTATTATTATTATTATTAATGGGTACGTAAACTGTTTGATGCAATGCCTCGTGTGGGAAAATGTCTGTACGATAACGTAAATTCTCCGGTGTGGACTGCTTGAGATCTACCAGAAGATAACCGTGTGGTTTAGCCGTGGCGTCGCGGTAAGCTTGCTGGACAAAAAGCGGTTGTTCGGGTGAGAGCTGATGAGCTAAATGTCTTATTTGGGATTTGTCCCTGGGATTTTTGAGCAGTACCAGATAATTTGAATTTAAAGATATGTCACGGTGATTTTTTCCCTTGTGAAATAAATTCTGCGTCGTAAAAAATACACTTGAATTAACGTGATGACTGCCTTTCGTGAATAAATTTAAAATATCATCGCAATCCGAAGATTCTATTAGGAGATCATCGAGAATCAAAAGTTTTGTCTTTTGTAAATCACTCGTATAGTATAGGATACAAATGATGTTATATACGCGTTTTCACCGTATGCAGTCAATTCGTTGGTGAGGTCTCCGAGTAAGGGTCCAGTTGTCAGGTCTGAGATCCCTGAATTCGGGTTAGATAAGTATATTACCGAATCTGTGTCCACATAGTAAGCTGCTTTACCTAAATGTTCAAGATAATTGTACAATTTGAGTCGGGCTTGAGCTGTCACGAAAGCCGCGATCACGACATTCGCGGTATTCAAAGGTTCCGGATTGCATTCTTTGTAGCGCGTACTCAGATATAATATATTGTCGTCAACGGGTAGCAAACCGGTAACGTCGGTCATCGGGCAGGTTAAGGTCGCGTGCAGCTCGGCTGGGTCGTCTACCACATAAGTCTTTATTTTATTTTCCTGCTGGCCAAAAAAACCCCACAGCGAATTCAAACATAATTTAGCTAAACCTCTGAACGACGGATTACTTTCAATCTTTTCACGGTCTAACTCGATACCCTCGTTACGTGAAATATCTAAAATGTATTCATCAATGGTCGAATACTGCTCGGGTAAACCGCTAGCTTGCGTCTTTAATTTGAAAAAAGTGTCTATGTATTCTGCAAATAATCCACCCTCTCTCGTCACTGGATCGGATTCTGTTACCTCGTACTGCCAAAATTTCATATATCTCCTTAATTACGTAATCCCGTTCGACTGCTTTTTTCAATTCCAGCGAAACCCACGTACCCACAAAGACTCTTAAATTTCCGTCCTCGTGGCGGCACGCCTCTTGTCTCATTTCCTCGCAACAAGTACGACACAGGCCAAACAAGAGCATACCGTGCATTTTTACGGGTAAAACAGGATGCGTGAGATTCCTCGGTGGTAGAATTTTGCAGTAAACTAGTCCCTCGACCCTGTCCACAAAATTTTCGTAATTTTGACCAGCGAATTCACGACATTCCACTTCACCCACGTATAATTTTGGGTGAGCAAGCGGAAATTTACCACGCTTGCAAATGTATGGATAAAGCGACGTCACATCAACGTATTTTAATTTTTCGCCAGTCCTGACTTGATACGACTTTACGAAATTTTCCGTTCTACCGCCGTAAAAAGCTTCTCTCGGATTTAATGGCGGATTTTTGGTCAAATCGTGCTGGTCAAGATAATTTTTTATTTCGGGATTCTGTTCAAGTTCCATTCTGAATTCGCATTCCCATTTCACAATAAGTTCGTAATTATTGGCTCTGATTCTTCTGCTAATGGCCATAGTTCTGCTATAACGATCTTCGAGCGTTTCGAGATTGTACTCGCTCAGCGGTTTGTCTCTGTTTCTCACGAAGCAACGAATACAACCGTGCCAATAACAACCCATCATCTGAAGACATATACCGTTATGCGCATCGGTTTGGCTCGGAGGAATAAATCCATCTACCTTAACATTTATAGGAAGCCTAACTTCACGACAACGACCAGCGTGCTGAATCTCCCGATTCAATTCCCTTTCCATCCAAACCAACCACTGGACGGCTATCACAGACTGGTTGTCGCTAAATCTATAGCCCCTGGCCGGTAAGATACCTACTGTGTTTGGTTTTAAAAAATTTTTCCTAAAAACCTTCATACATGCACTGGCAATCGTCGTAGCTTCCGTGAAGGGACAAATTCTTCCGATCTCCAAAAAAGATTCTCTAAATTTCAAACAAGCTTTCCTCAACACATCTACGTCATTTTTGCAATACGACTCAATCTCAACTTGAAAATTAAATAATCGTCCGGAATTTTTTCTCTCCCAGTACCAGGTCAAAAACTTTTCTCTTTTATCCCGCGACATACTGTCCACGCAATAAAACTCGATATCCGGTAATGGACCAATGTAATTCTGGTTTTCAGGTGTGTTAAAGAGGTGTGGAAAATCCCCCTTAATCATATCCGGCAAACCAAAAGCTTTAGGCAAAGCGCTCAGAGCCATGTGAAAATAATTCAGACTGTCTATGAATTTAACTTTTTTTTCAACAGTCATCAATATAATTTTCGACCCGTTCAATATCAGCTTTGGTTTCAGACGCATTTCCTCGACCATGTGCTTCAATAAAAATTGATTGTCAAAACTTTGGCCGTTATGAGAAATACAAATAACTTTTGAAAAATCCTTTTTTGGTGCGAGCGCTAATGTCAAAAAATTTTGCACAGGCTCCTCGCGGAAAATGTATTCCCGACGCCCGCATTTAACACAGAATTGCAAGTCCTCGTCTCGCATACAAAATGTACAAACTTGTTGCGCAACGCATAAATTTGGTTTGTGCAACTTAACCGCACAATCACCGACTAAAGTTTCACACTGCGTGGTTTCAAAGTCGAAAAATATAAAAATTACTTTTGACTCATTATCTCTTTGAGACAGACGCTGCATAAAACATAAATGATTCACGTTCACGCGTTTCAGGCACGTGTTGCAAAAAATTTCGTTGCACTTGTGTTTCACGATATCGTCAATCTTTATCATTTTAAGACACGAAGAACAGTGTCTTACACCAAAGCAAACCGAGGCAACATTTTTATAAGACCCGCATGCACTGTGTTTTTCAAAACAGCTATCACTCAGAAAATATCTCTGACATAAATCGCAAAACACAAACTGCTGAAACCCCGCGATCAACTGATCACAGCGTGGTATTTGGAAGCATTTGTAACATCTACTCGAACATCAGTGATACCGGTCGTTTGCATATTTTTTGTTACACGGTATGCAGTAGCCTCTAGACCCAGAAGCCGCATTCAGATTCAAAATCGGGCTGTAATGGTTAGTGCGCGCAAAATAGATTATTCTCAGTGTGTAGCGAATTTCGTTACCGGTATTTACCACGTATCTAGAACCGTCAAACATCGGTGCATCGCCTCTACCGAAATTTTCGTCATCATACACCACTATGCACACTCCCAAATTAGCGTAATATATTTGAAATTGATGAATCTCGTTTATTCCGCACCCAAACTGCGGGATCCATACGCCAGCGTCACGCACCAGTTGTTTAGCTGCTAAAAGTTGCTTTCTCTTTTTCCTTATTTTACGCCAGTCTTGATGCAAAATTCCGCTTCGCAATTGACCTCTTTTAGCGTGCACATGTGCAACACAAAGAGATCGTGCCAGACACAAATTGTCTTGCGTAATTTTCAAAATCGATCTTTTGTGTACATCGAATAGACTCAACGATGTCAAAGATACGCGCCCCCTGCCAGCAAGAACCCGCACAATCGAGGACACGGCTTCAAGTGAATCATCGCAGACGTCAAAAACGGCACCGCTCTGAGCCGCGCGTGCAATCAATGCCAAAACATCTCTATGATCGAATTTTTCTACCGGTCTAAAACTCAGCCAAAGAGGTTTGTCAAATTTCGTAGAACGTACTTCAAGTCCAATGTAATCACTCGGCAACGCGGATTCCAACACTAAATCCGTCAACTCTCTAATACAATTTTCGATCCACGCTTGTGCGTCAATATTGTCCGTCTCGGTCGGCTGTTTAAACTTAACGCAAATCTCACTACCAGTCACCCTAAATCTATTATATCTACGAGTTTGTTTACTTAAAATAATTAAATGATTAGAATTAAAATTACTATCAACAGTCTCATTATCATCAACAACATCGCTATTATTATTATTATCATTACTGCTGACACTTGACTCTGGGCTATCAGGCTTACTGTTTCCATAACCAAGACCAATCTGTGCTACAAAAAAAAAATGAAAAAATGCATATTATTTTACCGCAATAAAAGCATGCGTACATTTATGTACACAACTGAAAATATCCACATTACCTTCTAAGGTAAGACCGTTTTCATCCTGACCAGAAGGGTTCTCTAAAAAAGCCCTCAAAAATGGATAATCGTCGAAAATTTCTATAGGAACACTCTCTATATCACAACCATCCAGATGCTCGAAAACATCAATATCACAATCAGGGACCGGGTTTTCATGCGTAGTACCTATTTCTATTTTTTCTTTTTTATTTTTTTTCGATTGAAGCTGGTCTGTAATAAAAAAATAAAAAAATAAGCATCCTACTTGCAAAAAAAACAAATCATAATAATAAATCTTAGAAATTTACCTGCTTCGCTCGAATTTTTTCTTTTCACAATTTCCTTAACCATAGGCGCAGTCGACTCAACATCGTCAGCATGTTCATCACCTGCACTACACCCAGGAGTCGGATTCACGTGTACAGTATCTTTATATTTCAAATTAAGTTGATTAGTAACAAAAAAAAAAAAAAAGAAAAGCATTACAAAAATTGCATTTCACAGTCAAAAAAAAATCAGGATAACGCCAAAAAATTTTAAAATTTACCTGCAGCCTTTAAATTTCTTTCATTCACAATTTTTTTGCCAGAAGTTTTAACTTGCTTACTCGCATTTAAGCGCTGATTAACATCGACAAAATCTTTGCTACTGCATCCAGGAGTGGGGTTTTCGAAAACAGTACCTTTGTATTTTAATTTAAGCTGGTCTATAAAAAAAAAACGAATATTCGTGAAAAAAATACCAATTTATTCTCAAAACATCATAATATTTAACAACATGAAAAATTTACCTACTATACTCGAATCTTTTTTCCCTATTACGTTATTATCTGCTAAAAAAAAAATCATTATTAACTTCAATGCGTGTGAGGTATACTGCAGCGCAAATCACAAATCCCACATCTACATCGATACCATTAACGAAGACTCCGACATCCCTGCTCAAAATGAAAATAAGATGTCAGGGTTTTCGTTAGTGTTATCGATGCAGGATTTATGATTTGTACGGTACTATATAAAAAGTGAAAACAAGTTTAATTTAATAATTTTAATATATAGCCAGGGTGAGATGTCGAGGAAAATTTTTGTTTTTATTTTGGGTTTAGGGGGAAAGAGTACGAGAAAAGTTTTTATTCAAATACTTTATCAAATAAAAATTCAGTATTACCTTGTAAATTTTCGTCAGACGGTAAAATTACATCTAAAAATTCACCGTCAAGACCATCTTCAAAATCTAATTGCAAAGAGAAAAACCATGTATAAAAATTTAACATTCAGAATTTAAAAACAAAAAAAAAAACTTACATTTAATAGTGTTGTATTTATTCATGAACAAATCAAAACACGGAAGCCCTGCTTGGCCTCTTCTCCTCAAAATGTCACCAAAAATTAAAATAACATCATTTCCGTCACACTCGTTAAACAACAAGTTTTTTGCAATAACACGCAACGTTGGAAGCGCGCACAGACTAAAAATTAATTTGATTTTTTTCAAAATCACCTTTATCGAGCAGACTTCTAATTGTGATCTCCACTTGACATCACAAATTTTACGCCCACTTGGCTCGCGCCCATAAGCGATTTTCATCAACAATTTTACAATTATTAATAAATTGAGCTTCCTGGATAAAACCATTTTTAAAAAATTTTTTTTCACTTTTTTGTTTCAAGAAAAAATTTTAAAAGTCACCTAATAAAGATAAAACGATACTAAACATATGTGTAATAATAAAATTGCTTCATTTATAATGTCTCTCCTATAAAAGTTCAACTCATCAAAAAATAGAAAAAATGCAAAAATTTCTTACAACAAGAAAAGAGCATAAAAGTCATTTAAAGATAAGACGATACCAAAAATATGTGTCATAATAAAACAACTTTATGCATAGTGTTCATTTATTTTTTTTTTTTTGTTAAAGCTCAACTCGACAAAAACAGAAAAATATATTTAAAAAAAAAAATGTACATTTTTTTATCTTACAAAAATAATGTTAAATGAAAAAAAAAACACATTGTTTTTACAAAATATAATAAATTTTATTGAAAACTTAAATACAAAAAAAATAGTCATTTTTTTTTCATTTTTTCAGTTTTTTCCAGTAAAGGTTTTTTTTCATCTTGAAATGAATCTGTTTTTCCTTTAAAACTAGAGAATCTGTTAAACACGTCCTTCGAGAAGCTCCATTTATCGCTTGTAACTCTCCTCCAATAAGGTCCGTAATTTCTTTCCCCGTCTTCCCCAGCGTCTTCAAAACGACTATATTTTACAATACAATTCGTTGGCTTATTACCCATTTTTTTTTTCTTTTTTTAAATAAAACAACAATTTAACAGATGTCATTAACTTCAAAGCTTATGCAAGAATGACTAAGCAGCGATTCAGAAACCCTAAAAAAGCTACCGAATCTTTCAAAAAAAAAGGCAAACGACCTCTGTCGACGAAAAAAAAAAACCAAATTTACGGAAAAAATTTTTAATTTCAAAAAATTTTTAAAACCCCGAAAATTTTACCTGGTAATTTTTTCTAAAATTTTGGTTTATTTAAAATAATTTGATCACCTAACTACATGAAATAACAACAATTTCCAATATGTCTAAAGGACCCAGCTCATATAAATTTCCAGTAATTTCCGATCGATCCATTAAAATTTTTATGTCTTCGGTAGGCAATAGCATACCCCAAAAAATCAACAAGTCGACTTTTCGCTAAATTTTTGATTAGTGAAAATAATTTGATCATTTAGCTACCAAAAATTACAACGATTTTCAACAGGTTCAAAGAATTTATGTCAAATAAATTTCCAGTAATTCACGATTGACCAATTAAAATTTAACATCTTCGGTAGGTTAATAAAAAAATTACAACTAAGCGAAAGAATCTAAAAATATTTATTTATGTCACCAATTAAAAATTTGCACGATTTGAACGAAAAAAACAAAAACAAATCAGAAGCTTGAAAGTTTCACGCTTAAAACAAAAAAAAAAGCAACCGAGACTTTGCAAGGAAAGGGTGGCGGCGGTGGTGCAAGTCTACGGGGAGAGTAAAGCAAAAACGCTGACAAAAGCGTGCGCAAAGATCAGAAAACGTTATTAAAAGTCAAGTATCGACAGTAATGATAACAGTTTATAATAAATATAAAAAATCTATCAAAAAAAATGGCAAACGATCTCAACTGACAAAAAAGTACCAAATTTTCAAAACAAAATTTTTCAATTTAAAAAAATTTTTAAAACCCCAAAAATTTTACCTGTTAATTTTTTCTAAAATTTTGGTTTATTTAAAATCATTTGATCACCTAACTACATGAAAAAACAACAATTTCCGATATGTCTAAAGGACCCAGCTCATATAAATTTCCAGTAATTTCCGAACGATCCATTAAATTTTTATGTCTTCGGTAGGCAATAGCATACCCCAAAAAATCAACTAGTCGACTTCTCGCTAAATTTTTGAATAGTGAAAACAATTTTGACATTTAGCTACCTAAAATTACAACGATTTCCAACAGGTTCAAAGAATTTATGTCAAATAAATTTCCAGTAATTCACGATTGACCAATTAAAATTCAATATCCTCGGTAGGTTAACAAAAAAAAAATAATCATATCTACAAAAAAATTTCAACTAAGCAAAAGAATCTAAAAACATTTATACATGTCACCAATTAAAAATCAAATAAAAACCTGAAATTCAACAAAATTTTCTTAAATTAATGTCAAAAAATTAGCAAATTTTAAAAAAATTTGCAAAACGGTATCTGCAAAAATCAAACGCAACGATGATGAAATTTATTAAAAAAAAGAAAAATATTCAAAATACTATCACATAATAAAAGGCGAGGAATCGTCTCACTCACTCTAACATCAATGTCAGGGTTCACACATACACTTACGACAAGGTCAAAATAAAAAAATAAAAAAAAAACAGTCGTCAGCAAAAAGCAGAAACTATGAACCGCATTTCTCACCTCGAGCAATGAGTCATATATATATATATACACATAAAATTCGCTTCAAACTGCTGATAAAAATAAAAAAAAAAAAAAAAAATAGGTTCATAGTGGTTACTTAACTACTTTTATATGTATATATATATATGTATATTAGATATATAAAAATATATAGGCAGGTATATTTACATGTATAAGGTAAAGGCATAAATAACAATTAACTACACTATGAAAAATATAGAGTATTGCCAAGCTATGCGAAGTTGACGCAACCTAAGCGCTAAGGTAAATACGGCGAAGCGAACATTTACTTGAATCAACTTAAGTGTGATTCTACAAACCTCCGTAAACGCAAACCGCAGCCGCAACGCAATGCGCACAAACCAAAATCGTGTTTTGTGCACATGCATACTGTGTTGTGCACATGCATACTGTGTTGTGCACATTGCGTTGCGGCTGCGGTTTGCGTTTACGGAGGTCTGTAGAATCACCCTAAACAGTGACTTGACGGGAGATCCCGTGATTCAATTGAAAGCAAGCTTCTTTCATCAAAATATTAACTTGTTACAAAAAATGTAATTGGGCTAATTTAAGCTACTTCGTATTTGTTATATCCAAATATAACATTGAAATAAATTCAAGCTTATCTTATACATAAAAAAAATATAGTACAAGCCCGTAAATATAATATACTCCCTGATTTAGGGAGTTATAACTGCCCGAAATTTCTGTCATCTCCTCGAATACCTTCGGGATGAAAATGGACCGTACGAGTGAAAACTCGTATCTTGGAGGCGAAATTTTTAATTTTTATCCTAAACAATTTTCCAATTTTCCAATATGGCGGACCAAAAAACATGGAAATAGAAACTTTCTACATTACCTGGGGTTTTCGAGGTCGACAAAAACGTTTCTATTAATGCATATTTTAATTTATTTGCCCCAGCATATTTTCCAATTTTCCAAGATGGCGGACCAAAAAACTGAAAATAAAAACTGTACATTACCTTGGGGTTTTCGGGGTTGAGAAAAACGTTTTTATGAATGAAAATTAAAAATTTTTTGCCCCAGCATATTTTCCAAATTCTTCAAGATGGCGGACGAAAAAACATGTAAATAAAAACTTCATAAAAACGTTTTTCTTGACCTCTAAACCCCCTGGCAATGTAAAAAGCTTATTCTAAAATATTTTTTGGTTCGCCATATTGGAAAATTGGAAAATATGCTGTGGCAAAAAAATTAAAATTTTCATTCATAAAAACGTTTTTCTCGACTCCAAAAACCTCCTGGCAATGTAAAAAGCTTATTCTAAAATGTTTTTTGGTCCGCCATTTCGGGAAATTGGAAAATATGCTGGGGCAAAAAAATTAAAATTTGCATTCATAAAAACGTTTTTCTCGACCCCGAAAACCCCCAGGTAATGTAGAAAGTTTTTATTTTCATGTTTTTTGGTCCACCATCTTGAAAAATTGGAAAATATGCTGGGGCAAAAAAATTAAAATATTCATTAATAGAAACGTTTTTGTCGACCTCGAAAACCCCAGGTATTGTAGAAAGTTTCTATGTCCATGTTTTTTGGTCCGCCATATTGGAAAATTGGAAAATTGTTCAGGATGAAAAATTAAAAATTTCGCCTCCAGGATATCAGTTTTCCTTCGTACGGTCCATTTTCATCCCGAAGGCATTCGAGGAGGTGATAGAAATTTCAGGGAGTTATAACTAATACGTATGTCAAGTATATAGTTACCGGATTCAGCCTAATATCAAAGAATATATATACTTACGTATAGAAAAACAGTTCTTATGTATTTTTTTTCACCGAGTTGGCGCAACTCATAGTTATTTCGGTTGCACCAACACCGATTTTTTCTCAAGTCAAGCGCTAGTTTACTTACATTTATATAGCAGCTGCCTAAAAACAAAAGAAAGATTATACGATGTGTATACTAGTTGATATAAGTCGGTATGTAAAGAGGGGGAAATAGAGACTGAGACTAACTCCATCTAACATCTCATTTTTAGTTAAAATTCAAGCGGAAAAAAATACATAAGAACTGTTTTTCTATACGTAAGTATATATATTCTTTGCTAATATCAAAGACTAATATTAAGTTGACCTGAGTCTAAAAGACAGCTATTTTAACAAATATGCGTTAGCTGACTCAAGGTTGGGATGCATTGATTTAACCCCGTTAACTTGAATCAAGGGATTATTCACTTTCGGGGACTTAAGGGGTACGAAGTTAATATTAACTTCTTAAAATTTTATTATTTTTTATAGTGTAAGGATCAACTTTGATCATAAATCAAGGTTATGCAACATTACTTTACAATTCGCTATTTTTATATCTTGTAATTATGACCTCTGAAAGGTGTTAAGATCCTAAACCCAAACTGTTCTGTTTCCCTAAACGTGTATTATTCTAGGCCCCTAAATCGAAAACATTCTAAGTCTCTAAACCCGGATTATTATAAGTACCGAAATTGAAATTGTTCTAAGTCCCATTTGACCCCCCCCCCCCCACTTCAATCGTACACTTTTGAGTTTCGTGGGTACCCCATTAAAGTTAATTTAAATGTCAAAAATTGAAAAGGTTTTTATAATTTCATGTTCGCCATTTTGGAAAAATCGACAAATTTTCTTTGCAAATAATTTTTCCGATATTATTTTTAATATAATTATTTTTAACCTAATCCGGATTCCTACTTACAAGAAGTTTTTCATTTTTTTAACATTTTTTCAAATTTTATGTCCGACATCTTGGAAGATCGTAGGGTGGAAATTAAAATTTTTTTTCTTCAATAATACGTTATTGTTGGGCTTAAGAACCCCGTATAATGTTTAAAACGTAGTTTTATCAATTCTTCCACCGCTATCTTGGAAAATCGAAAAAAAATTATTCTTCCCATTGATCTTTAGCCAGCCATCTTGGAAAAACGGAAAATCATTTAAGGTTGAAATTTGAAATTTTTTATCGAAAATTCATTGTTGTTGAGAATTATGCGTAAAACTTAGTATTAAAAAATTTTTTTAATCCGGCATTTTGGAAAGTCGACAAATTTTTCCGCTTTTTACAAAATAAAAATTTCAACAAAAATATTTTTCTTTCTCGTTCTTAAAACCCCATCAGAGTTAATTTAAATGTCAAAAATTGAAAAGGTTTTCAGACTTTCATGTCCGCCACCTTGGAAAAACCGACAAATTTTCTGATGATGCAGGTATCAAAACTTATATCTTTATTCCGAAATATTTTATCATAAATAAGGTTTTCGTATTGTTTGAACGCTCTTTAAATACAAGCTTGGAATAGCCGCCATTTTGGAAAACCCGGAAAAATGATTTTTCACTCAAATGTTACTTCATGAAACCCGTAAAATATGAGGTTTGACGACTTTTAATTATTCAACCCTTTTTAAATTTATTCCGTTATCTTGGATATAAATGAATAAATATTTTTAAATTTTAAAAATAACATTTTTCCTCAAAAATACTTTATATTGTTTATCACTAAAACCGAATAATATAAAGAAAATGGCTTTTATTTGGTCGAAATACTTCAATACGATTAAAAATTATTAAAATTATTAAGAACGATTAAAAACGGTTAAATTTAATCGTTTTCAATCGTCAACATTTTGTACGGTTAAATGCGATAACCTTTTTAACCGTTTTGAATCGTATTGTTCCGTGAGGGAAGCATGTGATAATTAGTTATATTTATCTATTTATACAATGTACTTTTAGAATTATTTTAATTTAATATTTTATTATTTCTAAATTCAAAATTTTATGTTATTTGTATAGAACTGTTTAATAATCAAAATTTATAAAAAAAACTTGTTACTTAAAAAGTAACTTACTTTGTTGAAATCAGTAAAAAATTTTGTTACATTTTCAATATTAAAAAAAATTATTATTTTAACTACAAATTTAAAATAAAACATTAACAAAACATTATAAAGATTAATAATTATTTAAATAAATTTTAAAAGGTCTTAATCCCACCAAAAATTCATTTTTCTTGCCCTTAGATACTCTCTTGTAAAGTTAAAAGTTCATTTTGTCAAGTTTTATAGTCCGTGATTGGAAAATTGGAAAATATCTTAGGTTTAAAAATTAAAAATTATACCCCCAGGGTATTCGCTTCTACCTGGAATGGTCATTTTCATCCTGAGGGTCTTCTAACCTTTTTATTTCCTTAAAATACCTTGTGGTAGTATTTTAGTTATCTTCTAAAAAAAAAAATTTAATCATTGTTAAATACATTAAATTAATTTTTGATATTTCTCATTTAGCTCCTAAGGACATTTATTTATAAATAATTAAGGATGTAAGCTTCTATAACGAGCAAATTTTTATTAAAATTTTGTTTTAATTATTTTTTTTAAACTTTCTTTATCTTTTTAATTATCATTTTTTAGATGGTTAACCATATGGTAAACCGTCATGGTTTTTTTGCGCGAGAAAATAAAAAAATATTTTTGAAGGAAAAATTATACCTTTTCTTTTCTTCGGACATATCATTTTTTTCCCGAAGGCTAGGGTATAACAAATAATTAACTAACTTTTTTGGGTCTATAATATGTGGAAAAAACTGTTTAAATAAACTTTTTGGGTCCATATACTTTATGGTTAACCATACTCGCCATATGCTGCAGCATAATGATATATACGGTTCTGAAAATTCGAGTTAAAATTTTGTTTATTTTTATAATAAACTAAAAAATATAAATAATAAACTAAATACTTATACATTTTTGTAAGTTTTTAAACATTAAAGGTGAAAGACACAAAATTGAGATTTTTGATAAAACTAAAATAGATACAATGTCTGTTAAGAATAGTTTATTAAAATATTTATGTAGATCAAAATATATGTAAGGCTATTTCGGCATAGATTTCCTCATATAGTAAAACTATTATCAATTATCTTGTTATGATAAGAAGAGCTCAAAATATAATAGCGATAAGGCAAATCTAAATGTAATAACGAATAAAATACAGTTGCATTATAACAGTATAAAACCTACTTAACTTTATAGTTTTATTCACTATTATATTTAATTCTATAGCTTTAAAAAAATTTCTTATTAAGCTGACCGTTTTTAATCTTTAGTTCCTAATATTTAAGGTACGTTGTTTAAAAAAAAAATCAATATGCACAATATTCCGCTTGTAGTATTTTAATTTTAAGATCTAGTATTTTTTATTTTCAAAAACTAGTATTTTTTTATTTCATCTATAATTTAATAATTACTAATTATTTTATTAGTAATTACTTAAAGTAAATTATCGTTTTACTAAATTTGACCAAATGAAAAGTATTATAGTTTAAATTATTATTATAATTATCTGCAGCTGCTTTAAAATAAAAAGATTACCTACAAGTATGGAAACCTCAAGTATAGATCCATATTAAAATATTGTTTTAACTCGCAAAGATAAGAGAAAAAAAATGTCAATGGCATACCTAATATTTCCTTGAAAATGAATTAATTAATTATTTAAAATGACCTTGATGAACAAACAAATCCTTAGATTCAAAAAACTCACATTGATACGTTATAATAAAAAAAGTGAAGTCGGTGCGACTCCACGTATCAAAATGCGAGTTTTTCAAATCTGAAATTTGTTTGTTCATCAAGGTCATTTCAAATAATTAATTAATTAATTTAATAAATGAACTTATAAATATTAAATCTTGAAAATGAATTTTTTGTCATGAATATCGTACGTATCATATTTATATGAGGAGCATATGAATATACTTAAAAGGCCTGAAAATCTAGGGGGGGGGGTCAAATAGGACTTAGTATATTTTAGACTTATACTCCAGTCAAAATACGGGGGGGGGGGTTGTATTTTCACTGGCGAACACGAGATTTGCTCTACTATAGGTTTTTTGGGTCGCTGAACACGAAAATCGGGGTCATTTGAGTGAGAAATTGGGGCTTCACCCTTAAATTTGCAAAAACTACACCCAAAAAGGGGTTTTTTTTACATATTTGCAATTTGAGCGCTCAGATTGGCACCATACGGGTTTTTTGGGTTGCTGATCAAGAATTTTGACTTCTTTTTCATAAATAATCAATATTTCACCCCTAAATTGGCTACAACTCCCCCCCCCCCCCCAAGGGGGTGTTTTGCTATTTTAGCACTTTGAGCATCCAGGATATGTTCATATAGGTTTTTTGGGTCGCTAATCAAGAATTTAGACTCCTTTTTCACAAATAATCAATATTTCACCCCTAAATTGGCTAAAAATCCCCCCCCCAAGGGGGTGTTTTGCTGTTTTACCACTTTGAGCATCCAGGATATATCCATATAGGTTTTTTGGGTCGCTAATCAAGAATTTCGACTCCTTTTTCATAAATAATCAATATTTCACCCCTAAATTGGCTACAACTCCCCCCCCAAGGGGGTGTTTTGCTATTTTACCACTTTGAGCATCCAGGATATATCCATATAGGTTTTTTGGGTCGCTAATCAAGAATTTCGACTCCTTTTTCACAAATAATCAATATTTCACCCTTAAAATAGCTACAAATACCCCTAAAAGTAAAAAATGAACTTACCTGAAAAATAAATTATTATAACGAAGGAAAAAATGAATAAATGAAACTTAAAATTTTCTTTTTTTTTTATATAATTTTAATTGAACGGAGTGAAAATGTAGAAATTTAGTTCAATTTAATATACAAATTTTTAATTTAATATACTTATTAATTAGTTTATAATTTAATATTTATAATTAAATTTAATATAGACATTTTTTTTAATTGAATAGGGTGAAGATGGTCAAAGTGCGAAAATAGCAAAAACCCCATTGGGGGGGGGGGGGAGTTTTAGCCAATTTAGGGGTGAAATATTGATTATTTGTGAAAAAGGAGTCGAAATTCTTGATTAGCGACCCAAAAAACCTATATGAACATATCCTGGATGCTCAAAGTGGTAAAATAGCACAACACCCCCCTTGGGGGGGGGGGGAGTTTTAGCCAATTTAGGGATGAAATATTGATTATTTGTGAAAAAGGAGTCGAAATTCTTGATTAGCGACCCAAAAAACCTATATGAATATATCCTGGATGCTCAAAGTGGTAAAATAGCAAAACACCCCCTTGTGGGGGAGGAGTTGTAGCCAATTTAGGGGTGAAATATTGATTATTTATGAAAAAGAAGTCGAAATTCTTGATCAGCGACCCAAAAAACCCGTATGGTGCCAATCTGAGCGCTCAAATTGCAAATATGTAAAAAAAACCCCATTTTGGGGGTAGTTTTTGCAAATTTAAGGGTGAAGCCCCAATTTCTCACTCAAATGACCCCGATTTTCGTGTTCAGCGACCCAAAAAACCTATAGTAGAGCAAATCTCTTGTTCGCCAGTGAAAATACAACCAAACCCGTATTTTGACTGGAGTATTATAATACTCCTAGTTTTTGAATTTATGCCTAAAAAACGTAGAATAATTTCGATTTAGGGACTTATTTGAGTTTACAAGGTACTTTAGCAAGCTAGAATGTTTGTAATAGATAAATATTTATTAAACATAAACATGTTCCATACAAATTATTTATTTACGTCTACAAACTTGGAATAAGTTTTTTAAATCATTTTTTTATCCATATGTATGATCTGCTTTAATTTTATTATATTATACGGCTGTCCTATTCATTTTTATGCATGAAAATGGAAATTTTGCCTCACGGACATAATAAAGCAAATGCAATTTCTATGAAATATATTTACTGTTTTATTAACATGGAACTTGTTTATTGGATGGGTTATTTGATAAGTTTGGCTCGGCAAGGAAGGTGGATGAAAAATTGACGTTTTTAGGGTGGGGGGGGGGCTGAAATTGACTTTGTGAACACAAACCAGTTATAAATTTTTTTTATTTATTTAATACATCCAATTTTTTATCCTATTATTAAATGAATTCCCGGATCGAAACTACTTAACAAACACCTTATCTTCCCCCTTTTTTTTAAAATTTTTTCAACTAGATAAGCACTTTCAAGTTCGAATTAGTAAAAGCCGCCTAAAATTAAATTATCTACATAGTCTTTTAAAATATAAGTCATTGGATTTATGGATTGTAATAGCAAAAATTTCTTTAATCGATGACGGTAATATTCTTCTTGAAGTACATGCTTCTACTTGCTTATTTAGACTTTGGACTTCATCATCAACTTCATCACCAACTTTAAACCCGGGCTTACGTACATGTAAGGTATCATAATTACTATATTATATCATAATTACTATATTAAGCCATGCTCAATAAAGTTTTTTATGCTTTCTTCGTAAGCCTTTTTAGAGGGATTATTTTGAATTTCTGTTTTGCGATTCCTGACTAATATCTCAAACGCTTCTGAAGTTTTTCTAACTTTTTCATCGGTTTCATTTATAAACTGTAGTTTATAATTTTTCAAAATTTAAAAATTTTTCTTTATTTCTAATTTTTTGCGCATTTTTATCAAACTTTTAATTTCTAATTTTATCAATATTCTATTTTTCAATTTAATCTGGCATTTTTTTTATTTGTTTTCTCTAATTCTCATTGTCTTATTAAATTAATTTACAGTACTTGTGCCAGTTTGCAAATTTTTTTTTTTTTTTGCATATGGCAAACCAAATTTATCTACAATAGGCATGGTTAAAATGATAGATTTTTTCGATTTCACGGTTTATTATAATAATATTTATCACAGACTCTTCGGCGGTGGTCGAGGGGATTAAACCTCGCAACTATATGCAAGTAGAGATACTTCTATATAGACCTCAGAGGCTCGCGCCCCGATTCAGTAAGAGTTTCATAACTTTATAAAGACGCTATTGGTTGTATGAAAATACTTTCGTAAATATATACAGATTTAAAACTTTTCACCAGAGGCTAGGATTCTGTTTAGATTTATTCATTTTTATTTTTCCAGCCTAATATTTAAAAGGAAAATCAAATATGAAAAAAACAGGTTCTGCAGGCAGGATGAAGGTCTATGACCTAGGCCACGCTTCTCAAATCTGAAGTTATACCTGAAAAGATGGTACCGCTTTTGAGAATACAAGGCGCAGGATGTCTTATGGGGGTCGAGTTTAGTCGGTAAACATGTTAAGCATGGAGTCCGACATAATCTAGGGCCGGCCCTAGATATGCGTAACGTATTCTCACCCAGACGTATGTAAAACTTATATACGTCAACCTTGCTCGCTTGCAAAAAGAAATCACTGTGAGTTCCTCGACTATTAACACAATTTTATTGAAAGCCTACGTTTTTTTAGCCCCTTGTTAGCTAATTAACAAACGCAATCCATTTACGATCTCATCCAGCTCATCAAACCAGGCATATTGATTCTGGCATGGGCTGCATTTCGTGACATCTATTTTAGGTTTATTTATCTCAGGATTCCCCTCCCCTAGAAACACCTTCTTTGTATTTGATAGACTTATTGTTTTTATTTTTTTTTCCATTACTTTGTAAATATACACCTGTGCAACTTAATATTTCCAGATAATTGTTTCGTTCATTGAGAGTATAATTCTTTTTCTGATGACAAAATTTGAATATCAGGTTACAGAGACCTTCTGTTCCTGTATGAATATCATCACCTACATTTATATCACCCCTGGAATTACCTCCAAAAATATTTACATGATTAATTACATGATTAATAACGTAACTGAACACGTGATTAAATGTAAAAAATTCAAGAAAAAAGATTTTGAAGCGCCTACAGGTAAAATAAGTAACCTTCACCATTCATGTAGATATAATACTAAAAACAACAATAATACAAAAATATTACAATGAAAATAATTTAGAGTTTATTTACAATTGAAGCTAACGAAAAATTTAAGTTAAATTTTACCGAAAAACATTAAAAAGAATATAGCAGAAATTTTCAAAACATACATATTTTAGATTGTGATTGCCTCAATTAAAATAAAAATATTAGTTTTTATAAATTATTCTTATTAATTTTTAATTTAATCTCTTATTAATTTTATAATTTTCAAAAGTATTTTTCCATTAATATTAAAATAATATATTTAAAGTTTAGAATTTGCCAAATTGATAATTTTTCAATTCTTTTATTATTCAAATGTGATTGGTTGTGAGTAACAAAGTTCAACAGTTGGTGGGCAATTTTGCTCTTGATGTATTTAAAGTTCTTCAGGATCCATTTTTAACCTTATCTACTAATATAAAAATAATATTTTTTTTTGTATTTGTTAAAACATTCTTAAAAAGTATTTTTTCTCAAAAATATATTAATATATTTATTAACTAGCGAATTGGCCCGGCTACGCCCGGGTAATACTCTGAAATTGTTTTTTAGAAGAGCATTATTAAAATTTCATTTGAATTATTACAGTAACTTAACTTATGGTAAAATCAAAGCAAGCAAAATTTGGTAAAATAAATTATTAAATTATTAAATTATTAAATTATTAAATTATTAATTATTAAATTATTCTCTTGCACTCAAAAGGTGAATTATTTTCAACCGCTCCCAATGATATGTAATCATGAAACCTGTTTATGGGGAAAGGGTATCCTGGAAATCAAGGGGTGGTCAAAGTGTCCGATTAAAGTAGGCGGTTCAACTGGGACTTAGAATAATTTTGATTAAGGAACTTAGAATAATCCAGGTTTAGGGAGTTAGAATGTAGTTGAAGTTTAGAATAATGATTATAAAAATAATGAATTTTATTATAATTTTGAGTAGCATTTGAATTATAGCCCTCAGCTGTAAGTAAACAAGCTCCATTCATTTAAATTTAGTTTACAAAAACCAGTTATAAGATTTTACTGACTATACTTCAGTCAATTGGGATTTTTCCATATAATATTTTATCACCCATAATCTAATTTATCAATCTTTCCCGATGCTAAGTGAGCTTTTACTGGCAATAGAAAATATGTGTTCAATTGGAATCCCTCCATATTATATATAATAACTTATAAATATATAAATACTAGCATAGGTGAGAGGGGGGGCTCCGCCCCCCCTGATCTAATTCCCGTTGTTATTAATAAATTTTTCCCGTAGTTATTTATAAATTTTTTATTATAATTTTTATTATTATCATGTTGTTATTGTCCAAAATATATATCAATGCCAAAAAAAATTGACGCCTTGAAATAAGCTAAAATTTTTTTCTTAATGTAGACCTTTTACCAGTTCAATTGTGACCAATAAGATAAAATTTGAAATAAATTCAAAGGGATGGCGTAATTTTGAAAATGGGCCAAATCAGGATATTTTTGCATTGTTTAAAGAACTGTAGTGCCAATAATTTGGCAGCGTTTTTCCTATATTTTAGTTTTAAAAAAAATTTTAAATATCGTAGAAAATGTAATTAAAACTAATATTAACTAATTTTTTTTTTTAACGAAATATATTATATTATATCATTAATTTCTTGAATTTGTCTTATTTTTTATTATACTTATTTTTAAAAACCAAAAATTATTTTAACCCCATCAATTTTTTTTTTTTTTAATTTTAAAGAAACGTACGTTTTTAATAAAAATTTAACTAAGTACGCATAAATTACATTTTAATATAGAATATAAATTACATTATAATATACACAGACCCACAAATAAATGATTAAAAATACCATAAAAAATAAAAAAATGAAAAAAATTTTTTTACCAGCATTAAAAATATTTTATAAAATTTTAAAGATACTTCCGTTTTAAATAAAAATTTCAGAGAATACGTAAAAATTAGTGCTGAATCGAATACTATGAAGTGCTATGGCAAAATTTTTCGATAGTCTCGAGATATTTCAATTTTCGTTAAAATTTTTAAAAAATGTTATCAAGTTCAAAAATACTAAAAATTAAATATCTCAAAAACTACGATAGCTAATCAGAAAATATAGGGCCTATGGCACCCGCATTTTTTTTTTCTTCATTTTGACGCCGGTTTCATGCCAATCGGTTTGGTGGTTCTTGAGTCATTAGGGTACAAACAAACAAACAAACAAACAAACAAACAAACAAACAAATAAACAGACAAATAAATTTTCAGATATATATAGTATTAAGATATGAATATGAAATCCATTTTATGCTAAAAAATATATGTAACTCTGGAAACATCAAACAAATTTGCTTAAAAATTTAGGTGGACACGTAAAAAACAATTCTAAATCATATAAAAACTTTTCTGATTATAAAAAAATTTCAAATTTTTAAGTTAATTACGATTTTTTTGAAAATTTACGAAAACATAAAAAATTATCACTTTTTTAAAAAAACGTTTTTTTTGGCGACAAAAATTTTCTTTCGCGTCAATCTAAATCCTATACAGCCTATCACACTCCTGAAATTTTTCCTCATTTTTTGCCGCGAACTGCGTTTTTCTAGCGCAGCTATTATCGTCTAGGCGTGATCATCAAACTAAAAAAATTCTCTAACGCTATATATGTATATATATACTAGCATAGGTGATAGGGGGACTCCGCCCCCCCCCTGTGTCTCATTTACTTCTGTTTGTGTTGCTTAAAAAAATCGGCAAGGGATCTGGTTCAACACAAAATTATTCGACAAATCAATAATTCTACACAAAAAAGTTTTGCAGAATCATTCTATACAAAACATCATTGTGCTAAAAAGTTCAACACAAATTTTTTTTAGTCAAAGTATTTAACACACCATTTTAAATATTAAATTACTAATTTTTTTCATATAATAGCATAAAAAAATATCACTTTACATAGTGTGTTGAATATTATGATTAGAAAAAGTTTGTATTGATCTTTTCGGCACAACGATTTTCGTAGTAGAACGATTCCGCAAAACATTTTTGTGTAGAATTAATGATGTGTCGAATTGCGAAAAATCATGTTTCACTACAAATTTATAATTATTTAAACACATTCAAACTATTCAGAGCAGCGTAGGTTAAAAATTAATAGAAAACTGAAGATAATCGTAATAACAACATTAATTTTTTAAATATAACTGTTTTTAGAAATGAATATTCGTATGCCTCAACAAATTGGTTTAGAAAAAAAATATTTTCAGCTAGATTCCTTAAATATCATTCACACCATCCAATAAAACAAAAAATTGCATTCATAGATAACATTACAGTTAACTGCATTTTGTTGTCCAATAAAAAATTCCGTAATAACAATATGAAATTAGCAAAAAAATTTTTACTAAGCAATGATTACCCCACAAATTTTATAAGTAAATATATAGATAAAAAAATCGCACATTTACATCAAAAAAATATAAATCCACCGCAAATTACCACCCCTGAGAATCATGTTCCAAAAAATAAACAAATTAAATCGTACCTTTTTACTTTAAGTATTTGTGATGACATTGTTTCCACCTTAAAACTATTTAATATTTCTGTCATTAACAAAAATATTAATAAATTTAATAACATCATAACTCTAGGGAAAGACAAAGTCAAAAAACCAGACAAAAATAATATTTTATACAAAATTAAATGCGAAGAATGCCATTTCTCGTATATTGGTCAATCTTGACGTAAACTCAGTAAACGCATAAACCAGCACAAAAGAGCTTATAACAAGACAAAAGAAAACTCAGTTTTCTTTATCTACAGAAGAAAAACCAAACACAAATTTTCCTTTAAGTTCAAAAATATAAAAATTTTAGACACTGAAAAAAGTATCCTTACAGACGTTTTTTTAGTGAAATGGTGCATACACACCAAACCTAAAAGAGTTTTTTGTGACGCAGAAAATATTGAATGTTTATTTAATTCTTTAGAGAGGAATTATTTTGAGGTTAATTCTTTTAAAAAAATTTATTTTTGTTTTTATTCTTTTTGAACAGAATAAATATAGTGATTTGGCCCCCCTCCCCAATCTCAAAAAAATTATTTGTATCCAAAAAATATTATAAAAACTAGCCGATCGCCGTTGGAATTAGCTTCCTAGCCCATATTAGGCGCCTTTAAAAAACCTTAAAAATCGTGTTTTTTGCGTTTTTTTTTGTTTCTCCGCACTGTATTGAGCTATGAATCTGAAATATGCGTATAAAAAAAGGGCACAGAGTGTATTTTCAATTTTCATTGGTTTTAGACCCTTAAGACCATTTAAAGACCGCGAAAATTTATTTTTAATTTTCAAAAAATCGATTTTTTGAGCATAAAAAAAATAACTAGCGTTAAATTTCTTCAAACTGACCTAAAAAGTTGGAAAAATGTATATTTTACTGATATCAATCTTGTTCTGGAGGGGGAGCTCATCTCCACACCTTCAAAACTCAAAAAACGCGTTTTTTTGTCTCTACACGATTAAAATGCAATAGAATTGCGAAAATTCGTTTTGGAACCTCCCTTAATCTTTTTGAGCATCTATTTTTACGTTTTAACTAAAATATATTGTCATTAATTATTGTTTTTAGACCCTTAAGACCGCTTAAGACCACCTTCAGAGTCCAAAAAGTGATTTTACATTTTCGAAAAATCAGTTTTTTTGAAATCAAAAAATTATACCTGCCTTTAATTCTTTCAAATTATACTAAAAAGGCAAAGAAAATTATTTTTTAACGATATCAGTCTTGTCCTGGAGGGGGAGCACATCCCCACCCCTTCAAAACTCAAAAAACGCGTTTCTTTGCCCCTACATGATTAACCCATTAATTCCTAAGAAGAAACTGCATTTTACAGAGCTGTAAACCTATATTTTTTGATAAAAATTTGTGTGAATGGTATTTTGTGGGTGCTAGTTACGAATATATAGTTATTTTTCAAAAATTTTAAATGGCGGAACCAATATGGCCGTTGAAAAACTCAAAATTTCGAGATTTTTGATGATTTTGAGCCTGAGCAGAAACTGTAAGTTATATAACCATAAAACCGGTTTCATTTAGGGCATTTAAACATTATATGTGAAAAAATATTTATTTATCTATCTATTTTTCAAAAACTCAAAATGGCGAGTCTAATAAAAAACTGTAAGTTTCTTCTGAGTCCGCCATATTGATCTGCCATTTTGAATTTTAATAAATAATTTTCATTTTTTCATATAAGATGTTTAAATGCCCTAAATAAAACCGGTTTTACGGTTATACCATTTACAGTTTTTTCTCAGGCTCAAAATCGTCAAAAATCTCGAAATTTCGCATTTTTCAGTAGCCACATTAGATCCGCCATTTTGAATTTTTGAAAAATAGATAGACCTTCGTAATGAGCATCTCAAAAATACCCCGTACACAAATTTTGACCAAAAAATAATGAAATTTAGTTTTTCGTGTCCGCCATAAAGATCCCCCATTTTGATTTTTTTTTTTTTAATTTTGTTTTTTCACATAAAATGTTTAAATACCCTAAATGAAACTAGTTTTATGGTTATATAACTTACAGTTTCTGCTCAGGCTCAAAATCGTCTAAAACATCGAAGTTTCACATTATTCAGTAGCCACATTAGATCCACCATTATGAATGAGCAACCCAAAATACCCTGTACACAAATTTTGACCAAAAAATAACGAAATTTAGTATAAATATATAATTAAGTACTCGTTCGTATTATCAATTATAAAAGGATTAGTGTCTTATTCACGAGTATACTGTTGTTGTGATAAAATAATTTTTATTATCTTGACGTTTCGGTACGTTAGTACCCTTATCAAAAGCTAAAAACAATACATATAAAAATTAAAAATTTAGATTTAAAAATTATAGCTATTTTACATAGTAACACTGATTTTTTCTCTTAAATTTATATAATTATAATTCACATATTAGGTTGAATACCTGTGTCATTTAGTATTAATTTACTCAAATTTATATACAAAAGTATCGGCATTTTAATGAAAAGAAACACTGAAACATTATTTAAAAAATATAAATATCAATAAACTAAACGATGTTTTTTTAATTTTTTTGTTTTTTTAATATAGAGAAAAAAAATTTTGAAAAAATTTGGTATCAGATCCAAAAAATTACTATAAACGAGCTCTCAAAACGTGCTTATATGCCAAAAAATCAAAAATCAAAATTTGATCTATCACAATAGTTCCTTATTGAGGAACCAAAAATCAGTATAGAAAAAAAGATATAAAAAGTAAATAATTTTTTATTATAAAATTTTGATGATGAGTTAAGTTAAAATAAAAAAAATACTTATTTCTATTTACCTCTGATAAAATTACTTCAGTATTTTCAATTACTTCTTTTTCTTGGTAATTAATATTGATTTGTTCGTTAACTTCATTTAATTTTTTATACTGAAAAAAAATAATTGGGAATAAAATTTAGAAATTGTGTATATGAAAGTAATGAATCTTATCAAAAACAATTAAATATAAATTATTCAATTTTAAACAAAACTTACTCTTTTAATAGGCCTTTCTTCGATTACTTCCAAATTATTAATCATTTTTACATTTTGTTTTATATTCTCAGATATAAAAACATTAGGTTTTTTTACGAATAAAAAATTTTTTAAAGCAGATGATTGCTTTTTGTCTTCAGCATCATTTTCTCTTTTTCTTTTTCTATAAAAGAAACCCGAATTTTTCACTTTATTTGTATTCATTATAGATAATAATATACCCTTTATTTCGTTTTTAAATGCAACTATCAGTTTTAAACAAATATACAGACTGAAGATATATTTTTTTTTTTTTGAAAATTTTCATTGAAATTTTTTTTTGAGAAGTAGGGATAAACCTAAATCTTAAAACTTTTTAAACAGAAAATGTTTTATTTTTCAATACAAAAATAGTTTCTAAATAATTAGACCAATAAATCAAGAAATAAATATATCTAAAATACTTAAGATAACGCCAAAACAATATTTTTAGAAAAGTGTTTCCCAGAATCAAAAAACGATGACGAAAACAATAGATGTAACAATTTTTATTTTACCCATTCAAAAAAAACTTATTCATTGTAAAAAAAATGGGTTGGGTCTTATTTCCTTTATCTGATAATACATATCTAAATTTGGGTTCCCCTAAATTTTATTTTGTAAGTTAGATAATTTAAAATTCTTTTCTTTAAAAGTTTATAGGTAAGAGGATTAAAAAATTTTAATCTCCTTTCTTTTCTATTTAAAATATAAAAGTAAAACGTCATACAGTGAAACATGCGTTCTTTTGTCTGTTATATATTTTTTGTAAGTATTTTTATATAATTTAATATTATATTATTTTTATAATTTTGCGCCCCTTTCCAAATTGGCGCCCTAGGCGTTTGGGTGGATACGCCAATGGGACGTAATATACTTAACAGTTTTACATAGAGGTTCAGGTACATATTAGGAATTTTTTTCATCCATCTTTTTTGCATGTGACAGATACATGAATATGTAAAAAATTTTGTCGCAAACTTTTTGCTCAAAAATTAAAAGAACCCTTTTCCCCAACACTAAAAATTTATTATTTAATATTTTATAAATTATTTCGCTCTTATAAAGTACCCAGTAACAATTATGAATTATAAACTTTAACTAAAAGTGATAAAAAGGGACGAAAAAAAGATTTAAGAATAAAAAAATTTTAATTCTTAATCAATAAATAAATTTAAATCTCCTATATCTGTATACTTAGCAAAATCATTTTATTTCGGTTCTCCGAAATTTTTAACAATGAAAAAGATAAAAAAAAGAATAAATTATGCGTCACCTGCCGATTCGAGTTTCTTTACAAGCAAAATAGTATAATATAAGTATATATCCCGTACGTAAAAAGCCTGTACAAACGTACAAAGTTGTGCACAAAGTTATGCACAAAACGACACACACTTTGTACAGCGTTTTGTGCACAAAGAAAATACAAAATAATTTTTTAAAATATTTATCCTGGGGCAGCAAAATATACTCCCAGGGGTATTAAACTTTAAGGTGTCAAATGGGCCTCCTTGGGGTAAAAATATGATCTTGGTAATAAACAGAGTTTTGCCATTAAAAGTGGACTTATGGCTGAAAAATACGATCCAATGGCAAAATGCTTAGCCTAGGTGAAAATTTATCTTTCGGGGGGGGGGGGGGGGCAAGTGGGCTTCCTTTCGAACGAAATTATAATCTGTGGCGCAAACAAGGTTTTGCTTTAAAAAATGAATTTATGACTAGTAAAGTATGATCCAGTGACTAGAAAATTCAGTTTGCATAAAAATTGAACTTTAAGGGGTCAAATGGGCAATCTTAGGTTAAAATTCTAATCCAGGTAGTAAACCAAGTTTAGCTGCTAAAAATGGATTTACGGCAGGAAAATATGATCCAGTATTGAATATACAAAGCCTAGGGAAAAATCTATTTTTTGGGGCAAAATTGGCCCCATTCGGGGCGAAAAATGTAATCTGTGGCGTAAACAGATGGCAAAACTCTGCTTTCTCCCTAGATTAGAATTTTACCGAAAAATGGGCAATTTTTTACTAAAAATTTTAAGGAAGTAGGCGATCGAAACTTCCATTAGTCTACTACGTACAATTTGGCCAAATCACGGATTTCTCTACTTCCCTACGACATATATATGTATAGAGTGAAGATATATTTACGCAAAAAATACACACATATTTTTATTTTATATATATTTTTGTTGTATTCTGTCGTTTGTATTGTTTTGTCGTTTGCGGATACTGTTGTATTCTGTAGTTTCGTTTCCTCAGGGGTAAAATTAGGAAAATTTTACTTTTAGATAGAGAAAGTGTGAGAGAAAGAATGAATAAGAAAGACATACATTTAGTAAAATCGGGAAAAATGAAATAGAAATAGAAATAAAATTTTTGTGAATTATATAGAATTATTAGATTTAAGTTATAAGTAAGCAATGTGCATTATACAGTTAGTTAACCCTAGATACATTTCTCAGAGCCAAGTAAATTATAATGCATGGTCAGGTTAGTGATCCAAAAAAAAAAAAAACTTAGCATAATCCATAATAAGTTTTTCATTAAGCGAATTGAACCTTTTTTTTAATATTTTGTCCTAGTAAAAATTTTCTTATAAATTTTTATTTTAAGGGGGATCTACGGGTACGGCGCTCAATTTTCGAGCGATTTTTAAGGGGATATAAAAAAAGAACGGTTACAGGTAATGAAATGAAATTTTTTTTATTTATTTAAAATATATTTAAGAATACAAAAATATTTTTTTTTTTTGTATGACGTCATGCCGGTGTACGGGAGATTCTTGAGAGGCACTAAAAAAAAAGGTGACTTGCGCCGTGCAGCATAACCCAACTTAGGATCATCTGAAAAAAAAAATATTTATATATTATTTTTCTTAAGGCTTAAAGCCAGGGATCAACGTAAAGTTTTTTCAAAAATTTTCATTTTTCACGCTGTGGCGGAAAAAATAAAAAAAAAGGTCAAAAAAGTGCCCTGTTTTTTTTTTGTAATCGGTCCTAAAAATTTTCTGGGGCAGTTATAAAAAAACGATACGTCAATCCTTGGTAAATATGTTCTTTAAGAAACTGTGAAAAGGGCAAATTAATCGGTTGAGTAGTTTTTCCGTTATCGTGCACAGCGATTTAAAAAAACACGTTTCGAGAAAAACGCGTTTAAAGTTTGAAAACAAGATTTTTTATATATAAAATAAAATTTTTTTTCATTTTTTTTCTGTTGTTATAAGTTATTAGGAAGAGAATAAAATAAGAAAATTGAAAATCGGTTCAGTAGTTGTGGAGTTATCTCATTCAAAAGATTGAAAAACGCGTTTTTAAAAAAAGAGCAAAAATTTTAAACGTCGAAAAAAACAAAAATATGAGTTGAAAATTACTTAAATACTTAACTTGCCATTCTTCTGCAATTCCAGGACCATACAGCAATCCTTCAACTTTCTCAAATTCCATCTCTTGAGCAGCATTTTCTTCTCTTCAAATCAATTTTCCGGTTTTTAGCTAACTCAGTACTTAAAATGCTGTCTGATGCTTTATTTTGAATATTATTAACACTAATACACATTCTTTGTGTTTGTATATATGTATAATATCAATATAATATGATAATATAACAAAAAAAATTAAATTTTAGACCTATTAGTGGTATTCAAGCAGCAGCGGCATTCAAATTTTAAAAATATAAGTCTTGCGGCGCGCGCTGTTATGCCTCATAGAATCAAAAATAAAGCGAATTTCAAAACAAAATTTTTTTTCCATATTCTTGAAACATATACAAATACATTAAAAGAAAAAAAAAATTTTTGATTTTTGAATAAAAATTACCCGTAGATCCCCCTTAAGGGGAAAAGTATAACGTACTGACCATTGCTGGACATATATAATTTAAGGTTAAACTTGGATTTTTAAAATGTTAAATAAATGTTTCAAAATGTAAAATAAATATAAGAAATGTTTATAAAATATTTCCCAACAATTTAATAATGAAATAGATTAAATATGAATTTGTTTTCTATTGTACTTTTAATTAAAAGAAGAGCAAATATTAAGAAATATCCTATTCTAAAAAGGAGTTGTTGCTATGTACATTGTTGTACATTGTTATCGCAATAAAAGCGTTTTGATTGGCTACTAATACCGACTCATAATAATCGTTGTGTATTTATGCCTGATTTTTTTTTGGTAAAAATTAAAATACATGTTTTTTTCATTAGTCGAAAATTGATATTCCAAAAAAAAGTATATAGGGTTATATTATTTTTTTTCTTATTATTATTGTTTGAAAAGTAATAAATTAAATAAAAGTGAAAAATTTGTTGTTAAAAAATCACCTTATTTATATAAAATAACTGATATTAACAAGGAGCATGTTCATTGGAAGGGGTATTTGATTAAGTTTGGCTCGGCAGGGGGGGGTGAAAAAGTGACGTTTTTAGGGTGGGGGGGGGTGAAATGGACTATGAATTGTTCAAATTTGTTACTATTTTTTGAGCTTGAATATTTCATGAATTGGTCTATTACAAGTTTTGGGGTGTAAAATATATATTTGAATTTTATTAAAATGGAAAATGTTTATTACGAAGGGTATTTGGTGTTACTTGTTAATATTTTTATTGGTTTAACTCAGGATCCAGAATCATTCAACGTGGTTTTAATATCAAATAGTACACTCATTAAAATTTTAATAAAAAACAGGTTTGTAAAAATTATTTAAAAAAAATTAATTAAGTCTTATTAAAAACGGTGTGAAACACAAATATTGGGAAATATATATCAGAAAAAACATCGATCCAGCAAGGTCATATGTTATTAAATCGTCGAAAAATACTATCGGCACGTATAAAAAACATGTAGATAAAATATAATAAAAAGGGTAGAATTTGCTATTGAGATTCATTCTAGATTTGGATTTTAAAGTTGATCCCATATCCAGTTAGTTTAGTTTAGTGTCAGAGTGATCTAGGATTCAGCTTAAGGAACTAACCTTAGCCGCTAAGTTTTGTATTGTAAGTTTAACTTTAACTATTAATTTGTAATTTCATTTGTATAATAAAGGTTTAAAGTATCATTTAAAATCGTGTATCTTATTATATTCGTCATACCTCATTATTTATTAATTGTATCTTATCAGTTAACACTACCCACCTCAGTGTCCCAGGATGCAAGGCTAAAGAGTTGTGTTAAACAATAAATAAGAAATATCGTTGGTCATGTATAGAATTTACACTGGGAAACTTGACGTAGATCTGAGTGCCAATTACAATACGTCAAACTAACGAACTAAAATCAGTTAGACTCTCCGTTTCAGGAAGTCTAACACTCGATTTCAAGGAGTAAAATTGATATTTTTAATGAATGATATATGTCGCGCGCATTATAAAAAAAAGATGAGCTAACAAATTTATTAATGGTACTAAGATTTTTAATTATATTTGTCATAGTTTCTACAGAAATGCTAAAAAAATTCGCTCTATTTATTCCATTACCTGAATGAAAATAATAAAAAAAAACGCAGTTTATAAAAGTATAGTTAAGATTTGAAGATAATATTAATTAATTTTTACTGTATAACC
Organism: Anagrus nilaparvatae; assembly: GCA_022575985.1. Lineage (NCBI taxonomy): Eukaryota > Metazoa > Arthropoda > Insecta > Hymenoptera > Mymaridae > Anagrus > Anagrus nilaparvatae. The sequence goes on along the minus strand of JAKSXM010000147.1, from coordinate 18,098,693 downwards.
TTTAATATAGTTATTAAAAAAATAATTAAAAATAGAATATTTCTAAAACGAAACATTTATAATTATTTATTTAAATATAATAATATGACTATCATAAATAAGGAAAAATCTAAATTTTAGGTTATATGCAATACCGAAGTTATTTCCTTATTTTAAATAAATTATTACTGCTTATAAGTTCAAAAGAAATAAAAAAATAACGAAAAAATTATTGACGAGTTTGTTGTTTATAAAAATACATGTAGCGGTATATGGCACCTCGCGTATGAGTGTGTCACATTGCTTTTTTTGGGGAGTTTAATGCTTGAAATACGGGAGTCTAACTTCTTTTAGTTTAGGCATCTGACACCTGGCACGGGCGCGCAGATCAACGTCAAGTATATCAGTGTACAAACATGTATAATTATACTAATACACTTTTTTTAGGTTTGTTTATCATTTATGTACATATTTTAATACAGAGCTGTACCTAAAAAAATTTTTTTTTATTTTAAAACTATAATAAATGTTTTACTTTTTTATGGTAAAAAACAGATTTTTTTTTTTCATTCAGCAGCTAAAAAAATTAAAAAAAAAAAATTGTTTTTGATCTTAGGTGCCTATCATTCAGTATACACAAAAACGGTCATTTTCCATCCAGCAGAATTTTTTTTCATAAGAAATTGCGTTGAAGCCGATTTTTGACCACTTTTCTTTTACTACACTGTGGCGGAGGGTAGTCGGAAATGTTTTTAACATGAAACATGTTTGTAGAATGGGGAACTTTGGGAATCCAAAAATCAAGAAGAGTCAAATAAGTTTTATTCATAAGGGTGGGGGTCTTCAAATATCATATATTTCTTAATAAAAATAATTCTTTTTAAGAATAATTTTTTTTATTTTATAAAATAATTTCGATTTAGGGACTTACAACAGTTGTCCACCTCCGATTCCGATGAAACTAAAATATGTTATAGAGTATCCAAAAATAAGCGATAAGTGTTTTTTTATCGGCCAATAAACGTTTCTAAGGGGTAAATCCACCCTTGAAAGTTACCCCCGAAAATGATTTTTTTAATTTCACGAAAAATATGTAGAATTTTGATGTCAAAACCATGGAATTAATTTAATTACTAACAGGCGGTTATCTGAAAGATACTAAACACTAAAATATTAAAATAAGATGAAGACAGACAAATGATTAATAAGGATGTTGGATATTATACTTAATTAGGAGCCATTATAATAAAATACACAATTAATGATATAACTGGCTATTTATTTAAGATGCGAGCAGGTCGGCATCTGTGCGGACACTAAGAATCGACCCAAACATTGCTTTAGCATTGGATCAATTGGTTGAGGCTGATCAGAAATACAAAATTTAATTGCTGTTACTGTGGTTGTTCTAGTTAAAGCAGAATTTGATTTTAAAAGCTCTTGAAGTCTAGGTAACAAGTTGGATGGGTCGATTAGAGTGAGCTTACCAAGGCACTCAGCAACAACGTTTCTGGTGCCTTCTTCTGTACACTCGCAATGTCGATGAAGTAACATCCAAATTGAAGGCACAAAATTTTGTATGAAGATAGACAAGCATATTATAGGTTGAAGCAGTTCGTAGAGACAAATATTATTAATTAATCGTATCAATGATTTTTTTTTTCAGTTTTTGTACATTACGAATCTCAAAAAATAGAGGGATCATTTGACTATTTATTATTTATAATGGCTCTGCACGTTTAATATATTATAAGATTAGTTGAATTAATTAATAAGTGGCACTTAAAATAATTTTGTTACGCCTTTTAAAACTCCAAATAATTAAATTAGTTCATTATCCAATACTAATACAGTTGGATGATATTTTACTAAAACAAATTATAAAGATATGCTTGTGAGCATATCAAACTCAGGTTAATAGTAAATAAAAATTATTTCCAGATCTTTGGTAATGCTTTAATTTCATTATTCCCCGAAATTAGTCCGCTATATTATCTTTAAAAATAGAATAATATATATTATAAAATTTTGCAGAATGAGTTCTGAACGACAAATAAGAGTTTTAATAGCTGACCAAGTGGACAATTGTTGTCAAGAAATTTTAGAAATAAATGGAATTTCTGTTACTAGTAAATATAAAATGGCGGCGGATGAACTTATAGAACAAATCCCGGTAAGAAACATTTTATTGTTCTTTATTTTTTAGGGCAAATAAAAAAAAATTGTGATCATAATATGAGTAGTACTTAAATAAAACTGACTTAAGTGACAGGTAAGGGTCTGGGATCTTAAAAAAACCGATTGGACTGAAAGAATTTTAGAGTTGATATAAAGCCATGGTATTATTTTAAAAATTACGTTTTTTAGAAAACTTCATTTTAAGTTTATTACTGCCAAATAAAATTGACGGATTGGGATCGACTAAAGTTTTTTTAAAGAGAAGTAACACCCTTTAACGGTTAAAATGCTACCAATAAACTGATATTTAAAGTAAATTCAACGAATGGCATAATTTAAAAAATTATAGCTCATTGCTCTTGCAGCCGGTGTTTTACCAGAAACATCATTTTCACATTATACGGGGGTATGGTAACCGACACTAGGGGTGTTTTAAGGGTTCACCGGGGTAAGAAGAAAATTTGCATACATTTTTTTAGTTTTCTTGTAAAAAAACCAAAGAATTTACATAAGTTTTAAATTTTTACTAAACTACCAGTTTTTGACCCCCAGGGGATCAACTTATCACTCATTTTACGATTATTTTTAATTATTTTTAAATAATATCATTGAATTTCTTGTTCATATTTAGCCCAAATATTATTGAAAAAATATACTATTATTTTGCGAATATTTTGATAGCTTTCTTTACTAATACTTTTTGTTAAGCATTTAAAAAAACATTTACTCGTGTTACCACAATATTGAATAAAAGAAAGTTAATTTGATAGTACTTTGCATTTTTCCTGAATCAAAAAAAATGAATTAACTGATGATATGGAAAAAAAAATTAGCTATTCACTGTAGAACTGTTAAAGAGAATTGATATTATAAAATAAACAATTTTTTAATCATTTTATTGTTTATTATTTTAGGGTATGCAGAGAATTGTTTAATAACATTATTGTAACGTAAGTTTTCAGGCCAAAAACTTACGTTATGCTAAAATTTCAAATTAGAAAAAGATAAAAGAGGATAGAAAGTAGAAGGACTGCGCGCGCAAAAAAAACCGCGTGTCAGCGACCAAGGGACGCCGGTTCTTCTTCCTTCTTGCTTCTAAGCTTGACCAAGTCGGTCACATGAAATCAGAGTTATTTTTTATTTTGTTTTTTTATGTGCTCTGCACACAGTTTCTTAGTTAATTAATTTCAAGTTAAATAAACAGTAATTAAAATAAATTTATTATTTTTGTATGAACGATTACTTAGATTATTTAATTAATATTTATAGTTATATAAATCAGTTAAAATACTGTGAAGTGATCGCCCGCCATATTACTGCTAATAAGCATCTTAATTGTTAAAATACTTCAAGGCCAGTAAGAGACCACGCTTTCCAGCAAAATTATTATTATCATCGTGATAAATTATTAAAATAATTTTATAAGCTAGCTAGCTATTAGTCCCTAAATTAAAAAGTGCTGAATTTTATAAGTGTGAACGTGTGGGTGAGATTTTATTATTAATAATTAATGATATCATTTATATGTGCACATAATTTTTACGTTCGAGCGCGGGCATAAATATATATGCGAGGTGAGTTCATTTCATTTTAATTTTTATAAGGTTTTATTTAATATTTTCAAATGCCCGTAAATATAGTCATGCCGTCGCTCGAACGTCTTTCGTTGCTACTTGCAAATACATGGTTTTTATGCCACGCGGTTTATCAAACCGAACTTTATTAATAAATTCAAAATGGCCAATTAGTTATAAGTTTGTAAATTTCTTTTATAATCTTTCATTTTTTATTAATTAAATTGTTACGTTTACTTTATATAAATTTTATTATTGACTTCGATTACCTCCCCCCTTTTCCTGTTTTGATATTATTTTATAGAAAAGGAAGCAGAGAAATTTAAACAGGTAAGGGAGCGAGAAAGTGATATTATATAAAATTGTGAATTTAAATAGTTAAATTTAAAATATAGGTCAACGGTAACACATTGGCGAAAAGCCTTATAAATGTAAAGTTTAACTTTGAATATTCCAGTAAAATCATTTTAAAATATTATCTTTTAATAGAAAACTACCGTTACATTATAAAATTAGAAATCAATTTCAAGTTTTATCCATAATTTAATGATCGCGTATAACAATAAAAATTAATATAAAATGTCTAGAACATTAGAACGTCCCAAAACGTGCTTATATGCAAAAAAATAAAAAATAAAAATTTGACCCATCACAATGGTTCCTCATTGAGGAACCAAAAATTAAGTAAGTATTAAATAATAAGTATTGAATAATAAATATTCAAAAAAATTTTTTTATCGCTCGAAAATATTTCAATCAGTTTAAGTAAGTATTCTTTTAATAAAAATACCCTGCCAACTAGCTGACACTAAGGTTCCTCAAACAAAGAGCTTAATACTTCAACATGACACAGATATCACCGATTACAAGCATCCAATCATAAATACATCTCTATTAACTTTTAAAAGTTTTTTTTATTGATCAAAAATTTTGGAACAAATTTTCAAAAAATTAATTATCAGATTCGAGTAAAAACCATATTTTCAAATATGAGTACTTTCATGGAACTTAATGAAGTATTACAGCAAAAAAAAAAAAATATTGCAGTTTTTTTAATAATGAAAAAAAAATTCGATATCAAATCCAAGAAAATTACTATGAACGAACTTTCTAAAGCTATAGCTAGTACTATAGTACTCTCATAGAAATAAATTAGGTACTACGTCCAAAGAGAAAAAAAATTAGTGTTTTTTGTATTTTTTTTGTGACGAAAACTTTGGGAAAAAAATTTTCAAAAATTTAATTATCAGATTCGAGATATCAAGTGAAAATCATACTTTCAAATATGAGTACTTTCATGGAAATAAATGAGGTATTACCTCCAAATTAAAAAAAAAAAAGTAGTTTGAGATTTTTTAAATGAAAAAATTTTTGAAAAAAAAATTAGTTCTTAATTCCATATTGGTTGTGAAATATCACCGGTTACAATATTTTCAGATATTAGTACTTTAATGGAATTAAATGAGGTATTACGCTAAAAAAAAAAGTATTGTAGTTTTGGTCCCTCATAGAGGAACCTTTTTGATAGGTGAAATTTTGAATTTCGATATTTTGGCATATAAGCACGTTTTGAGACCTCAGGAAGCAAAAAAACGGTTTTTAAAATTTTATGTATGTATGTCGCACTGTAACCGGTGATATTTCACAGCCTGTTGAATAAGCTGGTTTTTATATCTTGTAAAAGGTAATGTGATATTAAATAAAATGAAGAACACAATTTAAAGATATTAACAATAAGCTTTTATTATGCGTTAAACGTGAAGGCCGAGTAAGCACTGAGCATCGTGCCGTGTCTTCTTCTTCTTTCTCCCCTCTACAACTTGTATACACTAACACTATTTACAAATATACATCGATACATCGTAACATTCTCCCGGCTTAATTTTTTATCCTAATAAAAAATTGCAAGATTATATAAAAAGTTTAGAAAATTTAATTAGAACAAAGCTATTTACAGAGATTATAAAATATATTATTTTGTATTTTTTTGAAAACATATATATACAAATAATTTATTTAAAAGATTAATAATAAAAAAATTAAAAAACATTTATTTACAAAACATGTTGAGCAGAACTACTCGCCTAATTTTCCAATACAAAAAATTAATTAAATTAATTAATAATTTTTTTTAAAAGCATTTTACGAATTATTAGCATTATCTAATTTTTCAAGTAAAATCAATTTATGGACTGGGCGCTTCAAAATTGAACCAGCTGTCTTGATTTCAACAGCCCCTGTCAATTCATCTCAACCTTCGCAAATTTTAATTACGCGGCCTAATGGCCACTTTGAAGGGGGTAAGGTCTCGTTCGAGACCAAAACTATGTAATCGATCAGTAAATTTCTTTTATTTTGTCTCCATTTTTGTCTTTCTTGAAGACTCTGGAGATACTTCCTCGACCATGATTCCCACCATTCCTGCAAAAGTTTTTGAATTTGCTTGTACATGTCCATGGGGGGAATCTTAGTACTTAAATAATTAGGCTCAGGCACAATAAAGGAGTTTAATTGAGAGAGCAAGATAGACGGTGATAAAAATTGTCCATCAGTTGGAATGTCTGATAGAGGCAACAATGGGCGGGAGTTCAAACAGGCCTCAATCTGTTTGAGTAGGGTGTAGAATTCCTCAAACGTTAGGGTATGATCCCCTAAAACGACCTCTAAACCTTAAAATTTTGTATGGACCAGCATAATCTATACCTGTATTAAGAAAGGGTTTATCAGGTCGCTGTACTCTACTGGGGGGTAGAATACCCATTTTTTGTTTGACAAGATTAGCCTTGTATCTTAAACATTCAAGACACTTAAAAATATAACTTCTAACTAAGTTTCTTCCATTAATAAGCCAGAATTCCTGTCTAAGGGTAGCTGACGTAAGAGTAACACTACCATGCAAGGTTTTTTTGATGATAGTATCTAATTAGTAATTTTGAAAGAGCACAATTTTTTGGAATGATCAGGGGATGTTTTTGTTCATGAGACAATAAGGAATTATGAATTCGACCCCCTACTCTTAAAAAATTATCTTCTAGAAAAGGATCTAATTTTAAGATGTCTGAAGATTTTATTAGATTTAAAGCATTTTTTAAGGTATTCATTTCATTTTTAAAGTGAGCAGACTGAGTAGTGTAAACCCAAAAGAGTTTAGCTCTTTTAATCTCAAAAATATTAACAAATTTATTACTATTAGATTCAGAAAAATTGAACCAAGAAAATTGAAAAATTGGTAATTTTGATATGATTTTCTCAAATTTGTTTATGTTTTTTGACTTAACTTTAATTAATAACTTTGACAGAAATCGAAAAACTAAAGCAGTTACTCTAAATAAACGAAGAAAGTCTGAATATTTAGACACTAGGTCCCAAATTTTATCAAATTTGATTTTTTCAATGTGTACCGCGTGAACAGTAACTAAATTTATTGACCTGCTTTGTAAAGAATTTTTATCTGAAGCAAAGTTAAAATTTTTATTCATTCGGTCATTTCCCTCCCACCATAAAGAAAAATTTTGTAGCTGTTCTGGGGATATGCCTCTTGAAGCGCAGTCTGCAGGGTTTTCATGAGTCCTGAGATTGCTCCAGAATGCTTCAGGAAAGGGAAAATTTCAGAAGAGGGTAAATCCAAAGCTCTTAGTAATTTGACAGTCAATCTTGCTAATAGTAATGCTAAACAAAGTTCTATTTTAGGGATTGAGTGCATAGGCTTTATAGGAGAGAATTTGGATTTAGCCTGTAGCAGACAAATTTCAGTTTTATTTTGAAACGTTGTTTTTAAGTAAACGCATGCTGCATGTGCCATCTGAGAAGCATCACAGCAGCCAAAAATCTCATATTTAGCGTCAGGCACGAAACCTAGCCATCAATAGCTAACTGCCTAGTGACTCTAATAACATGATAAGGACTACTAACAACCCCATAAGTAACAGTATTCAGTGAATAAGCCTGTATCTTATCACTGCTATTTTCACGCCATAGAATCTGTTGATATTTACGATCCTCTGGGTGAATGAAGATTTGACGATACATCTGCTTGATATCACTGACAAAAACATATTGGTACTTCATCCAGTGTATAAATAGTTCAGCCAAGTCGGGCAATATTTAATGATATACCATGGTAATCATTGGCTGAACCATTGAACACTGTTCGAAGTTTAGGTTTTAAAGAATTTTTTTTTAGAATGCCATTATGGGGAAGAAAATAATATAAAATAAAATCAACAATATGACCTGTTTTTCCCATATGACCTGTGGCCTCATAATCCTTCATGAATTCAATGTACAAATTTTTTAAATCTTATCAGCGAGAAAACGCTTTTCCATGCGCAACAGCATCTTTTCAGCAATAGAAAAGGAGCCTGGGAATTTCATATTTTCAGGATCACGTTTAAAAGGCAAACGTACCATATATCTATCTTCGGGGTTTCTAGAATAAGTTCTAAGAAAATGGTCTTCGCACTCTCGCTCATCCGGATTAAGCAATTTTGAGGGCTCATCGAAGATTTCCTCTTGTCTCCAAAAACGCTCTAAATCGAAGGAAAGAGTAGATTTGGCGATATGTTAGAAGCAGACCCAATGCCTGCATTGCCTGAAATGACCTAGCCTAATTTAGTATTCATAGCTATTGGATCATTCAGAGCGCATCTTCTAATCCCCTCTTCAATAATAGAAGCGTGGATAGAGGCACTAAGTAAAATTTCGATTTGACCTCTCTTGTCGAAATTCGGATCAGCTAATAACAGGCCAGAAATATGATCTAATTCTTTACATCCTTTACTGGCTGTTGGTGAGTACGAAGGTACCTTTGAAATAACGAAGGCTAAAACTTCAATTGAAGAGTCCGAAACAATGTGAGGTTTAATATGGAGTTTAACCAATTTTTTACAAGTATAACTTTTAACGCCACCTATACCTAATATTGGCATATTAAGAGGCATAAAGTTTAACTTTAATCTCCTGAATAACGATTCGCTGATAAAGGATGCTTGAGAGCAATTATCAATGAGTGCCCTTGCGAGGAATTCAAAACCATCTTCGTTAACAACTTTAACGATTGCAGTGGACAACAGAACTTCGCAGGGGTTTTCAGAGAAGTTAACAGACAGATTACGTAAGTTAGTTGATGAAGCTGTCGCAGCTTCAGAGGTATTTAAATTTTTGTTTTTATTTAAGGATCCCAAATCAGGTCTAGAATCATTAGTTTTAGCTTTAACTAGTTTTTCATTATGCAAGGTTGTATGATGTTTTTCCTTGCATACATTACAACGTTTTTTAGAAGGGCATCTAAAAAAAGACTGATTGCCAAGGCAATTAGTGCAATTTTTAAGCTTTTTTACGCAATCATATCTTTTTTCAACTGCCATTTTTTTATATTCATTACGAGTGAAAATTAAATGCTCACCCTTACACAGAGGGCATTGTTGCTTAGAAGGCTCAACTTGAGTATGAAATATTTTTGCAGGATTTGCATTAACATTTGAGTTTTTAAAAGAATTAAAATTATTGGTATTTGATTTTTCATTTAAGTTTATTTTAGAGCTATTTTCTTCCAAGGATTCTAGAATGCTGATTTGGGATTCTATAAAAGAAATTAATTGAGCAAACGTTGGAGGGTCAGAAGACTTTACGAGCGATGCTTCATTACCAACTGTTTGGGAAGTTAATGACAAGTTATTAAAGAAATTTTCCCATTGCTTTTTCATGTCATTGTCTAGCAGAGAAACTGCGTGAAAAACAAGCCAATAATCTCATTTATCGACTGGTCTTTTTAAAGTTTTAAGAGCAGATAAAGGAGTATTTAAATTAACTTATATTCTTTTTAATTCAGAAGAACTAGATTTGGACATTGACTTTATAGACAATAATGAGGACATATGAGAATTAACAAGCCTTTTTTTATTTTCATATTTATCGAGCAATTTTTTCCAAATGACTGTAAAATTTTCCGAGGTTATCGGATATGACTTGACAAGGTCCTTGGCGTCACCCTTGAGACATGTTCTAAGATGCCTCAATTTGGTGACGTCAGGAACATTGTGTTTGTCAATTACCGACGACTGGAATACGTCGCGAAACGACTCCCAATCTTTATATTCACCGGAAAATTCAGGTAAGTTAATTCTAGGTAGTCTCTCATTATCTTCATTGCTAGTATTTCTAAAGTTTAAGGCATGAGTTTCAATAGCTGTAGAATTAAGGGAGGTATGAGGGTGTGAATCTAGATAAAGTTGAAAGAGGCACAAATTTTTTAAGTATTGAGATTCAGTACTATCGAAAAGAGCATCCTTAAAATAAGGTTGTTCTTCTACTAGTTTAAGATAATCAGGCTGATTATACAATTTGGCATCTTGGGATTCGAATTTAACCCAATTGTTTCTTAAGGTCTCCATCCTAACTTTACAAGATGACACGCACATGTTATCACCCTCATTTTCAAAATTGGTATAAGCATTCTTAATTCTAGGTATCAAGTTAACTTGTTGCAAGATGATGGAAGCTATGGCCCAGGACTAACTCCAAAGAGTAATTATAAAATTGAAAGGGTATTTGCTTTTGGTTACAAATTTTACATGAAAAGCTAACGTTAAATATAATTAGTATGTTAATCTACCAGTAAGTTAGCATATACAAAAGAAGTAAAAAGTTTATTAAAAAATTAACAAGAAATTTGTAAAGAAACTGCAAATATCCTTTCGATACAAGAATGTTAACATTAAAAATAAAATTTTTTAAATTTTGTGAAGCAAAATGCTATTTTAAAAATTAATTTATATTAGCTATGCTTGAAAGACATAAAAGAGCAATATTTGAACTACCAATTCAAGAAAAATATAAAGTTAATAAAATATAAAGGTTAAATACTAAAAAGAACAAAGTAGTAATAATTAAGCATCCAAAATTAGTAATTCAAAAAACAATGCTCTTGATAAAATTGACAGTGGATTAATATATGAATATATTATAATAAAAGATTGATATGTAAATACACCGCTCGTTGACAAGTCAAGGCCTGAAGGAGTCCACCAATTCAAAATAGCTGAGGCGATGAAAATTCCAGAGGAAAAAATTTCAAAAATTAACCTTGTACTGCTATGCGAGAAGTAATGCTTGAACTGACAAGAGTTTGAATCATCAAGAAGCCAGGTCCAAGTTGAGTACCTAGGTAACATCAATTGAATTAATTCTTTGTAATATAAAAGTCAAGAAACAGAGATATAGCCAGAGATATAATACACTAAAATTTTTCCTTTCTTTTTTTTATAATACACTAAAACTAACTTTATTTTACGCTTAAGTTAATTAACAGAAGTTAATTAAAAATAAATTAACTAGATTACCGCGAACATTAGTGAGACTGAGCGAAGCCACTGTAATTTTATAGATTTATTAAATTTAAAATTCCTTATAAAGCTTAAAATTATGATTTCTTATAAAAAAATAATTTAAAAGATAAGTAATACTATTATTATTAATAATAAAAGTTCTTTCATTTTAAATTTAAATGATTTAACATAAAAATAATTACTATTTTTTTTTATTAATAATGATATGAATAAATAAATGCTTATAAATTTAATAAGCACTTTATTTCAATAAACACTTTATTTTACGTATAAAATATAATTTTTTTCTATCATTGTGTGTTGATATATTAATAAATATCGTTTTTTAATTTATGTAAAAACTTTTGTTTATCCTTAAAAGAAGCGCATAGTCGAATAGAATCGTATCTATATTTATTATGTATAATAAATATAGATACGACTTGGCCCAGATGCCGAACGTGTTTTTTACAGCCCTGTGAGAAGATACGCGCTCTTGTGTGTTACAAGGTGTATTTTCTATTGTGGCTGTATTCGCCCTGCATTTTCTGTCGTACCGACTTAATGTTATTTAAATGGAGTCGGTACGCCAGAAAACTATAAAGTACTAAAAGTTCGCAGTATTTTTTACAGAAGTGTCCCCTATACAAACCTGTATAACTCTGTACTATGTAAAAACACGTTTGGCATCTGGGCCCTGGGTTACTTACTTACGATTATATTATATATAATCTTTTATTAAAATTAAATGGTTAATTGATTTAACTCTACTTAATCCAACGTAAGTTATGCCTAATTGTTTTTCACTGTCTCCTATATGGAGAAATATATTATGAATAGTCTGTCCTTGCGACTTGTGTATTGTTATCGAATAAGATAACATAACTGGAATTTGTGTTCTGCTGCATTGTAGTTTATTATGCGTCCATGTTCGTGTTAGTGGAATTATCTAATTTCTATATTTTATTAAATTTTTATATAAAAACTTATAACCGGTTTGTGTAAACACAACCTAAATGCATGGAACTTGTTTACTTCCAGCTGAGGACTATACAGGACTATACAGGCGTCCCTGCTAATGCGCGGTTTCCATATACGCGGGTTTCGCTCATACGCGGTTTGTCTATTTTTCCCATCCTTCTTTATGCGCGGTCTTTTCCTCCGTATACGCGGGTTCTATTGGAAATTCGAAGCAAAAATTTTTCCTGATTGTCTTTTTTTAATCACGACCAGGCTGCTTTGCTTGAAATTTATTTGTTGCTTGAACTTTCAAACAAAGCAGCCTGGCCGTGTTGTTTTGTAACATAATTAACCTCATTTATTAAATATCACTATCTCTCAGGCAAGCAAAATTATTACAAGTATTTCTTCAGAAATTATGGCTCCCAAATAAAAAAATTCTCCAAATAAAAAAACAAGGAATGTTTTGAATATTATGGTTTGAAGTTAAAAATCCTCAATTTGCATGAATCTGGAGATAGAGTCACAGCCGTTGCGCGAAAATTCAAAACCAATGAGTTTTCTGCAGAAAAAGACAACAAAGATAAAATTCATCATAGTTCTTCGGCCTTGGGTCAGTTTGCTGTGTAAATTAAACCAGCTTCGGCGATGTAAAATAAAACGGGAATAAAATTTAATTTATTCCCGTTTTATTTTAAGAAGATGTCACGTGGTCACTTTCTCGCGTCTTTGTTTTATATGGTTATTTTTACATATACCTTTTCTTGTCTACTTCTCCGACGACTTCCCTTCCACATAAAATTTTTTACTTTCTATTGTGAATAACCACGTTATAGCTTCGGCGATGATTTCTCCTATCTCTCTGGAAATCTCTCTAAACTAATCTCTGATTAAGCAGACATGCATCACACTACTATTACACTAAAAAATAAGTACACAAAAATACAATAAAAGTAAAAAAACAACCAAAAATTATTTTTAACCCTAGAAATTTGGAGTGTCTGGAACCTAACCCCCTTATTCCCATGAGACCTTGGTCTCCGTATACGCGGTTTCCGTATACGCGGCACCTTCTTGGAACGCATTAACCGCGTATAAGGACGCCTGTAATACATATGTTACTCAATATTACAATACTATTTTCTAATTTTATAATTTGTAAATATCACCTTACTAGCTGTTAAGATTCTAAACCCAAACTATTTTGATTCCCTAAACCTGAATTATTCCAAGTCCCTGAACCTGAATGATTCCAAGTCCCTGAACCTGAATTATTCCAATTCCCTAAATCGATATTATTTTAAGTCCATAAACCTGTATTATCTTAAGTCCTTAAGCTCTTAAGATTTTTCAAAGTCTCCTAATTATTCTAAGTTTCATTTGACCCCCCCCCCTAAAATAAGACAAATTTGACCACCCCCCTTAAATAGGACAAATTTGACCACCCCCTTAAATAGGACAAATTTGACCACCCCCCTTATATAGGACATATTTGACTAACCCCCTTAAATAGGAAACATTTTACCATCCCCTTAAATAGGACAAATTTGACCACCCCCCTTAAATAGGAAAAATTTGACCATCCCCTTAAATAGGACAAATTTGACCACCCCCTTAAATAGGACAAATTTATCACCCCCCTTAAATAGGACATATTTTACCACCCACCTTATATAGGACAAATTTGACCACCCCCCTTAAATAGGACAAATTTGACCACCCCCCTTAAATAGGACAAATTTGACCACCCCCCTTAAATAGGACATATTTGACCACCCCCCTTAATTTTCAAGTTCTGAAGTACCCCCTCCCTATAAACATGTTCTATGTTAATATGGTCCTCGGTAATTGTCAAATTCTACCATGATTGCTTCTGGTAATTGCGGCGGTGAATCATTGTCAGAATAAATTTTTTCTCTGACATGACCTAAAGTACCATTGATTAAACCTCCAGCAGTCCATAAGTTTTCCCTTAACATTACACGATAATTTTTAGATAAATATAGGATATTTTGTAATCCTGAAGCTTTTTCATCCGAACAACTCATGGCTACATTGGGTACATTTGTACCTACAATGCGAGCTACTGCGTTTCCTGTGTTTTTTAAATATTTTTCGTTATGTTCATCTACTTCTGTGCATTTCGGGTATAATGTGTATTACATTTTCAAATAAATCTAATTTATTTTTTGGTATTATGGTTTTCCGTCTGTTTTGTAATGCTTCATATTTTTCCTGGGACAATTCTGCGTTTGCAATTCCATCCAATAATTTAGAGTATGGCGTTTCATTACCTTCTTGTCGGTGTGCATTTTTTATTTCTGAAACTCATTAAAAACAAGTTTTCCCTGTGATTGCATTTTGTCAGTATGTTTTTTTGTACTAAATATTGCTGTATCTCCTACGGGTGTTAATTGGTTATAATCGCCGAATAAGTAGATTATTAATCCACCGAATGGTTCATCAATTTCATTAGCAAAAATTTCTCTATACCGTGATTCTATTTGGTATAAAGTTCGTAAACCTATTAATGACATTTCGTCAATTATTTCTTGTTTTGTCAGTTATAATATTTGGATCATAATTTGGACATATTATTTTATATAAATCATTCCATTGATGATCTGCAGCACTAAGTGTAAAGAATATTGTTGGTTTTTTCAACTGTTTAACCATATTAATAAGTTCGTCACACCGTTGATACCAATAACTGTTGATAGATCTTATTTTAGAAGAATAAACCATAATATGTTACCAGAAGTTTTTATCCTTTTCTAATTTGTTTTTTAATTGTTCTATAGTGCATTCTTATAATTTCGATTTATTCAACTAAATTCCTGCTTTTTGTAACATTCCATGACGCATAACGGTATTCAAAAAAAAAATCTGAATCTTGGATCTTGTGCGAAAATTTTATCTGTATATTAACATGGAACATGTTTATAGGGAGGGGGTACTTTGGAACTGGAAAATTAAGGGGGGGTCAAATATGTCCCATTTAAGGGGGGGGGGGTCAAATTTGTCCCATTTAAGGGGGGGGGGGTCAAATTTATCCCATTTAAGGGGGGGTCAAATATGTCCCATTTAAGGGGGGGGGGTCAAATGGGACTTGGAATAATTTCAATTTTGGGACTTAGAATAATTCGGGTTTAGGGACTTAGAATATTTTTGATTTAGGGACCTAGAATAATACACGTTTAGGAAATCATAATAGTTTGGGTTTAGAATCTTAACATTTAGTAAAGGTGATAATTACAAATTATAAAAATAGGAAATTGTATTGTTTTTTGTGTGTCTATGCTGTAAGATTACAGATGTAAGTAAACATGTTCCATGCATTTTGGTTGTGTGTACACAAACCGGTTATAAGTTTGAAGATGTTTGAAATATTGATCTAAAGTAACTTTTATTTCTTTAATTTGTGAAAAGTCTGCTATTCCTCGAAATAAATGCGGGAATGCACAAGCTATGTAACCTTCCGTTGTGAATTCATTAATTGGATTGTTTTCTAATGTTGTGTAATTTAGATGTAATTTTTGGTTTATCTTATGATCTTGATTAATCCTATATATATATATAAATCTTTAATTATGTATGTTTGTCCGAACGCCATAAACGAGAACACGATAAAAGCTACAGACATCGGTTTTACAGCAAAAGACGGCAAAAATTACGGGTCAAAACATAGGCTAGGTTTTATTTCGTTTGATAGCGACAAAAATTTTTTATCTTGAAAAAACTGAATTTCCAAAAAAAAAATTTTATCAAATTTAAAGAATATCATTCGATTCGGGCATATTTCTTACGTATCCACCTAAATAGTCAAGGTAATTGGTTCAATCTGTCAAAAGTTACAATCATTTTTCAAAAATTATAAAAATTTAGGACTAATATAATATATATTTATAATTTTTATAAAAAACAGAAAAGTAAGGAAAAATTTTACAGCGGAAAAGAGTTTCATTCGATTCGGGCATATTTTTTACGAATTCACCTAAGTTTTCAAGTTAATCGGTTCGATCTGTTAAGAGATCATTTTTCGAAAATTATAAAAGTTTAGGACTAATATTATATAAATTTGTAATTCTTACCGGCTACTAATTTAGTAGCTCAATAGAGTCACTAAAAGAAGCTTGTACAGCTATTATCAGGGAGAAACCTAAAATTGGTAATTGAGGGAAGCAACTGCCACTTGCGTAATTTTTATGATTTAGTAAATTTTATATAATAATTCGGGTAAAAAAAGTTTATTATACAAAAAATTGAGTAACCTAAAATAACATATCTTTGGAAAAATTAAGTGGCAGGGTTCAAGGGGGCGCAGCCCCCTTGGCGGTTGCCGAGGCGAGCGAAGCGAGCTGGAGGCAGCTAGTAATATATATATTTGGTATATTTGTTTCAGTTATTGTTTTATCATAAATTTCAGATGAATTATTTGATTTGTTAGAATTATTTACTGTATTTTCTACTATATTTATGTCTAAAGATTGTAATTCGTTACATATGTTTCCATTAATTGGTAATTGTTTTAAAATATCTTCATCTATTTCTATATTTTTGTAATATATATTATTTAATTTAAGCCATACAAGTGCATTTTTAATTTTTTTAGAACGCACTTTGAAATCACTAAATCCACTTGTGTATTTATATGAAAAATTAATATAGATGGTAATTTATTTGGATGTATAGGTAATTTGTTTATATTCTCATCAATATTTTGTCGAAAGTTAATTATATTTCCAGAATAAGAATATTGATTTCCTTTAATTCAATAAATTGTAATTATTGGATGGATCCTAGCTATTAACATTTGTTCTATATAACTTAAATTACGTAATTCATCTGGTACTAATTCCGGATCTATATTTTTATCAGTAGTAAATTGGTTTGATTTTTCGCAATCAGTACAAATGTTATTTTCATCTGTATGAATGTCATAAAATGATCTGTTACATCTAATACATTCTTGAGTGAAAATATTTTGATATTCTTTATCAAATAAATTTCCAGGAGGTTTAACTTAACTTTTCAAGGGGGTTTTTAGAGTAAGAATTATGAATTTTTGGTCAAAAATATTTCCACTCAAAGTTCATGTTTATTGTTCTAAAAAACTCTTTTGTAATATCTTGGAAAATTGGAAAATATGTTCGGTTGAAAAATGAAATATTATCCACCTAAAATTCATTTTTTTCGCTTTAAAAAACCTTCTTATAATGTGAAAAGTTGATTTCTTCAAGATTTTAGTCCGCCATCTTGTAAAATCGTAAAATATGTTGTTGAAAAATTAAATATTTTCCACCCAAAATTCATTTTTCTCGCTTTAAAAACCCCCTTGTTAAGTTAAAAGTTAATTTTTTTAAGTTTTATGGTCCGCCATTATGGAAAATCGGAAAATATGTTGGGTTGAAAAATTTAATATTTTTTACCCAAAATTCATTTTTTTAGACTTTAAGAACTTCCTTGTAATGTGAAAAGTTAATTTTTTAAAGTTTTTCAATTCACCATCTTGGAAAATTGGAAAATATGTTGATTTGAGAAATTGAATGTTTTTCATTCAAAATTCATTTTTTTCGCTTTAAAAAACCCTCTTATAATGAGAAAAGTTGATTTCTTCAAGTTTTTAGTCCGCCATCTTGTAAAATCGGTAAATATGTTGTTGAAAAATTAAATATTTTCCACCCAAAATTCATTTTTCTCGCTTTAAAAACCCTTTGTAAAGTTAGAAGTTAATTTTTTTAAGTTTAATGGTCCGCTATCTTGGAAAATTGGAAAATATGTTGGATTAAAAAATTCAATATTTTCACCCGAAACTCATTTTTCTCGCTCTAAAAAATCCCGTTGTAATATGAAAAGTTGATTGTTTCAAGTTTTTCAGTCCGCCATCTTGGAAAATTGGAAAATATGTTGGGTTAAAAATTAAATATTTCCCACTTAAAATTTATTTTTCTCACCCTAAAAAACCCCCTTGTAAACTTAAAAGTTGATTATTTTAATTTTGATGGTCCGCCATATTGGAAAATCGGAACATGTGTTGAATTGAAAAATTAAATATCTTCGACCGAAAATTCATATCTCTTTCCCAAAAAACCCCTTTGTAAGGTTGAAAGTTAATTTTTTTAAGTTTAATGGTCTTGGAAAAGTTCACTATCATGGAAAATCAGAAAATATGTTGGGTCGAAAAATTAAATATTTTCGACCGAAAATTCATATCTATTGCCCCAAAAACCCCCTTGTAAGGTTAAAAGTTAATTTTTTTACATTTTATGGTCCGCTATCTTGGAATTTTGGAAATATGTTGGGTTGAAAAATAAAATATTTTTGACCGGAAATTCATATTTCTTGCCCCAAAAACTCCCTTGTAAAGTTAAAAGTTAATTTTTTTAAATTTAATTGTACGCCATCTTGAAAAATCAGAAAATTTGTTGTGTTGAAAAATTGAATATTTTTCACCCAATATTTATTTTTCTTGCCCTAAAAAACTCCTTTGTAATGTGAAAAATTGATTTTTTCAAGTTTTTCAATCCGCCATCTTGGAAAATTGAAAATTATGTGGATTTGAAAAATTGAATGTTTTCCACCCAAAATTCATTTTTTTCGCTTTGAAAATCCTCCTTGTAATGTGAAAAGTTGATTTTTCAAGTTTTTAGTCCGCCATCTTGGAAAATCGGAAAACATGTTGAGTTGAAAAATTAAATATTTTCCATGCAAAATTCATTCTTCTCGCCTTAAAAACCCTTTGTAAAGTTAGAAGTTAATTTTTTTAAGTTTAATGGTCCGCTATCTTGGAAAATTGGAAAATATGTTGGGTTGAAAAATTAAAAATTTTATTAAAAAAAATGTTTTTTTTAACATCGAATACCCCTAGGTAATGTGAAAAGTTCTTTTTTATTCGTAAATATCGAAACTCTCAATATTTAAATTTTAAAAAAGTAATTTTTTGATGAGGAGTTAGAGTTTTTGCTATTATTCTTAAATGTGCGTACCAAATGGGCTACAAATTTAAGCAGTTCGTCTTTGTCTTATTTGATACCATCTGTGAAATTTTGAATCGGCAATATCATTAAAGAGTTATCGTGCACACAAACTTGACATTCTGTCGCGGAATTAAGAAAATGAAAATAAAAAATAGAAAAATCTCATGTAAAAAAGTCACCGAAGGGAATAAAGTGCAGAATTGCATCGATTGCTTTTTTAGGTACAAGCAAGACTACGAACTTTATTTCCTCGTATGACCTGTAGATTACAAAGATTTTTCTATTATTAGGTTTTTAAATTAATTTTAATTTGTGTATGAGTATTTGTACAAATCAAGACTATTAAACTATTACTGCTTTAAAAAGAAAAAAAAGTTAGCGTAAAAGAAAAGTTTGAACATCTCTATCTCTTTCTATATAAAAATTTGAACATCTCTATCTCTTTTTAACACATGACAGTCATGACAGTACATTTATATAATTACGATCACTTTTAAGTTACACGAGAGTTTAAATATTTTAATGAAATAACAGTTTAATTATTATCGCATAAATTATCATTTTTAAAATATTATTTTTAATGAATAATTTTTATTTTAAAATTTAAAAATTTCTTTTTTAAATGTGTTCGACAATAACAATTTCTACACATGAGTGGGAGAAAGAGCATATATAAGAGAGAGTATATAGTTATAAAATTTGTATAATTATTAACATTGCACAACATTTAATTTAATTTTATGCTATTTATTAATTATATATTTTGAGAATAATTATAATAAAAAATAATAGTATCACTAATAATAATAATGACTTACTAGTGATATTAGTTTGTATTTTAATTATATGTATAATAATGGACAAATATAATTACGTATCTTTTTAAACAAAGATGAGAAGAAAAAGACATCCTACTTGGTGACATTTAGCAGAAAGATTGAGTATGCAATATGGCCGCTGACTGAACTGCTTGACATCTGGAAAGGCGGCGCCAAAAAGCTTGAAGCGATGATCACGTGACAATGCCCGTACAAAGCCACTGTATACAGCCCTGCATACAGTTTTTCGCGGAATACAGACACTGTATACAGAAATTTTTTTAAAATTTTTTTTTAACAAAACATTAATTAGCACATAAGAAATGGGCCCTACGTATAGTCAGGGGAATTATTTTCTACTCAACTGTACAAAATAACCCCTTAGGGGCCTATTGGGCCCAATCGGGAAAAAATTAAATCTTGATGTATAAATAGAACCCCAAGGATGAAAATGGACTATAGGGGTAAAAAATGGGTCCAGCATGACAAAATTAATACCAACGTATAAAATCAGACGTCCAGGGGCCCATTGGGCCCAACCGGATAAAAATTAAATCCTGATGTATAAATTGATTCCTAGGGACGGAAATGGACTGTTGGGGTAATATACGGGTTGAGAATGATAAAATAAATACCAACGGATAGAATTAGCTGTCTCAGGGCCCATTGGGCCCAATTGGGAAAAAATGAGATATTGATTTACAAATTGATCTCGAGGGACAAAAATGGACTGTAGTGGTAAAAAATGGATCCAGCATGATAAAATAAATACCAATTGATCAAATCTGTCTTCCAGAGGCCAATTGGGCCCAATCGGGAAAAAATTAAATCCTGGTGTATAAATCATACCCCAGGAATGAAAATGGACTAGAAAGGTAAAAAATGGGTCCAGTATGATATGATAAATACTACCAGATGAATTTGGCCATCCAGGGGCCCATTGGGTCTATCGATAAAAATGAAATTCTTATGTATAAATTGATTCCTAGGGACGAAAATGGACTTTTGGCGTGAAAAATGGGTCGAGAACGACAATAGAAATACCAACTGATTAACAAATTGATCCCCAGGGATGAAAATCGACTATAGAGGTAAAAAATCGCTTCATTATGATGAAATAATTACCAATAACTAATAAAATCGGCCATCCAGGGGCATATTGGGCCCAACTGGGTAAAAATGAAATCCTGATGTATAAATTGATTCCTAGGCACCAACATGGACTGCTGGCGTAAAAAATGGGTCGAAAATGATAAAATAAATACCAAAAGATATTTAAAATAGACTATTGGGGTAAAAAATGGGTAGAGAATAATAAAATAAACACCAATGGATAAAATCGGTTATCCAGGTGCCTATTGGCCCAACCGGGTAAAAATGAAATCCGGATGTTCAAATTGATCCCCAGGGATAAAAAAAGACTCTAGTGTTAAAAAATGGGTCTAGAATTATAAAATAATTATATAAAAATCAGCCATCCAGGGACCTATTAGGCCTGATCGGTCAAAAATGAGATTCTGTTCTACAAATTGATCCAACTTAAGAATCAAACTTTTATTTTATCCCAAAGGCTACGTTTTACGATTTCACTAGAGATAGCCGATTTTACATGGTCGTATTTCTTCTATTATGCTGAACCCATTTTTTACCCTTACAGTCCATTTTGATCCCTGGGGATCAATTTGTATATGGGCGATTATTTCTCAACCCGGCCACCCCCCTCTGTCCAAAAATGGTGGCAACTAAAAAAGATTTTGGTTTTCTCAAATTGACTGGAAAAAGGTCTAGTTTTTTATTTTCATTGGCCTTTTCAACTCTGTAAATCTACTGTGCCCATTTGAGGCACTGAGCGGCGGTAGGTCGACATTTTAAAAACAGGAAAATTGAAATAAAAGTAGATTAACTGTAAATTTTTTGAAATTTTTTTCTCTTAAAAGTTGTTATTTATTAAAACAAAGAAAATGAGACCACTTGCGTTATAATTGATTGATTTCTTAAAAAGTTTTGTGGGTGCTATGTAGTTTTTAAAAATGGGTAAAAAACGGCTACTTTGACTGATGATATCTCTGAACCTACATATCCAAAATAAAAAAGTTTTAGTGCAAAATGGTAGTCTTTTGATACGTAATGAGTGTGCCAAATATCAAGGAATTTGATTGAGTAGTTTCGGATTTAGCAATTTTAAGGGTAATTCTGAGACAAATTTTGACCCATTTTTTTAAGAGAATTAATACCCGAAAATTGCTAAATCCGAAACTACTCAATCAAATCCCTTGATATTAAATAAAAATATTTGATTTCCGAGCTAACAATTTGCTTTATTTTTTCAATAAATTGCCCACGTTTCGAAGACCTTCAGTCTTCATTATCAAGGCTAAAAATTTTACAATATTTTACAATTTTATAAAAACTTTTTTTACATAATTCCAAATTTAAAAATTAAACATTACCTTATTAAATATTTTAAAGTAAAGAATATACAATATTCTTCACTGAGTAACGATCTTGTACTAATCTTTGAGCTTTTAAAAAATTTTACAAGTGCTAGATTTTTTTATACGAAGGGCACACTTATTATGTATCAAAAGACTACCATTTTGCACTAAAACTTTTTTATTTTGGATATGTAGGTTCAGAGATATCATCAGTCAAAGTAGCCGTTTTTTACCCATTTTTAAAAACTACATAGCACCCACAAAACTTTTTAAGAAATCAACCAATTATAACGCAAGTGGTCTCATTTTCTTTGTTTTAATAAATAACAACTTTTAAGAGAAAAAAATTTCAAAAAACTTACCGTTAATCTACTTTTATTTCAATTTTTCTGTTTTTAAAATGTCGACCTAACGCCGCTCAGTGCCTAAAATAGGTACAGTAGATTTATGGAGTTTAAAAGGCCAATGAGAATAAAAAACTAGACCCTTTTCCAGTCAATTTGAGAAAACCTCAATCTTTTTAAGTTGCCACCATTTTTAGACAGAGGGGGGTGGCCGAGTTGAGAAATAATCGCCCATATCAATAATTCATTTTTACCAGGTTAGGCCCAATAGGCCCCTGAACGCCAACTTTATAAGTTGATATTTAATTCACCATTCTCGACCCATTTTTACCAATACAGTCCATTTATATCCCTGGGGATCAATTTGAATAACAGGATTTAATTTTTACCCGATTGGGCCCAATAGGCACCTGGATGGCCGAATTTTGTCTGTTGGTATTTATTTTATCATTCTTGACTCATTTTTACCCCTACAGTCCATTTTAATCCATGGCAATCAATTCGAACATCACTATTTCATTTTTAACCGGTTGGGCCAAATAGGCCTCTGGATAGCTGAATTTATCATGTTGAACCGATTTTGTACCTCTATAGTCGATTTTCGTCCATGGGGATCAATTTATAAATCAGAATGTCGTTTTTACCCGATTAGGCGCAACAGGTCCTTGTATGGCTGGTTCTATACGCTGGTACACTGTTAAAAAAAACTCCGGTGATTTTTCGACAAAATTGGTAAATTTACTAAAATTTAGTAAATTTTCGAAAAAATTCGCAATTTTTCGAAAAAAATCGGAAATTTACTAATATTTGTAAATTTGCGAAAAAATAGTAAATTAACAATTTTTTTTTTCGTAAATTTTCGACAAAATCGTAAATTTACAACTGTGTCGTAATTTTACGATTTTTGTAGAAAAATTGCAATTTTTAATCGAAAATTTGCGACAAACAGTTGTGAAATTACAAGCCATATTTTTTGTACCTAAAAACGCATAGCAAACCAGTTAGAGTCATAAAATAATGTTTTTTGATTTTATACCATGAGAAAAGATGAATACTTTTATTTTTTTTCGCTACATTTCTTTTAGCAAATAGGTATACAATTATTAATATTTTAAGAATAAAAAATATTTTTAATTACGTAAAAAAGGATAATCTGGACGAACAAGTTATTATAAGTAAAAACAGGATGAGTCAACTATAATTTAAATGGGACATTTTTACTTTAAAAAAAAAAAATTAATTTTGATAATAATTTTTAGTATATGAGGCATTATTTTTTTTTTACTACTTAACTTGGACAAAAAACTGAAAAAAAAAATTGAAGGCACATCGATATAACCCGTGTTTTTAGGTAGTTTGAACCTTCAGAAAACCGAAAAAAATCGTGAACAAGAAATCGGCGATAGGTGCCAAAAAGATTTTTCCACTTTTATCTCAAAAACTGCCTTTTTTCGTAACTGAGCTAACCGATTTTCGAAAATTTTTATTTCAGGGGTTTTTTGCGGTATTTTTGGGATTTTTTTTTAATGACAAGTTAAAACAAGTTCAAAACTAATACAAGCAAGGATTTAGCATCAATTTTTAACAATATTTTGACATTTATAAGCTTGAAAACCTGTATTTATTTTTTGCTTTTTTTCAAATTTTGTTGTATTACTTTTTCTTGCACCTTAGGCTGTTTTTAATCTACGTACAAGTTATAATGGTAAATATTGATAATTTTTAGTCCAAATTGATTGTTACATACCAACAAGATGCCCGAAAATAATTATTTTAATGCGCTACAATGATGGAACCCCTAGAGTCTCAATTTTTTAATTCTTGCTAAAATTAAGTAATTATACTTTTTCATCTTAAATATTTTGTCTATTTTATTTTTATCTCATAAAATATATTTTTCCAAGCAAATAAAACTCCATTAATGATTATGTGCCCAAATATTTTTCATTTTTACACGTTTATTACCAATTTTTTCAATTTTATACAATACGTAATTTTTGACTGATTATGCATATTTTCAAGCTGTAGAATTAAATTAAAAGGGGAGTTCAATACATTTGGAGCACCAAATTATAAAAAATGGTTATGAATGAGTTTATTATGTTGAAAAAACATGTCGGCTACTCTCCGTTCATTCTAATGGGTCTTCTGGGCCTAGAAACGCAGGGTTCAATGTTTTAAACTAGGGTTTTTTGGCAATGAAACGCTTAAACCTCACAAGTTAACCAAAACACTTCTGGTTGGTCTCAATTTTTTGGTGTAAGTGTCACCTTTTAAACGCCGTTAACCGCAATTTTCCATCACTAATTTTTTTATTAATGTAGCCAATTAACCAAATTACCTATTTTTAATTGCTGCCAAATTCGTAATTTCTAATAAAAAAAGGTTTTGTATGTCTTGAAAAATTCCTACAAGCTTAAAGTTTCCAAAAAATTTTTCTCGTCTCATTTCCTGAGTCGTTTTTAAGAAATGGCTCTTCTAAGTTAACATTAAAAATTAGCTTTTTATAAAACCATATAATTGGGACTCCGACTTCTAATTATCATATATCTGGTGATTAAATAATTCAAAAAATTAGAGTAAAGAATTTTTGGAAATTTGAAGCTTGTCGAAATATTTTGAGACGTATAAAACCCATTTTCGTCAAAAATTACAAATTTGGCAGCAATTTAAAAATAGGTCATTTTTAACCAAAAATAAAATTTGGTTAATTGGCTATAGTGATGAGAGGATTAATGATAATAAATTACGGTTTACGGCGTTTGAAAGGTGGTATTTACACCAAAAAAATGAAACCAACCAAAGAAAAGAGTAAAAGAGTTTAAGTTAACTTGTAAGGTTTTAGCGTCTCATTGAAAATTACCAAAAAACCCTATTTCAATGAGCCCTGCGTTTCTAGGCTCAGATGGCCCTTTGGAATGAACGGAGAGTAGCCGGCATGTTTTTTCAACATAATAAACTCATTCATAACCATTTTTTATAATTTGGTGTTCCAAATGTATTGAACTCCCCTTTCAATTTAATCCCACAGCTTGAAAATATGCATAACCGGTCAAAAATTACGTATTGTATAAAATTGAAAAAATTGGTAATAAACGTGTAAAAATGAAAAATATTTGGGCCCATAATCATTAATGGAGTTTTATTTGCTTGGAAAAATATATTTTATGAGATTAAAATAAAATAGACAAAATATTAAAATAGACAAGCCAAAGTAATAAAATGCAAGAAAAAGTAATAAAACAAAATTTGAAAAAAAGCAAAAAATAAATACAGGTTTTCAAGCTTATAAATGTCAAAATATTGTTAAAAACTGATGCTAAATCCTTGTTTGTATTAGTTTTGAACTTTTTTTAACTTGTCACAAACAAATATCCCTAAAAATACCGCGAAAAACCCCTGAAATAAAAATTTTCGAAAATCGGTTAGCTCAGTTACGAAAAAAGGCAGTTTTTGAGATAAAAGTGGAAAAATCTTTTTGGCATCTATCGCCGATTTCTTGTTCACTTTTTGTTTCGGTTTTCTGAAGGTTCAAACTATCTGAAAAAACGGGTTATATCCATGCGCCTTCAAATTTTTTTTTTCAGTTTTTTGTCCAAGTTAAGTAGTAAAAAAAAAATAATGCCTAATTTATGTGCATTTCTACGAGAAAATACGTTTTATGAGCACTAAAAATGAAAAAAAAAAAATTTAAGAGGCAACGATTACCACCATGATTTTCTGATAGTTTGCAACCTATAGAATGCAAAAAAAAACGTTATCACGGAATCGGCGATGGATCCCAAAAAGATTTTGCCACTTTTATGTCGAAAACCGTGTTTTTCGTATCTGAGCAACCCAAAATAATTTAAGAAAAATAAAATAGGCGATAACTTCATTAATCAAGATAAAAATTACTTTTTTGTTAATTAAAATTTAAAATAATAGATGACAAAATCTGATTTCCAGGGAAAAACTACTCCAGAAGAAAAAAAAACTTTTCTTTTTACGATGAAATTTAGCCGAGTTGTCGTCAATTTAAGATTTTATTCAAAGTTTTGAAAAATGCCTATTTCTGACTTGTTTGATTTTCATCGTAAAATAATAACTTTTTTTTAAAAATCGATTAATTTTTCCCTGAGTATTCATTTCTTCAAAAAAAAAATCATTTTTGTTCACAAAATTTTAATTTTTAGGTCAGAAACCTTTGAAAACTGTAATTAGCTAAATTTTTTTAACACAGTTTTTCATTGGTTTTTGACCTAATTGTTGAAATGTGGTAAAAAATTATTCTTTTCTTGAAGAAATAAATACTCAGGGAAAAAGTAAACAATTTAAAAAAAAATGAGTATTTTATCATAATAATCAAGGGAATAATGCATATTTTAAGTTCAGAAACAGACTTATTTTAATGTCTTTTTTAAGAAAAATTTGAGTAAAATCGTAAATTGACGATAACTTGGCTAAATTTCATTGTCAAAAGAAAAGTTTTTTTTTGTTCTTGAGTAGTTTTTCTCTGGCAATCACTATCGACTATATGGCCCATATTATTCGATTCCTGAGACATTCCTCTAACAAACTGTATATGTCTTTATTCGGAAATTCAAATGACGGAGCGTCCTTAAGTATGGTATAAAATAAAAAAACATTATTTTATGACTCTAAATGGTTTGCTATGCGTTTTTAGGTACGAAAAATGTAATTTCGCAATTGTTTGTCGCAAAATTTCGATTAAAATTTGCAATTTTTCTACAAAAATCGTAAAATTACGACACAGTTGTAAATTTACGATTTTGTCGAAAATTTACGAAAAAAAAAATTGTTAATTTACTATTTTTTCGCAAATTTACAAATATTAGTAAATTTCCGATTTTTTTCGAAAAATTGCGAATTTTTTCGAAAATTTACTAAATTTTAGTAAATTTACCAATTTTGTCGAAAAATCACCGGAGTTTTTTTTACAGTGTATTTATTTTATCATGCTGGATCTCATTTTTTCCCAATTGGGCCCCGAGACAGCTAATTCTATCCGTTGGTATTTATTTTATCATTCTCAACCCGTATATTACCCCTACAGTCCATTTCCGTCCCTAGGAATCAATTTATACATCAGGATTTAATTTTTATCCGGTTGGGCCCAATGGGCCCCTGGACGTCTGATTTTATACGTTGGTATTAATTTTGTCATGCTGGACCCATTTTTTACCCCTATAGTCCATTTTCATCCTTGGGGTTCTATTTATACATCAAGATTTAATTTTTTCCCGATTGGGCCCAATAGGCCCCTAAGGTGTTATTTTGTACAGTTGAGTAGAAAATAATTCCCCTGACTATACGTAGGGCCCATTTCTTATGTGCTAATTAATGTTTTTTTAAAAAAAAATGTCTGTATTCCGCGAAAAACTGTATGCAGGGCTGTATACAAGGCTGTATACAGGACTGTATACAGTTACTGTACACTGAAAAAAAAATCCGCTTGTAGCAAGCGGAATTTTTTTTCTCGTCAAACGATTGCAAATGACTTGAAACGTAAAGAAAATTAAAAAAAAAATTTTTTCCCGCTTACTTGGGATATGCGTATTTCGGTATGACGAGATTTGAGAAAATTTTGGAAAAAGAAAAGAAAAAATGTTTTTTTTAAATTTTCTTTACGTTTCAAGTCATTTGCAATTGTTTGCAAAGAAAAAAAAATTCCGCTAGCCACAAGCGGAATTCCGCTAGCCGCAAGCGGAATTCCGCTAGCCGCAAGCGGAATTCCGCTTGCGGCAAGCGGATTTTTTTTTCAGTGTATACACGACTGTATACAGTGGATTTGTACGGGTGTTCTTCTTGAATAAATTTCTTTGTAGCCGGAAATTTTAAAAAAGCGCCATTTTGGATACCTTTTCTTCTTTTTTGCAGTTGATTAGAATTTTGAAACCAAAGAAAAATCCCCAGGTCGAATTTTTTCGTGATGTTGAATTTTTCGTAGAGAAAAAAAAAATTCGCCAAGTTGATTTTTAGAACAATTTTTACAGAGATGTAAAAAATTCGCCAAGTTGAATTATTTGAACATTTTTGCAGAGATGTAAAAAAAAAATTCGCCAAGTTGAATTTTTAAGAAATAATTATAATTGTATCTCTGGTATTTTGTATTTTAATTTTTTTTTAAATTCGCCAAGTTGAATTTAAAGCCTTTTTTGTGTGGACTTATATTTTTTACTACTTACATATTTTTCTTAATGATAATTACACCCTGTTGATTCTTCTGTTTTTTTTTTGTATAACTAATAATTGCGTATATAAAGTTTTTGTGCTGTACTCAAAAAAGCTGTGTGTGGCCTTCACTTGTGATAAAATTTATTTTAATTAAAGGTTTGACAATAGCACATGTCATGCATACACACACGATTTTTCTTCAAAAAAAGAAATTTATTCTTGCGCGCGGACAACCACGTTTTTAGCACTCTTGAGTTCAAGAAAAAAAAAGATGCTCCTTTTTAATTTTATATTTAAACAAATCACATTGCACTTTTTTTTGTTAAACTTGACGGTTCTTTGGACCAAAATGTTGAATAAGCTGGTTTTTATATCTTGTAAAAGGTAATGTGATATTAAATAAAATGGAGAACACAATTTAAAGATATTAACAATAAGCTTTTATTATGCGTTAAACGTGAAGGCCGAGTAAGCACAGAGCATCGTGCCGTGTCTTCTTCTTTTTTCTCCCCTCTACAACATATATACACTAACACTATTTACAAATATACATCGATACGGAACACAGCCAACACGACATTAAGACCTAATTTTTTTTTCAAAATTTATTTCACCAAAAAAGCTCGAGGTACTTTTTTTTTTTAATTTGGATGTAATACCTCATTTTTTTCCACGAAAGTACTTATATTTTTTTACTCAATATCTCGAATTATAGACGTAAATCCGGAATAACCTTGCTTTCGGGTTTTGAATCCTAGAAATAGTCTGATTGAGGTTTTCATTTCTCTTTACGGTGAGAACTAAGTTTCAAAACCCGAAATAACGCTAAGCCCGGGCTTTTTTTAAAATTTACGGGTTTACGGCTCTGTGTGTATGCTTGCATGGTTGTAGTCGGTGATATCAGTAGCATATTGATGTATTAACAGCATTCCGGAGCTCTGTAATTACCGGCAATTCCTAGGGAAAATATAGGGAATAAAAGAAAAAATGCACTAATCGGTTCCTTATTTTCAGAAGCCAAAAAGCAATAAAAAAGAATTTCCTCTTACATAAAATTTTCTTTTTTGTTCCTCTACAACGCTATCGTCTTAGATTTTCGAAATTTGATTATTTTTTTTGTGCAAATAGTGATTCAAAGTTATAATCGGTTCGCGTTCTTTTCGACGCCATCTTCCAAACATATGGTACACACGTGACGTACTCTTCAACACCAGTGTTGGTTCGAAAAGATTCCATTCGTGGAATTATGTTAATTCAGTAGTAAAAAGGTGGGGAAAGAGAATACGGAAGCCAAGCATGCTTGAAAAAAAATAAATACAAATATTGTAGGTGTGCATAACTTTAGGGGAGAAAAAAATTTTTAATTTAAAAAAAAGTGTATATTTTTTCTTAATCATTTTTTGAATTAAATCATTATATTTTTTCTTATTATGAAAATGGTAGGTATTTATTAATATCAATATATTTTATTTATAAATGAGAATAAAATTATTGGATAAAATTTATGGCAAACTTCTTATACTTGTTTTTTTTTAATTAAATAAATGTACACAAAAAAGATCCGAAAAATGCATTTTTTGCATGATTCGATAAAATTTACTTGCCAAATTAAATTATGAAATTATTTTTTTTCTTAAAAAAATATCAAACTAAAAATTTTATAATTTATTGCAATTTTGTAATCATTGGTTTCCATTATAGGATAAACAATTAATTACGCATTATTTAAAAATTTTAGATTGACACTTAAAAATAGTCCTTCAAAGAGATGAAATTGAAATTTTAAAAATAATGGAATTATTGATCATTTTTTTTCTGAAAAAAATATATGCTTGACATTTGGAACGTTAGATGGGTACTTCAAGAGTGAACAATTGTTACTTTCCTAGCTATTGTTGTTTAAAATTAGAGTATTTAGTAGAAATTCTGAAATTAAAAATTGAGAGAATTGAATTATTTGATATAAATTTTTTTTGGAAAAAGATATTTGCTTCACATTTGGAATATTAATTCTAATTAATGGGTACTTAAAAAGTGAATAATTGTTACTTTATTCCTAGCTATTGTTGTTTAAAATTTGAGTATACCTAGTTAGTAGAAATTCTCAAAAAATTTTCTTTCGAATGAAAGCGATGAAATTAAAAAACAAAATTATTCAGTTTATAACATAATTGTTTCTTTCCTAGCTATTGTTGTTTAAAATTTGAGTACTTACAAGGGGAGCCCGGAACATTTGGGTCGCCAAATTACAATCTATATAGTTAGGATGACTTTAATATATGTTGAAAAAACACCCAAAATACCGTCTGTTTATTCCAAGGTGCCTTCTGGGCCTAGAAACAGGGCCGGCTCAAGGGCCGGGCAAGCCGGGCGTCCGCCCAGGGCACTATAAATTTGGGGCGCTAAAAATTACAAAATATTAAGAAATAAATATACTGATTTAAAAACAAAAAATTCTTATTTAATTTTTATTTAAAATTTGGCTTTTGGGTTCTCCTAAACTCTTTGTTACAGTTAAACTTTTTGTCTAGTGTCGCGATAATTGTCACTTGCTCATCTTAGAAATTAATTTGGCCCACATGCGTTTTTTGGGGCGATGATTAAGAATTTCGGAGACTTTTTTATGAAAAGCTTATCTTTCACCTTTAAATTAGCAAAAAAACTATTCCTTAAAGAGATATTTTCGTACTTAAAGCTAATTTAAGGGTGAAATATTAATTTTGCCTAAAAATCACCAAAATTTTTGATCAGCGACCCAAAAAACTCATGTGGACCAAATCTAGCCACTCAAAATTAAAATTCGTCAAAAATACCCCTTTTTAGGGGCAGTTTTTGAAAATTTAAGGGTTAAGTCTCAATTCTTCATAGAAAAGACCCCGAAATTCGTGATCAGCAAACCAAAAAACCTACAGCAGACAAAATCTGGTGGTGGTCGGAAACAAAACAGGCAAACCCGTTTATTGACTGGAATGAAAATATACTCCAGTCAATATACGAGGGAAGGGGGGTGGGTGTTATTTCACCTACCACCACCAGATTTGGTATACTATAGGTTTTTTGGTCGCTGAACACGAAAATTGGGGTCTTTTCTATGAGAAATTGGCGGAACACCCTTAAATTTGCAAAAAGTACCCCTATAAAGGGGTATTTTTGATTTATTCGGATTTTGGGTGGTCAGATTTGGCCCGTAATGGTTTTTTGGGTCGCTGGTCAAGAATTTCAACTTCTTTTTCATAAATAATTGAAATTTCACCCCTAAATTGGCTAAAACTACCCCCGTAAAGGGGATGTTTTTGCTATTTTGGTACTTTAAGTGATCAGAATGGTTTTAATGGGTTTTCCGGTCACTGAACAAGAACTTTGGGAAATTTTTTGTTAAAAATTAATTTCTCACCCTTAAATTAACAGAAACTACCCCTAAAAGGGGTGCTTTTACTATTTTTGCATTGTCAGTGTTAAAATTCGGTTAATACAGGTTTTTTGGGTCGCTAATCACGAATTCCAGGAAATTTTTTTTTAAAAATTAATTGGTGATCACGTGGTAGGTGAAATAACACCTCTCCCTCCCCGTATATTGACTGGAGTAATATGCGTTTGTAACTATATAATATGCGCTTTTTTATATTTATAATTTGTGTACTTTAAAATATATTTTTATTTACAAATAATAATTCTGTCAAAAATTTTTTTAAATTTCTTATACATTTTTTGATATGGGGGGCGAAAATAGTTGGTCTTGCCCGGTTGCCAATTTTAGCTTGAGCCGGCCCTGCCTAGAAAGCAGGGATCAATCTTTCGACAATGTTTCGAAATTGGGTTTTTAGGCAATTTTCTAAATAACGCTGCCATATTGCATTTCATCTCGCATTTCACTCAAAGTACTACCCATTGGTCTCATTTTTTTGGTATAAGGGCTGCCTTTCAATCTCTGTAACCCGTGATTTTCTATAGCTAATTCTCTCATCGCTATAGTCAATTAACCGAATGGTCATTTTTGGCAAAAGCGAGCAATTTTTAAATTGCTGCTAAAATTGTAATTTTTGACTAAAATGGGTTTTATCGGTCTCAAAAATTTTGTAGAAGCTCCTAGTTTTCAAAAATTTTTTATTCGTCTATTTACGATCATTTATTTGCAACATATGAAAATTTAAATTTAAAGTCAGAGTCTCAATTTAAGGGTTTTTAAAAAAAGACAATTTTTATCACTATCTTTGTAGAGCCATATCTCGGAAAGATTCAAAGATAAAAGGACGAGTAAGGAATTTTTGGCAAATTTTCGGGATCTATAAATAGTATATTACGAGCCCGTGTCCAGAAAAGTAAAGAATGGCCCAAATCACGCGCAAACTGCGATTTGGGTCATTATTTATTTATGAACAAGGATCGTATACGATTTTTCTTCGTCAGTGGCGAGAGAAGGCGACTTTTCCGGTCGCGCAGCGGCCGGGAAATACGTGCTTTCTGGCTACTGACAAGAAAACTTACTTTTATCAAAACTTACAATTTTAGTAGCAATTTAAAAATTGGTCATTTGGGACAAAAGTAGGCATTTGGTTTAGTGGCTATAACGATGAGAGAATGAATGATCGAATATTGCAGTTTACGGTGATTGAAAGGTGATACTTATACGAAAAAAATGATATCAACTGTAAGTATTTTGGTTGAATTGAAATATGGCTGCGAAATTTGGAAAATTACTTAAAAATCGTATTTTATAACATGACGGTAATATTGAGCCTTGCGTTTCTAGGCTTAGAAGGCACATTGGAAATTACTTATTTTTGGTGTATTTTCAACATATTAAAGTCATCCATAACTTTTATCACTATCTTTGTTTTAATCTCAAATTGAACTGCATCTACTTAGCAAAATAATACACTGAAAAACTGACATCTTTGAATCAATGACGCACGACATTAATATATGCCAATAGAATATTCCATTGATTCAATAGAATTTTCATTAATTTAATGTCGCCGCTATTAAATTAATAGATGATTCTATTCATTCAATGGCGGTGACATTAAATTAATAGAATTTTTATTGAATCAATGAAATATTCTATTGGCATATATAGTTTTCGAAAATTCTGCACATCCCAAATTTTCCGAAAATTCTTTATTTATCCCTTTTGTTTCAGTCGTTTCGGTGATGATGTAGATCCGAAGAAATTGCCTTTAAAGTACTTTTTTACCATTCTTTAGGAAAATTTAAATTGCGGTCTGACTTTAAATTATATTAACTCGCAAATAGTTCAAGATTGAGATATAAATTTTTGGAAACTTGGACATTATGCAAAATGTTTGAGACCTATAAAACCTATTTTAGTATATAATTAATTTTAATTTTCGCTTATATTTGAAATAGTCATTTTTAGCCAATAATGGAGAAACAGTTATTAATAATAATGCGCAGTTTACGGGGTTCAAAAGTAGACCTTTACTGGAAAAAAATGAGACTAATTATTGCAAGGTATAATATTATCAATGATACAGTTTAATTGTCTTTTTTCAGATAAGTTCTTATTGTCCTTGATGTCCTTATACAAGGTCCTTATTTTCAGGAAATAGTACTTATGGTCCTTAAAAGGTCCCTATTTTCAATTTATTTGCTAAAATGTCCTTATAGGAAAAACGATTTTTGTCTTTTGATATAAAAAAATTGTTTAAATTTTATCATAAAAATATATATATTATAGTAAAAAAAGAAATTGCACTCGGGAGTCTTTAAATACTCATGAATCTTTTGATCTCACATGTAAAAAAAAATAAAAATAATTTAAATATTTTGAATTTTCACGTCTAATGATGATTAAGGTAGTTTTTGTAATCAAAAAATTTTTACATCCGTTGGGAACTTTTTGGGAACGCGAAAGCGTCAGTACATGATTCTGTGCTTAAAAGTCTTTTTAAATATGTTGATTTTTGAGATATTTTAAAAGAAAAACCAAAAATGCTCTGCAAAAAAATTCTATTCGCTTCTGCGCAAATAGTGCCCAACCGATGTAAAAACTTTTTGGCTCAAAAACTGTTAAAAGTGAACTTCAAACCCTAATTTATTTTTTGTAAATGTAAGATCAAAAGATTCATGATCATCCGTGATATACTTGTTGATTATTTTGTTTGAAGCTAATGAATAGATTTTGTTCGTCGTTATTTTTGGCAAATAAACGTCCACAGGACTTATATACATAAAGAAGCTTCTATAAAATTTTTGAGACCGATAAAACCCATTTTAGTCAAAAATTACAATTTTAGCAGCAATTTAAAAATTGGTCGCTTTGGCAAAAAATGACCATTCGGTTAATTGACTATAGCGATGAGAGAATTAGCTATAGAAAATCACGGGTAACAGAGATTGAAAGGCAGCCCTAATACCAAAAAAATGAGACCAATGGGTAGTACTTTGAGTGAAATGCGAGATGAAATGAAATATGGCAGCGTTATTTAGAAAATTGCCTAAAAACCCGATTTCGAAACATTGTCGAAAGATTGATCCCTGCTTTTCTAGGCCCAGAAGGCGCCTTGGAATAAACAGATGATATCTTGGGTGTTTTTTCAACATATATTAAAGTCATCCATAATTATTATAGATTGTAATTTGGCTATACTCAAATTTTAAACAACAATAGCTAGGAAAGTAACAATTGTTGTCTCTTTAAGAACCCATTAACATTCCAAATGTTAAGCATATATTTTTTTCAGAAAAAAATGATCAATAAGTCAGTATTTTAAAAATTTCAATTTGATCTCTTTGAAAGGTTTATTTTTAAGCGTGAATCTAAAATTTTAAAATAATGCGTATTTAAGAAATGAATTAATTGCTTATCCTATAATGGAAACAAATGATTCCAATATTGCAATAAATAGGGGGCTTGCATGGGTCAGAATTTTAATTATTTTTTTGCATAATTTGAAACTAGATCAAAAAATATTAGACACGTATTTTTTTGTTTTTCAAAAAAATGAAAATTAAAAAAGTGATGACGTCACGCCTACCGTATACAAATACATTGTGACGTCAGACCTTTGACAAAAATCTGGTTTTTGAAACCTCTATAACTCCGTTAATTTTTGTAATTTTAAAAAATAAAAAAATACGTGTCTGATATTTTTTTATATAATTTCAGATTATGCACAAAAATTACTAAAATTTTAACCCATGCAAGCCCCCTATTATGAAATTTTTAGTTTGATATCTTTTTCAGAAAAAAAATAATTTCATAATTTAAATTGGCAAGTAACTTTTAATTGAATCAAAAAATGCATTTTCCGGATCTTTTTTGTAAACAATTATTAATTAAAAAAGAAGTTGGCCATAAATTTTATCCAATAATTTTATCCTCATTTACAAATAAAATATATTGAATATTGATATTAATAAATAATCTTTTCATAATAAGAAAACATAACTTTACATTTTTTTTTTAAATTAAAAATTTTTTTGTCCCCTAATGTTATGCACACCTAAAAATTTGTATTTATTTTTTTTGGAGCATGCTTGGCCTCCGTATTCTCTTTCCCCACCTTTTTACTACTGAATTAACATAATTCCACGAATGGAATCTTTTCGAACCAACACTGTAATCAACACACATGCAAACTGGTGAGTTTTGATATGGGAGTTTCTTGAAAAGATAAACAAAAGTGCTGTTAATTTTTTTAATAATTACTAATAAAAATTAAAACTTTTATACTAATAAAAATCTGTTATACTAGTAAAAATCTGTGCAAATTGTTATTTAAACAAAAATACAATTAAAAAAAAAGTGAATTATCATGATATTATCAAATCACTCAGTACAGTGTGTTCAGTGACTATAAATCATCAAGTTTTTTTTTTAATATTTTGAATCATAAACTTCTTATGGAAAAACAATTTTTTTAATAAAGATAAATTTAATTCTGTTCTTGGACCAAGTTTTTACTTGAAGTATACATGGGATGCGGATATAATAAAATTCTGAACAGGTATGTAATCTTTTATTCTTTTGGACACAAACATAAGCTATAATCAGTAATATTTATTAACGAATTCTAGGATATTCATACATTGGTTATTTGTGTATGAAGCGTAGATTAAAATCAACATCTCCAGGTACTCAACGCACAGGTTTAGCAGATTAGCACATTCAGATCTTAGGTATTTTACTTACTAACTATTATGGAAAGCAAAAAGAGCTTTTTCTTATGGTGAAAACAAAAAGCTGCAACGAGAATCAATGGTACAAAAAGTGTATTTATTTATCAAAAATATTCAAATTTTATCGTTTAATAAATTACAGATAGCTGCTTCCAAACCAAAAGTTAGGAGCAAGGTTATCGTAGTAGGCTGTCCACCTTTTGGTTATGCAGGCACGTATCCAATGGGGAGGCCAAGGGGGCCATGTAAACCAACACATGAGAGTACAAGGGGAGAAAAAATTATAAAAACTGTCAAAAAAAGTATTTTTGAAGAAAAATATGACAAAGAAGATTTGAGAGAACTGTTAAGCAGAAAAAGAGCAAATGTACCAAAAAAAACTGTTGATAAATCTCAATTTTTACCTTAAAAAAATACAAAGCCCAAAGAAAAGTAAACATGACTTTTAATAATTGTAATTTTAATATGTATAATTAATTATGTAATTTGTATTTTTTGTAATAAGTAAATAAGTTTGTAAAAATAAACAATTTTTATACAATTATTTGTTTTCCTCAAAGATAAATTATGATAACAGAGGTGATAACATGATAATGATAGCAAAATATAAATATTATAATAACCCTGTATTTTTATTAACAAAAACCATGATATTAATACAAGCAATCATCAGAATCTTTCCAATAAACACTATTTTATTAGAAAATTGTACGCATAATACAAAGACACTAAGAAGTGCAGAGCCTTACTATTATGAATAGTATGGTACATTTGGTTGAATACATTAACCAGAATTACTAGAATTAAATTGAAAATTTTCAGGCTGCAACTGCACAAATGCATGCATGTAACAGATCAAGTATAGATATACTTGATCCGTTACATGCATGGATTTGTACTGTTGAATTAAAGCAACTTTTATTTATATAATGGTTCAAGTATAGTTACAGCCTGAAAATTGGCAATTTAATTATAGTGCTTCTTGTTTTACAACGTAATTGAATTCAAACTTTTAAAAATTACAATCTACACTAATCCAAATAAATATAATTTGTCGACTTCAATTTGTTTAATATTAACATCATCAAGAATTAGTACAAATGATGTGAATAAAAAGATTAACTTGTTCTGATGAACTTTACGTTGTTATGAAAGTTTCAGCTTCACAAAGATTCAATAGTTTACCTAAAAAAAAAGTATTAATATTTAAGGTAAGGATTGAGCTGAATCAAATTTAAAATTTTATGACCTTTTTTAATTTAAATTAATTGACAAGTAGTTGAATTATCAGTCTTGACTGGTTCTGCGAGTTGAATGCGTTAATAAGTAAAATACCTAAGATCTGAATGTGCTAATCTGCTAAACCTGTGCGTTGAGTACCTGGAGATGTTGATTTTAATCTACGCTTCATACACAAATAACCAATGTATGAATATCCTAGAATTCGTTAATAAATATTACTGATTATAGCTTATGTTTGTGTCCAAAAGAATAAAAGATTACATACCTGTTCAGAATTTTATTATATCCGCATCCCATGTATACTTCAAGTAAAAACTTGGTCCAAGAACAGAATTAAATTTATCTTTATTAAAAAAATTGTTTTTCCATAAGAAGTTCATGATTCAAAATATTAAAAAAAAAACTTGATGATGATTTATAGTCACTGAACACACTGTACTGAGTGATTTGATAATATCATGATATAATTCACTTTTTTTTTAATTGTATTTTTGTTTAAATAACAATTTGCACAGATTTTTACTAGTATAACAGATTTTTATTAGTATAAAAGTTTTAATTTTTATTAGTAATTATTAAAAAAATTAACAGCACTTTTGTTTATCTTTGCAAGAAACTCCCATATCAAAACTCACCAGTTTGCATGTGTGTTGAAGAGTACGTCACGTGTGTACCATATGTTTGGAAGATGGCGTCGAAAAGAACGCGAACCGATTATAACTTTGAATCACTATTTGCACAAAAAAAATAATCAAATTTCGAAAATCTAAGACGATAGCGTTGTAGAGGAACAAAAAAGAAAATTTTATGTAAGAGGAAATTTTTTTTTATTGCTTTTTGGCTTCAGAAAATAAGGAACCGATTAGTGCATTTTTTCGTTTATTCCCTATATTTTCCCTAGGAATTGCCGGTAATTACAGAGCTCCGGAATGCTGTTAAGCTCATTATTTGAGTAACCTTAGTTCCAGCTAGTTGGCAGCGTATTTTTATTTTTTAAACATTGTAACGTCCAGTCATTCAAAATTTTTTCCGTGTACATGAAATTCAACGGATACGTGTACACAAAAGGTTTTTTTAAAAAATAAATACATTTTGAATGACATGACTTGGCAAATCATAACAATAAAATTTCCAATTTTCCAAATTTTCAATTTTTTAGTAACCCGAAATTTTCGCAACTTACCTTTTAAATAAACAAGGTACTTTTTTTTCAATTTGGATGTAATACCTCATTTATTTTCATAAAAGTACTTATATTTGAAAGTATGATTTTTACTCAAAATCTCGAATCTAATAAATAATTTTTTGAAAATTTTTTTTCCAAAATCTTTGGTGAAATATCACAACCATTATGGAATTAAGACCTAATTTTTTTTTCAAAAATTTTTTTATCAAAAAACCTCAAACTGCTTTTTTTTTTTAATTTGGATGTAATAATAATAATAATACCTCATTTATTTCCATGAAAGTACTAATATCTAGAAGTATCGTATTTACTCGATTTCTCAAATCAGATAAATAAATTTTTTGAAAATTTTTTTTCCAAAATCTTTAGTGAAATTTCACAACCATTATGGAATTAAGAACTAATTTTTTTTTTTTAAATTTTTTTATCAAAAAACCTCAAACTGCTTTTTTTTTAATTTGGATCTAATAATAAAAATAATATCTCATTTATTTCCATGACAGTACTAATATCTAGAAGCATCGTATTTACTAGATATCTCGAATCTGATGCATAATTAATTATTTGAAAATTATTTTCACAAAATTTTCGTCACAAAAAAATACAAAAAATACCAATTTTTTTTTTCTTTTTAAACGTAATATCTAATTTATTTCTATGAGAGAACTAGATTTTGTAATTTCGTTTATAGTAATTTTTTGGATATGATTTTGATTTTCTCAAAATTAAAAAAACAAAAAAAATTAAAAACACTGCAATATTTTTTTTTTTTTATTCCTTGAGTCATTCTGAGTAAAAGTTCTCATGGGCACATTGCCCAAAAACGAATATTTTCGGAGTTATTAGCCCAGATCATTCTCGAATTGGCTTAGAGCCCCGTTTCGAAAACATCTTTGTACCGATCGTTCAAAGGGATTTCGCAAAAGTTATATACGTTTTTTGGGTCACTAAGCTCGAAAATGGTGTCCATTTTTACCAAAAGTTGTCCAGCTGCCCATAATAGGCAACTTTTGGCCATTTATTGGGCGTTTTCCGTTGTTCTTATCTGATATGCATCACTTTAGGACCACTGAGCACGAATATGATATATTTTTTTACAGAAAAAATCTAATTTGCCCACAATAGGCAACTTTTGGTCAATTTTTGGGGGTTTTCCGTTGTTCTTATCTGATATGCACCACTTTAAGGCCGCTAAGCACGAACATGATATATTTTTTTACAGAAAGTAATCTAACTGCCCAAAATAGGAAACTTTTAGTTATTTCTAACGGTTATACCATAATTTGAGGTTGATAACTATAAAACTATTCACTTCTGGGTATTGTGCCCATAAAAACTCTTGCTCCGAATTACTTTAAAAATATAGCACTATAAAAAAAAAGCATATTATAAAAATTAAATAGCATTATGAAAAATAAGTTCTTCTTTAAGTCATTTAAAGAAAAGTATCTACGCTTTCAATGTTCATAAATGCATCGCTTTAGATCTATCGAATTCACGACATTTCTGACCAATGTATAAAAAATCCTACTTTTTTCTATTATTACTGATCCTTATGCTACCATAATGAAATCTTATGAACTTATGTGACGAAATAATTTTTACTGTTTTATTTTTGTTGGAAATCTCTTTTAAAATTAGAAAAACTCCATTCTACTTTATCTACATGCAAAAGATCAAAGCACATTTAATACAATTCCCTATTAAAATAATAAGTATTAAAATAATTTCCCTACAAAAAAGTATTAATAATTGCCTAATGCTGTTAGCTCCATATCTCCGAAGTATTACATTCTGTAGATTTTTGGCATTTCTAGTTTAAAACATATTGAAACTATATTTCAAAAGGCCTACTTTTTTTATTATTACTGTCCTTAATTAACGTATAATAGTACATTCTTAAGTGGGTCTAAGAAATGTTTATTTTGGCAAATGCGACGGATTATAGGCCCGAAACGTGTATTAGGTGAAAGAACAATGTAGTTAACTTGAAAAAACCGTAAAAAATTATAGGAACTTGTCAATTGTGGGCAACTGGGCCAATTTCGGTATAAACGGGGATCAGATTGATGTCCAGCGACCCTAAAATCATAGACATCTGAAAAAAATCACGGAAAATCATTAAAAATAACCGGAAGTTGCCTATTGTGGGCAGTAAGATTACTTTCCAAAGAAAATATATCATATTCGTGCTCAGCGGCCCTAAAGTGGTGCATATTTGTTGTAAAATATAAATAAAACAATGATTTAAGTAATAAGAAATATAGAAAATTAAATTAAAAACATAAAAATGTATAAAATCAGAACAAAGTATTTTCATGAATAAAATCTAAATAAAATATTTTCATATAATCAAAATGTACAAAATCTGAATAAATACTTTATTATTATTTTTTGTTTAACTATAAAAAATATATGTTTACTATTTATTTCAACCACCCTTCTATAACAAGCTAGATCCATTTTAAATATAAATAATTAATCTTAATATTTCAATAATTTCTTTATACCCCAGGGTTTTATAATACAATACTATCATAAGCTTTGAATTCAGCAATAAAATGTTCCTATATGGACCAATTTTAAAGAAAAAAATAGTTATACTTGTACTTTTTAAAAAGAAAAATAGTAATCGCCACCTATGAATCATCTTAATTAGTTCATTTTGTCTAAAGTAGATGGCTTTTTCTCAAGTCATAAATAAAATGATCTTACTAAATGCATATAAGAGCTTGTAAGATAGTTATTACATTACAAAACCTACTTTTTCGGTTTTGTATTTTTGCTATGATTTTCATTGAAAATCAAATTAATTAAAAATTATTTCAAATAATACTTATAATTGAAAAAATTGAAAAAATTTTATGTATACTTATATAAAATTAAACTTTTGATTACAGTGCAAATAAGTTCTAAAATGAAAAATAATCTAAGAATATTATCTATTGCAATTCGAATAGAGTGCATTTTTACGTTTTAGAAACGTTTTCACTGACTAGGAAAGTATGATTCAGTGACTAGAAAATTCATCTTGCATGAAAATTGAACCTTATGGAAGAAAATTGACCATTTTTCGGTAAATTTCTAATCTAGGGAGAAAACAGAGTTTTGCCATCTGTTTACGCCACAGATTACATTTTTCGCCCCGAATGGGGCCAATTTTGCCCCCAAAAATAGATTTTTCCCAAGGCTTTGTATATTCAATACTGGATCTTATTTTCCTGCCGTAAGTCCATTTTTAGCGGCTAAACTTGGTTTACTACCTGGATTAGAATTTTAACCTAAGATTGCCCATTTGACCTCTTAAAGTTCATTTTTTATGCAAACTGAATTTTCTACGTACGGGAGTACAAATGCATCTACAATATAATAGAAACAAAATTTTTTTTTATGTCAATGACTATGTACAAAGAAATGATATTTAGATAATTATTTTGATAAGTATGCTATGATTAGTCTTAAGGTAATTATTAAATTAAAATTTGTTTATTTATTCATAGTAAATATAAAATATATATTTTTTATAAATTTTTTAGTTTTTGAAAAGGTGCATAACTGGTACGAAACGTCAAATAAACGCCAACACAGGTATATTATCTGACAATTTATTTGTCTTACTTAACATTTTATTTGTGTACTTTAAAGCTACTTTTATTGTCTTTTGTTAAGGTTGATTAAAGTGTAATTTGATGACAATAGAAATCGATATAATTTTTATAGAGGCTTCACATTATAATAATACACACATAAAAAAAAAAAAAAATTAAGAAAATTGTCGATTTCGTTTAGGAGATACAAAGCTCTAAAGTTGAATCATTATACATTGAAGGCATAGAAACTCAGTCAAAAATCATGGATTTTAGATTTGTATGTTCTGTCAATATCATAACTAAACAATGGATTTAAAAAAAAAATATCAGAATGTAAATTAATTATTCATGAAACTGGTATTGAATTTTTAAATAAAGTTTAATTTGATGACAATAGAAATCGATTTAATTTTTATAGAGGCTTCACATTATAATAATACACACATAAAAAAAAAATTAAGAAAATTGTCGTTTTCGTTTAGGAGATACAAAGCTCTAAAGTTGAATCATTATACATTGAAGGCATAGAAGCTCAGTCAAAAATCATGGATTTTAGATTTGTATGTTCTGTCAATATCATAACTAAACAATGGATTTAAAAAAAAAAATATCACAATGTAAATTAATTATTGATGAAACTGGTATTGAATTTTTAAATAAATTGCTTATAAAAGATATTTTCATTGAAAAAAATAAAAACCGATGAAAATTTTAAGGCGACAACGTCGCTATTTAAAATACACGCATAATTATATAATAATAATCATAAAAATAAGAACGCGCGCCTACAAACATTATGTGACATTGTCGCAAATTTTTTTTTTATTGAAACTTAAACAAAAAATGACTGCGGCCGTATACCATCAAATGTTTGTGTACGTAACCTTAAGGTAGAGTCCCATTTCGCGTGCTCGGAATACGAGTGATATTAAAAAATTGTTTTTAGGAAAAACAGTTAAAGATAATGGAATGTTTTTAGGATTTATTAAATAAAATAAAAAATCATCTAAAAAAAATTTGTTTGCCCTCCCGGGCGTAAAAATCGTGTGTAAGGCCGCGTCTACATAACCGCACCGCACGGCGCAGCCCAATGCTATTGATATAGGCTTGCGTTTGCGGCGTCACGTGATCCCTATACCTATAGCATTGGGTTGCGCCGTGCGGTGCGGTTATGTAGACGCGGCCTAAAGAATTTTCTGAACTCGTTTTACGCCTCGGTGGGCAAAAAATAGTGTAAGCATCATGGGCGAAATACTTTAGACACGAGCGTGAACACATGTCACTCGTGCCCGGCTTCGTCGAGCACTCGTGCTAGTGCTTACGCTAGTGCCAAAACTTTTACGCCCTTGATACTTAATATACTATATTAATTGATTTTTGGTTCCTCAATGAGGAACCATTGTGATAGATCAAAT
Source organism: Anagrus nilaparvatae (assembly GCA_022575985.1). NCBI lineage: Eukaryota > Metazoa > Arthropoda > Insecta > Hymenoptera > Mymaridae > Anagrus > Anagrus nilaparvatae. The sequence continues at coordinate 18,054,351 of JAKSXM010000147.1, read as the reverse complement.
TTTTGTTTTTGATTTTTTGGGATATAATCACGTTTTGAGACCTCAAGAAACTAAAAACCCGGTTTTTAAAAAAAGCCTTTTGTGTGTGTGTTTGTGTATGATGTAAACGGTGATATTTCACAAACATTATGGAATTAAGACCTAATTTTTTTAAAAACCAAAAAAGCTCCAGGTACTTTTTTTTCAATTTGGATATAATACCTCATTTATTTTCATAAAAGTACTTATATTTGAAAGTATGATTTTTACTCAAAATCTCGAATCTAATAAATAATTTTTTGAAAATTTTTTTTCCAAAATCTTTGGTGAAATTTCACAACCATTATGGAATTAAGACCTAATTTTTTTTTCAAAAATTTTTTTATCAAAAAACCTCAAACTGCTTTTTTTTTTTAATTTGGATGTAATAATAATAATAATACCTCATTTATTTCCATGAAAGTACTAATATCTAGAAGTATCGTATTTACTCGATTTCTCAAATCAGATAAATAAATTTTTTGAAAATTTTTTTTCCAAAATCTTTAGTGAAATTTCACAACCATTATGGAATTAAGAACTAATTTTTTTTTTTTAAATTTTTTTATCAAAAAACCTCAAACTGCTTTTTTTTTAATTTGGATCTAATAATAAAAATAATATCTCATTTATTTCCATGACAGTACTAATATCTAGAAGCATCGTATTTACTAGATATCTCGAATCTGATGCATAATTAATTATTTGAAAATTATTTTCACAAAATTTTCGTCACAAAAAAATACAAAAAATACCAATTTTTTTTTTCTTTTTAAACGTAATATCTAATTTATTTCTATGAGAGAACTAGATTTTGTAATTTCGTTTATAGTAATTTTTTGGATATGATTTTGATTTTCTCAAAATTAAAAAAACAAAAAAAATTAAAAACACTGCAATATTTTTTTTTTTTTATTCCTTGAGTCATTCTGAGTAAAAGTTCTCATGGGCACATTGCCCAAAAACGAATATTTTCGGAGTTATTAGCCCAGATCATTCTCGAATTGGCTTAGAGCCCCGTTTCGAAAACATCTTTGTACCGATCGTTCAAAGGGATTTCGCAAAAGTTATATACGTTTTTTGGGTCACTAAGCTCGAAAATGGTGTCCATTTTTACCAAAAGTTGTCCAGCTGCCCATAATAGGCAACTTTTGGCCATTTATTGGGCGTTTTCCGTTGTTCTTATCTGATATGCATCACTTTAGGACCACTGAGCACGAATATGATATATTTTTTTACAGAAAAAATCTAATTTGCCCACAATAGGCAACTTTTGGTCAATTTTTGGGGGTTTTCCGTTGTTCTTATCTGATATGCACCACTTTAAGGCCGCTAAGCACGAACATGATATATTTTTTTACAGAAAGTAATCTAACTGCCCAAAATAGGAAACTTTTAGTTATTTCTAACGGTTATACCATAATTTGAGGTTGATAACTATAAAACTATTCACTTCTGGGTATTGTGCCCATAAAAACTCTTGCTCCGAATTACTTTAAAAATATAGCACTATAAAAAAAAAGCATATTATAAAAATTAAATAGCATTATGAAAAATAAGTTCTTCTTTAAGTCATTTAAAGAAAAGTATCTACGCTTTCAATGTTCATAAATGCATCGCTTTAGATCTATCGAATTCACGACATTTCTGACCAATGTATAAAAAATCCTACTTTTTTCTATTATTACTGATCCTTATGCTACCATAATGAAATCTTATGAACTTATGTGACGAAATAATTTTTACTGTTTTATTTTTGTTGGAAATCTCTTTTAAAATTAGAAAAACTCCATTCTACTTTATCTACATGCAAAAGATCAAAGCACATTTAATACAATTCCCTATTAAAATAATAAGTATTAAAATAATTTCCCTACAAAAAAGTATTAATAATTGCCTAATGCTGTTAGCTCCATATCTCCGAAGTATTACATTCTGTAGATTTTTGGCATTTCTAGTTTAAAACATATTGAAACTATATTTCAAAAGGCCTACTTTTTTTATTATTACTGTCCTTAATTAACGTATAATAGTACATTCTTAAGTGGGTCTAAGAAATGTTTATTTTGGCAAATGCGACGGATTATAGGCCCGAAACGTGTATTAGGTGAAAGAACAATGTAGTTAACTTGAAAAAACCGTAAAAAATTATAGGAACTTGTCAATTGTGGGCAACTGGGCCAATTTCGGTATAAACGGGGATCAGATTGATGTCCAGCGACCCTAAAATCATAGACATCTGAAAAAAATCACGGAAAATCATTAAAAATAACCGGAAGTTGCCTATTGTGGGCAGTAAGATTACTTTCCAAAGAAAATATATCATATTCGTGCTCAGCGGCCCTAAAGTGGTGCATATTTGTTGTAAAATATAAATAAAACAATGATTTAAGTAATAAGAAATATAGAAAATTAAATTAAAAACATAAAAATGTATAAAATCAGAACAAAGTATTTTCATGAATAAAATCTAAATAAAATATTTTCATATAATCAAAATGTACAAAATCTGAATAAATACTTTATTATTATTTTTTGTTTAACTATAAAAAATATATGTTTACTATTTATTTCAACCACCCTTCTATAACAAGCTAGATCCATTTTAAATATAAATAATTAATCTTAATATTTCAATAATTTCTTTATACCCCAGGGTTTTATAATACAATACTATCATAAGCTTTGAATTCAGCAATAAAATGTTCCTATATGGACCAATTTTAAAGAAAAAAATAGTTATACTTGTACTTTTTAAAAAGAAAAATAGTAATCGCCACCTATGAATCATCTTAATTAGTTCATTTTGTCTAAAGTAGATGGCTTTTTCTCAAGTCATAAATAAAATGATCTTACTAAATGCATATAAGAGCTTGTAAGATAGTTATTACATTACAAAACCTACTTTTTCGGTTTTGTATTTTTGCTATGATTTTCATTGAAAATCAAATTAATTAAAAATTATTTCAAATAATACTTATAATTGAAAAAATTGAAAAAATTTTATGTATACTTATATAAAATTAAACTTTTGATTACAGTGCAAATAAGTTCTAAAATGAAAAATAATCTAAGAATATTATCTATTGCAATTCGAATAGAGTGCATTTTTACGTTTTAGAAACGTTTTCACTGACTAGGAAAGTATGATTCAGTGACTAGAAAATTCATCTTGCATGAAAATTGAACTTTATGGAAGAAAATTGACCATTTTTCGGTAAATTTCTAATCTAGGGAGAAAACAGAGTTTTGCCATCTGTTTACGCCACAGATTACATTTTTCGCCCCGAATGGGGCCAATTTTGCCCCCAAAAATAGATTTTTCCCAAGGCTTTGTATATTCAATACTGGATCTTATTTTCCTGCCGTAAGTCCATTTTTAGCGGCTAAACTTGGTTTACTACCTGGATTAGAATTTTAACCTAAGATTGCCCATTTGACCTCTTAAAGTTCATTTTTTATGCAAACTGAATTTTCTACGTACGGGAGTACAAATGCATCTACAATATAATAGAAACAAAATTTTTTTTTATGTCAATGACTATGTACAAAGAAATGATATTTAGATAATTATTTTGATAAGTATGCTATGATTAGTCTTAAGGTAATTATTAAATTAAAATTTGTTTATTTATTCATAGTAAATATAAAATATATATTTTTTATAAATTTTTTAGTTTTTGAAAAGGTGCATAACTGGTACGAAACGTCAAATAAACGCCAACACAGGTATATTATCTGACAATTTATTTGTCTTACTTAACATTTTATTTGTGTACTTTAAAGCTACTTTTATTGTCTTTTGTTAAGGTTGATTAAAGTGTAATTTGATGACAATAGAAATCGATATAATTTTTATAGAGGCTTCACATTATAATAATACACACATAAAAAAAAAAAAAAATTAAGAAAATTGTCGATTTCGTTTAGGAGATACAAAGCTCTAAAGTTGAATCATTATACATTGAAGGCATAGAAACTCAGTCAAAAATCATGGATTTTAGATTTGTATGTTCTGTCAATATCATAACTAAACAATGGATTTAAAAAAAAAATATCAGAATGTAAATTAATTATTCATGAAACTGGTATTGAATTTTTAAATAAAGTTTAATTTGATGACAATAGAAATCGATTTAATTTTTATAGAGGCTTCACATTATAATAATACACACATAAAAAAAAAATTAAGAAAATTGTCGTTTTCGTTTAGGAGATACAAAGCTCTAAAGTTGAATCATTATACATTGAAGGCATAGAAGCTCAGTCAAAAATCATGGATTTTAGATTTGTATGTTCTGTCAATATCATAACTAAACAATGGATTTAAAAAAAAAAATATCACAATGTAAATTAATTATTGATGAAACTGGTATTGAATTTTTAAATAAATTGCTTATAAAAGATATTTTCATTGAAAAAAATAAAAACCGATGAAAATTTTAAGGCGACAACGTCGCTATTTAAAATACACGCATAATTATATAATAATAATCATAAAAATAAGAACGCGCGCCTACAAACATTATGTGACATTGTCGCAAATTTTTTTTTTATTGAAACTTAAACAAAAAATGACTGCGGCCGTATACCATCAAATGTTTGTGTACGTAACCTTAAGGTAGAGTCCCATTTCGCGTGCTCGGAATACGAGTGATATTAAAAAATTGTTTTTAGGAAAAACAGTTAAAGATAATGGAATGTTTTTAGGATTTATTAAATAAAATAAAAAATCATCTAAAAAAAATTTGTTTGCCCTCCCGGGCGTAAAAATCGTGTGTAAGGCCGCGTCTACATAACCGCACCGCACGGCGCAGCCCAATGCTATTGATATAGGCTTGCGTTTGCGGCGTCACGTGATCCCTATACCTATAGCATTGGGTTGCGCCGTGCGGTGCGGTTATGTAGACGCGGCCTAAAGAATTTTCTGAACTCGTTTTACGCCTCGGTGGGCAAAAAATAGTGTAAGCATCATGGGCGAAATACTTTAGACACGAGCGTGAACACATGTCACTCGTGCCCGGCTTCGTCGAGCACTCGTGCTAGTGCTTACGCTAGTGCCAAAACTTTTACGCCCTTGATACTTAATATACTATATTAATTGATTTTTGGTTCCTCAATGAGGAACCATTGTGATAGATCAAATTTTTGTTTTTGATTTTTTGGGATATAATCACGTTTTGAGACCTCAAGAAACTAAAAACCCGGTTTTTAAAAAAAGCCTTTTGTGTGTGTGTTTGTGTATGATGTAAACGGTGATATTTCACAAACATTATGGAATTAAGACCTAATTTTTTTAAAAACCAAAAAAGCTCCAGGTACTTTTTTTTCAATTTGGATATAATACCTCATTTATTTTCATAAAAGTACTTATATTTGAAAGTATGATTTTTACTCAAAATCTCGAATCTAATAAATACTTTTTTGAAAATTTTTTTTCCAAAATCTTTGGTGAAATTTCACAACCATTATGGAATTAAGACCTAATTTTTTTTTCAAAAATTTTTTTATCAAAAAACCTCAAACTGCTTTTTTGTTTTAATTTGGATGTAATAATAATAATAATACCTCATTTATTTCCATGAAAGTACTAATATCTAGAAGTATCGTATTTACTCGATTTCTCAAATCAGATAAATAAATTTTTTGAAAATTTTTTTTCCAAAATATTTAGTGAAATTTCACAACCATTATGGAATTAAGAACTAATTTTTTTTTTTTAAATTTTTTTATCAAAAAACCTCAAACTGCTTTTTTTTTAATTTGGATCTAATAATAAAAATAATATCTCATTTATTTCCATGACAGTACTAATATCTAGAAGCATCGTATTTACTAGATATCTCGAATCTGATGCATAATTATTTATTTGAAAATTATTTTAACAAAATTTTCGTCACAAAAAAATACAAAAAATACCAATTTTTTTTTTCTTTTTAAACGTAATATCTAATTTATTTCTATGAGAGAACTAGATTTTGTAATTTCGTTTATAGTAATTTTTTGGATATGATTTTGATTTTCTCAAAATTAAAAAAACAAAAAAAATTAAAAACACTGCAATATTTTTTTTTTTTGAGTGTAATACTCATTTAATTCCATGAAAGTACATATTCCACAATATCTGAAAATATTGTAACCGATGACGAATTATAGACGTAAATCCGGAATAACCTTGCTTTCGGGTTTTGAATCCTAGAAATAGTCTGATTGAGGTTTTCATTTCTCTTTACGGTGAGAACTAAGTTTCAAAACCCGGAATAACGCTAAGCCCGGGCTTTTTTTAAAATTTACGGGTTTACGGCTCTGAGTGTATGCTTGCATGGTTGTAGTCGGTGATATCAGTGGCATATTGATGTATTAAGCTCATTATTTGAGTAACCTTAGTTCCAGCTAGTTGGCAGCGTATTTTTATTTTTTATACAATGTAACGTCCAGTCATTCAAAATTTTTTCCGTGTACATGAAATTCAACTGATACGTGTACACAAAAGGTTTTTTAAAAAAATAAATACATTTTGAATGACATGACTTGGCAAATCATAACAATAAAATTTCCAATTTTCCAAATTTTCAATTTTTTAGTAACCCGAAATTTTCGCAACTTACCTTTTAAATAAACAACAATTTAACAGTGGATTTTTATTTCTTTCAAGAATTGCCAAGTCAAAGAAAATCATTACTCTTGCGAGTTTACTCTTTCTTAAATAGAAAATTAAGAAACTCATAATTTGTTTAAATAATAATAAGTTATTCCATAAGAATACTTGAATTAATAAATTATGAAAAACGGAAACATAAAATATTTGTGTCAAGTAATAATTTATTAATTTAAGAAATATTCTAATTTAAAATATTAATAATAATTTTTAAACTTCAAGGGTTACGAAAATAAGTAAAAATCAGTTCTGTAGCATTCTTGGTTCTGAAATATTAAGTCAGGAATTTTACGTGGTTTTCTTTTTAATAAAGAAAATCAGTTGTAAATAAAAATTAATGTTTTCATAATAGTAAATGTCTTAATTTTTGGATCTAATTTTTGTTGCATTGTTTAATTTAAGTTTTAATGCTCGCATTTATTAATAAATTAAAAATATAGTATATTAGTACTTATACTATAAAAGTATAAGTTTAGAATAACGAAAAACGGGAACTCAAAGTTATATTTTTCACAATATTTTTTACAGTGTACATAATATTCTAATGATTTCTTTTATTTTAAAAATACATAAATTATCCCCGATAACGCAGCTTGCTACAAATATGCAAACAACTTTGAAGCACTTGTTTTTTTCTAAATTGTAAAAACTTTGAGCAAAGATGCGTCCGAATATTTCTCAAATATTGCTGCAAGTAATTGACTAAATATATGAGTAGCAAGTTTGCGGCAAGTTTGTTGCAAGGAATTTAGTATTAAAAAAACAGGGAGTCGGGAGGAAACATTGAACGGATAGTAAAATTGCGGCAAGTTTGTTGCAAGGAATTCAGTATTAAAAAAACAGTGAGTCGGGAGGAAATATTGAACGGATAGCAAGTTTGCGGCAAGTTTATTGCAAGGAATTCAGTATTAAAAAACAAGTAAATCGAGAGGAAATATTTAATGGATATTTAGGATAACCTTTAAGTAATTATTTATCAGATTGTAACCTACGGTAATGGACACCTCTCTTACATATATTAAATATTTGAAAAATTGCGCCAAAATCATCGTCGTTATAAGACATCAATAAATTTATATTCACGACGACGATAATCTTGGCGGCAGCACTTACTAGAAAACGAATTATTTAAATTCAAAAAATGCATATGCACTTTTCCTTTGCAGTCGCGAATGCAGGAAAAGATGCAACTGCATATATAACATTGTACATATGTAAATAGTTAGATTAAGTTAGAATTAGATTTAAGTATATATAAATTAACATTAAAATTAAACATAGAAAATAATAGAATCTTCGAGAAATAAATTCAATTAAATAAAATAAATCAAATAATAATAAAAAACTAAGTTGCATAGAACGCAATTAAATTAATATGTATAAAAAATATATTTTATAAGAGAATAGTTAATCAATTAACATTAAAAAGAAACAAAACAATAAATAAAACAACTACTAAAATTTATTAATTAACTATTCTCAATTGTTCTAGAACGTTCTGGAAGACGGTTGACCAGCTATAAAAGAGCCTGCAAAATCGGGCCTTCTTCATTCTCTTGGCAACCGTCACCTGAACCTCTAGTGTAGCTAAGTTCGCAAATAAAAAGGAGATTCTAATAAGATCGTAATTTTTATTTAAGGTGACGTTTGTCCTTAAACCCTTATTTCCTTTCCTATATATTTTTGCAACTGACTTCTTTGAAGTCAGTTGGATCAGCCCTCCTGCACTTTGTGTCGGGAGGGATTGTTAACAACCTCCTTGGAGGTGAGTATAGGCGGGTAGCACATATTCGAGTGATCTATTCAAAATTTATACATATAAATTTTTATTTACGTAACGTACCCAATACTGGGGGTTACAACATGGCGACCGTGACATTAAATCAAACTTGGATTTAAATAAAAAAAAAAAAGTTTTCTTTTACATATACATAACTTTTGTTACTTAAATTTTTGTCTTATAAAAAATTTTCTCTTTTCTACTTGTCTATGTATATAAAACATATGATCTCCGTGTGTAATGAATTGTAAAAAAATTAGCAAAAATATAAATAAATTAAACACACCACATATCAAAATTAATAAAAAACTAAACGGGTCAAGCCACCTCAGTGTAGAACAATGGCGCATTATAGATCATATGATGTACAATATAAAAAAATTTATTAAAACAAGTAACGAAAATACAAGTAGAATCAATGAACTTAGTAAAAATAATACAATAATGCAAGAAAAGTTAACAGATTTAATGATAGATTCAGATATATACAAAGGGCAAATAAAGAGATTAGAAATCGATTTAAAAATAAATAATTAAATTTTTTTTTACTTATCCTTTTCTTTTAAAATATAGATTCAATTTTTCTTTTATTTTTTGATACATACTGATCAAAAATAATATCAGTTTAAAATTTTTTAAAATATTATCAATAATAAAATTTTAGTATTAAATTTAAGTTAAAAATTAAAATAATAAAATAAATAACATATCAATTTTATTAGATAAAATCAATAAATAAACTTAATAAATTTATCCACTGATAGTATATGCATGCAAAGAGGTATATACATAAAATTTATTATTATTTTTTTTTCTTTTCTTATTTCCCCCTAAAAATACCGCATGTATATATATACAGTAAAATAAAATAATCCTTTGTTTTGGAAATATGTAAACAAAACACAGAATTATAAAATTTTTTTTTTTTTAATAAAGAATAAATATAATATAAATAAGATAAAAGTATATAAATGCGTTTCTATGCAACTGCATTTTTTTTATATGCAATTATGCACTTTTTATGCACTTTTTTAAAAAAATGTCAAAAAAATCATAAAAAACGATAAAATAACGTTTTTAAACAAAAAATAGATTTTTTTTTTTTTTTCATTATAAAACTAAATAAAAACTTATAAAATGAGTGAAAAAGGAGAAAAATTATCAAAATTACTAACTTCCTTAAAAAATAATTTAAATGAAATATGCGAATTAGAAAAAAAAGAAAACCCGCAATTCGATATTAACAAAGAAAGCAATAGTAAATTTCAAAAATTGTTAAGGTTTTCTGCATTGTCAATAGATTTATTTAAGGAAATCTTAGTTTTTAAAGAAAATAAAATAAAAAGTATAAATGAAAACATTCATAAATTAACTGAAGAAACTAAAAATTTAAATGCATCAAATCACGTTATAGTATCACAAATTGAGATATTAGAAAATAAATGTAAGGACTTAAGAGATAACGTAGATGAGATTGATAAAGAAATCGATGATTTTAAAAATAATAAAATCGAATACGATGAATTGGTTAAAAAACTTGAAGGAATAGACTTAAATAAATCAATTGACAATGCAAATTCCATAATCCATTCAAATGTAAAAATTAAGCCACCTACTTTCAAAGGCGAAATATATGAAAAGCCATTAAAATTTATTAACGATCTAAAAAAATACATTAATATGTATAAAGTTAAACCGAGTGATGAAATCACCCTAATAAGTAACTGTCTTGAGAAAAGCGCTAAAGATTGGTTTTATTTTAATGAAAAATATATCAATAATATAGAAGATTTTGAAAATAGATTTAAAGAAAGATATTGGTACCGGGAAATCCAAGAATCTTTAAAAAGAAAATTAAATTTAGGAACATATAATGAAAATGGTAGTTTAACTAGAGTAGAATATGCATTAAAATTATTTAATTTCGCTGAAGATCTGAATATGGCGCAAGATGAGACAGAACTTGTTAGATTGGTATCAATGCACTTTAATAGAGAGATAAGAAGATGTACTAGAAACCAAAATTTTACTGGTTCAGAAACATTTTTAAATTTATTAGAAGAATTTGATTCTGATGATGCATTTTTAAAAATAAAAAAAGATAGTAATTCAGAAAATAATAAAAAGTTTAATAATAACAATAAACAATATAATAGTAATAAAAATCTTAGTACTAATAATAACTTTAATAAAGAAAAAGAAGATAACAATAAAATAGAAAATTCACAAAATCCAAATTATAATAATACATATGTACAAAGAACTCAACAATTTAAAAATAATAAATATAAAGGAAATAATGAGGCTAGTACTAGTACATCACAAAATAGTGGCTATAATACTAGAAGTAAAACTAATAAATCAAATGAAAATATAGAACAAATTACTATAATAAATGAAAATACTAATATTGATGAACCAGAAAACTAAAAGAAATTTTAAAAATATTTTTTAAATAAGCTTTAAGTAAATTCTATATGGGTATGAATATGCTTAAAGACTTTTATTAAATAATAAATTATGAAAATAAATTTAAAAATTATTAAAATAATATAATGAATATAAAAATTAAACAAATGAAAATAAATTTTTTTTTTTTTTTTTAAATATGATATTGTTAATAGAATAATTTCTAATATGTATCTATATGGGTATGATCATTTTAGAGATTTTCTTTTTAGACAATGAATTTTGAAAATTGTCTATTAATTTAAACTTTTGCTGTGCTTATATTTGGGTATAAGCACGTCAAATTTATAAATAATATTCCAAAAAATGAATTGAACTTACATAAAGTAAAAATATAAATAAAAGTACAAATTGTAAAAAATAAGTTAAAATAAAACAAAAATTCAATGAATTCAAAAAATAAGATTTAAAAATTATAAATAAAATTTAAAATAATAAATAAAAATTTAATAACAGAAATGAAATTAAACAAAAAAATTTAAGTAAAAAATATATAAGCTTATAAGTGAAAATTATAAAAATAAAAAGATATTTAAATAACATACAGAAATCGATTTCGGAAAAACCATTAAAAATAAATTTATGAAAATTAAAGACTATTATAACCAAAAATGTCAAATTAGCTAAAAACATAACAAAATATTTTAATAATAGTAATAATAATTAAAAAAATAAAATAATATATATATAAAGTCAAAATAATAAAAGAAATTTTAAAATTAAATGAAATAAACAACAAATTAGGGGAGAGATGTGCCATACCGGAGTTCTTAATATTAAATTCTACTAATTATTCTAAGTCTCATAATTTGACCAACTCCCCTTAAATAAGACCGATTTGACCCCCCCCCCCCCCAATAAAAAGGACAAATTTTATGAACACCAAAAATTTAAAAAAAAAATTGACGAGGCTGCGACTACCATCTTGATTTTTGGGTAGTTTGGACCCTATAGAATGCAAAAAAAAACGTGAACACGAAATCGGCCATTGATCTCAAAAAGATTTTGCCTCTTTTATGTGAAAACCCGTGTTTTTCGTATCTGAGCTACCCTAAATTTTGAAAATAACCATTTAGGTAAATAAAATTACAAAAAATAGATATAAAAATCTGATTGGCATGAAAAAACTACTCCAGAAGAGAAAAACTTTTCCTTTTACGATGAAATTTAGCCAAGTTATCGTCAATTTAAGATTTTACTCAAATTCGTCTGATGATTTCTTTTAAGAATATTCTGGCAAAAATTAAACGATTACAAAAAAAAATCATTATTTTACGATGAAAATCAAGCGAGTAATGCATGTTTAAAGTTCAGAAAAAGGCTCTTGGTTAGCCTGAAAGATCGGGTTATGCAAAAGTCGGGCACTTTGGATTTTATAGCCAAAAATGAATATTCAGCCAATAAGAAAATCGTAATTTTTTGGATTTATGTCTTTCATCTAGCTTCTTTCGAGTTATTTGATAAAACGTGTCTCTCGGGGGAGGTGAAAATAAGCCAAAATTGGCCCTGCTGGTATCGGGCTGAAATTTTCAGGAAAGGTTGCTTATTTGGTAGCCAGAAGTATGATCAAATCCATTTTATTTTTCAAAATCAGCCATCCTCTTCGAGATATTTATCAATAAGTCTCCCATTTAAAATACATGACAAAAGCCATTTAGTAGCGGTTTTTCTTATTTTGCTTCACAATTTTAGTTTGACCAAGCAACAAACCAACGAGAAAAGTTTTTTTTTACATTCAATTAAAATAAATTATGACATATAAATAATTGAATATACGGAATTTTTAAAAACCGTTATTTTTTCAATTTTAAACGCAATTTATCAGACAATGGAGGCGTTTTGGCACGTTGGCCATAACCAATCCTCTTTATAACAAAGAAGGCATTTGAATGAATATTTAAAAAAAATTTTCTCGTTGGTTTGTTGCTTGGTCAAACTAAAATTGTGAAGCAAAATAAGAAGAACCGCTACTAAATGGTTTTTTCCTTGTATTTTAAATGGGGGACATATTGATAATATCTCGAAAAGAATAACTGATTTTGAAAAACGGGTTTGATCGGGGACCAAAAAAGCAACCATTCCTGAAAATAAGAGACACCATTTATCAAATAACTTGTAAGAAGGTAGATGAAAGATTTAAATCCAAAAAAGTACGATCTTCTTATAAGTTGAACACTCATTTTTCGTTATAAAATTCAAAGTGCCCGACTTTTGCATAATTAGATCTTTCAGGCTAGCCTTGGGCTTTTTTTAATATAGAGCTTCAATCTTATTTATGACGAATTTGAGTAAAATCTTAAATTGACGATAACTTGGCTAAATTGCATCGTTGAAAGAAAAGTTCTTTTTTCTTCTAGAGTGGTTTTTCCCTGCCAATCAAATTTTTTTATCGTAAGGTTTCTAGCGTAACCTAAGGCAGTAGACTATAATAAATAACGACACGTCAAGCCTTAGGTGTGTAGTGTAACCTTAAGGAATTAGGCTATAATAAAAAAATGACACGTCAAGCCTTACACTAGCGTAGCCTAAGGAATTAGACTATAATAAAAAACGACACGTCAAGGCTTACACTAGCGTAGCCTAAGGAAGCAGACTATAATAAAAAATGATACATCAAGAATTAAGCGACATGTCAGGCATTAAAATAACATAACCTAAGGAAGTGGTCTATAATAAAAAAACGACACGTCAAGCCTTAAACTAGCTTAGCCTAAGGAAGAAGACCATAATAAAAAAGGCACGTTATGCCTTACACTAGTGTAACCTAAGGAATTAGGCATTAAACTAACATAACCTAAGGAAGTGGTCTGTAATAAAAAAACGACACGTGAAGCTTTACACTAGTCTAGCCTAATGAATTAGGCTATGATAAAAAAATGACACGTCAAGCCTTACACTAGCGTAGCCTAAGGGAGTAGGCTATAATTAAAAATGACACGTTAAGCCTTACACTAGCGTAACCTAAGGAAGTGGTCTATAATAAAAAAAACGACACGTCAAGCCTTAAACTAGCGTAGCCTAAGGAAGTAGACAAAATAAAAAAGACACGTTAAGCCTTACACTAGTGTAACCTAAGGAATTAGGCATTAAACTAACATAACCTAAGGAAGTGGTCTATAATAAAAAAAATGACTTTTAACTTTTAACTAATTCCTTAGGTTACACTACACACCCAAGGATAAACGTGTCGTTTTTTTATTATAGCCTAATTCATTCGGCTACACTAGTGTAAAGCTTGACGGGTCGTTTTTTTATTATAGAGCACTTCCTTAGGTTACGTTAGTTTAATGCCTGACATGTCATTTAATGCTTGATGTATCATTTTTTATTATAGTCTGCTTCCTTAGGCTACGCTAGTGTAATGCTTAACGAGTCGTTTTTTATTATAGCCTAATTCCTTATGGTTACAATACACATCTAATGCTTGACGTGTCATTTTTTATTATAGTCTACTGCCTTAGGTTACGCTAGAAACCTTACGATAAAAAAATTTGATTGGCAGGGAAAAACCACTCTAGAAGAAAAAAGAACTTTTCTTTCAACGATGCAATTTAGCCAAGTTATCGTCAATTTAAGATTTTACTCAAATTCGTCCTAAATAAGATTGAAGCTCTATATTAAAAAAAGCCCAAGGCTAGCCTGAAAGATCTAATTATGCAAAAGTCGGGCACTTTGAATTTTATAACGAAAAATGAGTGTTCAACCTATAAGAAGATCGTACTTTTTTGGATTTAAATCTTTCATATACCTTCTTACGAGTTATTTGATAAGACGTGTCTCTTATTTTCAGGAATGGTTGCTTTTTTGGTCCCCGATCAAACCCGTTTTTCAAAATCAGTCATTCTTTTCGAGATATAATCAATATGTCCCCCATTTAAAATACAAGGAAAAAACCATTTAGTAGCTGTTTTTCTTATTTTGCTTCACAATTTTAGTTTGACCAAGCAACAAACCAACGAGAAAATTATTACTAAATATTCATTCAAATGCCTTCTTTATTATAAAGAGGATTGGTTATGGCCAACGTGCCAAAACGCCTCCATTGTCTGATAAATTGCGTTTAAAATTGAAAAAATAACGGTTTTTAAAAATTCCGTATATTCAATTATTTATATGTCATAATTTATTTTAATTGAATGTAAAAAAAAACTTTTCTCGTTGGTTTGTTGCTTGGTCAAACTAAAATTGTGAAGCAAAATAAGAAAAACCGCTACTAAATGGCTTTTGTCATGTATTTTAAATGGGAGACTTATTGATAAATATCTCGAAGAGGATGGCTGATTTTGAAAAATAAAATGGATTTGATCATACTTCTGGCTACCAAATAAGCAACCTTTCCTGAAAATTTCAGCCCGATACCAGCAGGGCCAATTTTAGCTTATTTTCACCTCCCCTGAGAGACACGTTTTATCAAATAACTCGAAAGAAGATAGATGAAAGACATAAATCCAAAAAATTACGATCTTCTTATTGGCTGAATATTCATTTTTGGCTATAAAATCCAAAGTGCCCGACTTATGCATAACCCGATCTTTCAGGCTAACCAAGAGCCTTTTTCTGAACTTTAAACATGCATTACTCGCTTGATTTTCATCGTAAAATAATGATTTTTTTTTGTAATCGTTTAATTTTTGCCAGAGTATTCTTAAAAGAAATCATCAGACGAATTTGAGTAAAATCTTAAATTGCCGATAACTTGGCTAAATTTCATCGTAAAAGGAAAAGTTTTTCTCTTCTGGAGTAGTTTTTTCATGCCAATCAGATTTTTATATCTATTTTTTGTAATTTTATTTACCTAAATGGTTATTTTCAAAATTTAGGGTAGCTCAGATACGAAAAACACGGGTTTTCACATAAAAGAGGCAAAATCTTTTTGACATCAATGGCCGATTTCGTGTTCACGTTTTTTTTTGCATTCTATAGGGTCCAAACTACCCAAAAATCAAGATGGTAGTCGCAGCCTCGTCAATTTTTTTTTTAAATTTTTGGTGTTCATAAAATTTGTCCTTTTTATTGGGGGGGGGGGGGGGTCAAATCGGTCTTATTTAAGGGGAGTTGGTCAAATTATGAGACTTAGAATAATTAGTAGAATTTGAAAAATCTGGGCTTAATAATACAGATTTAAGGACTTTGAATAATATTGATTTAGGGATTTGGAATAATTCAGGTTTAGGGAATCAAAATAGTTTGGGTTTAGAATCTTAACAGCTAGTAAGGTGATAATTACAAATTATAAAATTAGAAAATTCTATTGTAATGTTGAGTAACATTTGTATTATACCTAGTCCTCAGCTGGAAGTAAACATGTTCCATGCATTTAGGTTGTGTTATCACAAACCGGTTATAAGTTTTTTATTCTTTCTCGATGAGAAGAAAAAATAGTTAATTTGCCCAAAAAATAGATAAATTTTTGATGAAAGTAGTCGATTACAAAATATGGTTAACCACTGATTTTTATTGAAAAATTACAAATTTTTTCATTTTTAATGAAAATTTAATCATTTTTCGGCAATGAACTATTTTTTTCCAAAAGTTTTTGTACAGATTAATTTTTCTTTTTATCTAAAGAAGGTTCATTCGTTAAAAAAAAGGATGACAGAATGTAATAAAACGTTAATAATATTAAGGTTTAAACATTTAAAGATAAATTCTAGTTATTTTACCCTAGTCGCTGACTTTATTAATTATCATTTTAGATAGCAAACTAAATTGGAAATCTCACATAACATCAGTAGGCAAGAAGGTAAATAGTGTTCTGTATACACTCAGGTTCATTCGACAATGTACAACGGAAGCTCTGCGTATTAAGCTTGTACAGGCTCTAGTTATTCCTCATTTGGATTTTTGTTCTGTGGTTTATTTAGACTGCTCAACGAATTTACATGACAGAATACAAAGATTGAATAATTCTTGTTTAAGGTACATCTTTGGGGTTCGTAGGGACAGTCATATTACTCCATATAGGGAAAAACTAGGCTGGTTAACCCGCTACATGCGTAGACTATATTTTACATTAATCATAATGTATAAAGTCCTTCGTCTAGGTAGACCTGAATATCTGGCTCAAATTTTTGTTCGATACACTTCGAAACAGACAGCCAGAGGTGAACTATTAACTCGTGAGTTAGTTTTACCTGAACTTGAAAAATGGCATGGCAACTTTTCCTTTCAAGTTCAAGGCACAAAAAGTTGGAATTCCCTTCCTTCTAAAATAAGGTTCCTTCCTTCACTAAACTCATTCAAGACAGCCTTATTTACCTACCTATCAAACCTAAATTATACATATGAGGGCTCGGTTTTTAAGTGTATATAAACTATGTTTTTAAAGAAAAGATAAAATATGTTGACATGTATTACTTGGATTGCTATATATTATTGTTATTATTTATATGTGTTATTTGATAGTTAATATTAATAATAACTTGACTGTGATGTAAATCATTTAATTTTAGTTACAAAATGCTATCACTGTTACTTACTATTATTTGCCACTGTTATTACCATACTGTTAATTTTTTTTTTTTCAATTAAATTTTTCAATTAAATTTACTAAATCAATATATTTATAAAATAATATTAAATTTAAACTATGTTATGCTGTTACTATGTTATAATTATGTATAAAATTTTGTTTTAGACAAATAAAGAATATTTACATTTACATTTACATAATTTTTAATTAATAAAATAAAAGTGATATTTTAACATTTCTTTTATAGAAAAATTGGCTTATACTTTAAAAAAAGTAGGTTGCTGATGGCAGAGCGATAAAATTTAATTAATCTGATAAATAATTACTTAAAGGTTATGCTATATATCCATTAAATATTTCCTCTCGATTTACTTGTTTTTTAATACTGAATTCCTTGCAATAAACTTGCCGCAAACTTGCTATCCGTTCAATATTTCCTCCCGACTCACTGTTTTTTTAATACTGAATTCCTTGCAACAAACTTGCCGCAATTTTACTATCCGTTCAATGTTTCCTCCCGACTCCCTGTTTTTTTAATACTAAATTCCTTGCAACAAACTTGCCGCAAACTTGCTACTCATATATTTAGTCAATTACTTGCAGCAATATTTGAGAAATATTCGGACGCATCTTTGCTCAAAGTTTTTACAATTTAGAAAAAAACAAGTGCTTCAAAGTTGTTTGCATATTTGTAGCAAGCTGCGTTATCGGGGATAATTTATGTATTTTTAAAACAAAAGAAATCATTAGAATATTATGTACACTGTAAAAAATATTGTGAAAAATATAACTTTGAGTTCCCGTTTTTCGTTATTCTAAACTTATACTTTTATAGTATAAGTACTAATATACTATATTTTTAATTTATTAATAAATGCGAGCATTAAAACTTAAATTAAACAATGCAACAAAAATTAGATCCAAAAATTAAGCCATTTACTATTATGAAAACATTAATTTTTATTTACAACTGATTTTCTTTATTAAAAAGCTATTTCTTTATTAAAAAGATATTTCTTTATTAAAAACCACGTAAAATTCCTGACTTAATATTTCAGAACCAAGAATGCTACAGAACTGATTTTTACTTATTTTCGTAACCCTTGAAGTTTAAAAATTATTATTAATATTTTAAATTAGAATATTTCTTAAATTAATAAATTATTACTTGACACAAATATTTTATGTTTTCGTTTTTCATAATTTATTAATTCAAGTATTCTTATGGAATAACTTATTATTATTTAAACAAATTATGAGTTTCTTAATTTTCTATTTAAGAAAGAGTAAACTCGCAAGAGTAATGATTTTCTTTGACTTGGCAATTCTTGAAAGAAATAAAAATCCACTGTTAAATTGTTGTTTATTTAAAAGGTAAGTTGCGAAAATTTCGGGTTACTAAAAAATTGAAAATTTGGAAAATTGGAAATTTTATTGTTATGATTTGCCAAGTCATGTCATTCAAAATGTATTTATTTTTTTAAAAAACCTTTTGTGTACACGTATCAGTTGAATTTCATGTACACGGAAAAAATTTTGAATGACTGGACGTTACATTGTATAAAAAATAAAAATACGCTGCCAACTAGCTGGAACTAAGGTTACTCAAATAATGAGCTTAATACATCAATATGCCACTGATATCACCGACTACAACCATGCAAGCATACACACAGAGCCGTAAACCCGTAAATTTTAAAAAAAGCCCGGGCTTAGCGTTATTCCGGGTTTTGAAACTTAGTTCTCACCGTAAAGAGAAATGAAAACCTCAATCAGACTATTTCTAGGATTCAAAACCCGAAAGCAAGGTTATTCCGGATTTACGTCTATAATTCGTCATCGGTTACAATATTTTCAGATATTGTGGAATATGTACTTTCATGGAATTAAATGAGTATTACACTCAAAAAAAAAAAAAATATTGCAGTGTTTTTAATTTTTTTTGTTTTTTTAATTTTGAGAAAATCAAAATCATATCCAAAAAATTACTATAAACGAAATTACAAAATCTAGTTCTCTCATAGAAATAAATTAGATATTACGTTTAAAAAAAAAAAAAAAATAGGTATTTTTTGTATTTTTTTGTGAGGAAAATTTTGTGAAAATAATTTTCAAATAATTAATTATGCATCAGATTCGAGATATCTAGTAAATACGATGCTTCTAGATATTAGTACTGTCATGGAAATAAATGAGATATTATTTTTATTATTAGATCCAAATTAAAAAAAAAGCAGTTTGAGGTTTTTTGATAAAAAAATTTAAAAAAAAAAAATTAGTTCTTAATTCCATAATGGTTGTGAAATTTCACTAAAGATTTTGGAAAAAAAATTTTCAAAAAATTTATTTATCTGATTTGAGAAATCGAGTAAATACGATACTTCTAGATATTAGTACTTTCATGGAAATAAATGAGGTATTATTATTATTATTACATCCAAATTAAAAAAAAAAAGCAGTTTGAGGTTTTTTGATAAAAAAATTTTTGAAAAAAAAATTAGGTCTTAATTCCATAATGGTTGTGAAATTTCACCAAAGATTTTGGAAAAAAAATTTTCAAAAAATTATTTATTAGATTCGAGATTTTGAGTAAAAATCATACTTTCAAATATAAGTACTTTTATGAAAACAAATGAGGTATTACATCCAAATTGAAAAAAAAGTACCTGGAGCTTTTTTGGTTTTTAAAAAAATTAGGTCTTAATTCCATAATGTTTGTGAAATATCACCGTTTACAACATACACAAACACACACACAAAAGGCTTTTTTTAAAAACCGGGTTTTTAGTTTCTTGAGGTCTCAAAACGTGATTATATCCCAAAAAATCAAAAACAAAAATTTGATCTATCACAATGGTTCCTCATTGAGGAACCAAAAATCAATTAATATAGTATATTAAGTATCAAGGGCGTAAAAGTTTTGGCACTAGCGTAAGCACTAGCACGAGTGCTCGACGAAGCCGGGCACGAGTGACATGTGTTCACGCTCGT
Organism: Anagrus nilaparvatae; assembly: GCA_022575985.1. Taxonomy (NCBI): domain Eukaryota; kingdom Metazoa; phylum Arthropoda; class Insecta; order Hymenoptera; family Mymaridae; genus Anagrus; species Anagrus nilaparvatae. Next base: position 18,033,963 of record JAKSXM010000147.1, on the reverse strand, counting down.
GTCTAAAGTATTTCGCCCATGATGCTTACACTATTTTTTGCCCACCGAGGCGTAAAACGAGTTCAGAAAATTCTTTAGGCCGCGTCTACATAACCGCACCGCACGGCGCAACCCAATGCTATAGGTATAGGGATCACGTGACGCCGCAAACGCAAGCCTATATCAATAGCATTGGGCTGCGCCGTGCGGTGCGGTTATGTAGACGCGGCCTTACACACGATTTTTACGCCCGGGAGGGCAAACAAATTTTTTTTAGATGATTTTTTATTTTATTTAATAAATCCTAAAAACATTCCATTATCTTTAACTGTTTTTCCTAAAAACAATTTTTTAATATCACTCGTATTCCGAGCACGCGAAATGGGACTCTACCTTAAGGTTACGTACACAAACATTTGATGGTATACGGCCGCAGTCATTTTTTGTTTAAGTTTCAATAAAAAAAAAATTTGCGACAATGTCACATAATGTTTGTAGGCGCGCGTTCTTATTTTTATGATTATTATTATATAATTATGCGTGTATTTTAAATAGCGACGTTGTCGCCTTAAAATTTTCATCGGTTTTTATTTTTTTCAATGAAAATATCTTTTATAAGCAATTTATTTAAAAATTCAATACCAGTTTCATCAATAATTAATTTACATTGTGATATTTTTTTTTTTAAATCCATTGTTTAGTTATGATATTGACAGAACATACAAATCTAAAATCCATGATTTTTGACTGAGCTTCTATGCCTTCAATGTATAATGATTCAACTTTAGAGCTTTGTATCTCCTAAACGAAAACGACAATTTTCTTAATTTTTTTTTTATGTGTGTATTATTATAATGTGAAGCCTCTATAAAAATTAAATCGATTTCTATTGTCATCAAATTAAACTTTATTTAAAAATTCAATACCAGTTTCATGAATAATTAATTTACATTCTGATATTTTTTTTTTAAATCCATTGTTTAGTTATGATATTGACAGAACATACAAATCTAAAATCCATGATTTTTGACTGAGTTTCTATGCCTTCAATGTATAATGATTCAACTTTAGAGCTTTGTATCTCCTAAACGAAATCGACAATTTTCTTAATTTTTTTTTTTTTTTATGTGTGTATTATTATAATGTGAAGCCTCTATAAAAATTATATCGATTTCTATTGTCATCAAATTACACTTTAATCAACCTTAACAAAAGACAATAAAAGTAGCTTTAAAGTACACAAATAAAATGTTAAGTAAGACAAATAAATTGTCAGATAATATACCTGTGTTGGCGTTTATTTGACGTTTCGTACCAGTTATGCACCTTTTCAAAAACTAAAAAATTTATAAAAAATATATATTTTATATTTACTATGAATAAATAAACAAATTTTAATTTAATAATTACCTTAAGACTAATCATAGCATACTTATCAAAATAATTATCTAAATATCATTTCTTTGTACATAGTCATTGACATAAAAAAAAATTTTGTTTCTATTATATTGTAGATGCATTTGTACTCCCGTACGTAGAAAATTCAGTTTGCATAAAAAATGAACTTTAAGAGGTCAAATGGGCAATCTTAGGTTAAAATTCTAATCCAGGTAGTAAACCAAGTTTAGCCGCTAAAAATGGACTTACGGCAGGAAAATAAGATCCAGTATTGAATATACAAAGCCTTGGGAAAAATCTATTTTTGGGGGCAAAATTGGCCCCATTCGGGGCGAAAAATGTAATCTGTGGCGTAAACAGATGGCAAAACTCTGTTTTCTCCCTAGATTAGAAATTTACCGAAAAATGGTCAATTTTCTTCCATAAAGTTCAATTTTCATGCAAGATGAATTTTCTAGTCACTGAATCATACTTTCCTAGTCAGTGAAAACGTTTCTAAAACGTAAAAATGCACTCTATTCGAATTGCAATAGATAATATTCTTAGATTATTTTTCATTTTAGAACTTATTTGCACTGTAATCAAAAGTTTAATTTTATATAAGTATACATAAAATTTTTTCAATTTTTTCAATTATAAGTATTATTTGAAATAATTTTTAATTAATTTGATTTTCAATGAAAATCATAGCAAAAATACAAAACCGAAAAAGTAGGTTTTGTAATGTAATAACTATCTTACAAGCTCTTATATGCATTTAGTAAGATCATTTTATTTATGACTTGAGAAAAAGCCATCTACTTTAGACAAAATGAACTAATTAAGATGATTCATAGGTGGCGATTACTATTTTTCTTTTTAAAAAGTACAAGTATAACTATTTTTTTCTTTAAAATTGGTCCATATAGGAACATTTTATTGCTGAATTCAAAGCTTATGATAGTATTGTATTATAAAACCCTGGGGTATAAAGAAATTATTGAAATATTAAGATTAATTATTTATATTTAAAATGGATCTAGCTTGTTATGGAAGGGTGGTTGAAATAAATAGTAAACATAGATTTTTTATAGTTAAACAAAAAATAATAATAAAGTATTTATTCAGATTTTGTACATTTTGATTATATGAAAATATTTTATTTAGATTTTATTCATGAAAATACTTTGTTCTGATTTTATACATTTTTATGTTTTTAATTTAATTTTCTATATTTCTTATTACTTAAATCATTGTTTTATTTATATTTTACAACAAATATGCACCACTTTAGGGCCGCTGAGCACGAATATGATATATTTTCTTTGGAAAGTAATCTAACTGCCCACAATAGGCAACTTCCGGTTATTTTTAATGATTTTCCGTGATTTTTTTCAGATGTCTATGATTTTAGGGTCGCTGGACATCAATCTGATCCCCGTTTATACCGAAATTGGCCCAGTTGCCCACAATTGACAAGTTCCTATAATTTTTTACGGTTTTTTCAAGTTAACTACATTGTTCTTTCACCTAATACACGTTTCGGGCCTATAATCCGTCGCATTTGCCAAAATAAACATTTCTTAGACCCACTTAAGAATGTAATATTATACGTTAATTAAGGACAGTAATAATAAAAAAAGTAGGCCTTTTTAAATATAGTTTCAATATGTTTTAAACTAGAAATGCCAAAAATCTACAGAATGTAATACTTCGGAGATATGGAGCTAACAGCATTAGGCAATTATTAATACTTTTTTGTAGGGAAATTATTTTAATACTTATTATTTTAATAGGGAATTGTATTAAATGTGCTTTGATCTTTTGCATGTAGATAAAGTAGAATGGAGTTTTTCTAATTTTAAAAGAGATTTCCAACAAAAATAAAACAGTAAAAATTATTTCGTCACATAAGTTCATAAGATTTCATTATGGTAGCATAAGGATCAGTAATAATAGAAAAAAGTAGGATTTTTTATACATGGGTCAGAAATGTCGTGAATTCGATAGATCTAAAGCGATGCATTTATGAACATTGAAAGCGTAGAGACTTTTACTTTAAATGACTTAAAGAAGAACTTATTTTTCATAATGCTATTTAATTTTTATAATATGCTTTTTTTTTATAGTGCTATATTTTTAAAGTAATTCGGAGCAAGAGTTTTTATGGGCACAATACCCAGAAGTGAATAGTTTTATAGTTATCAACCTCAAATTATGGTATAACCGTTAGAAATAACTAAAAGTTTCCTATTTTGGGCAGTTAGATTACTTTCTGTAAAAAAATATATCATGTTCGTGCTTAGCGGCCTTAAAGTGGTGCATATCAGATAAGAACAACGGAAAACCCCCAAAAATTGACCAAAAGTTGCCTATTGTGGGCAAATTAGATTTTTTCTGTAAAAAAATATATCATATTCGTGCTCAGTGGTCCTAAAGTGATGCATATCAGATAAGAACAACGGAAAACGCCTAATAAATGGCCAAAAGTTGCCTATTATGGGCAGCTGGACAACTTTTGGTAAAAATGGACACCATTTTCGAGCTTAGTGACCCAAAAAACGTATATAACTTTTGCGAAATCCCTTTGAACGATCGGTACAAAGATGTTTTCGAAACGGGGCTCTAAGCCAATTCGAGAATGATCTGGGCTAATAACTCTGAAAATATTCGTTTTTGGGCAATGTGCCCATGAGAACTTTTACTCAGAATGACTCAAGGAATAACATATCAAAATTTCAGTCAATTTGACCGGGATCCGATTTCCATAAGATTTGTGCGGGGTCCTTTACCTATTTGGACTAATTTGATAGAAAAAAATAGGTATACTTGTACTTTTTAAAAACCATTTCTATTTACCTTTTAAGGGTAATTTTTAAGGGCATAAAAGTTACCCAAAGTATATAAAATAAGAAAGTTTACCTAAATGAATAATATGATAAATACTCTAAGCAGTTCATAAATTACGTTTCCTATTGTGTCCGACCCTTCCCCACTCTAAAGAAATTTTTATCGTTCTCTCATTGGCAGATTTAAATTCCGGACCTAAAGTTACAGAAATTTCCGTTAACAGCACTAATTTTTAACTTCTGTCATTGGTTCCAAACCTAAATTTAAACAAGGAGTGGGGAAGGGTCAGACTCAATAAATAAGAATTATAAATTCTATATGTTCTATTTAGCCACAATTACCCCTATTTTTATGCTCACAGAACCGATTTGAAGCTAAAACAAACATTATTTAAAAATTTTGGGAAAAACTACCCCTACTAGCAATATAAGGGTTGAAATCCAATTAAATTTTCCATATACCTAAAAAATGAAAGTTTTTTGCATAAAAAAGTAAATTTAAATCTTTTTTGGTATTATTTTTTTATTTTTATAAAAAGTCAAAAAGCCTCTATTTATAAGGGAATCTATTTTTTTATGACTTTCCGTTTACATCCGCTTGGGCGTAAATGGGTTAAGAAATGGGTTTAAAAATATACAACTATGTAAAATATGATCTAATATATAGTTATCATTAAAAAGAGTCAAAGCTTTTAAACATTTTTTAGTCTGGGGCCATTTTTAAAATTTTTAAATAATAAAATAGAGCAATTATTTTTATGAATTTTTGAAAAATCACTTTTTTTAATTTAGCGCGTTAAAAAGTCAAAATCCCAAAAAAATTTTTTGATGCATCAAAAGTACACAAGAAATGAAGTTTTTGGAGACCAGTCAGCTAGAAATCGATTTTTCTGCTACGGAGATAGAAAGTCAAGGTCACCAAAAGCGTAAATTTAGATTTTCTCGCGCATGCGTAGTTTAAAAAAAATTTTAACCCCAGAATTCGGATTCTGCGGAAAATTTCCTATTGGGCCCTAGAAGGAAATGTTTTTTCATCAAAAAATAAGCGTTCACGATAAAAAATAAGAAAAACGTGCTTACTTAAAAATTTAATTTCGCCAAAAATGAAAATTTTTTATACAGCTGTCAAAAATAGAGGATCGGATCTAGAAGGCTAAAAATTTGGAAAATTTACCATTTTTAGTTATATTTTTTAAAGAAATTGGTTTGGTATTGATTTGCCGATTTACCCGTACACTTTACATACAGTTGAGAAATAATAACCCATATATTATTTTAGATAATTTGAGTATACGCACATGTGATACACGTTATACATCAATACCAATCGATAAGTCATTTATGCAACATATGTGCATATTAGATTGTGTTAATAGTAACACTAGTACTGTAGATAAAAATGCTTTCTACTATAGAATTAAATTGTATTTTGAAATTACATTGATTAACTTTTAATATGAGCTATGTAAATTTTTTGTAACTTTCTTTTTTTTTGTAGCGCATACTTTTGTGTATTTATATGTATCATTTTAGATAACAACCTTTTGTAATAATGATCTTCATAGTCTAATATTTCTACATTACACCAATCAATTTGTAAAAATAATGAAAAACAGAATATGATTCTCCAACATAGAATGTTAGGTCATATTTTTGACGGCTATGCCAGCAAAGTATAAGTAGAGACCCTAGAGTATACTATCGGTTTGAAAAAGATGCGAACCTCAAGTTTTTTGTTAATATCTTCCCCAAAAATAAAGATAATTTAATAAAATAAAATTTTTCTAAAAATTTAACCATATTTTTATTTTAATCTCAAAGGAATTTATCGCAAACATTCTAGAACTGATTTTATTGCAAAAACAAATAAAAAAACGAGAATTTTAAGAGAATTTTTTTTTCGCTCCATGACTTTAGACCCGAAAAAAGAGTTGAAGGAATCATCCGATTTTGAGAAAAATTTAACCAGTGATAAATGCACCTTTCTTGGGCATGATACAATTTTGAAAATTTAAATATTTCAATTCGCAAATTTTTTACGGGCTTCAGAAAAAGAGGCCTTCATCTCATCAACAAATTGTCGTATCAACTTCGTTTTTTTTTTAATCGATAGCTTACTGTTTGTAGATTAAAACTATATATTTTGTTAATGAAGCAAATTAACGATTTCTAAGTAATGATGGTTTGAAAATCCTGTCAGGTGCAATCTATTCATCTTTTGTTTTTCACTGTTTTAACCCGTATTCGTGAATATTAATGGAATCTTTGCTATTGTTTCAATTTTTAAAAATAAGAAAAATAATATTCTTTGCCTTTTTTTATTCTTAATTTGTTCGTTCATGCTACAACATCTGGTATGAGAAATAAAAATTAATTTGCAAATTTTTAATTACCAATGTCCCCATTAATCTGTCTAAAAAGAACTTTGAATCACAAAAATCCGCCAAAAAATGGTCAATGTAGAGGGTTAAAATCAAAAGGGTAAAGTTTTTTGTTTTGATTTTTACGATTCAAATTGCTAATTAATCAGTTTTTCGAATAGAAAAAATTAGCAAATGGAAAATAAAACTCTTTGAACAATTAGCAAAAGTGAAAAGAAAAATTTAGATTGTATACATAAAAAAAATTTTTATTTATGCCGCTGAGACCAGGGCAAGACCCAAAAAAATATATTTAATAAGTAAAGTTTTTTTACATATAATAAAAAAAAACTATTTGATATTGATATTATTTTAAAAAAATTTTGCATGTATATGTTTCTGCATCCCCACACATAGACGTTGCAACCCCTAGAACGTGCATTTTTTTTAGTGTCCATTTTTTTATGTTTTCAGCTGAAAAATCTTATAAATATGGGAAAATTTATCATGGAATTACTTATAAGAGATACATACTATGTATTTACATCAAAATATGCACTTATTTAAATGTAATTTTGCCTGCAAACGAGAACCATTTTTTTCGAAAAAAATAAAAAATTACGTTTTTTTCAGGTTTTTTTTGGATTTGTATGTTTTAAACGCCTGGAAAATTTGGTTTATTTTATATTTTTATAATACTTCAAGTATTTGCAACATTTTTTGTACATAATGGTACAGTAGCTTGAGTCCATAACCGTTTTTTTGCCAAAAAATATCGATTTTTGAAAATTTAGTAAATAAGGTATAAACTTTGACCGATTATAGCTTGGTCCCAGTGCGTCCGACTGAAAAATTTCTTAGGACCATTAACGTTGGAAATTGTCTCAGCTACAATTTTTATTTGAAACTTTTTTTTATGTTTTGCTTACTTTTTTAGTTATTTGCAAAACACCATTTTGCCCCAGATTTTGCCTCCCCCCCCCCTTGGGAAGGTCCAGCACTGATTTGGAATGTCCGATTTTGTTTCCCCTTTCAAACTAGTCCAAAACCAACTTTCTAGAGCATTTTTGTTCAAGTCGAGATCTTTATTTAATGGCCTACTAATTCATTAATTTATTATTATTATTTACAAAATTACTTCAGAAGAATATTCTAAGATAATTACAAAAAATATGTAAAATTTTTTTAAAAACTTTTTTAAAAACTGGTTTCTTAGCTTTTTGGAGTATCAAAAAGCGCTTATATGCAAAAAAATCAAAATTTAACATACCACAATAGATCCTTTATATGAGGAACCAAAATACGTAATAAATATTTTTTTAATATTTTTTATTTCTATTATTTTACGTTGTTCGGGAAAAAGGACGGTAATCCTGAATACCATAGTACTTCTGGAAAAAGCATAATAATACCGTAATTCCTTTTGTCAGCATATGGCTTCTTTTAAACTCCTAAAAAAATTAAATCACTCAAAAACTATGAAACATTAGAGAAAAAATATATAGCTTATGTCACCCACAGAATCACTATATAATTTTATTGCAGAATTTTACTTACACACATTCACACAAATAAATTTTTAAATATATAAAATAATAATAAGTAAGATAAGGTATAGTTCATATTTTATTATACTACTGTATGTTAAAATATGATTTTATTTAAACTATCTTTTAAACAAAAAAAATTTTAAATAAATTAATTTTAATTTATGGAAAATATACTTTTAAGGATTTTGATGGATTAATAGTTCGTTCTGAAACTTCCGTGACATCTGAAATTTTGAAACATGCTAAGCTTATGAAAGTAGTTGCTAGAGCAGGTGCTGGTGTAGATAACATTGACGTCATCAGTGCTACTAATCTTGGAATCTTGGTACTAAAGTAAGTTAAAATAAGATATTACTGCCATAAATAGCAACTTGTGATTTTATTTCAAATTACTAAAAGAGTGGATTATTTTTTTTTTATTAAATTCGTACTTTACTATGAATATTTAACTATCCTATATATATTAAAATGAAATAATAGAAATTTTTATTCTTTTGGATTTTACTCAATATCCATTTATGAAGAATTGTATGAACGAAAATACATGAAAGTTGTTTTAAATTAATCCTTATATAAATACCCCCAGCCGATTTTTTTATTTTTAAAAAATAGTTAAATGATTTCGAGAAATCAATCTCAGAAGTTAGTGATCGAAAAGGTAAAAAATTTTATTTTTTTTTTCACTAAAACTGATTTTTCTCAGGAAATTATTCCTTGGAAAAAATACTATCGATATAATGTTTTTTTTTTTTAATTTGAGCTCACCATTTAGAGTTACGTATGATAGGTCATAATTCGAGCTATCGCATCCGCATTCTTTAATATTTATATATTTAATTATATCTATAATAATAAAGCTATAATACCCGAGGTCATCAACATAGTTACAACCCCGAGAGGAATAATCCCGAATTAAATTTAAATAAATTTTATTAAATTTATTAAATTAATAATAAAAATAAAAAAAAAAAAAATATTTATGGGATTCGAACCCAGAACGTTTCACATACTAGACCCGATACTTAGACCACACGACCACGGTATCTGTTGAAACATTATATACTAATAATATATTTCAGCTAGCCTTTTTTTTTATTTTCACAAGCCAGATAATTCAAAATTAAGAGAACAACTATAAGAAACTTATTTAATTTAAAAAAACATCCAGTAAAATTGCGAAAATGGTTGAATTGTATAGCCAGGGTAAGTTTAGTATAGTAAGTTTAGGTATAAAATATGTTTTTTGGATCACTGAACACAAATCAGGGGTCGAAATTCCATAGAAAATGGGGCTAAACCCTAGAATAATTTAAGATTAATTAAGAATATATTGGGAATTTCTTATTATGTACCAAAATTGAGATACAAGGGCTAAATATTTTTATTTTTTATTATATTTTTTTTTTTTTTTTTATTCATGTCGGACATTAATTTTTCTTTTTTTTTATACATAGAACAGCCATCAATATAAACTGAAATTTTAAAAATTTTATCAAAATGCATACAGCCAATGTGAATTTCACTAAACAGTAAAATTTTTTTTTGTTTGATTTTTTCTTACATAGGACAACCAACATCTATATTTTATTTTTTTGTTTTTTTGATACGTAAAACTGCCAACAGTGTAAACTGAAATTTTAAAAATTTTATCAGATTGTAGACAGCCAATATGAATTTCACTATGCAATATTTTTTTTTCATAACTAGGACAGCCGACATCTAAATTATAATTTTTTTTCTTCACAATAAATTAGCCAACAATATAGAAGCACTGAAATTATAAAATAAATATTTTTAGATTTTTCATATTATAGACGACCAAAATATATTTAACGACCGAATGAAATTTTTTTAATTTTTTACTTTTTCATAATTAGGACAGCCGACCTAACCTAACCTTACTACAAGGTGAATTTTTTACATATATAAACCCACCGAAACTCTAAAATAAAAATTAATATTTTTTTCATATTGCATACAGCAAAAATATATTTTTTTCATACTTGGGATAGCCGACATCTATATTTTATTTTTTTGTTTTTTTGATACGTAAAACTGCCAACGGTGTAAACTGAAATTTTAGAAATTTTATCAGATTGAAGACAGCCAATATGAATTTCACTATGAAGTAATTTTTTTTTTATTTTTTCATAACTAGGACAGCCTACATCTAAATTATTTTTTGTTTTTCAATTTGAATTAGCCAACAATATAGAAGCACTGAAATTCTAAAATGTTTACATATTTTTAGATTTTTCAAATTCTAAAGACCAAAATATATTTAATGACCGAATGAAATTTTTTTAATTTTATACTTTTTCATAATTGGGAAACCCGACTTAACCTATACTTACTACAATATCAATTTTTTACATATATAAAAGCACAGAAAATTTAAAATAAAAATTATTATTTTTGTCATATTACAGACATCAAAAATATCGATTTTTTGATACGTAAAACTGCCAACAGTGTAAACTGAAATTTTAGAAATTTTATCAGATTGAAGACAGCCAATATGAATTTCACTATGAAGTAATTTTTTTTTTGATTTTTGAATAACTAGGACAGCCGAAATCTAGATTATTTTTTTCTAAAAATAATTAATAAGCGGGTATATTTTGCTAAATTCAATACGTATATTTCAATGGAATCATTGCAAAAAAACATTTGAAATAAAAAAAGGGTTATATAGGTTATTCTATTTAGTACAATTTTAGCCAACATTACCTTGCAAGAATTAGAAATAAATTGTTTAGATAAGTTAAAAAGTAGTAATGCCTTGAATAATTTTCGAAACCATTTTTATAACCCAATAAAAAATTGTAATAATGATATAATTTTATACAAAAGATTCGTAGATGACACATTAATATTAGTAAAAAAAGGGGAAATAGATAATTTATTTAGCAAGTTTAATGAATATAATAGTTCGGTCCCCGGTGCATAAGTTAAGGTTAAAATTAACGTTAAAAATTAACGTTAAATTTTAACGTTAATTTTAACGTTAAATTAAGTTAACTTTAACGTTAATTTAAGGTAGATTTAACGTTAATTTAATGTTAAATTTAACGTTAAATTTAACGTTAAAATTATTGCGGAAAATTGAAGAAAAAATATCATGATAATTTTGCTAATCCAATTGTAGTTATTATGGAAATTACCCTGAAGCTTCTAAAATTAAGCATCATTGCTATTTTTTACAACTAAATTTTTTGATCAAATTAATGTTCGTTCTAACATTAAATTTAACATTAAATTTAACGTTAAAATTATCGCGGAAAATTGAAGAAAAAAAATCTTCATAATTTTGCTAATCCAACTATGTAGTTATTATGGAAATTACCCTGAAGCTTCTAAAATTAAGCATCATTGCTATTTTTCACAACTAAATTTTTTGATCAAATTAATGTTCGTTCTAACATTAAATTTAACATTAAATTTATTACTAAATTTAATGCTAAAATTTAACATTAAAATTAACATTAAATTTAACGTTAAAATTAAACACTAAATTTAACGTTAAAATTTGATGCTAAATTAAACGTTCAAATCCGATATTAAATTTAACGTTAAAATTTAACGTTAATTTTAACGTAAAAAAAGCATATAACATAACAACCAAAATTTTAGAAACGTTTTTGAAATAAGCCTTTAAACTGTTTCAAATGTCCGCAGAAAAACGTTTCCAAACGTTTTATTAATATTTTAGGACGTTTCATCGGCTCCGACTTTTTTTCCCTTATAATTGCTTTTTGGTGTATTTAAGGACTTTTGGTGTATAAAAAAAAAAAATTTAGTATCTTCTTCATTTTTTTATTTTATTGATAGATCAATCAAATACACACACACACAGACACACTAATTTACAATGGATTAAAACTTTGTTTCGATCAATAAACTACAGCTGGTTTAGTAACATCATTAGAAATTTCTGTAAATAAAAGAAAATATAAATTTTTTAGCTATTATTCTCTAAAAAAGTTTAAATCTGAATAAATTGCATTACCTACTTATTTTTTCAATTATATTACATGACCGTTTTAATTTTTTGAAAATGTAGTCTGAACCTCAAAAGTCAGCTATTATTAACTGCAGATGTAAAATTTTCAATTTAAGAGTTTCGATCGGAACTCCATCTTTTCGAAAAAAAAAGTTTCATACCAGATCTCCAATCAGACTCTCAAAAATATTGATTTTTTCTTGTGGAAGTAAATTTCTAATCTCTGAGGATCAAAAAAAATAAAAATTTAGTTTTTCACACTATCAGATTGTTTCGCTTAAATTTTTCTTAAAAGTTTGGGCGATAACTATTTCACCGATTTACTTTGTTTGATGAGTAGTTAAAAAAATATATTAACATGGAACATGTTTATAAGGAGGGGGTACTTGAGAACTTGAAAATGAAGGGGGGGGTAAAATTTTCCCTATGAGACTTTGAATAATTAAGAGACTTTGAAAAATCTAGACTTAAGGACTTAGAATAATAAAGGTTTAGGACTTAGAATAATATCGATTTAGAGACTTTGAATAATTCAGGTTTAGGGAATCAAAATAGTTTGGGTTTAGAATCTTACAGCTAGTGAGGTGATAATTACAAATCATAAAATTAGAAAACTGTATTGTAATGTTTGTAAGATTTGTACTATAGTTAGTCCTCAGCTGGAAGTAAACATGTTCCATGCATTTAAGTTGGGTTAACACAAACCAGTTATAAGTTTTTTTGATGGGCAGACTTGGAATTTTTTTTTTAAAGTTCTCGAAAAGTTTTTACAGGGTCGAACTTAGCTAAATTAATACCTGAATCAAAAATAATCTGTAATCCCCTCAAGGACGCACTGGCCAATGAATTTCCGAATAAAGGAATATTTGCATTTCTACGAGAAAATACGTTTTATGAACACCAAAAATTAAAAAAAAAAAAAATTCATAACCGGTTTGTGTAACTACACAACCAACGAGCATGAAACATGTTCACTCATAACAGTAAAAAATCCAAAAACCGAAATTACGATAAATCCTGAAATATATACTATGCTAAGTCCATAAACTTAAAGTATTCTAGGGTTGTTACTTGTTGAGGATTGTTATCTCCCATTTCAAATTATTCTAAGTTCCTAAATCGAAAATATTATAAGTCCATTTCACCCCCCCTAAAAACGACACTTTTTCAACCCCCCCCCCTAAAAGCATCAATTTTTCACCCTCCCCTAAAAACGTCACTTTTTCACCCCCCCCTAAAAGCATCAATTTTTCACCCTCCCCTAAAAACGTCACTTTTTCACCCCCCCTAAAATCGTCAATTTTTGACCCCCCCCCCTACCGAGCTAAACTTTTTCAAATACTCCATCCAATGAACATTTTACATGTTAAAATTGACTATGCCGCGACTACCACCATGATTTTCTGGTAGTTTTTACCTAATAAGATGAAAAAAAAATGTGAAAACGGAATCGGCAATAGATGCCAAAAAGATTTTGCCACTCATATATCAAAAACCGTGTTTTTCGTATCTGAGCTACCCCAAATTTTCAAAATAACTTTTTAGGTAAATAAAATTTTAAAATCTAGATAAAAAAATATGATTGCCAGGAAAGAACCTTTCCAGAAGAAAAAAAACATTTCTTTTTACAATGAAACTTAGCCAAGTTATCGTCAATTTAAGATTTTCTGCAAACAGATTGTCATAAAAAAGATATTGAAAAAACCTGTTTCTGAACATAAAATATACATTTTTGCTTGATTTATTATGGTAAAATACTAATTTTTTTTTTAATTGTTAACTTTTTCTCTGAGTATTCATTTTCATCAAGAAAAAAATCATTTTTTTTTTATCACATTTCAACTTTTAGGTCAAAAACCAATGAAAATTTGTGTTAAATAAATTTTGCTACTTACAGTTTTCAAAGGCTTCTTCTAACCTACAAATTAAAATTTTGTCAATAAAAAGGATTTCTTTCTTGAAAAAATAAATACTCCGTGAAAAATTAATCAATATTTAAAAAGAAATTATTATTTTAGGATGAAAATCAAGCTAGTTATGCATATTTTAAGTTCAGAAACAGGCTTAATTCAATAGGATTTCAATCATATTTAAGACAACTTCAGTAAGAATATCCAGTATCCGCTTGATTTTCATCGTAAAATAATAAATTTTTTTCTTTTAAATCAATTTATTTTTCCCTGAGTATTCATTTCTTTAAGAAAAAATTATTTTTATTGACAAAATTTCAATTTTTAGGTCAAAAACTGTGTTAAGTAAATTTTTCTACTTGCAGTTTTCAAAGGCTTTTGACCTAAAAATTGAAAAACTGTATTAAGTAAATTTTGCTACTTGCACTTTTCAAAGGCTTTTGAACTAAAAATTGAAATTTTGTCAATAAAAATGTTTTTTTTCTTAAAGAAATGAATTTCCAGGGAAAAATTAAACTATTAAAAAAATAATTATTATTTTACGAAGAAAATAAAGCGAGTATAGAAAATAAAGTTCAGAAACAGGCTTTTTTCAATATAGAAATATCGTTTATAGTCAATTTTTGGATCTGATACGTAATTTTTTGAAAATTTTTTCTCAAATTATTGTTGAGATTGAAAAAATCAATCAATCTAAAAAATTATTGTCACCAAAAAATATAAAAATTTTTTTTTTTTTTTTTTTTTTTCGACGTAGTACTTAATTTTTTCCTATGAATGTACGAGTATCTAGAATTATCGTCTGTAAAGGATTTCTCTTTCTGTTACGTAATTTTTCAAAATTTTTTTTTAAAAAACTTTTTTGATAAAAAAATGTTTAAAAAAACAATCATTTTTTTTTATGGTGTAGTACTTAATTTCTTTCTATGAAAGAAATTAATATCTAGTATTACCGTTCTTTTAAAAAATACAAAAATCACTAATTTTTTTTTTCTTTTTGGATGTAGTATAATTTTTTCTATGAAAGTATTAACTTGATATTTTCAATTAGATAATTAATTAATAACTACGCCAGCTATACCAAAAACTGTCTAACAGACATAATAAGCATAAAAGAAGATTATGTACTGGTGTAAAAAAATTTACCTTTTAATTAGGTGAAAAACCTAATTTTTTCCATGAGGTGTTAAACTGACAATAGCAAGGAAAAGATAATGTAAATGTAAATGTAAATGATTGTTTATTTGCCCAACTACAAAATTTGATACATGGATATAACATTGTAACACTATAGCTAATTTAATATAAATGTAAATTTAATAAAAAATAGAAATAAGATAAATTAACAGCGTAATAGTAGCAGTAGTGAGTACAATAGTACGTAACATTATAGCAAGTAACAATTAAAATTTATAATAATAAATAAATCATTGTCAGTAATTAACAAAAAGTAAAAGATATAAACATATTAATATATAATAACACCAAGTTAAAATAACGTCAGTCAATATCACAATTTTTATATATTTAATTTCATAAGTTAATCACACTTAAAGACCGAACCGTCATATACATGATTTAAGGTCTTTAAGTGAACAGTTAAGGCAGCTTTAAAAGAGTTTAAGGAAGGAAGGAATCTTATTTTAGAAGGAAGTGAATTCCAGCTTTTTGTACCTTGTTCTTGGAAGGAGGAATTTCCATGCCATTTTTCAAGATAATTTTTAGTTTTTCTTATGAAATTATTTCTTGTAGACCATTAAGAACATTTTGTTACTGCTAATATCTCAAAATTTTGCATGATTACCGACTAAAAGACCCAAACCATTGGATATCTGAGACTTCCTTCTAAAAAACTGTAAATGTAAAAGAAAAAGAATTAAATATTTTTTAGTATTAATTTAAAATTATTAATTTAAAATTTAGATAAGTCCGCAATTAATATTTAAAGCCCTTAAAAATTAGGTTTAACTCTTACCAATTTTATTTTGGTTCGGATAAGTCAAACTGGAGATACTCTGCACATCGTTTTTTCTTGTTTTTTCTCCTTATTAGGCCTTAAAAAAATTCCTTTTTGATTCAAAGTAGTTTTTTCATAGAACCAATATTATTGACAAATCTTTGAAAAAAATTTTCTTCAAAAATTAAGTTTGTTTGTGAACATAGTTCATATTATGCTAATGAACTTGAACTTGGATATAAACAAACTTAACCAAAAAGTTAGTTGCATTTTTATCAGCAAAAAAAAATATTTAAATGTACACAAAAAAATATATTTAGTTAAATTTTAGTAGGTACAATATTAAAAATTATATATTTTTTTGTGAAGAATTTTCAGAGTTTCAATCAAGGAAGATTTTTTTAGTAGAATAAGAGAATTTGTTGTAGGCTGCGTCTATTTGGTCAGAAATTCTGGATAGATAACCTTCAAATTTCAGAAAATTTTTTTCAAAGATTTGTAAATAATATTGGTTCTGTGAAAAAGCTACTTTGATTCAAAAAGGAATTTTTTTCAAGGCCTAATAAGGAGAAAAAACAAGAAAAAACGATGTGCAGGGTATCTCCAGTTTGACTTATCCGAACCAAAAAAAAAATGGTAAGAGTTTAAACCTAATTTTTAAGGGCTGATAAAGAGTTTTTTTTAAATATTAATTGCGAACTTATCTAAATTTTAAATTAATAATTTTAAATTAATACTAAAAAATATTTAATTCTTTTTCTTTTACATTTACAGTTTTTTAGAAGGAAGTCTCAGATATCCAATGGTTTGGGTCTTTTAGTCGGTAATCATGCAAAATTTTGAGATATTAGCAGTAACAAAATTTTCTTAATGGTCTACAAGAAATAATGTCATAAGAAAAACTAAAAATTATCTTTTCCTTGCTATTGTCAGTTTAACACCTCATGGAAAAAATTAGGTTTTTCACTTAATAAAAAGGTAAATTTTTTTACACCAGTACATAATCTTCTTTTATGCTTATTATGTCTGATAGAAAGTTTTTGGTATAGCTGGCGTAGTTATTAATTAATTATTTAATTGAAAATATCAAGTTAATACTTTCATAGAAAAAAATTATACTACATCCAAAAAGAAAAAAAAAATTAGTAATTTTTGTATTTTTTTTAAGAAAAATTTTTGAGGCAAAAATTTTCGAAAAATTAAGTATCAGATTGAAGGTAACGAATAAAAACGGTGATTCTAGTTATTGATTTCTTTCATAGAAAGAAATTAAGTACTACACCATAAAAAAATGATTTTTAAAAAAAATTTTAGAAAAATTAGGTATCAGATTGGAGATATCGAGTAAAAACGATAATTCTACACGGTAGAATTGCTTTATTTGAAAATTCAACCAATTCGTTGAATTTTACTATTTTTGGTTGATTTTTCAACCAATTGGTTTAATAATCAACCAATTGGTTTTTGATTGAATTTCCATTAATTTTCAACCAATTGGTTGAAAATTCATCCAAAAGCTAAAATACAAGATAAAAATAATGTAATTATAATACAGAGTATAAAAATGATCTGTGCATTCATTAAAAGTGAATTAATTTTATAATAGATTATATAATTAGTGATTTTTTATGTATTATTACTTCATTTGGCTCAAAAGCTGAGGAATGACTAATTAAATTAAAATGGAATCTAAAATTTCAAGTTTTTCAAAACACAAACTCTTATTTATATATATCGAACAGTTTTTAGCTTAGCCATCTTGTTCAATCAATGCTCCATCTGGAAATTCGCTTTTATGAAAAACTCTGACAATAAATATAAAAAAAAGTACTTAATTACCTCTTAGGAATACTACAGGCGTATTCTCATTACTAACAAAATTGTATGTATTTTAATTTCCATTTGCATATTTAATGGATAATTATCAATGAAATTTAAAAATATATTCCTTTTTTTCTTTTTATAATTTTAAACTTCTATATAAACTATAACGTCTTTACTTTAATTTAAAATTATATATCTATAAAATCCAAACGATGTTTTTTTTTTTATTAATTTATACTTTTTTTTTGTAAATAAAAAAATATGTACCCTGCTGAGTGGAGAAAGATTTTAAATTACTCTTTTTAAAATTAATTTTTCAAAAAATGCACCAAGAATCTTACAAATAGGTATAGTTTAAATTTAAAAATTATGGATAAATTAAATTAAGTAACCTTTTTAATTAGTCATTCCTCAGCTTTTGAGCCAAATGAAGTAATAATACATAAAAAATCACTAATTGTATTATAATTATTATAAAATTAATTCACTTTTAATGGATGCACAGATCATTTTTTTACTCTGTATGATAATTACATCAATTTTATTTTGAATTTTAGCTATTGGTTAAATTTTACTATTTTTGGTTGAAAATTCAACCAATTGGTTGAAAATTACTATTTTTGCTTGAATTTTCAACCAATTGGTTTGTTCAATTGGTGAAAAATTGACGCGATTATGGGGGGGGGGTGAAATGGACTTAGAATATTTTCGATTTAGGGACTTAGAATAAATTGAAGTGGGAGATAACAATCCTCAACAAGTAACAACCCTGATAACAACAACAACACTAAACCCAAACTATTTTGATTCCCTAAACCTGAATTATTGCAAGTCTCTAAATTGATATTATTCTAAGTCCATAAACCTGTATTATCCTAAGTCCTTAAGTCTAGATTTTTCAAAGTCTCTTAATTATTCAAAGTCTCATTTGACTCCCCCCCCTTAAATAGAAAAAATTTTACCCCCTACTTAAATAGGACAAATTTGACCACCCACTTAAATAGGGCAAATTTTACCCCCCCCCCATTAATTTTCAAGTTCTCAAGTACCCACTCCTTAATATATATTATAACTGGTTTGTGTTAACCCAATTTAAATGCATGGAACATGTTTACTTCCAGCTGAGGACTAACTATAGTACAAATCTTACAACCTCACTAGCTGTAAGATTCTAAACCCAAACTATTTTGATTCCCTAAACCTGAATTATTCAAAGTCTCTAAATCGATATTATTCTAAGTCCTAAACCTTTATTATTCTAAGTCCTTAAGTCTAGATTTTTCAAAGTCTCTTAATTATTCAAAGTCTCATTTGACCCCCCCCCCCTTAAATAGGGCAAATTTTACCCCCCCCCCCTTAATTTTCAAGTTCTCAAGTACCCCCTCCTTATAAACATGTTCCATGTTAATATATTTTTTTAACTACTCATCAAACAAAGTAAATCGGTGAAATAGTTATCGCCCAAACTTTTAAGAAAAATTTAAGCGAAACAATCTGATAGTGTGAAAAACTAAATTTTTATTTTTTTTGATCCTCAGAGATTGGAAATTTACTTCCACAAGAAAAAATCAATATTTTTGAGAGTCTGATTGGAGATCTGGTATGAAACTTTTTTTTTCGAAAAGATGGAGTTCCGATCGAAACTCTTAAATTGAAAATTTTACATCTGCAGTTAATAATAGCTGACTTTTGAGGTTCAGACTACATTTTCAAAAAATTAAAACGGTCATGTAATATAATTG
The DNA here is from genome assembly GCA_022575985.1 of Anagrus nilaparvatae. Taxonomy (NCBI): domain Eukaryota; kingdom Metazoa; phylum Arthropoda; class Insecta; order Hymenoptera; family Mymaridae; genus Anagrus; species Anagrus nilaparvatae. The sequence goes on along the minus strand of JAKSXM010000147.1, from coordinate 18,014,412 downwards.
AAAAAACAAGTAGGTAATGCAATTTATTCAGATTTAAACTTTTTTAGAGAATAATAGCTAAAAAATTTATATTATTTTCTTTTATTTACAGAAATTTCTAATGATGTTACCTAAACCAGCTGTAGTTTATTGATCGAAACAAAGTTTTAATCCATTGTAAATTTGTGTGTGTGTGTGTGTGTGTGTGTGTGTGTGTGTGTGTATTTGATTGATCTATCAATAAAATAAAAAAATGAAGAAGATACTAAATTTTTTTTTTTTATACACCAAAAGTCCTTAAATACGCCAAAAAGCAATTTTAAGGGAAAAAAAATCGGAGCCGATGAAACGTCCTAAAATATTAATAAAACGTTTGGAAACGTTTTTCTGCGGACATTTGAAACAGTTTAAAGGCTTATTTCAAAAACGTTTCTAAAATTTTGGTTGTTATGTTATATGCTTTTTTTACGTTAAAATTAACGTTAAATTTTAACGTTAAATTTAATATCGGATTTGAACGTTTAATTTAGCATTAAATTTTAACGTTAAATTTAGTGTTGAATTTTAACGTTAAATTTAATGTTGAATTTTAACGTTAAATTTAATGTTGAATTTTAACGTTAAATTTAATGTTGAATTTGAACGTTAAATTTAATGTTAATTTTAATGTTAAATTTTAGCATTAAATTTAATAATAAATTTAATGTTAAATTTAATGTTAGAACGAACATTAATTTGATCAAAAAATTTAGTTGTGAAAAAATAGCAATGATGCTTAATTTTAGAAGCATCAGGGTAATTTCCATAATAACTACATTGTTGGATTAGCAAAATCATGAAGATTTTTTTTCTTCAATTTTCCGCGATAATTTTAACGTTAAATTTAAAGTTAAATTTAACATTAAATTAACGTTAATCTACCTTAAATTAACGTTAAAGTTACCTTAAATTAACGTTAAAATTAACACCATTTACAATGGAAAGAGAAACCAACAATTCGATCAAATTTTTAGATTTAAAAATTATAAGGAAAGAAAATGAAAGAGCAAAAACGGATTAGTTTAGAAAAGAAACTTACAGTGGTAGATTGGTAAATTTATAAGCCACTCACCAATAGCCCGAAAAATAGCCATAGTGTATAATTTGATAGATAAATGCATTTTATTGTCCGATAAGAATTTTCAAGAAAAAAACATCACATTGGCAAAAAATTACTTAAAAATGAATAATTATCCTTCGAAATTTATAAATAAAAAAAAGACTGTGCTATCATTTTAATAAAATTAATAGTAACATAGTTCAGTCCGGAAATCAAAATGGAAATAATTTTAATAATTCTAACAATATATGAGATAAAAACTGTAAGTTTGCCTTATTACAAGTATGCTACCCCTTCTTTAAATAAACATATAAAAAAAGTTAAATATATTCCGATTAATACGGTTAAAAGTAAATTAAAAAAGTTCGTAAAATTAGGTAAAGATAAAATAAACAAATATGACAATTGAAGTGTAGTCTATAAGATAAATTCTAAATCATGCAATCATAAATATATAGGTCAAAAATCTCGAAAATTGGGTATCAGGATTGGAGAACATGAAAAGGATGTTAAAAAAAATTGTAGTCTCAACATCTTAAATACGCATAGTTAATTTCATAAACATAAAATTTACTTTGAGAAAATCATCATTTTAGACATGGAAAAAAATTATAGAAAAAGATTACATTCGGAGATGATGTTTATAGAATATAACGATAACACCATGAATAGAATAGAAGACACATTGTCTCGGTATACGTAATATACGTTATTGTATTGTACGCGTTCTTATATGTATACAATGTATCTTATTTATACTGCGCATGAGCGCCGCTTTTGTGTAACCACGGCGAAAGCCAGTTCGCTCTCAGGTGTTGCCACGAGCCACACCCGTTCTCAATAAATGCTCTGGTTTATAAATGGCCGTCGCAGTTATTTTCACCTAGTTCCGCTATAATCGATCATTTATTGGAACACACATGTTTTTTAAAAACACAATACGTTTAATTAAAAAGAGCAAAAAGATTAAAAAACGAATTTTTTATTATAAAAATAGACTGGGGTTAAATAAAAAGAGTAGAATAATAAGAAAATGGAAATAATAAAAATTAAATAAAATTTTTTAAACCTAAAGCACTCGGACATTTAGATATACGTTAAAAATCATATAGAAGAATTGAAAGACCGACAAAAAATTATTTTGAAAATTTATAGATTCAGAGTACTTAATAATGAGTAATAAGTTTCATATTAAAAAATGGTCATAAAAAATGTACGTTAGAGTTAAAATCTTTATATTTTGTTTATATTATGTTCGTTCGTGTAAAAAAATCTAGCACTTATAAAATTTTTAAGAACTCAAAGATTAGTATAAGATCGTTACTAAGTGAAGAATTTCATATATTCTTTACTTAAAAATATTTTGTAAGGTAAAGTTAATTTTAATTTTGGAATTATATAAAAAAATTTTTTATAAAATTGTAAAATATTGTAAAATTTTTAGCCTTGATAATAAAGACTGAAGGTCTTCGAAACGTGGGCAATTTATTGGAAAAATAAAGCCTATTATTGTTAGCTAAGAAATCAAATTTTTTTATTTAATAATAACATTTCTATAAAACAGGATACGATTCAAAAATATTTTTGCGGTGTATATTCTGCTAAAATCAATACTAATATTTCAATACTATCATTGCAAAAAATATTTGATATTACAATATTTCTATAAAACAAGACGGAATTCGAAAACATTAAAATGGGGTATATTTTGCCAAATTCAATAAAAATATTTTAATGTTATCATTGTATAAAAAGATAAGGAATTACAGCATTTCTATAAAACAGGACAATATTCAAATACACGTAAGTGGCGTATATTTTGCTAAATTCAATATAAATATTTCAATGCTATGATTGAATAAAAACATTTGGAATTACAAGATTTCTATAAAACAGGACAATATTCAAAAACACGTAAGTGGAGTATATTCTGCTAAATTCAATACTAATATTTTAATGTTATCATTGCATAAAAATAATTGAAATTAAAATTTTAAAAATAGTATATATGCTGCTACATTCAATACTATTATTTCAAATTTACTAAGAAACGGGACACTATGCGAAAAAAAAAATTAAATCGAGGTATAGTTTCTGCTAAATTCAATACTAAATTTTCAATGTTAGCATTGCATAAAAATATTTGAAATTACAACATTTCTATAAAAGTATGTATTTTTCGTTTAATCCTTTCAATAAAGAGAAAACTAAAGAATACCATTTAGTGAAATTTTTGGATTTAAATTTTTAAATTTTTTCATGTATAGGACAGCCGATATCCATTTTTCTATTTAATGAAATTTTTTGAGTTTTTTTATATATAAAACACCCGCTCATATAGATTGATATTTTTGCAGTTTTTTCATGTTGTAGACAGAAATTTTTTGAATTTTTCATGTATATTTTTTATATTTTTTCATGTACATTTATTTTCATACAATATGAAAAAACTATAAAAATTTTAATCTACATTGTCTGCTATTTTATATATGAAAAAACTCTAAAAATTTTACTTTGAAATAAGATAGATATCGGCAGTTTAAGAATAAAAAAAAACAAAAATTAAAAAAATTTTACTGCATAGTAAAATTTATATTGACTGTTTACAATATGAAGATACAACAAAAATTTCAATCTATATTGTCAGCTGTTTTATATATGAAAAGTTTTATTTATGAACAAAAAAAAAATCATAAATATTTCACTCTATAGTAAAATTTATATTTGCCGTCTACATTATGAAAAAAAAAATGAAATATTTCAATCTATGTTGTTGGCTGTTTTATAAACCCAAAAAATTTCACTATAGAGTAAAATGGATATCTTCTGTCCTTTTTATGAACAAACAAAAATTATGAAAATTTGATTATATAGTAAAATTCATATTGATTGTCTACAATATCAATTGTGATGAATATGAAAATAGAAAATATTTAAATATTAATTATCTACAATATGAAAAAAACTGCAAATTTTGTTAAAAAATCTGCATATTACTATATTCTATTTTCAATTATTATTTATTATTAATAATTATTAATGTTATAAAATATACCTCATTAGTTATAAATATTTATAAATAATAATGTAACTTTTTCTTTATATGTATTATATAATTTTTTTATTAATAAATTTAGAGGTACGTATAAAATTAATTCTGTTTGGTGTTAGGTATACTTTTATGCAGGTAGTAGCATTTTTCAAAATCCAGTCAAGTCTTCAGTCTCTTGATAGATGACTTCTGTGTAGGTTATCTTGAAGCACTATTAGCATTGTTTATCTTGCTAGAGTCTAAAGTTGCTCCTTAATTTGATCAGGCACTCTGTAGCCCTTCGAAGTTTTATTTTCATAAGCCGTGCTTCGAATTCTTTCCTTTTAGTCTCCGATAAAAACATAGCATGCACTTTGATTTAACTGCGCTTTCAATTGTCTTACAGCCTTCACCTCTGCATTTATAGTAGTTTCTTATTTTATCTAGTCCGTTTTTTGTATTCTTCCTTTTTGTTTATTCCATTTTTGACAATGGCAGCTCTGTTTATCTGTATGTTAGTCATTTCCTTCAATTGTATCCTAATGACGGTATCAATTTGCTTCCTCGTAAACTTTACAATCACTGTCTTCATAGGTGCTAGGTTACACAGTGCTATTCAGTCCAGTAGTTTACTCTTATCTTGCAGAAGCTTAAGCTTTTTTTTCCTGTTCAGCGTTTCTTGCAACGATCACAAGAGCAATTTCGTCCGCGTATCTTGCAATATAGCAGCCATCCGCTAGCTCTAGCCTCAGGGTACCGTCATATGAGATGTTCTATAGGTCCAATCCTACACTGGGAATGAATTCGATGGCGGCGCCACATAATCTTGTGTGGCTGAGCCGCATTCACTTCATGTGTCTCGCGCGCTATATTTTATGTGGCTCAGACACAAAAAATTTTGCGCTCACAAATCGTACGGAGCATGCGCGTCATTTATAATGAATTTTATTGTATTTATATACACATGTGTTGATTATCGAGTTAAGCAAAGTTATTATTAAAATAATTTACTTTTTGTCAAATCTTTCTTTTTATGAAAAAAATATTAATTATGTTTTTTATATATAAATAACTAATATTATGTACTTTATGTATAAAGAATTTTATTATTTTCACAACAAATAACCATTTCTTTTTTCACTTAAGGTTGATTGCTAGCTATTTTGACGACAATAGAAATCGCTAAAATTTTTATAGGGACTTTATATTATAATAATACACATAAAAATAAAATTTTAAGAAAATTATCGTTTTCGTTTAGGAGATACAAAGCTCCAAAGTTGAATCTTTATACATTGCAAGCATAGGAGCCGAGTCAAAAAACATGGGTTTCAGATTTTAATTTACTGTCAACGCCGAAACTGAACAATAGATTTAAAAAAAAAAATTGCACCAAGTAAATTAATTCTTGAAGAAACTTCTATCCGATTTTAAAAAAAATTGTGGATTTCATGTAAAAGATATTTTAATTAAAAAAAATAAAACACTAATGAAAATTTTAAGGTGACAACGCCGTCGTTTAAAATACACGTATAATGTTATAATAATAATCATGTAAATAAAATCGCGCGCCTGCAAACATTGTGCGACGTTGTCGTACTTTTTTTTTATTTAAGCTACCACGAAAAATGATCTGTCAAAATACCGTAATTTTAATTGTCAAGCGATCAACCCTAATAAATTATATCTTATCTTACTACTATATATATTTGAAAATTTATTTGTGTGTCTGTGTGTGTGTGTGTGTGTGTGTGTATTATCATCAGGGCCAAACCAGTGAACGAAATTATATAAAACCGGTGTCAAATTAAAGAAAAAATGTCCGCGAGTGACATAGGCCATAGTTTTGCGATTCAGCTATCTTACTTTTGGAGATATTCAATTTTTAGTGTTTTTGAACTTGATAAAATTTTTAAAAATTTTTAACAAAAAATAAAATATCTTGAGACAATCGAAAAATTTTACTGTCACACTTTGTAGTATTCGATTTGGCACCAATTCTTGCGTATTCTCCTAAATTTTTATTCAAAACGGAGGTATCTTTAAAATTTTATAAAATATTTTTGAAGCTGGTCCGAAAATTTTTAAAAATTTTTTTACTTTTTGTGGTATTTATAATCATCTATTTGTGAGTCTGTGTGTGTATGTGTTTCATCATCAGGGTCGAATCAATGTCAAAATGAAGTATCAAAATATAGAAAAAAAGTCAGCGGGTGACATAGGCCATAGTTTTGAAACTCAGTTACCGTACTTTTGGAGATATTCAATTTTTACTATTTTTGGAAAAAATAAAATTTTTTGAAAATTTGCTTAAAAAGTGAAATAACTTCTAAATATGATAAAATTTTTGGTATTACTCGATTCGGCACTAATTTATATGTATTCAGATAAATTTGCATAAAAAACGGACGCTTCTTTAAAAATGTGTAAAATTTCTTTGATTTTTCAAAAAAAATTTTCGATAATTTGCAGTAAAATAAAAAAAAAAGAGAAAAATTCAAGAAATTTTATAGATTCTTTACTGTATTATTTGCAATTTATATTTGTTTACGCTACAAACTGTTAGGACTATAAAGAGGCCCCTCTGGAAATTATTTGATAAATTTTTATTATGAGACCTTAAATTCTCTAGATCAAAAAATATCGAAAAAATTGCATATCCAGTTAATAACACGAAGTTTAAATTATGAAATCACTAGCCGGCTAACATGATTCATAATAGGTCTTGAAGTCTCTAAGTCTATAGAATACCAAAATAATACACGAGATACTAATACTAAAATGCTAGATTCTGTTGGATTCCATAAGAAATAAATTATCTTCGGGATTAGAAATAGCCTCTCCAATACCTTTTCAAATATTTTTCCTTAATTAATAATTTTAACTTTACTGGGGATAGAACTAGGCTCTTCTGAAAACTCTTAATGTGTTTGCATAATTATAAATGTGCAGTGAAACATGATTTTCTTAAGCAACAGAAACAAAAGTAAATGCAATACAGGGGGGCGGAGCCCCCCCTCCAACTTTTGCTAGTACTATATATACAATAATAAAAATAAACAACCACTTAACTTATTTAATAGACAAGTATATGAAAGTCTTCTTCCATTTTTTAATTGTCTATATATTGACATTTTATGTATACAAAAAAACTTAATTAACACTTTTTTCATAAAAAGAAAGATTTGACAAAAAGTAAATTATTTTAATAATAACTTTGTTTAACTCGATAATCAACACATGTGTATATAAATACAATAAAATTCATTATAAATGACGCGCATGCTCCGTACGATTCGTGAGCGCAAAATTTTGTGTGTCTGAGCCACATAAAATTTAGCGCGCGAGACACATGAAGTGAATGCGGCTCAGCCACACAAGATTATGTGGCGCCGCCATCGAATTCATTCCCAGTGTAGTACATATCCTTAAGCTGCGCTAACTGTCATTTTTCTGCTCTTTTCCCCTTACAGGGTTTCGTAAAAGATTACCTGTTCGCTGAGGTATGTCTTCATTAGACGCTTTAAATATATTGTTACTGCGAAGTTACTTCGTCTCTTTAGAAAATCTGTCCATTTTGCCAAATTAAAAGCATTTTTGATATTAAGGGTAACTAAAAAAGCAAATTTTACGGAGATAGTATAAATTTTGGACCAAATAGAACGATTAAAAAAAAATTTGTTGTATATTTAATAGAAATCACCTATAAATTCTACTGTACTACCTAAAAAATTTCAAGATTTCTTAGAAAACTAACAAAAATTTAACAATAATCTTGCTTACTAAGTATACTAAATAGACGTTGCATTTCATTTTTTTTTCAAAAAATTATTAATTAATAAAAATCAATAATGAAAAAGAATGTAATGAGACATTTGAAACTGTCGCAGAATCTATTATTTTGGACCATTTTACAACAAACAAAAGTTTGTAAAAAGAACATCATTTGTAGTTCCTTATCGACCAATTTCAATTACATAATTAAATTAAAATATAATAGAAATACAATGCACCAAACGTTTTTTACCAAAAGTTCCAGCGTATGCGATCTTTACTCAGATGGGCAACATCTATTATTTAAATATCCTGAATTAAAAAGTATACATGTTTTCTAAAATTTTAAACACGTTCGCGAAAAGCAACTGAAGGTGAAAAATGTACGTGGACTGGCTGCTAAAATACTCTATTGCATAATAACGATTTTAAAGGGAATAAGTAACAAATCTGGTTAAAAAATCTGATTCAAATCAGGCATGTTTAGAGGATGTTGCTCTTACCTGCCTGCCCAATTAGTCAATGATCCTTCGGCCAACCTCTCTTTATTTCATGGCGTGTGAACTGATACAAAATTTCCCAAAATTAGCGTTGCGTAATTATTGAACGCCCCCTAAGAACATTTAATTTATTCAAAAAGAACTTCCCCCTCACTAGGGAGGGTAAAAATTTACATTGTATTCGAGGAATTTCGAGGTCTCCAGCCCCCTCTATTAAAGTAATTCTTTTTGCTTAATTTAACAATATATATGGGTAGTTTTCACTGGAACTGAATATTTTTTTATTGTTTACGGCACAACACTAATTATATTTTTTTTTTTTTTTTTTTTTTTTTTGTATTTTAATGTTTATTAAGGTCCAAAAACCTAAAATTTTCAGTGGTACTGCTAATAACGTTCCCGCCCAATCCCCCGAATCACATTCCCCGAATGGACATTTCCCCGAAAGCCTTTTCCCCGATGACCATTTCCCCGAATTCACAAAATGGACATTTCCCCGAATGTACTTTTTCCCGAAGTCTATTTCCCCGAAAGGAGTTTTACCCGAAATCAAATTACCCGAACGGTCTTTTTCCCGAAAATCCTAAAAAAAATAAAAAATTTTTTAATAACACATTCTATTATTATTAAGAGTTTATTTATTAGAATTTCATATTAAGGAGTTATGACCCTAATTGGAAATGATGACAGAACTGAATGAATCAGGAAAATTATTAAAGCTAAACATTTTTAAAGTTGAATTGAACTTTGTTTTTTATCTATTACCACATTAATTATCTTTTTATTGCAATTTAAAAGTAGGCAGTTTAACATTGCTCTTATGGAAATTCATATTTGGAGCTTACAAAAAGTATGATAATGATGACACAGGGAGATGAAACTTATTAAATATGATAAATAAATTGTCAAAGATTATATTTCCAATTTATTTTATCTAAGTTACCACATTCAATCATTAATTATTCAGTGAAAACCAAGTTTTAGCAAGTACCATAACCTAAAATAATAATGTTTTTTCATAATTTATAAAATTAAAATAATTTTTTTTGCAATAATATTACATAATAAACACATTTTTTAATATTTTTACAACTAATTTTATTTTAATCTGCAAATTATTTAAAAAAAATAACGTCGGTAATGTGGATATTTGCTTTTTTTTCCAATCGGGGTCATAAGCCCTTAAGGCTATTTATATAGTAACGTTGGTTGTTGGATGTAATCTTACAATGTAATATTAATTACATGTAAACATTACATCCAAGTGCATTTAAGTAATCTTTGTAACGCGCTACACCGTAATTTTGATATGATTCGACAATTTTCTTCACCCTTCTTTGAGTTTCCAGCCATTTTTTTTTAAATTTTCTCTTTCGGGTAGATGGCACAATGTTCTTGCTGAAACACCCGCTAATTTATCTAAATAATAACAAAAAATTTTTTACATACGTATGTGTGTATGCGTGAACATATATGTATAATACTATATGTATACATATTATATATATGTTTTTAAATTTAAATTGTTTGTTTTGAATTTACAGTAACGTATTTCTTTTATTTTTTACTTTTTGGGAATGCGTTATTCGGGTAAATAAATTTCGGGAAAATAGACATTCGGGGTAATGGGTTTCGGGAAAATAGACATTCGGGGAAATGGGTTTCGGGAAAAAAGGCATTCGGGAGATTGGCTTCGGGGAAAAAGTTTTCGGGTAAACGGTTTTCGGGGAAATGTCCATTCGGGGAATAGTATTCGGGGAAATGTACGGGAATCTGCTAATAATGTAAAAATAAATATTATACGTGTTATTCTAATGGGATTTTTTTATTTTTGTAGACGGTGGCGACATTGGACGGTGGTGACGTTTTGAATGTATTATTGAAATAACTTTGTATTGAAGCCATCAAATTTTCTTAATCTCTGGGTATCTTATTTTTTCATCAAAACACATAACTGAACAAGATATATAAATTAATATATAACATACACTTGGAGAAAACGACATGGACGGTGGCGACATTTTTTTTTTGTAAAAGCGTTTTAAAATTTTAATAGGTTTAATTTTCATAGTTAAAGCTTTTATATTTAAAATTTTAAGTTTTCCACGGTTCATATATGAGTAGTTGAGTGAAAAAAAAAATACAACAGTGCTTTCAAGTGCATAAATATAGAGTGCGCTCCTATAAAAGGTGGGAAGCTTAAAAATAGCTAAAATTGGGGGACAGACTTATATGTGACGATAAGCTAAGAGGATTGCATGAAAATTTGTTTTGTTGAAAAAAATGAGTTTTTGGGACCTAAATACGTCATATGCATCCTACAGAAAAATTTAAGTTTAAATTTTAAGCCGTTTGTTAATACTCAAAGTTTACAGTTAAGCAAAAGGACAGCAGACGGTGGCGACAATTTGAACACATATGCTCCAGAAAATTTTTTTATTAAGTTCCCAATATATGCATAGTAGGTTGTGACTTTATAAAAATATTATTTATGAACTTATTAAAAGAAAAAAAGTGTAAAAGAGCTTTAGTTTCGGATATAAATGGAGGGGACAATATGTATACCGTTCCTGTGAAAACCACCCATATAGTATTTGATTTAATTTACAAAAATTAAAAAACATATGTAAATTTATCAAAATTATAAAAATGTCTGCACACAACAAAAATATATAAAATTATTTGTCAAACAAACAAAACATAATTAAATTATAATATTTTCAATTTTTTGCTTATAGATAAATATATAATGGAATATAGCCCTTATAACGTGATTGGATAGGCATGACAAAAAAAAGAAAACAAAAGCTCATGAATAAAAATATGAATATATATTAATTATATTGCCGTACTCCAGAAACGTGTTCTAAGATTGATATCTTTATGTTCTAAATAGATGTCTCTTGACCAGCGAATCGTATCGCTTATCATCGTCTGCGCATAACGCTGGTTGGTGTTGAGGAGTCTGATGATTCACTCGTTTCGTCAGTCCCATTCACTAAGAGAGCTGACGACAAAGGCATCCACTTCCACCGTGTAACTCTTTCCTCTGAGACTCTCGGCTAGAAGATGATAATGATCAACTTTACGTTGTCTATCTTCGTCGAATTCAAGCACATGGTTCCCAAAGGGAACTGTTGCGTCAAAGATAATGATCGTACGCTTGTCATCGTCACGTATGACAATGTCAGGGCGTAGTAGGGCCAAATCGCCGACTTCTCCTGGTACATTTGGGTTCCTTGTCACTGTCCCACGGATATTTTATGCTTTAATCAAATGGTCCTGTATAATTGTGTCGTCTTTGGATTTCGTCGGAGTGTACTCCACAGCGGCCGATCACATGGGGCAAGGTTTCTTGCGGGTGTCCGCATTTACGACAACGTTTGTCACCTTGCCTTCACAATGTGTAGCCGCATTTAGTGGTAGACATATGAGTCTAGCTCGATGAACAAAGCGCCAGTCACAAAAGCGAGTGAAACTTCCAGATCGCAAATAGTGATTTGAAAACTTGCACTGGCTTGTTATTTCGAAATCCTTTCCCTGGTCCTTTTTAGCAAGCAGCGATTTTAAATAATGACCGGTAAGAGCTGCTCGCCTCGTACGTAATATTTGTGATCTGGAAGAACAGTTTAATACTTATTTATTCAAATAACTGCCCTCTTCGATGGGAGGGTAAAAATTATACATTTTATTGGCGGCCTCTAGTCCTCTTTATTAAATTCATGTTGCTTAAGATTAATTTAACAAACATATATAAATTTTTAACAAATTATATAAATTTTTTAGTCAGTCTTAATATTTTGTACAGTTTAAAATACATATAATAAAAATTCTGTAAATAGAATGAATTAAAAATTACGAAGAATACTTTATAGTCTTTAGCATTTAGCTTTGCTTAAAATTAATTTTACATAGAGTAAAGAAACCTGGTTACGTATCAGTGTAGGCTTTTATAGTATAATAAAAAGAAAGAAAAGTTATTTATAAAACTTAACGAATTATTTATATAAAAAATATAAGTAAAATTAATTTTAAAATGATTGAGGAAAAATGAAATTAAAAATGTGAGACAGAATTTTAATTGTTACGTTGCCTAACTTTTGATACGTGTTCGACAAATATATCGCGAGACCAAAGGTAGACTCATCTAGCCCTTTGATAGTTTTTTAGTTAGTTTGTCCAGCTCCGTTAAAGGTTTCTTTTCAACATTTGCACCCTGTAGCAAAAAGTCGAGCCGAGGTAGGATGTAGGTTGCCATCGCGTCAAAATTTTAATATGGTGCCAAGAGAGAGTAATTTATTTTTAATAAATTCTGTCTTACGTCTCAGATAGATGACACTGGGGTTTGCCGAACTTCATATCCAGTGTGTATACTAGGTGTTCGTATGGTTCACCGGTCTTTAGGGTTTGTATATTTTGCCCTTGGATACTGAATACCGTTGGTAGCACCGCATTGTCCCTATTCCATTTTAGATGTAGGCTAGCACATTTGCTAAGGTTGAATGCGAGGCCGACAACAGTAGCTGCATCCTCAGCTTTTTTTAGTAGCGACTACATCCCCTCTATTGAGTCAGATAGGAATGCCACGTCATTTGCATAAGCTAAGTTAGATATTTTCCAATTTCCCAAGGTGAAGCCTTGATCTGTTCTTTGCATGGAACTAAGAACAGATTCCAATGTTAGATTAAAAATTATTGGGCTTAATGGACATCCCTGTCTGACCCCAGTATACTGAAAATGGTGATCGACTGCGAGATAATTCTATTTGTCCCTGTGGCGAGTCATCCACTACCCTGGTCGAAGTAACTCATTAAGTACAATTAAACTACAATACAATTAATTACAATTACAATACAATACAATTAAATACAATTAAAAAAAATTAGTTTTGAAGTTCACAATATATCTTGCATAAAAAAAAAACAAGGAAAAGCTGATATCCTGGGAATATAATTTTTAATTTTTCACCCAAAAAGATTTTCCTATTTTCCAAGATGGTGGACCGAAAAACATAACAAAATGAACTTTCTACAAATACATGGGTGTTTTCGAGGTCAAGAAAAACGTTTGTTTTAAGGAAAATATAAAATTTTTTACTCTACAATATTTTCCGATTTCCCAAGATGGCGGACGAAAAAATATTAAAGAACTTTTTACATTAGCTAGGGGTTTTTGAGGTTAACAAAAACGTTTTAATTTATAAGAAACTCATTTTTTCACTTCAACATTTTCCAAGATGGCGGACCAAAAAATATGGAATAGCAACTTTCTGCATTAACTAGGGGTATTTAAGGACATGAAAAATGTTTTTATGAATGAAAATATTCATTTTTTCACCTCATTATATTTTCCGCATTTCCAAGATGGCGGACCAATTACATTAGAGAACTTTTTACATTAGCTAGGGGTTTTTGAGGTTAAGAAAAACGTTTTTATTTATAAAAAACTGATTTTTTCACTTCAACATTTTCCAAGATGGCGGACCAAAAAATATGGAATAGCAACTTTCTACATTACCTGGGGATATTTAAGGACATGAAAAATGTTTTTATCAATGAAAATATTCATTTTTTCACCGCATTATATTTTCCGCATTTCCAAGATGGCGGACCAAAAAACATTAGAGAACTTTTTACATTAGCTAGGGGTTTTTGAGGTTAAGAAAAACGTTTTTATTTATAAAAAATTCATTTTTTCACTGCAACATTTTCCAAGATGGCGGACCAAAAGATTTCAAATTAAAGAATAAAGCTTAGTAACTTTAAAAAATGTTTTGGTTTAATTTTAAGGAAAAAGCTTAGTAAACTCAAAACAATTTTCTTTCATCTATACATAAAAACTTTATTTCTGTCTTAATAATAAAATCAAAATGGCAAATAAGAAGGCTATCTTGCTGATATTATCCTTGCGTTGTGGGATAATTCGAAATAGATGTTGCCATAGCAATTGAACCCACAAAAGAATATACTAATTTAAAGATTGAAAGTTTTTATAGATGAAGAAAAAGAAGTTTTTTTTTAGCTTAAAATATTCACAAAAAATAGCTACTTTTGGTTTATTATACGTTTTTTTGACCGTATTTGGAGGTCCGGAATTTTAAAATTTAACACGTTGACTGCGTCATAAGTGTAATATGCCAATGGTTTTTGGATCCTGTGTGCGTTTGGATTTTTTTCGTTATCTTTATTCCATTCAGAAAAAAATTTTTTCTGTGAATTGAATCAGTTATCTAGTCATATTACGTGTGATCTGGGCCTTTTTTTATTTTTGCGGCCAAGGATAAAAATATACTATTTCATTAATGGCAGTAAATTTATAGACATATTTCTTTTCGCAATTAATTTGCATTTAAATCAATAAGTAAAAAATATGGTGGATGTTTTAAAGATTTCCGTATTAGCATACCGTATAAAAATTAATAATATACCTTTATTAAATGATAGTATGTGAAATCGTATGTGTGCATTTCTACGAGAAAATCCTTTTTATGAGCACCAAAAATGAAGAAAAAAAAAATTTACGAGGCCGCGACTGCCACCATGATTTTGTCAATTTAAGATTTTGCCCAAATTCGTCTTAAAAAAGATTGAAATTTTATTGAAAAATGCCTGTTTCTGAACTTTAAACATGCATTACTCACTTGATTTTCATCTTAAAATAATAATTTTTTTTTTTAAATCGATTAATTTTTCCCTGAATATTCATTTCTTCAAGAAATAAATCTTTTTTAGTGACCAAATTTCAATTTTTAGGTCAAAAACTGTGTTAAGTAAATTTTGCTACTTACAGTTTTCAAAGGCTTTTGACCTAAAAATTGAAATTCGGTACATAAAAATGATTTTTTTTCATAAAGAAATGAATTTCCAGGGAAAAATGCATCGATTTAAAAAAAAAAATTATTATTTTACGATGAAAATCGAGTGAGTAATGCATGTTTAAAGTTCAGAAACAGGCATTTTTCAATAAAATTTCAATCTTTTTTAAGACGAATTTGGGCAAAATCTTAAATTGACAATATCTTGGCTAAATTTCATCGGAAAAAGAAAAGTTTTTTTTTCTTCTGGAGTGATTTTTCCCTGGCAATCAGATTTTTTAGCTATTTTTAAAAAATTTTATTTACCTAAAAAGTTATTTTGAAAATTTGGGGTAGCTCAGATACGAAAAATACGGTTTTTGACATAAAAGTGGCAAAATCTTTTTGGCATCCATCGCCGATTTCATGTTAAAGTTTTTTTTTGCATTCTATAGGGTTCAAACTACCAGAAAATCATGGTGGCAGTCGCGGCCTCGTAAATTTTTTTTTCTTCATTTTTGGTGCTCATAAAAAGGATTTTCTCGTAGAAATGCACATGTATAACGTATATAAAAATATTATTATAAGGAATATAGACTCAGCCTATATTAAAGAGAGATGTATAATATTATTAATAAAGTCCCATGAATAATATTATTATTATACTATAAAGAAAAAGACAATTGGGGCGGCGTATTTTTATTTTTCAAGGACTTATTTATATATAGTTCACTGTTCAGTAGACCGGTCGAAAAGAGACCTTAAACCCACAGATAAAAAGTATAAAGAAAAATTTTTTTTGTAACCTGTTTAATTTTTTGTCTACTTTAAATAACCCTCAACTTTGCATGGCCGGAGGGATTTTTAAGGATTTTTAAGTTTCCTGATGGCCATATTGGCAATTTGAAAAGAAAAAAATTTTTTAACCGTAATTATCATTTATAATGGTTACACCTATTGTATTTTATATTTCATTTTAATCAACAAAAACAATTATTGCTAAAATTAAACATTTTTCTCGAGCGGAGTAGGGTTTTTAAGAGTTCCGTATTTGTATAGTACAGGCACTAAGGGCGCACCAAAGGCAAAATCTTTGAGTTCATTTTTCTCGGGTTCTATTTATCTTATCAAGATGTGTAACGACTCATTGGATGCGGAATTTTATAAGCTTTATTTGATCTTTAACTTCAATTCAA
This sequence comes from Anagrus nilaparvatae, assembly GCA_022575985.1. NCBI lineage: Eukaryota > Metazoa > Arthropoda > Insecta > Hymenoptera > Mymaridae > Anagrus > Anagrus nilaparvatae. Next base: position 17,998,040 of record JAKSXM010000147.1, on the reverse strand, counting down.
AAAAGTATCGAGGGAATTTTGAGTAGGAAAAAACTTGAAGCGAGGAAAAAATCGAAAAAGACTTCAAGATTATTTGTAAACCGAAATTTTTTTAATTAGAATAATAACAATCAATACAATGCATATTATCAACCGCGCGCGCCATAGAAGTGCATAAAATAGAAGGGCTAGTTCGAGTTAAAATTAACTTTTATAAAAATTCATAAATAAATTATCCTTAAAAGTTAAATTGAATTTTCCAACGGGAATGCTGTTTAAGGTCGCTGAACACGAATTTGATATTGGTTTTTACCAAATATGGTTGAGTTGCCCTCAATAAGCAACTTTAGATTAATTTTTAGGGTTTTTTCTATTTTTTCTAGAAAATAAAACATACTTAAATAGTACACTGAAAAAAAAATCCACTTGCGGCAAGCGGAATAATTCCATTTCCCGCAAGCGGAATTCCGCTTGTAGCTAGCGGAATTTTTTATCTCGTCAAACGATTGCAAATGACTTGAAACGTAAAGAAAATAAAAAAAAAATTTTTTTTCTGCTTACTTGGGATATACGTACTTCGGTAAGATGAGATTTAAGAAATTTTTTGAAAAAAGGAGAAAAAAAATGTTTTTTTTTAAATTTTCTTTACGTTTCAAGTCATTTGCAATTGTTTGCAAAGAAAAAAATGTTTCAAATAGCCTGAAATTGACTATTGTGGGCACCTCAATAATTTTTAGTAAAAACAGCTTTCTTATTCGTGTTCGCAGCTGCCCAAAATACTTAAGTGACACTTGCAAATATAGAAAAAGTCTTAAAAATTAACGTAAAGTTGCCTATTGCGTAATTTGGTAAAAACCGATATCAAATTCGTGTTCAGCGACCTGAAACAGCATTCCCGTTGGAAAATTCAATCTTACTTTTAAGGAAAATTTATTTATGAATTTTTATAAAAGTTAAATTTAACTCGAACGAGCCCTTCTATTTTATGCACTTCTATGGCGCGCGCGGTTGATAATAATATGCATTGTATAGTGATTGTTATTATTCTAATTAAAAAAATTTCGGTTTACAAATAATCTTGAAGTCTTTCTCGATTTTTTCCTCGCTTCAAGTTTTTTCCTACTCAAAATTCCCTCGATACTTTTTTGGATTGAAGTTAAAGTTTTGGTTATAGTTAAAATCGTCGCGAAAAAAATTTGCCTAATTAATATTTCTGTCCCAAAATTTTTTAAATTAATTTTTTTACGCCTATGTGTGAAAATAATGTTTGAAAAAAATTATAGTGAAAAAATTTTTCAAAAAAGTTTAAAAGTGATTTAGATTAGATGAGATAGGGCAAGAAATTTTTTTAATTTCGGAGGTTTTGAAAATCAGAATAATAATTAGTAATTTGTTAAAAATTACTATTAGGGAAAATTATTTTATTAATTTTGTCTTCGCTATCATGACCAAAATACATTTTTGTATCGACATCCAAAAAAAAAAATTGAAATTCGAGAATAAAATCCGGCAGTCCAATCATCAATTCAGTCGTATATAGATTGAATAAATAAACTCTATTTTGAAAAATACTAAATCCGATACTTTATTATACACATATGTAATTTCTTAGAATTTAATAAGTATATATAAATAAGTCCTTGAAAAATAAAAATACGCCGCCCCAATTGTCTTTATAGTATATAATAATAATAATATTCATGGAAATTCTTTTTCATGGCAGAGGGCAACATATAATTTTTCTTGTCAGTGGCCAGAAAGCACGTATTTCCCGGCCGCAGTGCGATTCGAAAATACGTGTTTTTGCCCTTGTCCATAAATAAAGAATGCCCCAAATCGCAGTTTACCATTCTCGGCTTTGCCTCGGAAGCTAATTTGCGTGCGATTCGGGCCATTCTTTACTTTTCTGGACACGAGCCGTAAATATACTATTTCTTAGTCAGTGACAAGAAAAAGCGTATTTTCGAAATTCACAATATTATCGACCAAATAAGAGTATACAAAATTATCAACTTGGCTACGTTTTGATATTTCCGCGGTTGCCATTCTGGTGCGTCATGGACGAAATACACCCATGGTCTTTTTTTGAACTATAATTTTTTCATATTTAAAATAAAATTAATTATAGGCAGGCCTAATTATGGATATCAAAGGTATTATCGGGCTGAAAATAAGTGGAGTACGCCTATGCACCTTTTAAGCCAAAAATATGACTAGATAACTGATTCAATTCACAGAAAAAATTTTTTTCTGAATGGAATAAAGATAACGAAAAAAATCCAAACGCACACAGGATCCGAAAACCATTGGCATATTACGCTTATGACGCAGTCAACGTGTTAAATTTTAAAATTCTGGACCTCCAAATACGGTCAAAAAAACGTATAATAAACCAAAAGTAGCTATTTTTTGTGAATATTTTAAGCTAAAAAAAAACTTCTTTTTCTTCATCTATAAAAACTTTCAATCTTTAAATTAGTATATTCTTTTGTGTGTTCAATTGCTTTGGCAACATCTAATTCGAATTATCCCACAACGCAAGGATAAGATCAGCAAGATAGAGTTCTTATTTGCCATTTTGATTTTATTATTAAGACAGAAATAAAGTTTTTATGTATAGATGAAAAAAAATTGTTTTGAGTTTACTAAGCTTTTTCTTTAAAATTAAACCAAAACATTTTTTAAAGTTACTAAGCTTTATTCTTTAATTTGAAATCTTTTGGTCCGCCATCTTGGAAAATGTTGCAGTGAAAAAATGAATTATTTATAAATTAAAACGTTTTTCTTAACTTCAAAAACCCCTAGCTAATGTAAAAAGTTCTCGAATGTAATTGGCCCGCCATCTTGGAAAATGTTGAAGTGAAAAAATCAGTTTTTTATAAATTAAAACGTTTTTCTTAACCTCAAAAACCCCTAGCTAATGTAAAAAGTTCTCTAATGTTTTTTCGTCCGCCATCTTGGGAAATCGGAAAATATTGTAGAGTAAAAAATTTTATATTTTCCTTAAAACAAACGTTTTTTTTGACCTCGAAAACACCCATGTATTTGTAGAAACTTCATTTTGTTATTTTTTTCGGTCCACCATCTTGGAAAATAGGAAAATCTTTTTGGGTGAAAAATTAAAAATTATACCCCCAGGATATCAGCTTTTCCTTGTTTTTTTTTTATGCAAGATATATTGTGAACTTCAAAACTAATTTTTTTTAATTGTATTTAATTGTATTGTATTGTAATTGTAGTTAATTGTATTGTAGTTTAATTGTACTTAATGGGTTACTTCGACCAGGGTACGACTAGGCTGGATAGAGAGTTACTTTCTGGTACCGGTTGCTGATGGTGCGAAGCTCCGGTACCTTTGTCCTTAGCTGGGTGTTGTTTGTCTTGGGCTGCACTCGAACGGCTCTTGGTGAACGGCCGTGAGGCTGCAGGTTTTTTTGGCTGAGCTGATGGAGCTGCTTGGCCTGGTCCTGAGCGTCTTGCTGCAGGCAGTTGCTGTTGGTTTCCTGAGCGATGTAGTTGAAATTGGCGCTGTTGCGCGTTGTAAAATTATGACTACCCTGCTGTTGGTTAACTGGTGCTACTGGTGTTGGTGCTGCACTTAGAGTTAATTAGATCGAGCGTTGCGTTAGAGCCATCTACGAGCGAGCGTCTTATCGACACCTCCGCATTCTGCAGGGAACAGGGAACATCAGTAGGAGCGACTGTAGGATGTTTTTCAACTAAATGAGCAGTAATTATTTTAAGGCCGTATCTGGTCTCATTGACCAGACCACAAATATTACAAACTGCTTTTTCGCTCTCTATTTTATGTTGCAGTTCTGTAGTGCCTCTTGATGTTTTGAATTCTGCGGTAGGTCCCCGCTTTTCTTCCGGTGTAACAGATGGGACACTTTACTTATTGATAGGTAAATTACCAGTATCCCATCTATAACTTCGGGGTCTTTTAGTGCTTGTGACATTTTAAGCAAAAAAAGTGAACAGAAAAAATTGATAATTTAGCAGAAAGGATCAGTAATCTAAATACATGTAAAAACTTTTAAATAATATTAATAATAATAATAATAGGGACAATTATAATTTTGAAAAATAAGAATTAATTAATTATTTGAAAAATTAGCACCAAGAGATAATGCGAAGGTGCCGGTTGTTGGTCGCTTTTTGCTTATTTAAAAAAAAAAACTTAATAATTGAGTAAAATATAATTTAAATAATATGAAAAATGAATAATATAAGTTTGACTAGGTAGAAAGAAAATCAGGGCTGAGATTAAAGGTTATTCATAAGATATATAATATGGGTTATTATTTCTCAACTGTATGTAAAGTGTACGGGTGGATCGGCAAATCAATACCAAACCAATTTCGTTTAAAAATATAACTAAAAATAGTAAATTTCCTAAATTTTTAGCCCTCTAGATCCGATCCTATCTTATTGACAACTGTATAAACTTTTTTAATTTTTGGTCAAAATAAATTTTTAAGTAAGCATTTTTCTTATTTTTTATCGTAAACGCTTATTTTTTGATAAAAAAACATTTTCTTCGATGGCCCCATAGGAAATTTTCCGTAGAATCCAATTCTGGGGTCAAAAAGTTTTTATAAACTGCGCATGCAAGAAAAAATCTAAATTTACGCTTTAGGTGACCTTGATCAAGCTCACCTAAATTTCTATCTCCGTAGCAGAAAAATCGATTTCTAACTGACTGGTCTCCAAAAACTTCATTTCTTGTGTACTTTTGATGCATCAAAAAAATTTTTTGGGTCTTTTTAACGCGCTTAAAAAAAGTGATTTTTCAAAAATTCAAAAAAATAATTGCTCTATTTTATTATTTTAAAATTTTAAAAATGGCCCCAGACTAAAAAATGTTTAAAAGCTTTGACTCTTTTTAATGATAAGTATATATTAGATAATATTTTACATAATTGTATATTTTTAAACCCATTTACACCCAAGCGGACGTAAACGGAAAGTCAAAAAAAAAATAGGGTCCCTTATAGATAGAGGCTTTTTGACTTTTTATAAAAATAAAAAAATAGTACCAAAAAACATTTAAATTTAATTTTTTATGCAAAAAACTTACATTTCTTAGGTATGAGGAACATTGAATTGGATTTCAACCCTTATATTGCAAGAAGGGGTAGTTTTGCCCAAAATTTTCAAATAATGTTTGTTTTAGCTACAAATCGGTTCTAATGGGTAAATTTTACTCTTGATTCTATATTAAGAATTTGTTTTCAGCTAAAACGATTCTGTGAGCATAAAAATAGGGGTAATCGGGGCTAAATGGAACATATAGAATTTATAATTCTTATATATAGGAAACGAAATTTATGAATTGCTTAGAGTATTTAACATATTATTCTTTTAGGTAAACTTTCTCACTTTATATACTTTGGGTAACTTTTATGCTCTTAAAAATTAGCCTTAAAAGGTAAATCGAGATGTTTTTTAAAAAGTACAAGTATACCTATTTTTTTCTATCAAATTGGTCCATATAGGTAAATTTTATCGCTGGATTCAAAGCTGATGATAGTATCAAGCGAAAACCCTTGTGTTATCAATAGAGGTAAGGGGGGCAAAATGGGGCACATAAAGTGTATATAATAAGCACAAAATGATACAAAGCTTAAAAATTCTTATGAACCTTATTTTATAAAATTACATAAGATTGTTCTAATCAGGCGTATATATAGTAGTAATTATGCATATAAAAGTATTTATAATAATATACAATAAGGTTCTTACGAATTTTTAAGCTTTCTCTCATTTTATGCTTATAATATACACTTTATGTGTCCCATTTCGCATCCTTTACCTTTATTGATATGCTAACAAAAGGATTTTTGCTTGATACTATTATAAGCTTTGAATTCAGCAATAAAATGTTCCTATATAGACCAATTTAAAAAAAATAGGTATACTTGTACTTTTTTCAAAACCACGCTTATTTACCTTTTAATGGCATAAAAGATACTAAAGATAAATACTCAAAGCAATTCATTCTATTTAGCCCCGATTACCCCTGTTTTTATGCTCACAGAAGCGTTTTAGCTTAAAACAAATTCAAAATATAGAATTAGGAGTAAAATTTATCGATTCGAACCGATTTGGAGCTAAAACAAACATTATTTGAAATTTTTGGGGAAAACTACCCCTACTAGCAATATAAGGGTTGAAATCCAATTAAATTTTCCATATACCTAAAAAATGAAAGTTTTTTGCATAAAAAAGTAAATTTAAATGTTTTTTGGTACCATTTTTTTATTTTTATATTGATTTCTCCGTCATTATTATTTTAGCCCCCTTTTCACCAACATTACCCATATTTTTGGGGCATTTAAAGGGTTGAAAGTAAAATCTGACTTTAGATTCGGTAAGAGCGTGAAATTTTGCTAAAGGCATTTAGTTAAAAAGCCTCCATCTATAAAGGAACCTATTTTTTTTATGACTTTCCGTTTACGTCCGCTTGGGCGTAAATGGGTTAATAAATGGGTTTAAAAATATGCAATTATGTAAAATATTTTCTAAAATATACTTATCATTAAAAACATTTCAAGCTTTTGACATTTTTTAGTCTGGGGGCATTTTTAAAATTTTAAAATATTAAAATAGAGCAATTATTTTGGAACTGCCATTAAATTTAACAAGTGGAGTGGTGGGTGAGGATAAGGTGAATAATTATTAATAAATTATCAAGTATAAATTAATTTACTTGTGCTTAAGTTTGCCTTTATTAAAACAATAGGTGTTACTTAGAACACGGTAAGTCGCATACTACCGATCGGGCCAGTGGCCGGAAACGGCGTGCATATTTACTCTCTCTCTATTATATACAAATATGAGAGAGTCATATAATAATTTTTAAATATATATTTTTAATTTGATTCTTTGATATTAATCTGACTCATTATTTATACTATTAATTAAAATGAATTTATGAATTGGTCTTATTAATATTAAAGTAGAAGTTTTTACTTCTACCACATTTGTGATAGTCAAGATCGTCAGAACCTGGGAAGGTTTGTAATATACGGCCAATTGGCCATTTTGAAGGAGGCAAAGTCTCATTGTTATTTTTTACGAATTAAATTGCTACGTCATTTGAAACTTCTTTAATTTTTATTGAAATAAAATTGGGTTAAATCTCATTACGTGACTAACGAAAACTTTATAATTTTATTGCATCCTAATTAATTATATATCGCAGTTTGGCGTCCCTCCCCGCTTAAATTTTGCATTACAGATGGAAAATTATAAGTATAGAGTAAAGAAAGAAAATCTAGACTACCATACAGATTAGCTAATGTATTGAAAAAGTGGAAAACAAATATGAGGAATTATAAAAGAATTTGACACCCACCACTCTCCTATCTTTAAACTAGAATACGGATTTGACGAGTTAAGGTTGAGAAGTCATACTAAAATTATAGAATATATTCTTAATTTTAGGAAGTATTTCCCGATAAGTTTTGAGAATCGACTTTACTGTTAGTAGAATCATTACTGGATTCTGACGATAAGAATTGGCTGGAATCCAAAGTTTCATTATTGGAAGTTTGAGAATTCTGATTAATGAATCTACTAACGTAAGTGTCATCATGCAAAGTAGTATGATGTTTTTTCTTGCAAATGGTACAACGTGTATTAGATTTACATTGATTGAATTTATGTTTTCCAAGACAGTTGCAACATCTATGCAAAGATTTGACATATTCATACCTTTGAGCAGGCGTCAATTCTTATACGTATTACAGTTATTAAAATAGTTCTTACTTTTGCATAGTAGACATTCTACATTTTGACTTTCAATATTATTATTATTATTAGCTGGAACATGCAAGACTGTAGCTTGGGGTTTAGTTGAAACATTGGAGTTTTTAGAATCTGAATTTACCAAACTAGTATTATTTTCCTCTATTGACTCAAGTATACTTATTTGAGACTGAATGAATTTAATTAAAATGGTAAATGTAGGAGGGTCTGAAATAAGGTACTTAAATAAAGTTCCCATTGCTTCTTTGTTTCATTATCAAACAAAGATATAATGTGGAAAATTAACCAGTCATCCCACGTATCTACTGGACGGCACAACAACTTTAATGCTGATAACGGGGTATTGATACCTATTCAAATTAATTTTAAATCATCTGATGAAAGTTTTGACATTTTTTTTAAAGAAAGAATCTCTGCTATATAAGAATTAATCAGCCGACGTTTATTCTCATATTTATCGCATAATTTGTCCCAAACTAATTCAAAATTACTATCAATTATCCAATAGCATTGGACTAAATTAGCCGCATCACCTTTGACATGTGTTCTAAGGTGCCTGAGTTTGGTTATATCTGGGACACCTGGTTTATCAACTATTGTAGAACGGAAAATATCTCGAAATGATTCCCATTCCTTAAAGTTACCACTAAAGTCTGGCAATTTAAGTCTTGGGAGATGTTCAAAATCATCATGAATCAATTACCACCTATATGTTGTTAGAAGAGAGAAGAGAGCAGTAAAAAAAATTTTTAACTTTTTTAGAATGCCCTCTTTCTGCCGGTCCCTCGGAAGCCATACACGATTTGTACTGTATGATGCGGGATAAAATACGTATACACCATCCAGCCGTGCACGTAGCCCCGAGAGACCGACAAAGAGCAGGCATGGACTTATGCACCAGAATCCCCTTGCGGCCGTACCCCATAAACTTGTACAGGTCACCGAGCCGCTCGAGTATCCGGTGACTAACGTGACAAACTGCGATATATAATTTTTGCCGACGACAAAGGCATCTACTTCAACCGCGTAACCCTTTCCTCTGAGACTTTCGGCTAGGAGATGGTAATGATCAACTTTACGTTGTCTAGCTTCATCGAATGCAATCATACGGTTCTCAGAGGGAACGGTTACGTCGATGATAATGATAATACGCTTGTCATTGGCACGTATGACAATTTCAGGGCATAGTAGGGCCAAATCGCCGACTTCTCCTGGTACTTGTCACTATCCCACGAATATTTAATGCTTTAACCAGACGGTATTACTGTGTCATCTTTGGATCGCGTCTGAGTGTACTCCACAGTGCCCGATCACATGGGGCAAGGTTTCTTGCGGATGGCCGCATTTACGACAACGTTTGCCACCTTGCCTTTCCCAATGTCTAGCCGCATTTAGTGGTAGACAATTGAGTCTAGCTCGATGAACAAAGCGCCAATCACAAAAGCTTCGACGAGAGAAGCTTCCACGTCGCAAATAAAAACTTGCACTGGCTTGTTATTTCGAAAACCTTACCCTGGTCCTTTTTAGCGAGCAGCGATTTTAAATAATGACCGGTAAAAGCTGCTCGCATCCTACGTATTATTTGTGATCTGGACTGTGGAACACAACTACTGTCCTGTCTCCTGTCGTGTTGCATTCTAATGAGTAGTCGTGGCGGTGTACACTCCAGTGCCATTTTAATCCACAGCTTCTATTAATTTATTAGTATAGTAAAAATACCCGTAAGGTGCGTGAGTTTAAATGAATGATCTATGCAACAATGACATTACAACAGGTGTTTATTCTATAGAATCGACTCTTACTACATGTAACGAAGTAACAAAAACTGTAAATTTAATAGGCTTCAATATTTGCCAGTGGGCATCTAACGATGCAAAGATCTTAGAGAGACTGAGTTCTAATTAAGTCAACGCAAAATTGATTAAAGACGGGCCTATACAAATTCTTGGAATCTGTTGGAATGCCAAAAACTATGAATATATTTATACCGTACAATCACGTAAAATAATGGATCCATTCACTAAATGCATTATTTTTTCTAAAATACCTAAAATATACCACACTTTTATTTGGTTTCCTTACATTGTATGCCAAATGATTAATTCAAAAATTATGGCAAGTTAAGGTTAGCTAGGATGATGCCGTACCTATTATTCTATATAATAATTAGTCTCAATTTTATGATCAGCTTAATTTAATAAACAATTATTCTTTTGAAAGGAATGTCAAAATATTAGAAGATTTTAGGAAACATATTGTTATAAATAAAAACACTGTAGGGCAGAGAGGGGGGTTTTGCCAGTGTATACAGTTTTTGCCACCCTTGTTATTTCAACTTGAACCTTTTAAAATGCGGTGCCAATTTTCTTAAAAGTCTAAAAAAATTAAGAATATTGATCCACTTCTGTAATATGCTTGGTGGCGAGAACCCCAGTCTTTCCGGGGTTTGGACCTTAAAGGTTAGGTTTTATAAAAAATAAGTTTTAGAAATTACCAGGGTCGGTATTCTAATTATTAATTATTTTTCTCAAAAACATTTAAACACTTTTTAGCCATGCATTTGTATAATATTTTAAAATATCCATAATTTAAATTCAAATTTTTTTAATGGTGGCAAAAACCACTCCTCTACCCTATTTAACTTTGATTTTAGTTTTAGTTTATTATAGGTTGGCTTTAAAGTAGCCATAATTATTATGTAACGTGTGTATACCGTAACGTCCGTTCTTTATGAGAGCTCGAACGAGGAGAAGAAGTAAAGCGGAATTTTTGCCGAGTAGCAACGCATATATGCATAGACATTATCATTCTTATAAAATACAAGTAGCGACAAATGAGCAGTTTAAATCACAATTTCAAGAAAATTGAATATCAAATTTAAATTTAATTTATTAAAAAATAATTAAGTATAAAATTAAACTAAAATGTTAGTTTCTGCACCAACAGCAAGTTAACTTTGGCTGGGATGAAGCCATTGCCTATTACTCTACATAATAATTAATCTCAATTTTATGATCAGCTAAATTTTACAAATAATTATTCTTTCGAAAAAAATGACTTATTAGCAGACGCTGATGAAATACAATTGTACAGTTTTGCAGAAGCAAGTGAGTGTGGCTACGGAGCTTCCACATATTTGCGCATTATTCCTAAGGGAAGAATAAAATCATATTTATATTTTTTAAAATCAAGAGTTGCTTGTCTAAAAACTGTGACTACAAACTTGTTTACAAACTGTGCCTTGGTTAGAATTAAATGTAGGCCGTTCTACTTGCTGAACTTTACTCAGAAGTCTTGAAATCTATTAAAATAAAAATAGATAAAACTTTTCTCGACTTACTCTACAATCGCGATTTGCTGAATTCAAACACCCGCTAATAAATTTAGAACGTTTGTCAGTACTAGTGTTTCAGATATTAAAATTAAAACGAGAGTAATTGATTGGTATCACGTAAAAACACATAATAACCCTGCCAAAGCGTTATCTAGGGGTCAAAGCCAAAAGAATTTTTAAAAATTAATGTATATAATTATATATATATGGCCCTAAGTACCAGAAAACCATTGGCCTAAATCATGTTTAAAACCCAAAAAAAATCTACCTAATCTATCTAATTCCTTTTTAGAAAATTTTCAAATTATAATAAAAATTGAAAATTCAGAGGTTTCATTCAGATCCAATGGCACCATTAAAGACAATATCATGGCCAAGACGCAACAGGTACGTTTATATATATATAGATTACTATTACATTATGCAATATTATATTCTTTAAAAACTAAAGATTAAATGAAAAAATCTGCTGTGTTAGATCTGATCAAGGTACCAAGTATACCAAGTATAGTTTTCATAGGTTGTGTTAAGAGAGTGAATAGAATTAGATGCTTCTCCGCCATATACTCCAGAACTAAATAAAGCTATTGCAAATAAAACTAGCGCTTTACGTGCGATTCTGGTTTACCAGAAACCATGTGGAAATTAGTTGTTGCAGAAAAAGCTTATATACCCTCATAAATCAATTAAGTAAGATATTCCTTTGTTACGATATTTACGAAAAGCTAAATGTAATTTAGATCGACTTAGAGGTTTGGTTGTATTTCTTACGCTAAATTACTTGAAAATAAAACTAAATTTAGTAATTTAGCAATTAAGTCTGTATCAATAGGTCACACATCTACTGGATAAATTTTATGGCATCCAGGATCTACGAAATTTTTAGAATATAGAAATTTTAGATTTTTGGAAAAATTAGTATAAAAACATATATATAAGAGAGGTCAGAACAGGTCAGAGAACTCAGTTCAGTTCACGGTGAAAAAAGAAATTAAAAATTAAAACGACAGTATAGAGTCCATTTAAAACTTCGATAAATAAATGCGAAATAAAAGTTAGAGAGGTTAAAAAAAGCGATGGACCCTGAAAAACAGATATAAATTTAGAAGATGAAATAAATAAAATTCATAGTTTAATAAAGAAAAGCTCACAGAAGTCAAAAGATGGGCTTTATACAAGCAGTAAACAGAATCTTCGATTCAAGCTTTGCTTTAAAAACAAGAGTTTTGGAATAAGATGAAAAGTGGATTTAATAATAAGTGGATTTGCTAGAACACGTTTTATTAGCGACCATAAACTAAGATCTTAGTACATATAAGAAAGAAATAAATTCAGAGGACAAAGAAATATGGCTTAAAATGGCTCAAGATGAAGGCAATTCAATGAAAGAAAATATAGTGTATAAACTTATAGATAGATCAAAAGCGCATAAAATGGTAAGAAGTTTAACATTAATTATTCTAGATAAATTTTCAAAAGGAAAATCGATATTGATGGGACCTTCGAGTATAAATTTTTATTGATCATAAGAACTTTCAAAAACAAGAATAATAATAATAGCTTAAAGAAAACTTATGCAATATTCTCAAGATCGCCATTAATAAAAGTTACATTATCCATAATTATTAAAGAGAATATGGATATGAGTCAAATTAATGTCAAAACGGCAATTATAAACGGAGAACTTAAGCAAGAAGTAATATTTGAAATTTCAAGTGGTCTAGAACTAAATATCAGAAAATGTAAGACTCACAAAAGTTAAAACGAGCTTTACGAGTCCCTCTAACAAAAATAACCACGTAGTTATACTCCCTGGCTCAGAGAGTTATTTCAGGGAGTTAACTCCCTAAAACAGGGAGTAAACCACCGAAAACAGAGAGTTAACTCCCTGATTTAGGGCGTTAACTCCCCAAAATTTCTGTCATCTCCTCGAATACCTTCGGGATGAAAATGGACCGTACGAGGGAAAACTGATATCCTGGAGGCGTAAATTTTAATTTTTCATCCAAAACAATTTTCCAATTTTCCAATTTTCCAATATGGCGGACCAGAAAAAATAAAAATAAAGACTTTCTACTTTACCTGGGGGTTTTCGGGGTCGAGAAAACCGTTTTTATGAATGAAATTTTTTATTTTTTTGCCCCAACATATTTTCCAATTTTATAATATGGCGGACCCTAGGTAATGTAGAAAATCTTTATTTTTATGTTTTTTGGTCCGCCATCTTGGAAAATTGGAAAATAAGTTGGGGCAAAACATAAAATTTTCATTCATAAAAACGTTTTTCTCGGCCCCGAAAACCCCTAGGTAATGTAGAAAGTCTTTATTTTGATTTTTTCTGGTCCGCCATCTTGGGAAATTGGAAAATATGTTGGGGCAAAAAAATAAAAATTTTCATTCATAAAAACGGTTTTCTTGGTCCCAAAAACCCCTAGGTAATGTAGAAAGTCTTTATTTTGATTTTTTCTGGTCCGCCATCTTGGAAAATTGTAAAATATGTTGGGGCAAAAAAATTAAAATTTTCATTCAAAAAAACGTTTTTCTCGACCCCGAAAACCCTCAGGTAATGTAGAAAGTCTTTATTTTTATTTTTTCTGGTCCGCCATATTGGAAAATTGGAAAATTGTTTTGGATAAAAAATTAAAATTTACGCCTCCAGGATATCATTTTTGCCTCGTACGGTCCAATTTCATCCCGAAGGTATTTGAGGAGATGACAGAAATTTCAGGGAGTTAACTGCCTAAATCAGGGAGTAAACTCTCTAAATCAGGGAGTTAACTCTCTGAGCCATGGAGTATAACTACGTGGTTATTTTTGTTAGAGGTTCACATAGAAAGTGCATAAACTAGTTTTAGAAATTTATTTACAAGATGTATGTTTATTTACTTTGAGAGAAACTGAAAAATTAGAATTCATTATCTTGAAAGTAAATGATATGCCAATATACAGTAATGATTCTGAAAAAACGTTGTTTCTTGTGAGCATTAGTTCTAGAGACTCGAATTTCATTTGCATTAATTCTTAAATTTTCTAATCGCTGACTTCTTTATACAGTTTTATTAATTTTTTGTATAAAGCATTTTGTCCCACCTGCTGAGTTGAACGCATCTTTGACGCCCTCTGTCAACGACGAATTTTGGTATGGATCATAATTAAAGCTGGCTGCAGACGCACATACCATTATCATTATCCACAACAATAATAAAATAAAAATAGCGTAACCCAGTATCGCCAACCAATCAATCATGAAAGACTACACTTAAATATACCCCACGTTAGTGGCGATTATATAGCCTGGAAATGTTTCAGAAATGTCTTTACCTCAGCTGTTATAAATAGAAAAAACTACTCCTAGATAGCTAAGTGACACCAGTTACTTACGGTTTATGAAGATAATGTAACTATATTAGCTGCCTTATACCCGCCTTCTGAGACAAATTTTGTAATAAGGAACAAGCTTATAGAAAGATATAAAGTCAAAAAATGGTTAGTAAATGCTCATATCTTTGATGGCTGGAGTGTTTTCTAATCAGTGGAAGGTGGCACATCTCGTGTACTTAAACAATAATAAGGGAGACGCTACGGAATATCTGTCATCTTACAGACCTTGTGTATACTAAATACCGTTGGAATGCTGATGAAGAATCAAACATAGCGTAGGCCTTTCCGAGGAGCAGCATGGGTTTTGCGAAAGGCATTGCACGATAGACGCCTTCCGGTGTGTCGCAGATACCTTACAAGAAGAAAGGAAAAAACGGCAAGCGATCCACCAGGATATCCTCTTGGTAACGTTGTACGTCAAAACTACATTCCACTCTGCTGGGTGGGATAACATGATCCTTTCTCTCAATCAGGATTTCCAGATAACAACGTACCTGAAAAGCTTCCTGATGGACTATCTACGAGACCAGAGGCTGCTTTATGACTCTCTCGATGACAAGCAGCTGAGGGCCTTGAGCGCAGGCATCGCGCAAGGGTCGGTTCTCAGACCGGACCTATGGAATTCCTTTTACAACGGCCTGTTGCGCGTTCACCTCCCGGAAAGAGTTTCCTTGATCGGGTACACTGTGACATGGCCTTAACCGTTACTGTCAAGGATATTTAATCGACCTAGCAGAGGTTGAATCTAGTCACAAGACAGATCAACCTCTGGATGGACGAGCACGGTCTCCAGCTTGCGATCCCAAAAGCAAACATCATACTGCTGTAAAAATCGGTTGAAGGTTTTCCACCAATATCAATGTAAATATCAACCATTGTGGAAACTCTCACACGATCCGAGCCAAAACATCGGTTAAGTACCTGGGAGTTCTGCTTAACTACAAGCTGAGTTTCTGGAAACAATTTTAAAGGTCATGTTAAAAGATCAAGTCGATGCATCCTCCTTGTCAAGACTTGCGGCTAACATAGGAGGGACCAAACCAGGGAAGCGTAGACTGCTGATGTCCATGGTGAACTCTATCTTGTATTACGTACCGGAAATCTGAACAACCACTAAAACCGCCAAGTACAGGCATAAAATATCTTCTGAACATTTTGTTGAAAACGTGGTATAAGGTGGTAACAGGGCAGTGTTTGCACTGCATAGACGAGGATTGCATAGCAGAGCAAACATTCTTTGGATGTATGCGCCACTCGGAGGGGCGCCCGCCCACCCCAATTTGGAGCCCGAAGAGAGTGGTCCCTGAAATGCTATGAGTTCTTGATAATTGAAATAATGTAGCAGAGTTCGTAAGGGCCGCTTTTTTGATAAAGAAAGAAGAAGACATTCTTTTGAAGATAGCTTCCCATACCTGGGCAGATGAAAGGCAGTGGACAGTTATTTAGACTGCGTGCCTCAAACCGAAGTTCTACCAAAAAAGGGAGTTTGAGTTTAGGGCAGAAAACGCAGAGGGAGTTAATCTCAGTAGGAATCTGGCACTTGGCATGAAAACCTATACATTAGAAAAAATACCCTGTCAACTAGCTGGCACTAACATTGTTTCTCAAACAATGAGCTAAATTGTTCAATATGCCACAGATATCACCGATTACAACCATGAAATCATGCATTCATTTCTATTAACTTTTAAAAGTTAAAAGAAAATTTATGTATTGAATTCAACTAAATCTATTTTTTTTAAAATAAAATCTAACGTAATTTATTGTATAATAATTATTTAAGATAGTACTTTCATGAAATTAAATGAAGTATTTCACAAAAAAAAAATATTGCAGTTTGTTTTTTTTAATTTTGAGAAAAAAATGTTGTAAAAAATCGGTATCAGATCCAAAAAATTACTATAAACGAACCTTCTAAAACTAGTACCCTCATAGAAATAAATTAGGTACTACGTCCAAAAAGAAAAAAAAAATTGGTATTTTTTGTATTTTTTCGTGAAAAATATTTTGGGAAAAAAATTTTCAAAAAATTAAGTATCAGATTCGAGATATAGAGTAAAAACCATACTTTCAAAAATAAGTTCTTTCGTGGAAATAAATGAGGTATTACATCCAAATTGAAAAAAAGTACCTGGAGCTTTTTTGGTTTTAAAAAAAAATTAGGTCTTAATTCCATAATGTTTGTGAAACATCACCGGTTACAACATACACAAACACACACACACACACACACAAAAAACTTTCTTTAAAAACCGGGTTTTTAGTTTCTTAAGGTCTCAAAACGTGATTATATCCCAAAAAATCGAAATTTGACCTATCACAATGGTTCCTCCTTGAGCTTTTCTGGTGAAAAAATTTTTGAAAAAAAAATTAGGTCTTAACTCCATAATGTTTGTGAAATATCACCGATTACATTTTTTGTTAAAATTATTATTTTTGATAAAAAAAATTATTTACACAGATTTTTAATTTATTATTTTAAATATATGCGTATGCATTTTACCTAAAGTTTAATTAAACAGTACTAAACTAAACAGTATTATATTCAAATAAAGTAATGTATTAACACGTATAAAATTAGATTTTTCCTTTTACAAATAAATACAAAATATTATATCAAGTATCAAGAACACAAAAGTTTTGAACAGAAAAAGTTCTCGAGAAGCCCGGGTACGAGGGATATGTGTTCATGATTGTGCCTATGGTTTTTCATCCATGATATTAAAAATATTATTGCCTGCTTATGCGTAAAACGAGAAATTTCGTGCCAAGTTTTAAGCACGAGATTTAACACCTATAATGTGGTTATTTCCGCCCTCTCGGATTAACCACGATTATTAATTGTAAAATCAGATAGAATTTATTAACTGTTACTATGTAAAATGAGTCGTGTTGACACGCGCGCGCGATAATATATGTATATTAAAACGTAGCACGAGGTCGGCTTAATTTCTCAGGGTCGCGGGAATTTAACAAAAATGCTGAATGAGGGGAGGTGAAAGGGTTATGACCTGAAATAATAAAACTCCTTTTTATTAACTTTAAAATATATATAAAAATTCACTTTATTCAAAATCTTACTTTAATCAATATTTTTCTCTTATAATCTAAATTTAATCGATTTCACTATTTATATAATTTTTAACCGCTAATTATTCACTTAAAAAATCCTTAAATAATAAATGTCACTTTGTCCACTATAATTCTTTTTCGACACACACTAATTAATATATCTTGTTCTTTACCTTTTTATTTCCGCTGACTGTTTCCTTAATCCAAAACTTCTATATTTTATTAATAACAATCTTGCCTTCAATATTATATTAAAAATCCTTCCTTGCATATAAGTATATAAATTCGTTATCTCCAATAAATAATAAATATGGCCGCAATGAGAATCTTGAATTTTCGATAATAATTAATATGATAATCACTGATTCTTGTCGCGACAATTTTATTTATTATAAATATTCAATTATTCTTTAATTAATTAATCATTACAACTTAAACACTTCATTCAAATATTTTATGAATTCATTTTAATTACTTTTAATTTTCAAAATTAAACTTTACTAAAAATGTGCTCTTTATCGATCAAAAGTCAAAGCAACGCTGCTGCACGTTCCTCCCGTGCTCCTTCTCTCCCTCTTCCCTTTCGTTGCTCTCGCGGTTGATCAGTATCTGTGTGTGTCGTGCGTGTGTGTCGCTACTACCTATTAAAAATCGATATTTTTAAATTTAATGATCGCGCATAATAATATTTCGCGCACTTATGAAAATCGTTCTTTTTTTAGTATTTTATAGCAACGCTATAATAACCCTCCCCTTAAGGAGGGCGTTTGGGACAAAAGCCCTCAAACATCTGGTATCGTACTTCATACTTAACAATAATTTGCCATAACCCAAGCTTACTCACTTTATTACTAATTTATCTACTTAAACTTAATTATTTACAATTAAAAACATATTTACAAGAATTTATTTACAATTGATTAAGACTTAGGTTGGGCACATAAAAAAAAACTTTAATGTATTTGAATTTTCATAAGCGCAAAAAAAAATAAAAAAATATTTTATTACTTACATCCTTTTTACCACATTTCTCTGTTTCTTTTTTTTGGGGAATTTGGGTAATTTATAAGGATTATAAGGGTTAATCTTGTCTTTTTAAATTTAATTAGATCATTTTTCCGCTAATTCATGGGTAATTTTTAATATAGAGTAGAGATAAGTTAATCAAAATAAAAAAAAACGTAATCAGGAGATTTTTCCTTATTGATTTGTAAAAATAAAAAAAATAAAAAATAAATTTAAACAACAAAAAAAATTTTACTTATGATTAACTTGTATCCCTAATTATTTTTGTGGAAATAGAAATTTATCCCAGTTTCGAACAAATTCTATAGCCTTCTGCATAGGCAATTCGCTAGCAATTTGTCTTACCGTAGGGGGTAAACTGTCAATATCGAATCCGAAAGCGCTAAGCTGGGATAACATATTTTCAGGCCCTTGTTCCTGGGATTCTACTTCCGCTATTTCTTCTGGGTCTTTTTCGTTTGGGTCGTTAACCCATTCATTTCCGTATGGTGGGGCCGCAAAAAGTCTGGGGTAAATTTCCCAGATCGGTTTGGCTTCCCCTCCCATTTGTTCGACATATTTTTTATACATGTCTCTGGCATGTGGTCGCTTGCAACGAGGGCAAGAATTCAAGGACACCCCTTCCCTTCCGCAATTGAAACAAACTTTTTTTATGTTTTCGTTATTTTTGCAGTCTCATCTTGTGTGTCCTTCTTGTCCGCAGTTGAAGCACTTATAAAACGGGGGGTCAACGTCCTCGTCAGTAGTCACGGGGTCAAGGCCTTTAGGGTCACTGCCTCTAAACATTATTCCTGTACTTATGTATTGTATAGGTTGTAGGTGTACAAGGGGAAAGGAGTTAAAGGTAGGTCTCTCTGGCCTATTACGAATGACTATGACTTTCTCTTTTTCGTTTTCGTCGCTATCTAGTTCAACGGGTTTAGGGATTTGGAGGGACATTAAGGGAGGTATGGGATTAGCAATCGGGGCAGGTTGTAGGTTTACTGCCTCCGTCAATCTTTCTATTAGTGGTGATAGAGGCCTTTGGCTATTTGATACATCTTGCTCGTTGACCTTAGGTCTTTCTCCCGCTTTTTCTTCCTCACCGCCGCCATTGTCCGTCCTTGGTCTCCTTGGAGGCCTTTTCACTAGTACTGGCTGCTTTATTTTCACGAAAGCTACTGGTGCAGATTGTCCGTGGACCTTTTTATATATTGTTCCTTCCTCGCTGTTATTTTCTTGGTCGCAGATTATATCTTCGGGGGCTGGAGTTGGCTCCCTTGGATTCAAAAGGTTCTCCTCCTCTTCTTTCGATGGGAGATCTAATTGGTCCATTGAGTTTATCTGTTCCAATAGATCCCTGTCCATTTCTTGCGACATTGCTACTTGAAATGACTTGTTCTTTCACTGGTCCCCTATAACAATTTATTTTATTTATTTCCTGTAAATTCTGGTCTATATTTGGGATTAAGTAGGGAGGTTTAAGGCGGCGTAATTGCGAGACATGAACCTTATCCAATCGACTAGTCGAGTCTACCTTATACGTATTTTGCGATAAAACTTTAGTGATTTTCGTAGGTTCTTCTGTCCTAGGCGCAAGTTTTGCAGAAAAATATTTATCTGCTGAAGATTAGCATTGCGTCTGACGAAGAACCATATCCCCCTCCTTAAACGCCACCTCCTTCTTATTTTTGTCAAAGTAAGTCTTTTGTTTTTCGCGGGCGTTGTCAATGTACTTAGCCACTAAATCTCGTAAAATTTTTAACCTTTTCAGCCTATTTTTCCATGATTCTGGGTCAATTTTATGTACCTTAATGGTATTTGTTTCGCCTTCCATTTCTAATTCTCGTCGTAAGCTTTTTACTGGCTTTGGCTGTCGACCGCAATTTAAAAACGCAGGAGAGCATTTCATAGATTCTTGCTTAGCCGTGTTTACGGCATGTCTGAATTCGTGTAGGTGCAGGTCCCAGTTACGGTGGTCTGTCCCTATAAACATTCTTATCATGGTTTTTAGATTACGATTTTGGCGTTCGACGGGATTTGCGGCCGGATAATAGGGGGGCGTAGTTATAAACCGCACACCGTAATCCTTTAACATGTTTTTAACCAAACTATTATCAAACTCTTTACCATTATCCGCTAAAAAATATTCTGGCGTTTCCCACCTAAACAAGACTAATTCTTGAAATGCTTGAGCTATGTTTTTACCATCTTGTTTTCTGATAGGTTTTAATTCTATCATTTTCGTGAATAAATCTTTGAAAACTACCAAATATTTGAAGCCATTTTTACTTGGGGGAAACTCCATACAATCAGCCGCAACTACTGACCAAGGTGATTCTACGATTCTTTTACCCATTAAACCTTGAGGTCCAGTTTGCACTGATTTATGTCTTTGACATTCTAGACAGGAAGATACATACTGAAGGGTATCATGGTACATTCCTGGCCAAAAATATGTTCTCGCTAATCGATCATATGTTTTTGTAATGCCAAAATGCCCTGAATACGGTTCATGATGTGCTTCTTGAAAAGCCCTTCTGTTCCAATCTCGTGGTAGAACTAATTTCCAGCTATTTTCTTCTTCATCTATTGGGTCTAACAAATAATCTTTTCTGTGAATATACATCCTATTATCAACTAACTGCCAGTCCGGGAATTTCCATGGCCAATTTTGAATTTCTTTGATTCTTCGTAAATACCATTCATCTGTTATTTCTTCTAAAACCGCTAAAAAGTCTTGTTCGCTGTCGTCGCATGAATCTTTTAAATCTTTATAAGGAATTCGTGATAGGGCATCGGGGACATAATTTAAACAACCTTTTCTATATTGTATGTCAAAGTCCCATTGTTGCAATTCTAAGGCCCATCGTGCGAGACGTCCAGTAGGTTCTTTTAAATTATTCAGCCATTTTAAACTTGAATGGTCTGTAATGGCCGTAAAATTATAACCTTCTAGATAGGGTCTGAATTTTTTTATTGCCCATATCAAAGCTAAACATTCGCGCTCCGTAGCGCTATAATTCTTTTCCGCATCATTTAATACTAGTATATAAATTCGTTGTCTCCAATAAATAATAAATATGGCCGCAATGAGAATCTTGAATTTTCGATAATAATTAATATGATAATCACTGATTCTTGTCGCGACAATTTTATTTATTATAAATATTCAATTATTCTTTAATTAATTAATCATTACAACTTAAACACTTCATTCAAATATTTTATGAATTCATTTTAATTACTTTTAATTTTCAAAATTAAACTTTACTAAAAATGTGCTCTTTATCGATCAAAAGTCAAAGCAACGCTGCTGCACGTTCCTCCCGTGCTCCTTCTCTCCCTCTTCCCTTTCGTTGCTCTCGCGGTTGATCAGTATCTGTGTGTGTCGTGCGTGTGTGTCGCTACTACCTATTAAAAATCGATATTTTTAAATTTAATGATCGCGCATAATAATATTTCGCGCACTTATGAAAATCGTTCTTTTTTTAGTATTTTATAGCAACGCTATACACCAAAAGGACAAAAAATATTTTTTGCCCTTCCGAGTATTAAATTTGATATGAAATTTTCTTCACTCGTTCTACACCTCGGTAGGCAAAAAATAGTGTAAGTACCATGGGCGAAATATTTGGAAAATAGCCTGAGCTCCTATCACTTGTGCCCAGCTTCGCTGAGCACTCATTCTAGTGACCACGCTAGTACCGAAACTTTTGCATCCTTGATACGAATAAGTGTATTCAATTTATTATTGAAAATTGAGTAAATACTCGCCCCTTTTAATTTTTGGTAAAATTAAGCTTTATGTTGTATTCAAGGCATGAATAAATACACACTGAAAAACCGGTACTATTGAAGCATTGTCTTAGAAGCGATTGAAATATGCCAATAGAAAATATCATTGTTTTGAGGTCGCCGCTATTAAACGAATGGCTTCTCTCCATCGAATACGGCAGTCATTGTTTTGATGTAAATTTTCGTCAAAATAAATGAGAGTATAAGATTGAATTAATAGAGGGCATACAATCAAAATAATTGTTGTTAATATTTTGATTTAACGTTTAAAAACATTCAATCAATAGAAATTGATTTCAGTCCAATAATATTATTAATAACAAAAAAAAGTACGAATTATTGCCCTATAGGGTAGGTACAAGTTTAAAGATAATGAGTATTTAACCTATCAGCTGTTTACTAACGCATACCCAGATTCGGAAGGAAAACAAAGGGCGTTTTTAACATTGGTTCTTATGGAGATCTTTTTTTAATTATGGATTTAAAAAAAATTGTTTGCTGAAATTAAGTAAATGTATTATAATTTAAATAAAGAATACAATAATCTTCAAGTACTATCTATTTTTTTCACAATTTTTGGGCAGATAATTACAAAAAACTCAAAAATAAGTGTTATTTTAGGTTAGCGAGGTGTTAAAAAAACTTAAAAATTTTATATTTTTGTGATCTTTAACTAATTATCAATAAAAAAAATAATTATTTACTAATAGCAAAAGTTAATTTATTAAAAATTATTATTTTTTTTTAATTTTGACCAAGTTTAAATTAAATCATCCTGTACTAATTAATGTTAAGATTTGTTGACAATATTACATTTTCTAAATAAATAAATACTTCTATTTCTCGCAAATTAACTTTTCCTGTTAATAAATAATTATTTTTATTAAGGCGTACCTCTGAAAAATTTTAAAAAATTTTTCATTTTTTTTTTTATTTTTTTTTGCGTGTAAAAATATTTCAAGAATATGAGAAAAAATTTTTGAATAAATATTCATAACCATTTAAAAGATATTATGGTTGTTGTAAGCAGGAAACCAAGTTTGTGAATGGGAAAAAAAAAACTTTAAACGCGTTTATCTCGAAACCATTTTTTGAAATCGGTGACCACGATTGCTCAAAAAATACTGCTTGGATTGACTACATTTTTTTTTTTTTTTTTTATTAACTAAATACCTGGTGGGTAAACCAAAAAAAATTTATAAAATTACCTTTTTTGTACTTTTTTTTTAACGTATAAAGTCCAATTCCGTGCGCGAAAATAGAATTTTTTTTTATTTTACGGGACAAATTTTTATTTTTTTGAAATTTTAAAATTTTGTTGGCTTACCCACTCGGTATAACGGTTCTAAAAATAACCTCGTTCGATTTTTTTGTTTCAGGGTACCTAGAGTAGAGATATCCTGGTCACCGCGAAATAACAGCCTTCAAATTTCCGGTCCATAATTCCAAGACGGATCAATAAAAAAAAAAAATAATTAAAAAAAAATGTATATTAAGACTTATATATTCATTTAAAAAAAAAAAAATTTTAAATAAATATTAAAATAAAAAAATTATTACAAATTTAAAAGTGCCTTTTTTTTACTTAAAAAATCAGAGGTATGCCTTAATAATCAATTAAAGATGACAAAAATATTAAATTTCCAAAGGTTTTTTGCCACTTCGCTAACCTAAAATAACACTTATTTTTGAGTTATTTGCAATTATCTGCCAAAAACTTGCGTAAAAAATAGATGGTAATTGAAGATTATTGTATTCTTTACTTAAATTATAATACGTTTATTCAATTTCAGCAAACAATTTTTTTTAAATCCATAATTAAAAAGCGATCTCCATAAGAACCAATGTTAAAAACGCCCTTTGTTTTCTTTCCGAATCTGCGTATGTGTTAGTAAACAGCTGATAGGTTAAATACTCTATTATGCATATGCTATGTCACATGTTAGGTACTATTCTTTCTCTTTCTATCCTTCTGCGTATTTATTGTTTATTTTTAATTTGGACGGCAGTATAATTATGGCTTTTAATGGCGCGCGCGGTGTTTTTGTTTATATTATTGCTATTCATTATTACTATTATAAAGAAATGGAATTTCCTAAAAATTATTTATGTTAGATTTAATTATTATTTTTAAATATGCATTCGCTATACCTAGATATGCATAAATTACTCTTAATATTAAAAGGGGTGGAAAAATTATTACCTGTAACATATAGTCTTCAAAATTTTTTTGATAAATCAAAGTGTCCTGTTAGAGTAGTGGATAAAGTAGCTGTCTGACACCCCAGAGGTCTATGGATTGAATCCCGGAGAGGTCATCAAATTTTTCGTCAGATTTTTTTAATGGATAATTAATTTAAAAAAAATAATTTAAGTGTAAAAACGTTAATAAATATGTTATAATAACTAATAAAAAAAAAAAAAAAAATTAATAAATAAATAAATTCAAAAAAAAAAATATAAAGTATAATTAAAAAAAAAAATAAACAAGCGGGGGAGACAATAAACAAGTAAATATAAGAATAAAATATTAAATGTAAATATAAAATAAGAGAAAATAAAAAAATAAATTTTTTCTTATTTTCTGTTAATAAATATACATTGAAATGATAGTATTCAAAATCATTTCAATATAGTTTTAAATATTTGAAATAATTCCAATCTCGCCATTGAATTAATGATATCCATCATTGGCATATATCAATTGCTTCTTAGTCATTGCTTCAATTTCTTCGGTTTTTCAGTGCATGTAACTTAGTGTAGCACTCAGTATTAATCCAAAAAAGTAATTAGCATTTACATATTGTTTAAACAGTTAAAAACTGTTCAAACAATCGCCTGTATAATTTTTATCAAAATTGAGTTTTAAATTCGTATCCAGGGAATAAAAAAATATCTGTAACTTAGTGTCGTACTCAGTCGTAATTCAAAAAAGTAATTAGCATTTACAAATTGTTTAAACAATCGCCTGTATAATTTTTATCAAAATTTAGCTTTAAATTCATATCCAGGGTATAAAAAAATATATGTAACTTAGTGTCGCACTCAGTTTTGATCCAAAAAAGTAATTATATTAACATTTACAAATTGTTTAAATAAGTAATCTAAAGTATTAAATATTAAAAATTTATATACTGTTAGTTAAATTATATCAGAAAATTTTGCTTAACTTACAAATTTTTGAAGCTTGTTAACATTTACAACTCGATTTTTTGACCTATGCTAGTAAATATATTAGACTGGTTTTTTTTTCGAAGTATCCGGTATTCCTAACGCGCCGGCAGAATTCGAAAATATACGTAAAAAAAAGTTTCTCGTTGGATTTAGATCAAAACATCGACTTTTGAGCCCACGATATCTCTCGAAAGTTTTTTTTTTGGTCTCCTTAAAATTGGGATTATCTTAAAACTTTCAGTTTTTCTAGCAGATTCAAATCGCGTTTAAGATTATGTTCCAATTGATAACCCTTAGTATTTTTTTCCCAGGAATCCGATGAAATCAATTATTTTAGATTTTGACCACGCTTTATAGGAGAAAAATCGATTTTAGTTGCCTTTTAGGGTCCAAATTTCAAGAGGACCAATTTTAAAAGTTTTGTAGTTTTGTGAATAAATTTAACTGTATAATATTTACAAGAGAAACTGGTCTATTTTTTTTCCCCAGAAATCCGATGGAACCATTTATTTTAGCTTTTGACCACGTTATGTAGGAGAAAAATCGATTTTATTGGTTTTTAGAGTCCCAATTTTAAGGAAATCTTTTATAAAAGGTTAGTAGTTTTCAAAAAAAGTTTTTCTGAATATTATTTACATGAGGGTCTTGTATATTTTTTCCCCAGAAATCCGATAAAATCGTTTATTTTAGCATTTGACTACGTCTTATATGAGAAAAATCGATTTTTGTCGTATTTCAGGGTCCCAATTTTAAGGGAATCAATCATTAAAGTTTAATAAATTACAAAAAAAATTTTTCTGAATATTATTTACTAAAGGGATTTATGTATTTTTTCCCTAAAAATACGATGAAACCATTTATTGAAAATTTTTGTTCGCAAAAAAAACGTTTTTTCAAAAAAGTGATCATTTTTGATGTTTTCGTAAATTTTCAAAAAAATCTTAATTAACTTAAAAACTTGAAATTTTTTTGTAATCAGAAAAGTTTTTATATGATTTAGATTTGTTTTCTACGTGTACACCTAAATTTTTAAGCAAATCGGTTTGATGTTTCCAGAGTTACATATATTTTTTAGCATAAAATGGATTTCAAATTCATATATGTATTATATTACGGCACCCGCTAGGGTGCGCGACTAAGTTAAGTCCCTAAACTTAGAAGCACTAATATACAGGAAATTGAGGTTCCTCTCTCTAATTTTGACATGACCTTCAAGAGCTCCAAGTCAAATCGAGTTTGATTATCGAACTTCGATTTTTACATTATATATACTTATTAAAATATATTACTTATAAAATATTTTTTAAGAGTATATTGTTTTTTTATAAATAGAAATATTTATTTTATTATTTTTATAACGTATTTTTGTAGTATTGCATAGCGTCTGCTGCAAGTCTGCTCTCGTCAATGCAAGATGTTTTAATACTAATAAAGTAAAATGTGATATTTTATTATTTTATTATTTTAGTTTAATAAATATATATATATATATATAGATATAAGAAAATTGATGATTTTTATCACAGCTTACAAGTGAATAATTATTAAACCTAAAAAACTTAAATGGAAATTTAGAGTGATAATTAAACATAATACCAGTTGCTATGAAGAGGGTCTAACTTATAAAAATGCTATTTCCATCCACCTGATTCAACCTTAATTCATTGCTTCAGATTCTTACCCATAAAAACATCTAGGAT
The DNA here is from genome assembly GCA_022575985.1 of Anagrus nilaparvatae. NCBI lineage: Eukaryota > Metazoa > Arthropoda > Insecta > Hymenoptera > Mymaridae > Anagrus > Anagrus nilaparvatae. The sequence goes on along the minus strand of JAKSXM010000147.1, from coordinate 17,970,824 downwards.
TTTATAAAGAGCCATTACGATGAATTCCCAATAAACCTGTTCAAGTGATTACTGTTTTTTCTACTTCTTTATGATGAATACCAAATTGCATATTAATTTAAAACCAGCTTCTAAACAGGGTCTAACTTATGTGAACATAGAAGTTTATTGGGATTCATCGATATGGTTTATTACCAAGTTCTGGATGTTTATACGAGTAAGAGCTATGAATTCATCCTGTTTGCATAATTGAAAATTATTTAATAAATAAAATCCAAACTAGAATGTATAATCAAATTTGGACCTAAAAAAATATAAAGTCCATGTAATTAGTATTTTACAAGTATAGTTTCATTGATGCGTTCTCAAAAAGCTTTGGAAAGCAATTACTGGATTTTATATACAGTTCAGGTCCAAATTTTATAAAATTCTAATTTAAATCTACTTTTTCAAGTAGTTTTCATTTATTTAATCAGGCTTAAGGTTGAATCAGGTGGATAGAAATAGCATTTTTTGGGTAAAAATTTCTGGATATCGAAACTTCTGGAATGTTTAATATTTTTAGCCATTGATCATGTTATGTGTCCCTCAAAATTAAAAAAATAATTTTGAAAATTTATTGACTACAAACGGAGATATTAGCGCTTGAAATTTCATTAATTTTTGAGGTACTTAATTAATCAAGACTTTTTTATAAATAATCTAATTTTAAAAATCTTTGAATATAATATTTAGGACATTATTTAGCATCGATTCACTAAAAAAAATCTTAATTTTTAACAATAATGTGAAATATATTTCAAGTTTTTTGATTTTTGGCCTAACCTAAATTTTTCAAAAAATCAATTTATTCGCGGCGAAACGTAGAAAATCAAAAATTTTTTTTAGTGAATCGATGCTAAATAATGTCCTAAATATTATATTCAAAGATTTTTAAAATCAAATTATTTATAAAAAAGTCTTGATTAATTAAGTACATCAAAAAATAATGACATTTCAAGCGCTAATATCTCCGTCAGTAGTCAATAAATTTTCAAAATTATATTTTTAATTTTGAGGGACACATAACATGATCAATGGCTAAAAATATTAAACATTCCAGAAGTTTCGATATCCAGAAATTTTTACCAAAAAAAATGCTATTTTTATCCACCTGATTCAACCTTAATTCATTGCTTCAGATTCTTACCCATAAAAACATCTAGGATTTTATAAAGAGCCATTACGATGAATTCCCAATAAACCTGTTCAAGTGATTACTGTTTTTTTCTACTTCTTTATGATGAATACCAAATTGCATATTAATTTAAAACCAGCTTCTAAACAGGGTCTAACTTATGTGAACATAAAAGTTTATTGGGAATTCATCGATATGGTTTTTTACCAAGTTCTGGATTTTTGTACAAGTAAGAATCATGAGCCATGAATTCATCCTGTTTGCATAATTGAAAATTATTTGATAAAAAAAATCCACATTTTATAAAATTTTAATTTAAATCTAATTTAACAAGTAGTTTTCAATTATGTAACCAGGCTTAATTCATTGATCTGATTCTCACCTATAAAATCAAGGATTTTAGAAAGAGCTATTACAATTAGAATTAGTTATCCAGGGGCCCATTGCGTCCGAACAGAACAAAATGAGATCTCGCTGTACAAATCGATTCCCAGGGATAAAAATGGACTATGAGGGTAAAAAATGGGTTTAAAAAATATATGTTCTTATGTAAATTAAGTCGCTGGGCCAAATTTTCTTTTTTTCAGAACTTTTTTCTTACTTTATTATTTATGTATTAAATTGACGTTTTATCGAAATTTTAAAACAAATATTTATTTCGGCTAAAAATTTTTGATCCCGAAAATTGGTTTTTTTTTAAGGTTTTTGATTATTAAGGCTTTTAGAATGCTTAATTATTTGAAAACCAAGTACTTTTTATACATACATACATATGATTGAGAAATATTTTTCTTTTTACCTGGACTACCTTAGCCAACATTATGGTAAAATTTGAGTAAATTTCATCATAAAAAAGTTGGATTCCGGTCAATTTGAAAAATGCAACCACTTAAAATAAAACCGTAAGTGGCCCAAAATGAAAAATAAAATTAACAATATTTTTAAAACTTGAATAAATTAAAGTAAAATTTAAACTAAGTTAAGTCTTGCTGTTTCCTAATCACAAATTCATCTGAATTTCAACTTTGAACTTTTGGGGTTCACAAAATAAGGGTTCAGAGTTAAAATTCATTTGATTTCGTTATAATATTTCTAATAGATCTAATTTTATTATATAACTAAATTTTCGGCCCATAAATGTTGTGAGATGAAATTTTATGGCCTAAGTAAGTATCAAGGGCGTAAGTTTTAGCACTAGCGTAAGCACTAGCATGAGTGCTCGGCGAAGCTAGGAACACGAGTTATATGTGTTCACGCTAGATTCTAAAGTATTTCGCGTGCTTATATACAATATTTTTTGCCCACCTAGGCGTAGAACGAGTGCAGAAAATTTTTAGCAAAGTTTTACGCCGGGAAGGGCAAAAAATTAAATTTCAGCAAAAGTATATTTCAAAATACTGATATTGATTAAATTAACAATATTTTTAAAACTTTAATAAATTAAAGTATAATTAAAACTAAGTTAAGTCTTATTGTGGTTTCCTAACCTCACAAATTCATCTGAATCTGAACTTTTGGGGTACAGAAAAAAAGGGTTTTGAGATTAAAATTTATTTAATTTCGTAATGGATCTACTTTTATTATATAATCACTGGTGGAAAAAAAAAGAGTACGAAAAAGTACAAAAAAATTCATAAGTATTCATAATATATTAAAAACTATTCTAAAGTAACGCAAAAAATTCTTAAGAATTTATAATAATTCAAAACTGTGCACAAAAAAATTTTAAAAGTGTAACAATTTGCCGCCCTCGAAAATACTTTTATACTTTTTTGAATTGTTTTGAATACTTTGAAATACTTTAAAATAGTTTTGAATAATTTAAAAATTTAAAAATTTTAATTAAATTCATAATATTTATTTGTTTTATTTTTGCATTTTTCAATTGAAAAAATTAATATTCTAATTTAATATTGAATAATCACGATAGTGTCAAGATAAATTCTCTCTTATAAGGAGTTGAAAATACATTTTGTTAACGAGATACAAAAAAATAGAAGGTGCCTTCTAGAAGATTAAAAAAAAATAATATTTTTAATATTTTTTTTAAACGTAGATGGCCTCTCACCTTTTTTTGTATTCGTTAATAAAATGTATTTTCAACTGCTTATAAGAGCGAATTTATCTTGTCACTATCGTGATAAAGTAATTCACTTTTTCGCAACTAATTTTTTGCTCTCGTGGATAAACCCGGATTATTCAATGTTAAATTAGAATATTAATTTTTTCAATTGAAAAATGCAAAAATAAAACAAATAAATATTATGAATTTAATAAAAATTTTAAAATTTAAAAAATTTTTCAAAACTATTTTAAAGTATTTCAAAGTATTCAAAACAATTCAAAAAAGTATAAAAGTATTTTCGAGGACGGCAAATTGTTACACTTTTGAACTTTTTTTGTGCACAGTTTCGAATTATTATAAATTCTTAAGAATTTTTTTGCATTACTTTAGAATAGTTTTAAATACATTATGAATACTTTTGAATTTTTTTCTACTTTTTCGTACTCTTTTTTTTCCACCAGTGATTAAACATTCGGCCCATTCATGTTGTTAGATGAAATTTTATGGCCTAAGCTAAGTAACATTTAATATCAGCAAAAGTATAAATTCCTAATAAATATATATATATAATAACTTTTGGGCCATAAACGTTGTGAGATGAAATTATATGGCCTAACCTAAGTAAATTTTTATTTCAGCAAAAGTATTAATTCCTAATAAATATATTATAGTTTTTGGGCCATAAATGTTGTGAGATGAAATTATATGGCCTAAGCTAAGTAAAAATTTAATTTCAGTAAAAATACATTTCAAAATACTGATACTGATTAGATTAATGTTTTTAAAACTTTAATAAATTAAAGTATAATTAAAACTAAGTTAAGTCTTGTTGTTTCCTAATCACAAGTTATATTATAACTTTTGGGGCATAAATGTTGTGAGATGAAATTATATGGCCTAAGATAAGTAATGATTTAATTTAAGCAAAAGTATAAATTGCTAATAAATATATTATAACGTTTGGGCCATAAACGTTGTGAGATGAAATTATATGGCCTAAGCTAAGTAAATTTTTATTTCAGCAAAAGTATTAATTCCTAATAAATATATTATAGTTTTTGGGCCATAAATGTTGTGAGATATACAGCTTTTTCACGTTGAGCTCACAGGCTGTACTTTAAATATAATTATCTTATATTATAACAATTTATTATCTTCAGAAACTGCTTAACTTGCCAGGCCCCTAAATAACCAGTAAACGGAGTGAATGCAAATTGTATCAATAATTATCTATTATAAAAAAGTTTATAGAGATGGAGATCGCCATCTTGTGTCAACAGTTTATTACCAATCAAATTGCTTGTTTTCAAATTTGAATTTTTCTATTTTTTTTATAGGTTCTCATGGGTTATAGCCTACATTTATTGTAAGCAACTATTTTTGATATTTCTTTAATGAAGCTAATGGAAAATTATAACGATATAGTCTAGTTTTAATTTAGTGTAAAAACTCACGTGAAAAAAACCATATGCTACAGTACACTCTCAAGAATATGCTATAGAACCTTCCCGGGTATATGCACACGAACATTCACCGGGAATATAAAACGAATATAAAAATAGAAGGTGGGATAGCATATACCCGGGAAGGTTCTATAGAACATTAAATAAAAAAGAATCATTTTTTTTTTTAATTCAGTTTACTCTTAATAAAGACTGTAACTGACGGCAAAATTACAAAATAATCATAAAAAGTTGATTTCGATTCCAAAAGAATTATTTAAAAGCATCTTTGAAATTTTTTGGGACTTTAAAAAAACTTTTTATTTTTTTTTTAAAACTAAATTAATTTATTTTTTTTTCAAAGTATACTTTCCCTTTATATGATATATAAAACTTCGAGGAATCAGGTCAAATAAAGTGTACAATTAAACTAATTTAAAAAAAAACTGTTTTTTTAATTTTATTTTTTTATTAAAAAATTAATACAATTTTATGTCTTTATGCGATTTTAAATCACTTAAGTTAATTTTTGCTAAATGTAAAATAATATGCAGTTATACTAATAAATTGAGTGGCCTTCAAGAAAGCACATTTATGCGAAACCTCAGTGTTGATCATATTGGTAGATTTTTGCCAAATTCCTTCAAACCTGTAGGTTACAGAAAATATTTATTAAAGGTTCTACACTGAAAAAAAGCCGCTTGCGTCGCAACCAGAAATATTCCGTTTGCGAAGAATTTTTTTTCCGAACACAATATTTGTACTCATAAATTTACTAGCCTGCAATAGATTGCTTCAAAGTTATATCTCAGCATTGATTATGTGGGTTGGTATTGTTCTGTCGATTCCTATAAAACTGAAATTATTATAGACAATAGTTATTCATAAATTTAGAATTACCAGAATAAACAGTATACTGAAAAAAAAATACCGGTATTGGCTACAGGAATCCCGATTGTGAGTAACGGAGTATTTTTCTTTTAAACGATTGCAAATATCTTGAAACGTACAAAAAATTTAAAGTGAATTTAAGATATATAAAAACAAATTTTTTTCAAATTTCTTTGCATTTTTTGACATTTGCAACCATTTAAAATAAAAATAAATTTCCAGCTGTTTAAACCGAAATTCTTCATGAAACAACTATACCTTAACCGAGAGTATAAAAATGAAGAACCCATTATCATCTGAAATAACCAGCACAAACCTTATAAGTAATTTTTTTAATGCTCGGGCAGATGTGCCCATATGGTTGCAATTATCACCCTGAGGACTGGTTCTTATCAGTGAAGTTGTCGGTTGACACCCTGAAAGCCATTATCATATAAAAAATCAGGCAGAAGCCTCAAAAATCATTTTCTTAAGAATCAGACAGCTTTGCTAATATGGGGTCAATTAGCGACCTGAGATCTGATCAACTTAAGTATTGAGATTGTTTACAATCTGATTAATTTTTTCCCTGTCAAGGCGTTAAAGCGCAGTGTTCTGGTGTGACCAAAAACGTCTTTTTTTTTAAAAGTTGCATTAAAATAAAAAATAAAAAAATAAAATTTTTTGGAAATAGGCTGGTACCTTGTCGTTCACTCTGCTATTAGTTTTGGGAAATTCTTACAAGAAAAGCAGGAAATTGGATTTTTTGCATGTTATTTTCCAAAAGCTTTAAAAAAATATATCCTTAATTTGTTTCTTGAATATTTGGGAAAACTTAAATTTTTGCAAATATTATCGAATGCCATATCAAACTATAAATGATCGATTATCAAGACCCAGAATATAATCGAAAAAAATATATGCAAAAATTCAAGCTTTCCTAAATTCTCAAGAGAAAAAATTAGGAAGTACTTTTGTAACCGTTACAGCTCTGAAAAAATAGCTTGCAAATTATTAAATTTTTCAGGTTTTCCTGTAGGAACTTTATACAACTAATGGCAATATTTTAACAATATTTTAAGGGGAAATTTAAATATAGTTTCTCTTTGCTTATTTCTACAGGAGATAGAATAATTAAAAAATTCCAATATCGAGGACTATTTATTGGGTGATTTGTTATACTGCCTAAGATAATTATAGCTAAAAATTAAAAAAATTAGAATAAAATCTCAAAACAGGCCGGGGTAATTTTTGCTTATTTAAGGCTATTACCCTGCTTTTCCCTACTTATTAGAACTTTGCAACCCAGATTCAGATGACGAAGCAACCCATAAAGCTATTTTCTCAACCAGTTTGTTTATTTCAGGCCTTTTAGCACATTTTGCCTGGTGTATTTATTAATTTTCACTAATTGCTACTGTATTTCTTAAAAAATTTTTTAATTTACAAAAACATAAATAAAAACTAATTTATACTGTACCTGATTCTGTAATTATACTCTATTCAGTATTTAGTTTTTGCAGTTATTTGAGTAACAAAGCTTAAATCATCGATATCAATTGATTTTTAATCAATACTAACAAAATTTATTCTGGCATCTGCATACAAGAAGCACATAAATATATGACGTTGAATTTTTTAAATTAATATGTCCATGCAAGTACACTAGCTGAGCCTCAGATCATCGCTTCTGTATATCAAAGGTACGGTTAATAATTTATTAAAAGTTTATATACTTTTTTTATATACATTATTATTAATAAGTTTAATTTTGTACTTGCCTTAATTTGCAACTTGATAAACAAATATTGTTATTTAAATTATAAAAATAGTAAACATAAAAAATCCTTTATGATTTTGATGTCAAATCTATCAAGCAAGTGTGCAATTTCGTTTTGCTCGTATCTGATAAATGTTCCTGTATCTATAAAATTAGATAAATCAAAATACAAGTATAAATTATCGATTTATACAAATTAAAACTAATACCTGTTGCATCTTTATGAAAATATTAGCCGTATTGTAAAATTCCATTCAGCACATTTTAACCTGTAAAAAATGTTTACAAAAAGTACCAAGTTTTTATAACTAGAAAATTTAAATTATTTAAATTTTTAATCCTTATCTGATAAATGAATTTGCTATTTAAATTAAATACTCTGGATTTTAAATTTCTCATTCAAATTTATTTTATTTCATCAAAAACTTCTCAACATCACGTTGTTGTCGCGCGCACATATACACGAATACAATGTGTGCGTGCAACTCCTACAACTGGTGCGTGCAACTGCAGGTGTAGCAACAACGTGATTTTGAGAAGTTTTTGGTGAAATAAAATAAATTTGAATGAGAAATTTAAAATCCAGAGTATTTAATTTAAATAGCAAATTCATTTATCAGATAAGGATTAAAAATTTAAATAATTTAAATTTTCTAGTTATAAAAACTTGGTACTTTTTGTAAACATTTTTTACAGGTTAAAATGTAAATGTAAATGTAAATGTAAATAATCTTTTATTTTGTTTCACAAAAATTTGATACATAAGTTACATGAATAGTAATAGCGATTAATAAAAATTTTAATATAACATAACATACATAATTTGTGAATATAAACTGTATGTATATATAAAAAAGAAAAAAGAATTTATTTTAAAAAATAAGCAATGTAATAGCAACAGTAGTTAATGGGCAGCAGTACTAAGTAGCTAATAATCTAATATTTTGGTTAAGCAAATACGATAAAAAAATATCACAGTCAATTCACAGTAATAGAGTAAATAACATTTATTATTTGTTTATTGGTAACTTTAATACAATTCAATCTTGATAAATAGGTAAATATAACAACTTATTCGGTAGTTTAGGATTTTAAAAGGCAGAGTCATCATATGTATGATTCGATTCTCTTAGGTAATTTAAAAGGCCTGTTTTAAAAGAATTAATAGATGAGAGGAATCTTATTTCCGAAGGAAGTGAATTCCAGCTCTTTGCACCTTGCACTTAAAAAGAGAGATCACCATGCCACTCTTCAAGATCAGGCATACTTAGCTCCCTTGTTGCTAAATCCCCTCTAGCTGTTTCTTTGGGGTTGTATTTAACAAAGTTTGAAGTTAAATAATCTGGCTGGTGTAAACGGAGGATTTTATACATAATAATAGATGTAAAATGTGCTGAATGGAATTTTACAATGCGGCTTATATTTTCATAAAGTACGCAACAGGTATTAGTTTTAATTTGTATAAATCGATAATTTATACTTGTATTTTGATTTATCTAATTTTATAGATACAGGAACATTTATCAGATACAAGCAAAACGAAATTGCACACTTGCTTGATAGATTTGACATCAAAATCATAAAGGATTTTTTATGTTTACTATTTTTATAATTTAAATAACAATATTTGTTTATCAAGTTGCAAATTAAGGCAAGTACAAAATTAAACTTATTAATAATAATGTATATAAAAAAAGTATATAAACTTTTAATAAATTATTAACCGTACCTTTGATATACAGAAGCGATGATCTGAGGCTCAGCTAGTGTACTTGCATGGACATATTAATTTAAAAAATTCAACGTCATATATTTATGTGCTTCTTGTATGCAGATGCCAGAATAAATTTTGTTAGTATTGATTAAAAATCAATTGATATCGATGATTTAAGCTTTGTTACTCAAATAACTGCAAAAACTAAATACTGAATAGAGTATAATTACAGAATCAGGTACAGTATAAATTAGTTTTTATTTATGTTTTTGTAAATTAAAAAATTTTTTAAGAAATACAGTAGCAATTAGTGAAAATTAATAAATACACCAGGCAAAATGTGCTAAAAGGCCTGAAATAAACAAACTGGTTGAGAAAATAGCTTTATGGGTTGCTTCGTCATCTGAATCTGGGTTGCAAAGTTCTAATAAGTAGGGAAAAGCAGGGTAATAGCCTTAAATAAGCAAAAATTACCCCGGCCTGTTTTGAGATTTTATTCTAATTTTTTTAATTTTTAGCTATAATTATCTTAGGCAGTATAACAAATCACCCAATAAATAGTCCTCGATATTGGAATTTTTTAATTATTCTATCTCCTGTAGAAATAAGCAAAGAGAAACTATATTTAAATTTCCCCTTAAAATATTGTTAAAATATTGCCATTAGTTGTATAAAGTTCCTACAGGAAAACCTGAAAAATTTAATAATTTGCAAGCTATTTTTTCAGAGCTGTAACGGTTACAAAAGTACTTCCTAATTTTTTCTCTTGAGAATTTAGGAAAGCTTGAATTTTTGCATATATTTTTTTCGATTATATTCTGGGTCTTGATAATCGATCATTTATAGTTTGATATGGCATTCGATAATATTTGCAAAAATTTAAGTTTTCCCAAATATTCAAGAAACAAATTAAGGATATATTTTTTTAAAGCTTTTGGAAAATAACATGCAAAAAATCCAATTTCCTGCTTTTCTTGTAAGAATTTCCCAAAACTAATAGCAGAGTGAACGACAAGGTACCAGCCTATTTCCAAAAAATTTTATTTTTTTATTTTTTATTTTAATGCAACTTTAAAAAAAAAAGACGTTTTTGGTCACACCAGAACACTGCGCTTTAACGCCTTGACAGGGAAAAAATTAATCAGATTGTAAACAATCTCAATACTTAAGTTGATCAGATCTCAGGTCGCTAATTGACCCCATATTAGCAAAGCTGTCTGATTCTTAAGAAAATGATTTTTGAGGCTTCTGCCTGATTTTTTATATGATAATGGCTTTCAGGGTGTCAACCGACAACTTCACTGATAAGAACCAGTCCTCAGGGTGATAATTGCAACCATATGGGCACATCTGCCCGAGCATTAAAAAAATTACTTATAAGGTTTGTGCTGGTTATTTCAGATGATAATGGGTTCTTCATTTTTATACTCTCGGTTAAGGTATAGTTGTTTCATGAAGAATTTCGGTTTAAACAGCTGGAAATTTATTTTTATTTTAAATGGTTGCAAATGTCAAAAAATGCAAAGAAATTTGAAAAAAATTTGTTTTTATATATCTTAAATTCACTTTAAATTTTTTGTACGTTTCAAGATATTTGCAATCGTTTAAAAGAAAAATACTCCGTTACTCACAATCGGGATTCCTGTAGCCAATACCGGTATTTTTTTTTTCAGTATACTGTTTATTCTGGTAATTCTAAATTTATGAATAACTATTGTCTATAATAATTTCAGTTTTATAGGAATCGACAGAACAATACCAACCCACATAATCAATGCTGAGATATAACTTTGAAGCAATCTATTGCAGGCTAGTAAATTTATGAGTACAAATATTGTGTTCGGAAAAAAAATTCTTCGCAAACGGAATATTTCTGGTTGCGACGCAAGCGGCTTTTTTTCAGTGTAGAACCTTTAATAAATATTTTCTGTAACCTACAGGTTTGAAGGAATTTGGCAAAAATCTACCAATATGATCAACACTGAGGTTTCGCATAAATGTGCTTTCTTGAAGGCCACTCAATTTATTAGTATAACTGCATATTATTTTACATTTAGCAAAAATTAACTTAAGTGATTTAAAATCGCATAAAGACATAAAATTGTATTAATTTTTTAATAAAAAAATAAAATTAAAAAAACAGTTTTTTTTTAAATTAGTTTAATTGTACACTTTATTTGACCTGATTCCTCGAAGTTTTATATATCATATAAAGGGAAAGTATACTTTGAAAAAAAAATAAATTAATTTAGTTTTAAAAAAAAAATAAAAAGTTTTTTTAAAGTCCCAAAAAATTTCAAAGATGCTTTTAAATAATTCTTTTGGAATCGAAATCAACTTTTTATGATTATTTTGTAATTTTGCCGTCAGTTACAGTCTTTATTAAGAGTAAACTGAATTAAAAAAAAAAATGATTCTTTTTTATTTAATGTTCTATAGAACCTTCCCGGGTATATGCTATCCCACCTTCTATTTTTATATTCGTTTTATATTCCCGGTGAATGTTCGTGTGCATATACCCGGGAAGGTTCTATAGCATATTCTTGAGAGTGTACTGTAGCATATGGTTTTTTTCACGTGAGAAGAATTAAAATTTTATTTTATAAAAATATTAAATAAATTGGAATTTATTTCAAATTATTGTAAGAATATATTAGAAGCATATAGTAAGAATAACATCTAAAGTAAAATCTTGTCTATGAAAATGATTTTTCATTATAAAACAAAGTTCTTGAAATATGACTTTTAGGATTATAAACAAATAAATGGTTTACATAAAAAACAAAATTTCAGTCATAGATGAGTAGTAAAAATTTTCATAAACATTATCTTCCTGGAAATACCTATTTTTTAAATCGACATTATTTTTTAGCAGAGGATAATAAGTGAAAGAAAGAAATTAAACCCATTAACCAAAACGCGTAGTTACTATGACCATTAACTTAAAAGTAGTTACCCCCATAATAGCTTTATCCAAATAATAATTATTTTGTATACATCTAAATAAAGCATAAATCTATAAAAACGAATTCTTTAGTTTTATTTTAATTTTCCACCGATATAATGGTTATTTAGGGGCCTGGCAAGTTAAGCAGTTTCTGAAGCTAATAAATTGTTATAATATAAGATAATTATATTTAAAGTACAGCCTGTGAGCTCAACGTGAAAAAGCTGTATATCTCACAATATTTATGGCCAAAAAACTATAATATATTTATTAGGAATTAATACTTTTGCTGAAATAAAAATTTACTTAGCTTAGGCCATATAATTTCATCTCACAACGTTTATGGCCCACAAGTTATAATATATTTATTAGGAATTTATACTTTTGCTTAAATTAAATTATTACTTAGCTTAGGCCATATAATTTCATCTTACAACATTTATGGCCCAAATGTTATAATATAACTTGCGATTAGGAAACAACAAGACTTAACTTAGTTTTAATTATACTTTAATTTATTAAAGTTTTAAAAACATTAATTTAATCAGCATCAGTATTTTGAAATGTATTTTTACTGAAATTAAATTTTTACTTAGCTTAGGCCATATAATATCATCTCACAACATTTATGGCCCATAAACCATAATATATTTATTAGGAATTAATACTTTTGCTGAAATAAAAATTTACTTAGCTTAGGCCATATAATTTCATTTCACAACGTTTATGGCCCAAAAGTTATTATATACATTTATTAGGAATTTATACTTTTGCTTAAATTAAATTATTACTTAGCTTAGGCCATATAATTTCATCTCACGACATTTATGGCCCAAAAAAGTTCAGATTCATATGAATTTGTGAGATTAGGAAACCACAATAAGACTTAACTTAGTTTTAATTATACTTAAATTTATTAAAGTTTTAAAAATATTGTTAATTTAATCAATATCAGTATTTTGAAATATACTTTTGCTGAAATTAAATTTTACTTAGCTTAGGCTATAAAATTTCATCTCACAACATTTATGGCTCAAAAGTTATAATATATTTATTAGGAATTTATACTTTTGCTGAAATTTAATTTTTTGCCCTCCCGGGCCTAAAACTTTGCAAAAAATTTTCTACACTCTTTCTACGCCTAGGTGGGCAAAAAATATTGTATATAATCACGCGAAATACTTTAGAAACTAGCTTGAACACATATAACTCGTGTGCCTAACTTCGCCGAGCACTCATGCTAGTGCTTACGCTAGTGCTAAAACTTGCGCCCTTGATACTTAATATACTATTACATAGCTTAGGCCATAAAATTTCATCTCACAACATTTATGGGCCGAAAATTTAGTTATATAATAAAATTAGATCTATTAGAAATATTATAACGAAATCAAATGAATTTTAACTCTGAACCCTTATTTTGTGAACCCCAAAAGTTCAAAGTTGAAATTCAGATGAATTTGTGATTAGGAAACAGCAAGACTTAACTTAGTTTAAATTTTATTTTAATTTATTCAAGTTTTAAAAATATTGTTAATTTTATTTTTCATTTTGGGCCACTTACGGTTTTATTTTAAATGGTTGCATTTTTCAAATTGACCGGAAACCAACTTTTATAAGTATACAGATATACAAAGTATATTATATATACATAAGTTATTATATATAATATGGAGGGATTCCAATTGAACACATATTTTCTATTGCCAGTAAAAGCTAACTTAGCATCGGGAAAGATTGATAAATTAGATTATGGGTGATAAAATATTATATGGAAAAATCCCAATTGACTGAAGTATAGTCAGTAAAATCTTATAACTGGTTTTTGTAAACTAAATTTAAATGAATGAAGCGTGTTTACTTACAGCTGAGGGCTAGGTATAATTCAAATGCTACTGAAAATTATATATTAAAAATTATATATTATATATCAAATATTAAAATTATATATTATGTAATAAAATTCGTTATTTTTATAATTATTATTCTAAATATCAACTATATTCTAATTCCCTAAACCTGGATTATTCTAAGTTCCTTAATCAAAATTATTCTAAGTCCCAGTTGAACCGCCTACTTAAATCGGACACTTTTACCACCCCTTGATTTCTAGGATACCCCTTCCTCATAAACAGGTTTCATGATTACATATCATTGGGAGGGATTGAAAATAAATCACCTTTTGAGTGCAGGAGAATAATTTAATAATTAATAATTTAATAATATAATAATTTCTTTTTACCAAATTTTGCTTTCTTTGATTTTACCATAAGTTAAGTTACTGGAATAATTCAAATGAAATTTTAATAATGCTCTTCTAAAAAACTATTCCACTGAATTACCCGGGCGTAGCCGGGCCAAATCGCTAGTATATCTTAATACTATATATATTTGAAAATTTTAATATTATTTGTAATTTAATATTATTTTAATATTATTTTTAATTTTATTTGTTTGTCTGTCTGTCTGTACCCTCATCACTCAAGAACCGCCAAACCAATTGGCATGAAACCGGTGTCAAAATGAAGAAAAAAAGTCTGCGGGTGACATAGGCCATAGATTTTCTGCTCAGCTATCGTAGTTAGATATTTAATTTTCAGTAATTTTGCTTATAGGTCAAAAAGAAACATAATGATTTATCATATGACTTACCATAAGGTATATTATTGACCATAAATAATATTTGCTATCTCCCAGAGACCTTTGGGATGAAAATGGACCCTCCTAGGAAAAGCTGATATCCTGGAGGTATAATTTTCATTTTTCACCCCAACATGTTTTCCTATTTTCCAAGATGGCGGACCAGAAAAACATGAAAAAACAAGTTTCTACGTTACCTGGGGGTTTTCGAGGTTGAGAAAAACGATATTATGAATGAAATTTTCATTTTTTCAACCCAACATGTTTTCTGATTTTGCAAGATGGCGGACATGAATATCATGAAAAAACAACTTTCTACGTTTCCTGGGGGTTTTTGAGGTTGCGAAAAACGATTTTATGAATGAAATTTTTATTTTTTCACCCCAAAATGTTTCCCGATTTTCCAAGATGGTGGACCAAAAAACATGAAACAAACAAGTTTTTACGTTACTTGGGGGTTTTCGAGGTTGAGAAAAACGTTTTTATGAATAAACATTTTATATTTTCTCCCCAACATGTTTTCCAATTTTCCAAGATGGTGGACCAGAAAATAATGAAAAAACATCTTTTCACGTTTCCTGGGATTTTTCGAGGTTGAGAAAAATGATTTTATGAATAAAATTTTTTACTTTTTCACCCCAAAAAAGTTTTCCGATTTTCCAAGATGACGGACCAGAAATACCGGAGAAAACAACTTTCAACGTTACCTGGGGGTTTTCGAGGTTGAGAAAAACAATTTTATGAATGAAATTTTTAATTTCTTTAGCCAAAAATGTTTTCCGACTTTCCAAGATAGCGGACCAAAAAACATGATAAAAACAAGTTTATGCGTTACTTAGGGGTTTTCGAGGTTGAGAAAAACGTTTTTATGAATAAAAATTTTATTTTTTCTCCCCAACATGTTTTCCAATTTTCCAAGATGGCAGGCCAGAAAAACAGGAAAAAAACTTCTTTCTACTTTACCTGGGGGTTTTCGAGGTTGAGAAAAACGATTTTATGAATTAAAATTTTTATTTTTTCACTCCAACATTTTTTCCAATTTTCCAAGTTGGTGGACCAGAAAATTATGAAATAAAAACTTTCTACGTTACCTGGGAGTTTTTGAGGTTGAGAAAAACGATTGTATGAATGAATATTTTTATTTTTTCACTCCAACATGTTTTCCAATTTTCCAATATGGCGGAACAGAAAAACGTTTTTGGTAATTCTCGGTTTTCAAAATAAGCAAATTCCAAAAAATTAATAACATCAATTTTTCTTACCTTATACATCTATGATTTAGACAAAAACCTTAATTACTAAGCCTTAGATATCATAGTTTTTTTTAAGATTATATAAAAATGGGAAAACTTAAAAAGGGTATATTGTAAATTCAGCAGTTGTTAAAAATCAAATTATAAATGATATATCCGGATTATTTTTCTTGCAGAATTTTAAAATACTTATTTTAGTCTTTATCTAGTATACGTATTTTATCTAGTATATATAATAGACAAAAATAATATTCAAACCATCGAATATTTTTTAGCCGATAATTTATTTTTACTCATAAATTTAAAAATTTACGATTTAATATTACATTAGCTATCAACAAAATTAATTGTTATGAGAATTACTATTAAGTTACGCCAAGCATCGCGAGGCCAATCAGTTAGTACTATTTAAATCAAAATTTTATGTTTCTAAAAATATATCTGTATCATAGAATTAAAAGATATAGAAGCGCTCTTCTTTAGGAGGATAATTAATAATTTTGAATAATAAAATACATGGTTTTAATTATAAAGTTAAACAAAATTTATAGAGTTCAATAAATTTAAAAATGTAAAGCGAAAACAAGTTTATATAAAGTTTATATAATATTATGTAATTAAATCAATGGTTCAGATGGTATAGTATAAGGTCTATGCTTTTGCAAACCCTTTTTTTAATTTTTTTTCTAAATTTTAGTTTGTAATTAAATATTTGAATTTGAAGCACTCATCATTTATAAATTTATGATTTAAGGTTGATTAGCGTGTATTTTGATCACGATAGAAATCGATATAATTTTTATAGGGGCTTCGTATTATAATAAAACACGTTAAAAAAAATTTTTAAGAAAATTGTGTTTTTCATTTAGGAAATACAAAACTCCAAAGTTGAGTCCTTATACATTGCGAGCATAGGAGCTGAGTCAAAAATCAGGGGTTTGAGATTTTTATGTTATGTCAATATCAAAACTAAACGATGGATTTAAAAAAAAAAATAGCACCACGTAAATTAATTATTGAAGAAACTAGTATTCGATTTTTAAATAAATTGTGTTTTTCGTATAAAACATATTTTAATTAAAAAAAATACAAAACCGATAAAAATTTTAAGGCGACAACGTCACTGTTTAAAATACACGCATAATATTATAATAATAATCGTGTAAATAAGAAACGCGCCCTACAAACATTCTGCGACGTTGTCGCAATTTTTTTTTTATTTAACCTTCAACGAAAAATGACCGGCTGTATACCGTCAAAATCTTGTGACCGCTAATGTACCTTAATAATTTTCTAAACGTTTAGAATAAAATTGTTTATACAAATAATATTCATTTAATAAACCAAATACATTGAAAACAAACTTGATAATGGAAAATTAATTTGCATTCTTAAGTATTTTTTTTATGGTTTATTTCTTTAAAAGGGGCATTGTTGTGGTATCTCTAAACAATAAAAAAAATTTCTAATCTAAAGTTCTAAATTATTGGCTATAGTTTCCCAAGCAATTACAAAATATTTACAAATTCTGAAAATCGTTTTCCAAATATATTAATAGATAAAAGTAAAAATGACAGTTGTATTGACAACAATTACAACAAACTTCCATGAAAAAAAAAGTATTACATAAAAAGAAATTATTAAATTAACATTTTTTAAAGAAAAGTATTGTTAGAATTTTTTGAGAGGTATCAGATCGAGAAATAGGTAATATAAATCTAAATCGCATTTGGAAAAATAGGTATATTACGTCCTAAAATTAAAAAAAGAAACAAAAGTGATTCTTAATTACTTATAGATCAAAGATTTAAAAGAAAAATTTTCACAAATTTTTGGCCGCAAATGGTTTATCTTTAAAACTAAAAACGTACCTGTTATTTTCTTTTTAAATTTTTTAATTTTTTAAAAATTAAAAAAACTAAAAAATTAAAAAAACTGCAATATTTTTTTTTGGGGGAGGGGGTGTAATACCTCATTTAATTCCATGAAAGTACTAATACCTGGAAATATTGTAACCGGTTATATTTCACGACCATTATCAATTTTCAGTAATCCAATTTTTTTGAGAAGGGGCCTGAACACAGTTATGAATTTTTTGAAGCTGAAAAAAAGTTATAATGTAAGTCTATTATATTTACAATACTGTCAGTGTTACAATTTAAAGATCAATACGTCTTGTGACAATTAGTCAGATGCTCGAAAACTGTATAAGGATATATATAGTATAAAAAAATTTTAAATTCATAAATAGTTTATTTTTAGTTCATATTCATTTTTTCATGCATTTATTTTATAAAATTGGAAAAAATTTCTTTTTAAAGATATTATGTTAAGTTTAACAAAAAAGTAAAGCAATATTTTATTTTTAAATTTGTTCATAAGTTACAGAATTAAAAAATAACCTTTTTGAGATATCATATATTACTTTTTAAAAAGTACATAAAATAAAAATTTTTTTTTTAAATAATTTGTTTTCTTTTAAAATATAAATTAAATAAAATTTTAAATTAAACAATACTGACTAAGAAAAAATAAATAATATTTTTATAAAACATTATTATTGGCCTTTAAAAATTATAGCTTTAGTTAAATAACTCCTGCATCTATCAGTCAAATCTACTCTAGCTTTCGTTTCATGATGTAATCTTAATGTCAAATACTTTTATAAAACTTTATTTATTAAATTTACTCTATGACTATTACCAAAATTAAACTGATCGATTACTTCTGATTCTTTAAATAAATTTGACGGTAAGTTACTCGTCGTTAAAATTTTTAATTTCAAAACTGCATTTTGCATTTTTAAAACATCCGGAACACTCCTAAATGTTTTTTCTGCCAATTTGCACAAAGTAATTACATCAGCACTAGCACTAGTTAAAAGATGTCTTTCTTTTCCTCTGTCTTTTCTAATTTGGAGTAAGCATGGTTCATCTTCACTAATTAACAAACTTTCACATGTATCACAATTGTGATTTCTTAATAAGTCATCTCTAACACTTTACGCAACAAATCCTGCTATTTATGAAATGACTGCATCCTTATACTCACTCCAGTATGTTCTATCTTGAGTATAATCATGATTTATTAAGGACATTAGGTGCTCCACAGATTCCAGTATCTCTTGCTCAGTTTCAAAATTATCAGTTCCTTTTGATTTACTGCTTAACTTTGTATGAATGACGTAGGTACCATCTTGTAATGGGCAATTGGCTGATTTAGAAATCAATGTATGCACATGAGTGGTAATTTTTCTATACGCTGATTTAAACTGTCTACAAGATGGGTTATTATTGTACCCTCCCATTCTTCTAATAACGGAAAAGAATGTCTCCAAATGGTCCTGGCTAAGCTTGTACGTTAATAGATATTTAATAGTTCCTTTTTAATAAGTCCTAGAAATCCCGTCTTTCTATTGCTTTTAAGTATAGGCTTAGGAGTTTTTAAATTCATATCCATATCATTATCAGAATCATAACTTTCTTTAAGTATAGGGTTAGAAGCTTTTAAATTCATATCCAAATCAAAATCAGAATCATAACTTTCACATATTTCTAGTTCCTGTAAATTCTCTTCAAATGTCTCACTACTTAATCGATCATTATTTAACTGACATGTTTCCTGATCTGTTGTTGAAAAAATTTGTGCTGATAATGATAGAAAATTTTCTTCAGGAATAATAATATTAGTTTCTCGATTATCGAGACCATTTTTATATTGTTTGTTATTACTTTTTTTATTTGTCAATTTTTTAGTATTTTTATTTTGTTTACTTTTCTTTTTTGCCGGTTTTTTTGGCTGAGAACATTTTTTTGGAGCTGTGATTTTAGTTTGTGTTAATGTATTATTATTATTTTTACCATCAATATAATGTAATTGGTTATCCAAATAGAAAAAATCCTCTTCAATTTTTTCATTCAATTTAATATTTTGCAGGTAATTTGCCCATCCATCAACTTTACTTTTCCACTCACTTATATTATTTTTTGTAATAGAAGAGCGGGTTTCAGTTTTAGAACCTACATTGGTTTTGACATTAAGGAAATCGAAAATATTATTAATATTTTTGCAAAAGTCGGTGGTAGGTTTGGCGCCTTGGAAATCTGGTAATCTCAAATCCTCTTTTAAAAACATCAGCGCATCTGAAGAGCTTTTCCTAAGAGTTTGAGCAGAAAGCTTCACATTCATTTTTTCCTTTTTAAAATTAATGTGCCTCCTTCTGATTTTCGTGCCACAATGAAGACCTTCTTGTTCTTGCAAAAACACTAAATTATTTAAATACCTCCATTTAATTAATTCATTATCTCCGTCGATTAAGGTAAACTCTCCCACTGTATTACGAACTAATTTTAGCATATGACATGCGTCAAGAATAATATATATTTTTTCTTTAGAATACGGGTTTATGAAAAAAATTTCTTTGTTGATATTCGTAAAATCTGCACCTAAAGCTTCTGCCATAGACAAATTAACACTTGTTCCATCAAATGTAAAACTTTTTACAAGAATACTATTTTCATGTAAAGCTTCCATAATTTGATTCGTAATTCTAGCTCTTTCTTGAGCACCAAGCCCATTAATAAAATAATAAGCAACAGGACTTTTAAAGTGCCCATTTAATGCTACAACCATATAAACAAGAGCAGAATTTGCTTCATGTGAATCATCATTAATACCAGTTCCTATGTCGGTGTAGCCATAAGTATTTCTCCCATCAGTTTCAATACATTGTTTCAGATGTATTTCATCCGCTTCTAGGCCAAAAACTAAATTTTTTTTTTTTGTTTCATTTGCAAAACTTCTTCCTTAATACTTAAAACAATATTTTCAGATATCCCAGGACTAAAATCCAATTTCCTAAACCATTTTTTGTCAGTATCAGAGTGGGGTAGCCCAGATATTACTTTTCTAACGTATTCATATGCTGTTGTGGAGTAGAACATAATACTAGCAGCAAACTCTTTTAATTCATTTGGATACTTATTTTTTTTTGTTGATAATACGTTTTGAATAATGTCTGCTAATTCTGGACTGATTTTTTGCTAAAAAAAAAAAATTTATTAATTTCTAGAAAAGTTGACTCTAAGTTGACACTTAGCGTGTCAACTTGACAGTATAGCATTTTAAGTAAAAAAAAAATAAGCTTTTAATTCAAAGAAAAAAATTTTGCAGTATATTTTACAATGACAGAATTTATACACTGAAAAAAATACCTGGTGCAAAAAATGAAACCCCCCTCAACAGTCTTCGTCTATTATTTTTCAATTAAAAAAAATTTAGCATAAAAAAAAATGGCCAATTGCGGGTTGAAAAATTTAAATTTTAAAAATTAAATATAAAATTATTGCTCAGCACACCTGAAAAACCCCGAAACAGTCTAGGCTACCATTTTTTCAATTTAAAAAATGCTCATTTCACCTAAATAACCCCGAAACAGTCTTAGGCTATTATTTTTTTAATGTTGAAAAATTAGGCATTTTTTCGAAAAAAATTTTGCCAATTTCAAATATGAAATATAAAATTTACGCATAAAATTCTAGCTCAGCCCACCCTGAAACCCCCGGAAACAGTCTTAAACAATTATTTTTTGAATTATAAAAAATTTGAAATTTTTCCGAAAAAAAGCCCAATTTTAGGTATGCATATATGAAATATAAAAGTTGTGCATAAGATTCTAACTCAGAACACTCTGAAACCCCCAGAAACAGTCTTAAACAATTATTTTTTAAATTATAAAAAATTTGTAATTTTTCCGAAAAAAAATTGTCCAATTTCGGGTCTGCAAATATGAAATATAAAAGTTGTGCATAAGATTTTAACTCAGCACACCCTGAAACTCCAATAAACAGTCTTCAACTATTATTTTTTAAATTATAAAAAATTTGTAATTTTTCCGAAAAAAAATTAGCCAATTTTGGGTCTGCATATATGAAATATAAAAGTTGTGCATAAAATTCTAGCTCAGCTCACCCTGAGAACCCCCCGATACAATCTTAAGCTATTTTATTTCTCAACTTTTAAAAGTTCATGATTTTTTCAAAAAAATTGTCAAGTTTCGGGTTCGCTGTTTTAAAAGTACTCCCTCCATCCACCTCTCAACAATTTTTTAAAAACTAAAAAAAACACAAAAAAATAAAAATTTCTAAGTTATTTTTTTTTTACTAAATAGGCTCTGATTCAGCGCTATCTTTTGCACCAGGGTTCAATTTGGCACAAGCAGAATTACTCATTTCAAAGAAAATGGTGATTTAATTAAATTATGTCTTAATTAATTATTTATTTATATAATTTAGGCAAGCAGTTTTTTTTCAGTGTACAGAAATGAAAATTAAGAATGTGCAATAAAACGAAAAATTGCAAACAGAAAAGAAATAAGGCAGAACATTACATAAGCTTACTGATTAATTTAGATTTTATTTTATTTGTTTAAAGAAAGAAATTTTGTTTAAAGAATTTGCTTTATTTAAAAAAGTTATTAAAAAAAAAAAAATAGTAAAAGCCAGTGTTTTTAATACTGTTCGCATGCTAGTAGCAATATTTGTATTATTCAAAGCAGAAATAAATTATATTTATTTTTTTACCCTGGTTAATGTAAACTGGTTGTGAAGAACCTTTAGCAATATTATGCCACTGTTGGTATGGTTAACGTTTCGGACCAAATTAAAGTTTTTTTTTAAAGGTAAGGTTTTTATTGTTAAATTTGCTTTTTTTTTTTAATTTATTTATTCAAAAAGTGAATTCAACTTTTAATAATACTACACTTTTTAATTGTTACATGATTTCAAACGCTTTAACATTATTTTAAATTACTATACTAATAAGTTTCTTAAAAATGAAAAAATTATAATTTTATTCTCATTTTTTACAAATACGTACATATTTAACTAATAAATTTAAAAAAAAATCTTTAAGTTAATATTTCACGATAATGTTATATATAAAATTTTAAACTTATTCCTGAAAAAGTGTTTAATTTAAAAAATATACACTGTAAAAATTTTTTATTGTGAAATCACAAAAAATGTAATGGAAATAAATTTCATGAGCAAAAGTTTTGTAAAAGTTACAAAACAATAGATTTGTAAAATCACAAACATAATTTTGTATTTTCACAAAAGTAATTGTGTGATTTTAATATACAAAATTTTTGTAAAATCACATTTAAAAAAAAAATATTAAAAAAATTTTTTTTATTTTTTTATTTAAAAAAATTTTTTTTTATTTAGGATCTTAATTATTTTTATACTTATAGAATTTCTTTAATTTTTAATCACATATATTTTTTTATTATTTTAATTTAAAGTAAACATCCTGGATATTAAGATTAAATTTTATTATATAAAACTTTTTTTTTTTATTTTTTATTTTTTTTTATTTTATTTGCCGCGACTCAGCCTGGAACTCTCGAACTTCAACTTATCAGCTTCACAACATACCATTATGCTAAAGAAGGTTTGACAATTTATTTTTAAATTGCGGGTGTCATGCTTCGTTTGATTTATCATATGTTTTTTTTTCGTAAATTTTAATATTATTTTTTAAAGCATTTGATTTTTATAAACTAAAAATAATCTAATTATTATTTAAAAATAAAAAAAATAAAATTATTACCTCTCGCGAATTAAAATCCATTGATCATGAAAAATGAATGCGATTTCGCCTCGGTAGGTAATTTAAGTGCAATTTGAGCCATTTTTTATTTTTCTGGCCAAGATTCATATTATACTTAAGAATTTTATTGCATTGATAGCCCATTTTTCATAGTAAAATTATGGAAAAAAAATTATATTTATATATCGACTATTACTGTGGGCATAAAATTTTTTTGTCTTTAAAATTTTGGTTTTTAAAGAACTAAGTGCGGGAATTTGATTTCTCATCTCTTTTTTAATTTGAGTATAAGGCTTGTAAGTTAACAAAATGTTTAGGGAATCACAAAGAAATTTTATTTTTCAATAACATTTGTGATTTCACAAGCGCTTTATATTTAAACTTTGTATTTAAACAAAACAAATTTTTTTAAAATCACAAAAAATTTTGTAATTTTACAAAATCTATAGGAAATCACAAAAAAATTGTATTTTTCTATAACATTTGTGATTTTAGAAGCACTTAGTATTTTTACAAAACTTATATTATGTAAATTTTTTTAAAATCACAAAAAATTTTTACAGTGTATCCATAAAAAATGCAATGATATTTTATATACAAAAAGGATTAATATTAGAGTAAGTCTCTTTTAAATGATTTCGAATTTCTGTGTTCATTTGGAAAAATGATTTTTTTCAGCACTTTCAGTATTTTGCCTGATTAAATTTAAATGAAATAAAAAAATCATTTTCAACGAACAAAAATAATTATTTAAAGAAATACAAAAGAAAAAAATAAAAAAATAAAATTGAGGATTCATATAATTATATAATATTTGGTTGGTAAAAGATCATGACAAAAGGTATTTAATAAAAAATTTAAAGTATTAAAACCGTATTTTTAATATAGAAATTAATGTTTGTAAATATATTTTTAAATTTTGATTTTTTTTTTGTATAAATCTTTGGGAGTATTTAAATTAAAATAAAAATTGTGATCTTGTTTATAATTTAAATTTTTAAGTATAATCTTATTAATGCTTAATTATTGTTTATAATTATTTAATAATTTTAAAAAATATTATATTCTGCAATTTAGAGTTTAAAATATAATTAAGATTTGCAACTTTTCAAAATTTCAATTGCTTTTATAAAATTAAAAAAATTGCATAAGTATTTTGTGCAGAAAATATAAATCTACACGGCCAGGCAACTTTGCTTCCAGTTTCAAGCAAAAAATATAGGAATTTTTGAGCAATTTCCTTGAAGTATCAAATAGCTATATATTTTGGTTGAAAATTTAAGCAAATTGCTTGATATTTCAAGCAAAGCAGCCTGGCTGTGTATTTATATTTATTTTCCATTAGATTTTTTTACATACATTTTTACTAGTATTAATATTTTATTTTCAAAGTATTCGTCTTTTAAAGTATCTCATAGCTGAAACTTACTTTTAAATCATTCGCAGCGTTTTGAGAAATTAATCCTTTAGAGTGCAATTCAGATAACAGATCATTCAAATTTCTAATTTTCTTTTGTAACCTATAGTTTTTTTGTCTAAGTGCATGAAGCTTTTTCCTGTGAGTTTCCAAGTGTTTTTTAACTACCCTAAAATCTGTTTGATCAACAAAATGATGTGGTCTAAGTTCGCCAAGAAACTTAACCGTTTGAACTTTACTGTCATTTAATTTTTTTTTCTTTATAATTAAATTTTTTTGTGATTCCCTTTTTCTAAAATAATGAATAAAATCAAATTAACAAATACAAATTTCATAAATTTATCCGACATAGTAATTGACTCTGGCGCCACCTACTGATTTTAAACAAAAGCTTTTACAGTATGTTGACTCCATTCTTTAAAATTATTATTGTTGTTTTTTTTTAATAGTGTAAATTAATAATTAAAAATAAAAATAATGTTATCCAAAAATATTAGAAAGTGTTGTCAGAGACAAGGTTACAGAGATAGCTCACGGGATACGCGAAGCTGCGACGATTTTATTGTACATCGCCCAAACTATCACGTGGTTTGTCTCTAGTCTCTTTGTTTGTCACTTTATTTTTTACATAAGTCTTTTCTTGTTTTTAGAAAGTTTAAAATATTATATGGTAGGGAGCCTGGTGGAGAAAAAAACAAGAAGAGACTTATGTAAAAAATAAAGTGACAAACAAAGAGACTAGAGATTAACCACGTGATAGCTAGAGCGATGTCGACTTTTTATTTAACATTGGATGATCTATCTCTGTAAACCTCATCTCTGGTGTTGTGTTCTGAATTGTAAAATCACATCTTTGAATTTTGAATAAAGAAATAATTTTTTATCGATTACCTAAATATCCAGAAGAAATTCGCAATAAGAATGGATTAGACGCCTGGGTATATCTAAAGTAACATCATGCACGTTTGTTTGTAGCCTACAATTTCAAAGAAGATGATTATTTTCCATGTAAAAATTTATTATACTTAATTTATAAATAAATAAATAAATCATATAAAAAATTATTATTACGTATACGTATACGTAACCTCAAAGACGGTATTGTTCTGAATTTTAATTTTTTGGAAACTGCAATAAAAATACATATAAATAATATTTTATATGATTTATTTATTATTTTTAAATTAATTATAATAAATTTTTGTATGGAAAATAATAATCTTCTTTGAAATGTAGGCTACAAACAAACGTGCATGATGTTACTTTAGATATACCCAGGTCCCAGACGTCTAATCCATTCTTTGCGAATTTGTGATTTTAGAATTCTGAACACAACACTTTCTAATATTTTTGGATAAAATTATTTTCATTTTTAATTATTAATTTACACTATTAAAAAAAACAACAATAATAATTTTAAAGAATGGAGTCAACATACTGTAAAAGCTTTTGTTTAAAATCAGTAGGTGGCGCCAGAGTCAATTACCATGTCGGATAGTTATTTTTTTACCTTTTTTATTTTCTTCATTTTTATTGTAATTTAATGTTGTAGTTTCACAAATGTTTACTTCAGTTAAAACTTTTCCTCTGAAAATAAACATTATGGTTAAACTTTAAGGAATTCCTTTTTACTGTTTTAATACTTTCTCAATTACCTATGCAATTCTTTTGTAGAGTCAAATTCAAAATAATTTACAGAGCAATCAAGAGAATTAACTTCATTCATTTCATTAATAATTAAATTTTCATTTTTTTCTGAGGGATTTATTAAACTTGACTGAACTGATTCATCTTCAATTGAAAGAAATTCTACACCTGGAGGAAAATCTGACTCTACGTAAACGTCACTTGAAATTTCTTCTGAACATTCTTGTATGTTTGCAGAACTTGGTATTATGAATGATTTTTCAATATTTGTATCTGTTGATGATTGCAAGCTACATTCTTGATTTACATTCACTGAATTTATTTGTTTTTCTAAAGTTGGGATTGAACCAGATATTATAAATCTTTCAATACAGCCTTGCAATTCTTTATTTTTACTATTAATTGACTTATATTTGAATTGATCTGATGTGAAGTGATCACTACAAACACGGCTATTTTTAGTCACATTTTTTTTATAACAGCTAACCACTTGTTTTTCAATATTTCATCTGCTGGTATTCTATTTATACAAATAAAAAAAAAGAAAAACATTATTTTGTTGCAAAAAATTAACGAGACGTAAAATTAAAAACATCTTTTTTTGTTTATAAAAAGTGGACAGGTTATAATTTTGCACTATAAACTTTAAATAAAATGAATTTACTTACCGATGACATGTTAAATCATCATGAGTACCTTCGTGAGATTTGCAAATACAGCAACTTTTAACCATTTTTTAATAAAATATCAAATATTTAATTCAAAATCATAATAAATAGTTTACGGTATAACGACTCCTTTTTAATTTTTATGATCTTTATTTGGCTTCTGCTCTATGAACTGCGCATTCATTTCGCGTTTATAAAGATCGAGAGAGAAACAAGACCCCCAGCGAGTATTTTCATATATGTCTGTTCTTTAGTGGAACGGCACGCATCCTCATAAAGAAGAGCGCTTCTATATCTTTTAATTCTATGGTATTTTCATATATGTCTGTCCTTTAGTGGAACGGCACGAATCCTCCTAAAGAAGAGCGCTTCCATATCTTTCAATTCTATGATCTGTATGTAAATACGTCTCGATTTTCAGAATCTTATATCAAACTACGGGAAAATCAACCGGAAACTCAATATTTCGGTGTGAAGTTGTCTACTAAAAAAACTTTTTTTAATTTAAAAATGGCAGTTGAAAGTTTACGAAAAAGTTACTATAAACAAATAATTTTTTTGCAATTTTCATTCTGTCATTTTGAAATAAAAAAAAAATGCACGCAAAATAATGTCTAAAATACACAAGTTTTTGAAATTGGACTATTTTGCATTAAATATACCTTTTTTTATTTTATTTGAAATATTGATAAGCAACGTGTCGATTTTTTTATTGGCCAACCTTGACCTGAAATATTGATTTTCCGTTTGATTTGAATTTGACATTAGATTATGAAAATTTAGATGTTTTAACAAAGAGATACATTTTTAGAAATTATGTGTGCAAAAACAAATTTGAAAACAAAGCGAAACGTACTTAAGCTCTTGCCTTTTAATTTGAATTCATTTAATGAATAATAAAAATATATTGTGTGTTATTTTTATTTTTTTTGATATTTCAGCTATGTAAAGCTTATATAAAAGCTTATTGCGAAGTTGGAATTTATAAGGTTTTTCAACTGTGTGGATAAAAAACATAGGATTAAATATACCCTTAAAATAATCCGTTTGGGCTGAAAAATTATAGGTATCATAAACATAATGAAAAAAGTCAGTTTTAAAAAATGAAAGCAATCCAATTGATCATTGATGAGATATCATATTCATAAGGTGTTGATTTTTGCATCCTATATGGTAGAGCTTCGCTCTATAACTACCCTTATACCCCCTTGTCAACAGTTTCGTTCTATATCTACCCTTATACCCCTTTGCCATCAGCCTCATCTTCCCTACCTAATCCAATCGGAAGGATTGGAATTCAGGGAAGGAGATTTTGTGAATAATGGTTCTTTTTTTTATATATCCTACACCAATTATTTACATGAGCCCCTTAGGTCATCTTCCCCGCAGGTTGCATTTCTACCTACGCTGAACTAGCAGAAAAGTCTGAGAACAATGATCAACTATGACGTCAATTAAGAGAGACTTATGCAGAGTAAGTTGCATAGATCCCTCCTCGCAATACTTTGAAATATTTATAGACGCAATAAAATAAAAAAATACAAAAATCATCAATTTTATTTTATTTTCTGGCGTAGTAGTTTATTATTTTCTCCGAAAACATTAATTTTAGAAACATCGTTTTTACTCGATTTCTTGGATTTGATATTTAATTTTTTGAAAAATTTTTTTCTCAAACCTTTTTCCACCAAAAAATACAAAAGACAACAAATTTTTTATTCTTAATGGACGAAGTACTTAATTTTTTTATATGGAATTATTAGTTTTAGAAATTTTCTTTTAATACCAATATACAGGGTGGAACACAATTACCGCGGTTATTAACACTGTTTGAATATATACTAGCTATGTAAAAATCCGCGGTAATTGTGTTCCACCCGGTATTTTCCATCATTTATTCCTCAATATAAAAATATTAAAATTCAGAAGGTAAAATGCCTGTACATAAGTGGAATATTATGATAAAACTAAGTGTGCAAATTTCACATACAAAAAAAAATTTCAAATTAATAACATTGTTAGAAGGATATTACTTATTGATTTATTAAAATTAATATTGTTTCGTTATTAAGTGTCAAAAAATCATTTAAAATTTGGTTTTTTTGTTTACTAACTACTATAACATAACTTTTTTTTGTTTAGTGCTCCAGGTGGTAATAGTATTAGTGCAGCCGAACTTACTTGTGCTTCTATTTTAAATTTAGCTCGAAAAGTATGTCTAGCTAATGAATCTATGAAGAAAGAATTATGGGAAAGAAAAAAATTCTTAGGAAGTGAAATTAATGGAAAGACACTAGGGATTCTTGGGCTCGGTCGAGTTGGTATTGAAGTATGCAAGAGAATGAAATCATTTGGTATGCATGTCATTGTATACGACCCTTATGTTACTGTTGATCAGCTACATGATTTGAATGTCGAAAAAGTAACACTTGAAAGACTTTGGAAAAATGCAGATTACATTTCAGTTCATACTCCGCTTTTGCCAGAAACTAAAAGTAAGTAAATAAGACAATTATATTATTAAACAAAAATATTCACATAGTTTTCATGAATATTAGAAAAAAAATATTCTTCAAAGTCAATTCAATTAAACTTTTTCGTACATAAATTAATTTGTTTTATATAAATTTAAAAATAAAAATGCAGTCGATTTAGATATAATCCTAATTGTGCCTATTTATTAGATTCCCAGGCAAAGAAAATCTTCATTTCCAGCTTCATTTTAACATTCATAACTACATTCATTTTAACATTCTTTTATAGGTTATTTAAAAATGTCTTATATAAGATTGTTTATTGTAATGTTCTTATGCATGTTATATAGAACTTTGCATATAACCTACATGCAAAGAAAAAAATTTTTTTTTTTTTAATTGCTTAATATTTAAGTATAAACTATAATAATAATAAACATGAAATAAAAATAACAATTCTTTGATCCTTGTTTAATAATCTTTATTGATTAAATAAATAAATGTTATTATTTACATATTAGTATTTTATTACAATTTATTATAGTGTTACTTTTGTACACATTTTACTATACCTGGTGAAGACTTGTACTCAATTTTCCTAAAATTTGACGATAAAACAATAATTTGCTGCAAAGCTTAATACTCATTTTTTTAACAATTTTTAAGCAACTATCATAATATCAAAACATAAATAAGATATTTTTATTTATAATTTTTCAAGTCATAGCATAAAAAAAATTAATTAATTCTTATAACAACTTCCATCAGTCGATGGTAAAGTACGAGACCCAACATAAGTAAACTTGTTTGTTTGTTAAGATTAAATAACTAAAGTTACCAAAATATAAAAGCTTGAAACTCAAACACTTAGAAAGGCATAAAAAATTATTATTTTTAACAGCTGTCATTATTAATAGAAAGTTTAGGTAGCAGTTAAATCACATTGTTAAATTCACCAGTTTAAATGTTATTGGTCTTACACCATCCACCGATGGAAGTCTATGAGAGTATAATACATTATAACGTTTATCATTCATAACCATTTGCACTTACTGCTTTTGAATTTGGAGTATTTTCTTCAGTTGATTCTGGAGTAAATTAAATCATGAATAACCTTTTCAGTCCATTATTTTACTTAACATTAATAATCCAGAATCTCAAATTCTTAAGATAAACAGCACACAAACCTAGAACATATAGTATAAATTAATTAAGTATGTACTAGTAAATAAGTAAAACAATTTAGTGTGAATTTTCTTAACTTTAATACAACTGGTTAAACAAAGATTGTTTTAAATGGTATCGTCACACGTACTTATTCTGTAGTTTGAAATATAATAACGCCGTAGAATATCAATGAAAAAGTAAACATGTAGTACATCTGTTAGATTAAAATAATAATAAGGGGTCTTCCATAAATGACGTCCAGGGTTTGGGGGTAGGTAGGTTCATCTTAAAACGTGACGATTCGGACAAAGGAGAAGGTACGATAAATGATATGAATCAGACGTCCATGAATTTTTTTATGAAAAAAAATTTTTTTTTTAATTTACAGTTGATCAATAATAAAAACAGAAAGAAACAAGTAAAGAAAAAAAATTTCTGCAAATTTATTGCAATAAAAAATTTTTTTTCTTTGATATCTTAATTTTTTTTACTATGGTTAATAAAAGAGATCAATTGAAAAAATGATTCCGAAATTAAATATTTTAATATGCTTGTGGAAATATAATACATCATAAAAAAACCTTTTTTTTTTATATCAAGTATTTTTAAATTCAAAATAAACATTTACGAAATAAAAATTCTTTCTTTTTATAAAGCCTCTTTTTTTCTTTGAAATTCGATTATGTACACTATTTTTTCTTGGGGTCAAATATTTTTAATTTATAATTATATTTTTATTACTACATAGAATTAACAAATATAGTTTTAAAATTTTATTATACTTTATAATATATACATATGGGTATAGATTTCTATTTAAATCATAAAATTTTTTTTTAACTTACAAAACTTGTATAAAAAAATTCATTTCTTTTTTTTTCTGGGGGGGGGTGATAAAATAAATTTGTGACGTCCGAAAGGGGGGGGGGGTTCAACTTTTGTGTGACAAATCAGACAAGGGGTAGGAAGGTCTCAAAAACCTTTAAAAAATCGTGGACGTCATTTATGCAAGACCCCTAATTTATCATTGGATATAAAATGAATTTCAGAGTTTGCAGAGGAAATAACAGTGTCCCTTGGTTTTGATGTGGTGGTTTCAATAATAGAATGACCCAAAGCTTTAGAATAATATATTTTTTTCAGGACTTTTGGACAAGTTATAAAAGTATTCTAAAGCTTTGGGTCATTCTATTATTGAAACCAAGTAGTAAAAGAAGAAGGAACCCAGAACAGTAACGTTAAAAACGATGTAAAAAAGGGGGGGTGGTAGTTGAAGTGGGTAGGATAGTTGAAGAGGGTGGTTGAAGTGAGTGTTTTTTATGGAGGGTGTAGTTGAAGTGGGTGATTGATGGGGAAATATGAAGGGTGTAGAATAAAAAAATGCTAGAAAATAGAAAAAATAGAAAAAAATATTTATTGAAATTACACTAACTGAATATTATCTGAATGGAATCTTGCGTAATAAATTTTGCGGTAACAATTATATTTTTTACAAAAGAAGAATATGAAAAAAGAAATAAATATAATAAAAAAACACGAAAGAATAATAAAAATAAAAAAAGTGTAATCTTCGCATTCACAAATATTATTTTCAATGGCTTCATAGCTGTTGACCTTGACAATGGTGGTGATGGTTTTAATGGGGATCATTGTAGTTGAGGTGCTAAATAATTTTTTAGCAGATTGGAGATGCACTGAAAATTATGAAGACATCTTTCCTCAAAATCTGAAAAAAATTTAAGAGAAAAAATAAAAAAATTTTAGATAAGATATAATTTATGAAATAAAAAAAAATCGTAAAAATACCTCTTTTTTTACGCAAATTTCATAGGACAGGTATTCGTCACTGTCACAATTTGAATTCATTTTTTTTTTGAATAAAAAATATGAAAAAAATAAAGAGCACGTTTTTTTAAAAAAAGCAAAGTGCACGTTTTTGCTTATAAAATGTAGTCTGCTAATATTTTCTTGAGATTTCGTCGATGTCGCTACTAGCTGGATGAGATACGTAAATTTTACGCGTATTCGAATTCAAAAAAAAAAAATGAATATTATTTTAATAAATGTTTTTTTACTATGAGAAATAATTAAATTATTTGATTTTTTTTTTAGGATAAATCATTAGATTTTATTTAAAAAGATTTTTTGTATAATCTATTATATGAGATTAAATATATATACATATACATATATATATAAATATAGCCTGTGTATTATACATTTTTGAAAATTTTGTTGGTGTCGCTACTTGCTGGATGAAATACACAATTTTTACAGATCGTATTAAATGAAGTCACAAATTCAAAAAATTGAATTGAAATGATTATTATTTCCAAAAAATGAATATTATTTTAATAAATGTTTTTTACTATGATAAATAATTAAATTATTTGATTTTTTTATTGTGGATGAATCATTAGATTTTATTTAAAAAGATTTTTTGTATAATCTATTATATGAGATTAAATATATATATACATGTATATACATATACATGTATTATACATCCTTGAAAATTTTGTTGGTGTCGCTACTTGCTGGATGAAATACACAATTTTTACAGATGCGTATTAAATGAAGTCACAAATTCAAAAAATTGAATTGAAATGATTATTATTTCCAATTGTTTAAAATAAAAAATATTTAAATCAATTTTTTGATTATGAAAAATCATAAAAGTGAATTATAGTATAATGGGATTTATGAAAAAATAAGATAAACAGATTGAATGAAAAAAAATTTCGTTGTTTTTTAAGCCACGCCCTCTCGTTAAGGAAGACTAGACAGCTGCTTTTTTAAATTTTTATAGACGAATTTTTTATAGGAGCATTTTTTTCCAAAAAAGTATGTTTAACCCCCGCCCTAAATTTTTTAAACCATACGTATACATTATTAAATTTTATTTTTTATGCGTATGAATGTACAATGAGGATTAAATTTTATGTTTTGCGTGTAATGAGAATAATTTCGCGTGTAATAAAATGCAATGATCAATTAATTATTTTTTATAATATTTACGCAATTGCGAAAGAATTTGAATGATATATTTATTTTTATTAAAAATTCATTAAGCTAATGTTATGTCGTTATCTTTATTAAAAAATATAAAAATAGTTAATTTTATAAAAAATGCAAATTGTTATTTTTTTTATCATGTTAATTTGTTTACGAAAGAATTTCAAAATATGTTGTTTACATGTATAAAATATCGCTCGCGTAATTAAATACTTTTACAAGATTATGAATCTATTTTGCAAGTATTTTTTTTTCAAAGTAGTTTTATAGGAAAAACTACTTTCAATTTTATTTAAAAGTGAAAGGGTTTTTCTTGATATAAATATATGGAACGTTTTTGAAAAAAAATTAGTCGTCGTTTATTTTTATCGAAAAAAGATGTTTTTTAAATTCTTAATTTTGATAATTTTTTGCGCGTATTTCATATGCGGGAGTGAGATAAAAAATTCAATAAGGTGTAATATTGATTCGGATTGTTCAAATGAGGAGAAATGTTTTAAATTTATTCACCTCAACAAAGGCATCTGTATTAAAAAAGCAAGTACGTAATTTTTTACAGTTTAATAATTTTAAGATGATTTAAAAAAAATTTTTTTTGATTCAGAATTGGGAGAAATTTGTTATTTCAACCTTAATGAAAGCACTTGCAATAAGGGGTTAGAATGTTCGAATCCTGTTTGCAAGATAAAGGAGATGGAAGAGGATTTGTATTAGAGTTCATTCAATTATCGTATCTAATTTACTAGTATCGTTATTGTAAAAAATTTTTTTTTACTAGTAAATTAAATCCAATAACCGTTCCATTTTTTATATGTATAAAAAAATATTTATTGAATCATTTTTAGCATTAATTAAATAAAAAAAAGCGTACAAAAAATTATAACATAATCGCACTAGATTGATATGAAAATTACAATTTTTTATTAGTAAAAAAATGGGTGCGATATTTTTTTAAAATTATAAGCATGAAAAATTAATATGAAAGCATTAAAAAAAATATTTTTTCAATTTCCAACTAACCAATTTACCTAGGAAAAAAATAATCATTATAAAAAAATGGAAAAAATTGAGACTTGTCCTAGGTAAATCGAGTTGTTCGGTATATTGAAAAAATTATATAAGAGAGTACATTATTTTTTGTTTTTAAAAATTATCTCCTAATGAGTTGTCTAATATTTAGCAGAAACGTAAGAAAAATTATAATTAGGATATCTATCTCCAAAACAATATGTGCATCTATAATTAAAAAATTAATTTAGGGGGTGCTTTTGTGCAAATAAAAAAATGTACTCACCAATACCATGACTTCGCACTCTTATCACTATGTCTGCGAATAGATAGGATTGAAATTGTACATTTATATGCATTTTTAAAAAGAACTTAAACTTTTTTTGTTGAAATTAACCTTTTCTTTCGAAAAGAAATGAGGAAACTGAGATGAATATCTCTCTTAATAAAAAATGACTTACATATAAATAAATGCTGAATAAAGCTCTTTTGACAATGTTAATAAAGAGCATTGTATGTTTATTTACACATATTTATGTATATTTATTAAAATTTTTTCCAATATTAAATTAATAAAACTTTTAATTACGCAAATTAAAAGCATTTTCTATGATTTTTTTTGCACCCCCAAAAATTAATTTAAATTTTTAAATAATTACAAATATTAGCGCCTGCATTTATATAAACATTCACACTTCAATGCCTTCGTTGCTTTGTAAAAAATGAGCTTCTTTATGAGTCTTTCTTTGCCAAAACAGCAATGGTGGGCAGGTCGGGTCATCGGATCGGCCTCAAATTTTTCCCATGTTTTTATAACATAAAGATAGGAAAATCCTGAAATTTTCAGCCTTCTAGGTCTTAAACAGCCCGAGTTATGGCCAATCAAACTCATTAGGCGGCTCTCGACCGGCGTTAGTGCTTTTCGGGAAAATGGTTAAAAATCATAAATATAAGCTTGAAAAAAAATTATGAAACAGCATGTATGTTGGGAAACCTTCAGTAAATCCATTTCTGCCATTACTTTTTCGGAAAAACCCCGGGAAATTCCGGAAAATGGGAAAATGCGTTTTAAGAAAAATCGCAATATCTCATTTGCCGCCATTTTTTTTTTAAATTTTTTTTTGAAAATTTTTTTCAACCGAAATCTCATCGATCTGTATGAAAAAAAATTTTGATTTCGGCCATTAAGGTCGAATTTAGCCTGTTTTAGAATAATTTCACATTTTC
Organism: Anagrus nilaparvatae; assembly: GCA_022575985.1. Classification (NCBI taxonomy): domain Eukaryota; kingdom Metazoa; phylum Arthropoda; class Insecta; order Hymenoptera; family Mymaridae; genus Anagrus; species Anagrus nilaparvatae. Next base: position 17,934,723 of record JAKSXM010000147.1, on the reverse strand, counting down.
AATACTTCTTTATTTAATTTTCCGTAAGGGGTTAAAATAATTGACTTTTTTGCTTTCAGAATCGAATAGCCAGGGAGAAAGTAGTCCTAAATAAAAAAAAAAATTGCTCTTTTCGATGAAAATTAACCGAGTTATGGTCAAGTAAAGATAGTGTCACAAATTACCATTTTGATACTAATTCCAATTTTAGGGTCCATAACGACATTATAACTTGAAAAATTCATAACTCGCTTAAATTTTATCGTAAAAAGAAAAGTTTAGGATTATTATCGAATATTTTTTCCTTGACTATTCGTTTATCCAATAAAAAAATTAATTTTCTTGACAGAAATTTATTTTTTTTGATAAAAAATGATAATAATCAAAAACAGTCTTTAACATGTTACATTAGTTTTTGACAAAAAAAAAACTTTTTATTAACTAAACTAATTTTTTTCTTGCATAAAAGAATAGCCAAGGAAAAAATATTCGATAATAATCCTAAACTTTTCTTTTTACGATAAAATTTAAGCGAGTTATGCATTTTTCAAGTTATAATGTCGTTATGGACCCTAAAATTGGAATTAGTATAAAAATGGTAATTTGTGACACTATCATTACTTGACCATAACTCGGTTAATTTTCATCGAAAAGAGCAATTTTTTTTTTTATTTAGGACTACTTTTTCCCTGGCTATTCGATTCTGAAAGCAAAAAAGTCAATTATTTTAACCCCTTATGGAAAATTAAATAAAGAAGTATTGAAAATGTGAAATTATTCTAAAACAGGCTAAAATCGACCTTAATGGCCGAAATCAAAAATTTTTTTTCATACAGATCAATGGGATTTCGGTTGAAAAAAATTTTCAAAAAAAAATTTAAAAAAAAAAAATGGCGGCAAATGAGATATTGCGATTTTTCTTAAAACGCATTTTCCCATTTTCCGGAATTTCCCGGGGTTTTTCCGAAAAAATAATGGCAGAAATGGATTTACTGAAGGTTTCCCAACATATATGCTGTTTCATAATTTTTTTTCAAGCTTATATTTATGATTTTTAACCATTTTCCCGAAAAGCACTAACGCCGGTCGAGAGCCGCCTAATGAGTTTGATTGGCCATAACTCGGGCTGTTTAAGACCTAGAAGGCTGAAAATTTCAGGATTTTCCTATCTATTTGAGGCTGATCCGATGACCCGACCTGCCCACCATTGCTGTTTTGGCAAAGAAAGACTCTTATATAAGGTGCATTTTATAAAAAAGTAATTTTTTTTGGGTGTTCACGTTGCGCTTATTTTATATAAAACTTGTATTTTCCTGTAAAAAATCGAATGTACGTAGTAATTTTTAAATCTTGAACTTGCTTTTTTTATATACATGGAACATTTTATAAAAAAACTTGTATTTTCATGTAAAAATTCAATGCGCGTAGTAATTTTTTTTGGGTGTTCACGATGCGTTTTCAGCGTTGTAAATTTCAATTTCTTCGGTATTCGCAAGCCTTGCCGTTGATATTTTTTCACTTTTACTCTCAAAAAGTATATATTCGAATAATTCGAATATTGGAAACGTAACTGCGTGAAGTTGATTCAAATAAGAATCTTTGCAAACTGTAATTAACGTTGGACACTTTTTTTCGAAAATTGGTAAACAAATCTCACGAATCTCGATGAATAATAATTTTTATTCGAATTTAAATAGTTTAAAATAAATATCACTGTGGCTTTGAGCTTCTTTATATATGGTGCATTTTATAAATAAGTAATTTTTACTTTTAATTTTGACACTCCTTTCAAATAGATATCTCTCTAACCCTCACCTTTCCCACACCTTTTTTGATTTATGATAGAAAGGGGTGATTTTTTTTAAATACATGAAAAATTCATCTTATTTATATCGCGAAAAAAATTTTCTCAGTAAATTTTCATCATTCGAAAAATGAGTGTCACAATTTTTTACCCCGCTAATGAGTTTTTATCGGTTCGCATCAGCAATCAAAAGTGCGAATTTTGCGGAGAAAGCGGAGAAAGCGATGTGTTTTACGTGAATGAAAATAAAGAGGAAACTTTTAACCCATTTGATCTCATATCAAGTGATTGTAATTTTCTCAATGTGAAAAAACGAAAAAACGAAAATAGAGAGCTTTCCGATAGATTTAAGCGATCCTGATGTACGCCAAAAAGGTGTTTATATAAAAATTGAGCAAAGTGAAGAAATTAAATTTTTTATCGAATACGAGGAGGTATTTTACGAATTCGATGAATTCGCATGGACGGAAAAAGCGAATAATTATTTTTTCAAAGACATTCATGCAACTCGAGATTATGGGATGGACGAATTTCTAATAAAAATTATCAGACAAATGCCAACAAAGATTGAGAGTTTTGACGAGGACGCCATGGATGAAAATGATGATTTCCCCTCTTAACGTTTGTTTCAAGTGCTCAACGTATTTTTTCAAGTGCTTAACGTATTTTTCAACCCTCGCCCACGCATATCGATGCGAGAACGTTAGTCTTGTACGAAATCTCGACGTGTTCGGTTGTTTTGGAGATAATCAGTTGCAAAAAAGAAAAGAGAAAAAATGTAAGTTTTAAAAGAGAAAAAATACAAGTTTAAAAAATAAAAAAAAATAAAAATATCGCAAAACGTTTTTTTATAGGGTATTGGTTCAAACCAGAATTTTTAACCTCTCATCTTCGACTTATTTACTGGTTGGAATAAGCGTCGACAAGATGATAAAGGTCGAAGCACATTTATTAAATCACAGGGGTGGTAGACTGATTTTCTCAAGAGATGTTTTGATGAAATTTGACTCCATCAGCGGACCGGATGTAGTTTCGAACATTGAGGATATTTCAGTGGAACGAGTCAAAAACGAATCGAGTTATTGCTATAAATTAATTCAGAAAGAATTTTACGTCTCTATGTATGACTCAACGTTTGACAAATTAGTGTCATGGATTCCATATATCGAAAAATATATGTTGCGCTTAGAAGAGCAAATTCCAAAAATCGAAGTATTTTTGAACGATTTTGAAAATTACCCATACTCAGCTTCAACCAATAAAGCCGAGTTGCGAGAAAAACTCTTGCTCTCTTGTACTCGAGAAGGGGTTGAATTGGAATTATTAACGATGCACTTTGATTTTCTTATCGCTTTGTGTAAAAAATTTAAAAAAAAAATGCGTAACTTTTAATGAAAATATTACGATAAAATATATATGTAATTGTGAAAATCGTAAAAATGAAAGGTTTTTAAATACTATTCATTTTAAACATAGAATATTTATTATGGAAAATTTATTATTCAATGTATTGCAGAAAAAATTTAAACAATGTATGAATTTGAAATAAATCATGTGCTATTTTTTTAAAAAAACAAAAAAAAATATAATCAAATCAATGTATGAATTTGTAATAAAACATGTACTATTTTTTTAAAAAACAAAAAAAAAATATAATCAAAATTAAAAAAAGAAAAAATTTGTATTGGTTTATTTGAAAAAATACCACTCTCGTTTTGATTAAAAAAAAATATATTATTTTTTCATACAAAATTTTTTATTCTGTTTTTTTTTTCTTTTTTATTTGTAAAATGTCTTCCACAGCATCCAATCGTAAGCCAATATCTGGTATATGCCGTTTGAGGTACGTTGGCATTTTTGAATACGTTGAAAATTCAGAATCTTTTTTATTTTCACATTGTTGCTGCTGCTGCCCAAAACCAAAGATTTTTTCCAAAAAATCCAATCTCCTGATTAATTCAGGAACCCATTTTTCCGAATATATTTTTTTTTGATCCTCCGTAAAAGTTTTCTCTGAAATCCCTAAAAAAATTTCTAAAAAATCAATTTTTTTAAGAATTTCAGGGATTTTATTTTTATCAGTCTCTTTTATCGTACTGTCCTTTTCATTCGCTTCCAATCCTAAATAATTTTCCAAAAAATCCAAACGTTATCCTAATCGTGGTATCCACTTTTCGGCATATTTCTTTTTTTTTTCATCCAACGTCAAAGTTTTCTGCGACTCAGGGTTAAAAAATCTTGAGAATTTTCTTTAGATAACTTGTTACCAAATTTATCCATTTTTGAATACTGACGCGTTTCGACTGGAACGTATCAATATATATGCCCAGATTCCTGCAGTTCCTCAAGAAGCTCGTAAATCTCATTTTGTACGCTATTATTTCCTGCCAGGCTCTCGGCTGTCAAGAGTCTTAATCGAGGAACTAGCTCATTGGGATCGTCCCAATAAACGTAATTCTTGGAAGAATTTTTTTTAAAAGTCATCAGTTTTACTCCTTTACCCAAAGGGTTGACGGTTTCTGTGGTCGCGGAACCTGCTTCGATAAATTTTTTTATCAAACGAGTATATTTTTCCCCTTTCGAGGCCATTATCCTCCCTCTCGAATCACCGCCGGTTCGATGAAAATTTGTGTAAAACATAATTTTTTTATAAGTTAATTCATCTTCGTCCGAAAATGGGCGTTCGAGTTTTTTGTAATAAATCAGATTGAACAGTCCTTCCGTGCCTTTAAAATTTCTCGATCCTATGAGAAGGGAATCGTCGGGATTTACGATGATTTTTTGGGACCCTGAGAATCTCTCATCCCCTACAAACTGTGGGCAAAAAACATCATCGTATTTCAACAGATTTTGAGCCAAATCGTCCGCGATTTTTATCGCTATAGGCCCCAATCCACCAACGTGACTGTATGCTATTCTCTTGGGGCTATGTTCAACGATGGATTCATCGTGGATCAAACTAGAATCAGGAGCTTTTCTTTTCGAAGTTCTATCTTCAACGTTCTCTTGAAAATCCATTAAATCTGGTTCTATCGGCTCTTTTTCTTCCACCACCTCCCCATCATCCTCTCCCTCGTCCTCGTATTTGTCAATCGATAAATTTGGATTATCATTTTTTATTTTTTTATTTTCAGCCAAAGTCTGCAAGGGTTCGATAATAGGAGCGTAAGTTTTATTGATCATTTGTAAAGTTTTGGCATCGTGATCTTTCAATAATTGGTATTTTTTTTGATATTTTTCCGCGTGGTTTCTATTAGTTTGGCAACTCGCATACTAAAATAAATTTTTTTAAATTAGAAAAAAATTTTTAAAAAACGTAATTTTTAAAAAAAAGCTCAAAAAAATTTACTTTTTATTCTCCGTCGACTCTTTGTTTTTTCTTTTTTCTCGCGTCATCGTTTTTAAATTTACGTTTTTTGCACGTTTTCTCCTTAAAATGCACGAAAGTACTGAAGCCACAGCGATAACGGCCGGTATTAAATCCAAAATCTTTCATAACGGCAACAAATCCATGCTTTTTAAGAGACCAACATTTTTCGCACAGCTGTTTAAACTGTTTGAAACTCATATCTCCCATTACGTGATCGTCGAAAATGTGCTTTAAATTGAGTTCGTCCTGTCTAAAAATGACCAAGAAGTTGCAATTATCTCTCAAATTATGTTTTTTTACGTTTGCGTAGGACTGAATTTGATATATGATATCCACGCATTTATGTCTACCTATAACGAGAGGTACATTTGAATAACGCGTTGATTCTGTAATTGCACGTCATCGAAAACCATCAGAGTATGTCGTTTGGCTTTTTCCGGAGGGGGAATTTCATGGTCATTGGAAAAAATGCGCAATTCGATTTCTCGCAATTTTTTAAAAATTAGACGCAAAAGGTCGTACTTTTCTTGAAACGAAGTTTTCGTATAAATGTACAGGAAGAAAAAACGAAGCCCGAAAAATGCCCTTATTAGAGTCATGAACAAATTAGATTTTCCGCACCCGCTTGGCCCAATCAGGAGCATTCTTACGGAATCGCCCATGAGTTCACCATTTTTTGGTGGTAATTTTTCTCCCGAAAAATCGAAATTCACGTTTTGTATTCGTAAAGGATGCTCAACAAATTCCATTTTTACAAACAACGAGATATTTATACGTCACGTATTTCGCACCAAACCTTTAGTCGTTTCGAAACTTTTATCGATACTGGATGTTTAACAGATTTTTGGGTGGTTTAAAGCACGAGATACATTTACCCTCGTACAATTATTGTGTAGGTATTTAAAAAAAAATACTAAATTATTTAAAAAAAAAATCGAAAAATGAGTGTCACAATTTTTTACCCCGCTAATGAGTTTTTATCGGTTCGCATCAGCAATCAAAAGTGCGAATTTTGCGGAGAAAGCGGAGAAAGCGATGTGTTTTACGTGAATGAAAATAAAGAGGAAACTTTTAACCCATTTGATCTCATATCAAGTGATTGTAATTTTCTCAATGTGAAAAAACGAAAAAACGAAAATAGAGAGCTTTCCGATAGATTTAAGCGATCCTGATGTACGCCAAAAAGGTGTTTATATAAAAATTGAGCAAAGTGAAGAAATTAAATTTTTTATCGAATACGAGGAGGTATTTTACGAATTCGATGAATTCGCATGGACGGAAAAAGCGAATAATTATTTTTTCAAAGACATTCATGCAACTCGAGATTATGGGATGGACGAATTTCTAATAAAAATTATCAGACAAATGCCAACAAAGATTGAGAGTTTTGACGAGGACGCCATGGATGAAAATGATGATTTCCCCTCTTAACGTTTGTTTCAAGTGCTCAACGTATTTTTTCAAGTGCTTAACGTATTTTTCAACCCTCGCCCACGCATATCGATGCGAGAACGTTAGTCTTGTACGAAATCTCGACGTGTTCGGTTGTTTTGGAGATAATCAGTTGCAAAAAAGAAAAGAGAAAAAATGTAAGTTTTAAAAGAGAAAAAATACAAGTTTAAAAAATAAAAAAAAATAAAAATATCGCAAAACGTTTTTTTATAGGGTATTGGTTCAAACCAGAATTTTTAACCTCTCATCTTCGACTTATTTACTGGTTGGAATAAGCGTCGACAAGATGATAAAGGTCGAAGCACATTTATTAAATCACAGGGGTGGTAGACTGATTTTCTCAAGAGATGTTTTGATGAAATTTGACTCCATCAGCGGACCGGATGTAGTTTCGAACATTGAGGATATTTCAGTGGAACGAGTCAAAAACGAATCGAGTTATTGCTATAAATTAATTCAGAAAGAATTTTACGTCTCTATGTATGACTCAACGTTTGACAAATTAGTGTCATGGATTCCATATATCGAAAAATATATGTTGCGCTTAGAAGAGCAAATTCCAAAAATCGAAGTATTTTTGAACGATTTTGAAAATTACCCATACTCAGCTTCAACCAATAAAGCCGAGTTGCGAGAAAAACTCTTGCTCTCTTGTACTCGAGAAGGGGTTGAATTGGAATTATTAACGATGCACTTTGATTTTCTTATCGCTTTGTGTAAAAAATTTAAAAAAAAAATGCGTAACTTTTAATGAAAATATTACGATAAAATATATATGTAATTGTGAAAATCGTAAAAATGAAAGGTTTTTAAATACTATTCATTTTAAACATAGAATATTTATTATGGAAAATTTATTATTCAATGTATTGCAGAAAAAATTTAAACAATGTATGAATTTGAAATAAATCATGTGCTATTTTTTTAAAAAAACAAAAAAAAATATAATCAAATCAATGTATGAATTTGTAATAAAACATGTACTATTTTTTTAAAAAACAAAAAAAAAATATAATCAAAATTAAAAAAAGAAAAAATTTGTATTGGTTTATTTGAAAAAATACCACTCTCGTTTTGATTAAAAAAAAATATATTATTTTTTCATACAAAATTTTTTATTCTGTTTTTTTTTTCTTTTTTATTTGTAAAATGTCTTCCACAGCATCCAATCGTAAGCCAATATCTGGTATATGCCGTTTGAGGTACGTTGGCATTTTTGAATACGTTGAAAATTCAGAATCTTTTTTATTTTCACATTGTTGCTGCTGCTGCCCAAAACCAAAGATTTTTTCCAAAAAATCCAATCTCCTGATTAATTCAGGAACCCATTTTTCCGAATATATTTTTTTTTGATCCTCCGTAAAAGTTTTCTCTGAAATCCCTAAAAAAATTTCTAAAAAATCAATTTTTTTAAGAATTTCAGGGATTTTATTTTTATCAGTCTCTTTTATCGTACTGTCCTTTTCATTCGCTTCCAATCCTAAATAATTTTCCAAAAAATCCAAACGTTATCCTAATCGTGGTATCCACTTTTCGGCATATTTCTTTTTTTTTTCATCCAACGTCAAAGTTTTCTGCGACTCAGGGTTAAAAAATCTTGAGAATTTTCTTTAGATAACTTGTTACCAAATTTATCCATTTTTGAATACTGACGCGTTTCGACTGGAACGTATCAATATATATGCCCAGATTCCTGCAGTTCCTCAAGAAGCTCGTAAATCTCATTTTGTACGCTATTATTTCCTGCCAGGCTCTCGGCTGTCAAGAGTCTTAATCGAGGAACTAGCTCATTGGGATCGTCCCAATAAACGTAATTCTTGGAAGAATTTTTTTTAAAAGTCATCAGTTTTACTCCTTTACCCAAAGGGTTGACGGTTTCTGTGGTCGCGGAACCTGCTTCGATAAATTTTTTTATCAAACGAGTATATTTTTCCCCTTTCGAGGCCATTATCCTCCCTCTCGAATCACCGCCGGTTCGATGAAAATTTGTGTAAAACATAATTTTTTTATAAGTTAATTCATCTTCGTCCGAAAATGGGCGTTCGAGTTTTTTGTAATAAATCAGATTGAACAGTCCTTCCGTGCCTTTAAAATTTCTCGATCCTATGAGAAGGGAATCGTCGGGATTTACGATGATTTTTTGGGACCCTGAGAATCTCTCATCCCCTACAAACTGTGGGCAAAAAACATCATCGTATTTCAACAGATTTTGAGCCAAATCGTCCGCGATTTTTATCGCTATAGGCCCCAATCCACCAACGTGACTGTATGCTATTCTCTTGGGGCTATGTTCAACGATGGATTCATCGTGGATCAAACTAGAATCAGGAGCTTTTCTTTTCGAAGTTCTATCTTCAACGTTCTCTTGAAAATCCATTAAATCTGGTTCTATCGGCTCTTTTTCTTCCACCACCTCCCCATCATCCTCTCCCTCGTCCTCGTATTTGTCAATCGATAAATTTGGATTATCATTTTTTATTTTTTTATTTTCAGCCAAAGTCTGCAAGGGTTCGATAATAGGAGCGTAAGTTTTATTGATCATTTGTAAAGTTTTGGCATCGTGATCTTTCAATAATTGGTATTTTTTTTGATATTTTTCCGCGTGGTTTCTATTAGTTTGGCAACTCGCATACTAAAATAAATTTTTTTAAATTAGAAAAAAATTTTTAAAAAACGTAATTTTTAAAAAAAAGCTCAAAAAAATTTACTTTTTATTCTCCGTCGACTCTTTGTTTTTTCTTTTTTCTCGCGTCATCGTTTTTAAATTTACGTTTTTTGCACGTTTTCTCCTTAAAATGCACGAAAGTACTGAAGCCACAGCGATAACGGCCGGTATTAAATCCAAAATCTTTCATAACGGCAACAAATCCATGCTTTTTAAGAGACCAACATTTTTCGCACAGCTGTTTAAACTGTTTGAAACTCATATCTCCCATTACGTGATCGTCGAAAATGTGCTTTAAATTGAGTTCGTCCTGTCTAAAAATGACCAAGAAGTTGCAATTATCTCTCAAATTATGTTTTTTTACGTTTGCGTAGGACTGAATTTGATATATGATATCCACGCATTTATGTCTACCTATAACGAGAGGTACATTTGAATAACGCGTTGATTCTGTAATTGCACGTCATCGAAAACCATCAGAGTATGTCGTTTGGCTTTTTCCGGAGGGGGAATTTCATGGTCATTGGAAAAAATGCGCAATTCGATTTCTCGCAATTTTTTAAAAATTAGACGCAAAAGGTCGTACTTTTCTTGAAACGAAGTTTTCGTATAAATGTACAGGAAGAAAAAACGAAGCCCGAAAAATGCCCTTATTAGAGTCATGAACAAATTAGATTTTCCGCACCCGCTTGGCCCAATCAGGAGCATTCTTACGGAATCGCCCATGAGTTCACCATTTTTTGGTGGTAATTTTTCTCCCGAAAAATCGAAATTCACGTTTTGTATTCGTAAAGGATGCTCAACAAATTCCATTTTTACAAACAACGAGATATTTATACGTCACGTATTTCGCACCAAACCTTTAGTCGTTTCGAAACTTTTATCGATACTGGTTGTTTAACAGATTTTTGGGTGGTTTAAAGCACGAGATACATTTACCCTCGTACAATTATTGTGTAGGTATTTAAAAAAAAATACTAAATTATTTTAAAAAAAAATCGATAAAAATTTTTTCGTTCGCATCAGGGCCCAGGGACAAAATTTCAGGCTCGAGTTGCCGCAAATTCTCAACCGATAAACAAACTCAATTTGGCTTGCTTCGATCACGATTTGGCCTATCACGAGAACAAAGACTTGAAGAATCGCCACGAGGCGGATAAAACCCTCGCCAAGGCCGCGAGCGCTCGTATTTTTGCAAGGGACGCATCGTTGGGTGAAAGAATTTCCGCTACTGCGGTTTCGGGATTGATAAATATTAAGCATAAGCTGGGCATGGGAGTCGCCCCGAAAAAAAGAAAAACCAAAACGCTCCATCGGCGTGCAGCGGCGGGGAAACGCGGCGGTTTCCTCCCACTCGTGGTCCCCATAGCTGCAGAGAACGGAGCTGCCGCATCATTGTACAAAACTTCGAGGGATTTACAGGCTAGTAAATAAATGCTCCAAGAAACTGAGAAACACGACAAGGAAATGGAGAAAATAGCCGCCAGCGGTTTGCATCTAAAACCGCACCCCAGGCGCGGGAGGGGTTTAAGGACTAGGAAACGCCAAGGGCGCAAGAAACGGCGAGTTTAACGATTTTACGACGGCTGCTCAGCTCTTAAAAATGGGTGAAAAAATTAGAGATTTTCGAGGGGTTTTTATGAGAAATGCCCTGCCTACTCGTCCCTGGACCAACGAGGCGGCCATAGACGACCCCCTGGACGACATGGACGGGCCTGGAACTCACTGGACCGCATATCAGAAAATTCGCAAAAAAGTTATATATTTTGACAGTTTCGGTAACATTCCGCCCCCTAAAGAGTTGATTGATTACTTGACGAATTGTCAGATCAAATACGTAAGGGATTCCTTTCAAAATTTTGGTCAGTCGAACTGCGGTCCTTTGTGCATAAAATTCTTGAAAAAATGTCCTTCGTTTTAGAGCTATCAGGGAACGACTCGATTTTAAGGGCGGATTAGTTCCCATCGATAATCCTAGACGAGGATCACGAGATCGCCCTGTTATCTTTTCAAGGCTGGAACAGCGTGGCCAGTATTACACCCGAGAATAAAATATTTCATGTGTTACACGGTTGGAAAAAACCCCCAAATCGTCCAAGTGGAAACAGGGAGCTATGAGATTGTAGATATTGAGAAATATTTGCAAAGAGCACTCAGGCCCGAGCATCTCAAGAACCCTCTCAAACCCGAACAGAAACAAGAATTGGGGGAGGAAGCTATCGTTTTATCCAGTAATAATTCAACTTTTCGGACGGAAATTATCTCTCGATACCCTATAGATTTCACGAAACCTAAAAATATAGGTAAAGTTTTGGGATTCAGCGATAAACAAAAGTGCTAGTCCTTCAAGAGATGCTCTAGTCAAGGGTTGATAAAAATACTCTCTGTTGAAACGATCGATTTGCATTGTAATCTTATAAAAAACTCGTATTGCAATGATCAAAAATCTCAAATATTGCATCAAATTTGTATTTTGGAACCGCCGGGATATAAGGTCAATGAAACGCCAACCAACCTCATTTATCTCCTGTTAACCACGAGAGAAATAATTTCCATAGTTTTGAGCTTACGAAACCAAGCGGGCAAGCTCATCGATTTTCGCAAAGAACACATAAATATACGTTTGCATCTTAGAAAAATCAAAAAATAATCATGCCAAAAATATATAACTCGGGTCGCTTGTTCAAAACCAACATTTCCTCCCTCGCGAGTGAAGAAGGAGGAGGATTAGACTCGCGAGAACGTAAAGCTTTTTTTAAAAATCTCGCTTCGTTGAATAAAAAACAAGGAGGCGGCTTAAACTCGAAAAATATCGAATTTCGGAAAAAACTAGGATACAAGGTTAGAAAAAATAGACATATTAAATATTTTGGAGCAACCGCAGGAAGATAAAAGCATCGTTGGGTATAGATACAGGCATTACAAGCCTTTTTCCCCATCCGAACTTTCAAAAGGAAACGAGATACGAATTCCCATACAGTGTAGCGACTTATTTTTACACCTATCCAAGGGATACATTTACATAGAAGGACAAGTGAGCGTCGCGACCGCAAACGGTACCGTGAAATCTGTGAAAAATTCGCCGTTTTATTTTTTTGAAAATGCGCGTTTGGAAATTGGTGGAAAATGCATAGATGAGGTGAGAGACCTTGGTCTTGTAGCTAATTTGAGAAATCTTTTGTGCAAGAGCGGAAGCGAGAGCAAAGCGTCGAGCGCAGTAGGCTGGTTCCCCTCGGACAATACTTTATCCAACAACGCAAAATTCGACTATTGCATCCCGCTCAAGGAAATTTTTCCCTTCTGCCATGATTACAATAAAATCGTTGCTTTTGTAAAACCGGAAATCGTTTTGAAAAGGGCATCAAAGGATAATAATTGCTTCTACCACGGGTTACATTGGTTTTTCGGTTTCGTTCCTTTTCGAGAGACGTTTAAAAAAATTGCAAACAGCTTGAAGAGAAACGACATTTTCGTAATTTACGTAAAAGGATACGAAAAGATGAAATTTCTTGAAAAATTTGACGTAAACGTTCAAAATATCGAAAATTGCGGGCTCGCTTACAAAATTAAGGATGTTAGAAATGGTATCTCGTGCTTGCATCACCGAGAAAAAAACAACGTCTGCGCTCTAAGGATCGTTATTTACGTATTGCTCGTTGTTTTGGTCGTCGTCGTCACAACAACTTTTATTTGCAATGAGTTTTTCTTCTGATATTTGCGGTAAGCACGAGTTCATTTGCACCACGAGTCAAGTGCACGTTAAATCTTATCAAATTTGTAAACAAGAATTGAAATATCTAAAAACAACGGACGTGTGTATATCCTCGGTAGCGTTAATAATCGCATCAGTTTGCAATCTACTCGCAACGGTATTATCTCTACTGAAACAATGAACGATTTCGTTCGTAAAAAAATAGTCGAGGAGCTACATTCTCAAGCTAGGAGGAAATATCCGAGGAGACGGGTTATCGTTAAATCCATAAACGATCTTTTTCAATCGGATCTCATAGACATGAGGAAATTTTCTCGGAAAAATAAGGGTTTCAAATATCTCCATGTGGTTATCAATACCTTTTCAAAATTTGCGTGGGCGGAGGCTCTCAAGTCTAAGACTGGAGACGAAGTTACAAAGAAGATGGAAAAAATTATACAGTCGATTCCGTACAAGCCGCAGTTTTTACATTGCGATGAGGGAAAAGAGTATTTCAACGCAAAATTTAAAGCTCTAATGGAAAAATTCAACATAGTTCTTTACGCCACTCATTCGGTAATGAAAGCTAGTATCGTGGAACGTCTTAATCGTACTCTCAAGACAAAAATATGGAAGCATTTCAGTTTATCTTGAAAATACGAGTACATTAGCGTTTTACAAAAATTGGTCGACGAATACAATTCCTCGTACTATCGCACGATTGGTATGCAACCCAAAAATGTGACCAATAAAGATGAAAGATATCTTTTGAATCACGTTTATCGAAGCAGCCCCGAGAAAAAAACCAAAGCTTAAAGTTAACGATATAGTGAGAGTGAGCAAGTTTAAACACGTTTTTTCTAAGGGCTTCACCCCCAACTGGTCAACTGAGCTTTTCAAAATTCTTAAAATTAAGCCTACTTTTCCTACAACCTACACGCTGGAAGACTACAAAGGTGAACGGATTCTTGGGAGCTTTTACGAAGCGGAGCTTTTGAAAACAAAATATCCAAATGATTATTTAATCGAAAAAGTTTTAAAAACTGATAAAAATAAAATTTTTGTAAAATGGCTGGGCTTTGATTCGAGCCACAATTCTTGGATAAATAAATAAACAATTTTTTTTTATACACAAAAGCATTTTTTATTGAATAATCAATCTATTTCACATTTTTTTTATACATAATCTTTTTTTTTATTTTATTCAATAAACCATTCTGTTTTACATATTTTTTATTATTTTTTTAGCGAAAAATGCCCCCAAGATAATGTATGTATACCGTCTGGGAGGATGCACCTTTTCTCATCATAAGGATTTAATGAGGCTTTTTTTTCTTTGACAGAATAAACGCGATGTAACTTTGAACGAATATTATTTTGAGTAGAATTAAAAATTTTTTTATCGAATAACGCAGATTCGTAATCTTCAAAAGTTATTTTATTCGATACTACGCTACGTTTAATTCCTTTCAAGACTTTTGCAATTTTTGCACGAGTACGGTAAGCGTACATCTTAGAACGTAGACCAACAAATTTGATTATTATAAATCCATTTGCCTCGTCTTTAAATTTACCCAAGATTTTGTTATTTTTTCTTTCAATTTTATAAACGTTATTTTCGGGATAATTAAAAGTGTCAAAAAATTCTGAATTATTTTTTACAATTTCATACACATTGCGCTCTTTAAATTCTAGGATAAAACTGTCCGTGTCAGTATATAACAAGCTACAATTTTCACCGCATTCGGGTTTAATAAACCCATAAAAAAATTCATACATCAAAGTTTTAGACAAATCCAAAATTGCCGCTCCGGCGTAAATCGGCCTGTTTATGGTTACATTGGATTGATTCATTTCTATCGCCACGAGATTGGGTGAAAATACTGTTATCCTGTGAAAATTCGGTTTTGAAAGGTAAGCTTCAATCCCGTAAGGTCCTCCCCAATCTGTTTTTAAGAATATTCGTCTTCTGGCTAATTGATTTTCAAGAAATTTTCCAAAAATCGCCTGAAACAAAATAATTTTTTTAAATGCTTTTTTTTTTTGCAATAAATTTTTTTTTTACTTACGTTATTCAATAACTTGTAAAGATTTTTATCGAATTCGTTAGTCGCTGCTGCACGGTGCAAAGCATTCAAATCTATGTAAGATTTTAGCCATTGTGATTGCCTGAACCTCAAAACTCTATGAACTTTAACTAGTTCCACGTTATACTTCACAGCCTGCTTGAGGTTCCTATAATGAAGAATATATCTGTGCTTGTCTTCGAGGGTGGTCAATAATTTTGGGAATTTTCCATTTGGTGGGATTACGCGCGTTGGTAAAAACGGAAAATCGTTGAAATAATCGTGCAACGATTCTGGTATGTGAAAATCGGCTTCCACGAAGTAATCGAATGGCCCATCGTCAGGGACGTTCAATAAATCAACGCTCTCTGGGTCTACCCATTCAAAGTCACCGAGTGGCAGAAAATCTTTTATAATAAATCCATAAAGGTTGTTCGCGTCGCAATAATACAAATACTTCTCGGGTTTCGACGCATCATATTCCTCTCCCATATATGGGTTATTCGCCTCGGAGTATCTTTTACTGCAATAGCTAAGACCACCGCGCAACGAGTTTTGAATAAAAATAACCATTTCTATATCATTCAAAAGCTTCAATTCGACGTTACAAAATCGTAACATTGCTTGAAAGCTAAAACCAGGGAGGGTTAAAAAATGGGCTGGATCGAGAGAATGCGATTGGTGCATACGAGCCTGGAAGCTTTCGAAAATGTCTGCTAAAAGTAACACGTCCAATTTCAGATATAAATCCGAATATTCACCTATATTTTTGCACCCGAAAAATTCAAAAGTCGTAGCCGCACTTTCGTAGTCTGCATCGGAAATGTCTCTCTCGTTAAAAGTATCGTAAAAGGATTCTTTCGAAGGAAGTTTTTCAACGTTCAAAGAACCCCACGAATCTACAAACTCGTAGGGAAAAATAGCCTTGCGATTAATCATATTAAACTGCGTATTATTGCTAAAGTGTTTGCGTAAAATAAATTTATTTTCATCGGGTAAAAAAGACGCTAATTTTCAAGCGAACAATTTAAAAATTTAAACGAATCTATAAAATTAAAGCGAATTCCCGTATTTGCAACTTTTTTACTCACACAGATATATTTTTCTGTTTTGTGGGGAATCACATTAATATTTCCTAGAATCTGAGTTGCGATATCCGATATAATCAAGTGCATATCATACCTACAAAATAAAAAATAAAAAATAAATTTCTCGTAAAAAAATTTTTTTTTTTTTTTTTATACCTGCTTAAATTATGCATAAAAATTGCGATATCCTAATTGTCCTGATAACGTAAATTACACCCAATATGGGCTGGTCCACGATATACACCTACGCAAAAAATAAATTATTATATAAAGTATAAAAAATCAATAAAAGCAGTATCACCTGTTAAATGGTCGTGATCCCTGCATCGTATCTCCCCTCGTATGAATGGAATTTCACACACGTGACAAGTGGCGTCTACCGCATCGTGAATCGCACGTTGTTCAGATCCAAAGTTCATTGATCTTTGTTTTATCCTTATCTAAATAAAAAAAACACTTGTAAAAAATTTTTATTTTATTCTTTTTTTTCAAATAAAAAAATTTACCTTGTTTACTTGTTGTGAAATCTCTTTGAGTTGATCCACAAACCAAGAAGCACAATCCGGACCACGATTAAATTCGTATCTCGATAAACTATCGTCAAAATTGCATTTCAGGTAGTAGCCCAATGAGTAAATATCATGACGTCTGTACGCGTTCAATGTAGTTTCATCAGCATCAATGTCTTTACTCAAAATTGCCTCTGAATCCGCATAAATAACGAATGGTACTTTTATTTCCTTTTTATGCGATGTAAATTTTAAAGAATCATTCCCTTCTCGAGGTAGCGTTATCGCGCAATTGAATACCTTTTTACAGTCAATCTTGTGGTTCTCCATTTTTTCTTGTTGATAAAAAAAATGCAAGCAAAGATCACAGAAAAATCTTTTCTTTTTAGTTTTTGGTGAAAAACGTCGCATTAATTTCGAGAGATCTTTAATCCAACAAAAATGATTACTACCATTTTCAGAAGTAATCATTAATAAATTCACATGTTTATTATAAAGTCTCTTGCACAAATGTGCAGTCCCAATCATGTCCCTCCCATTTTCTTGATCAATAAACATAACGTTTATTGAAATCTTATTTCTCTTTTCGAAAATTGGGATTTCATTCAATTTTATAGGATTACTCATCCCCCTGAAATCGTACTTTTTTCCTTTGAGATTCGCGTAACGGGTTGGTCCATGGAGATTACCACGGTCAGGAATCTCTAAAGCTGCCAAAAGACACAGTTCAAAACAATCATTCTCGTTAGTGTGTATGTTAATAACTCCTCCGGTTTTTGAAACCCAATCCGGCACATCGAGATATGAGCCTATCGATATAGGCGAATATTTCACAACATTGATTGAAAAAAATTTCGCTTCTTTAAAGGCCCAACCACTTTCGCGCTGTACCTCAAAATCGTCGATAGATGATAAAATTTCCTCTTTCACTTTATCAAACCACTTTACCAAATTTGTGGTTCTAAAAATTTCATCGTACTTCACTGTAAATTGTTTTTCTTCCAACTTCAATTCAAAATCACCGTAAAAAGTCACATTCACTTTAATATTTTTCAAATCGTTCAAAACGCCCTTAACAAAGTCACACACTTTATCTCTAGATGCGTCAAAAAATCCACCCACGTCAAAGTTTCTTACGAAAGCGATTTCGGAAAAGTGATTGGGTAACTTGAAAAGCGACTTGTAAATTTGAATCGCGTTTCAACATCATCAACTTTTTAAATATAATTCTATACATTAAAGATTCTAAGGAAAATTTAACGCCCACTGGTGCATATCCATTCTCAAAATATCTTTGTACCCAGTTCACAACTTCGTCGCAATATGTAACAAATCGATCGAAACTAACCTCATCGTTTATTACACTCGTGAGACCATTAACCTCTTTTTCGGATTTTAAAAATTCTGCTTTGACGTCCACCATTTTTTTTTATGTTTTTAATCCTTATCCGTATCCGAATCGGAAATGATGTCCAAATTCAAATATCGTCGTGTAGTTCTTAAATATGCGTCTCGATCTATTCTCCTTCTAACAAACGAAGGAGTTGATCTAATGATCTCAATGTTAAAGTGGAATTTTTTTTCCCATAATGTGATTTCCGGTTTACCATCCACCATGCGGGTAATTGATTCAAATTCCTTTTTACAAAATGGACAAACTTTATTTCGCAACATCCACTGTCTTATACATTCGAAACAAAATTTATGCACGCAAGAACTCAAAGTCGCCACGTCTTGCAATTTTTCCAAACAAATACCGCACTCTTCCTCCTCCTCCTTCCCCTTATCACTATCTTCTAAACACACCAACTCAACATCTTTATCGACTTTGTCTAAAGGTATTGGTTTTTTTCTCTCACAAACCGTCGCGAGATCCATAAGAGATGCCATTTACTCGGTTACCAAAATAAAACTACCTAAAACACCCTTTTAATTTATTTGTATACTATTTAAAATATTTACTCGAGAAATCGTAAGATAACTAATCCACCCCTCTCCCTGACCGTTGTAGCATCCCCTTTTCAAATATTCAAATATATTAGATACTAGCATAGGTGTGAGGGGGGGCTCCGCCCCCCCTGATCTATTCCCGGTGTTTTTGTTATTGACTTTTTATTATTATCATGTTGTTATTGTCCAAAATATATATCAATTTCAAAAAAAATTAACGCCTTGAAATAAGCTAAAATTTTTTTCTTAATGTAGACCTTTTACCAGTTCAAATGTGACCAATAAGATAAAATTTGTAGTAAATTCAAAGGAATGGTGTAATTTTGAAAATGGGCCAGATCAGGCTATTTTTGGACCTTTGAAGAGACATATTTCGGGCCCATGAGGTGCTAGAGGACTAAAACTTTGGCTGAGGGACTTTTTTATCACCCCAAACTATACCCTAAAATTTGAGTTGAATATATATAATACTAGCAAAAGTTGGAGGGGGGGGCTCCGCCCCCCCCCTGTGTCGCATTTCCTTCCGTTTGTGTTGCTTCAAAAAATCATTTTTCATTGCAAATTTATAATTATGCAAACGCATTCAGAATTTTCGAATGAGACTCAGTCCCTCCTGTTCACATTTACTTCAATACTTTTCTGTTGATTGAAAAAATCATGTTTCTCTTCAAATTTATAATTATGCAAAGACATTCAAACTATTCAGAGCAGCGTAGGTGAAACATTAATGAAAAATTATAGGTTCTGATTGATTCTCTAGTTATAATAGAGAAAATAAAAAAATTTAACTTAGTATACTATAAATTAGTGCCAAATTAAGTAATACCAATTGTGACAGTAACATTTAATCATATTTTTTAGGTATTTCACTTTTTAAGCAAATTTACAAAAAATTTTATATATCCTAAAAATAGTAAAAATTAAATGTCTCCAAAAGTAAGAAATCTGAGTCAGAAAACTATAGCCTATGTTATCCGAATACTTTTATTCTTTATTATGACACTGGTTTCATATCAAGTGGTTCCGCGGTTCTTGAGTCATTATGGTACAGACAAACAGACAAACAGACAAACAAACAAATATATAATATACAATAATATAATAAAAACAAACAAATAATATAATATACTATACCCTAAAATTTGAGTTGAATATATATAATATATAGTAAAAAATTTTAAAAATATTTTATAAAATTTTAAAGATACCTCCGTTTTGAATAAAAATTTCAGAGAATACGTAAAAATTAGTGCTGAATTGAATACTATGAAGTGCGATACCAAAATTTTTCGATAGTATCGAGATATTTCAATTTTTAATAAAATTTTTAAAAAATGTTATCAAGTTCAAAAATACTAAAAATTAAATATCTCAAAATCTACGATAGTTAATCAGAAAATATAGGGCCTATGTCACCCGCATTTTTTTTTTCTTCATTTTGACGCCGGTTTCATGCCAATCGGTTCGGTGGTTCTTGAGTCATTAGGGTACAGACAAACAGACAAACAGACAAATAAATTTTCAAATATATATAGTATTAAGATATAGTAAAAATTTTTTTTTTTTTTTTTTTTTTTAATTTTAAATACATCAAATACATCGTACGTTTTTAATAAAAATTTCAAGTACGCATAAATTACATTTTAATATAGAATATAAATTACATTATAATATACACAGACCCACAAATAAATGATTAGAAATACCATAAAAATAAAAATAAGAAAAATATTTTTTTACCAGCTTTAAAAATATTTTATAAAATTTTAAAGATACCTCCGTTTTGAATAAAAATTTCAGAGAATACGTAAAAATTAGTGCTGAATCGAATACTATGAAGTGCGATAGCTAAATTTTTCGATAGTCTCGAGATATTTCAATTTTTGTTAAAATTTTTAAAAAATGTTATCAAGTTCAAAAATACTAAAAATTAAATATCTCAAAAACTACGACAGCTAATCAGAAAATATAGGGCCTATGTCACCCGAAGACTTTTTATCTTTATTTTGACACCGGTTTCATGCCAATTGGTTCGGCGGTTCTTGCGTGATGAGTGGACAGACAGACAGACAGACAGACAGACAGACAGACAAACAAACAAATAAATTTTCAAATATATATAGTATTAAGATTTACATCGCTATAATAAGAAAAAAATTTTCAACACGCCCATTCCTTAAAAAAAGTAAATACGTTTTTTCGTAAAAAATAAAAAAATACTCGCCATTTCTAATATTCATTATAAAAAATACCCATATCATAATTTTATAGCTTGACACTTTAAATAAATAGACACCCTCCAAACGATTCTTTTACACATACGCACTTAACATTTACATAACTATAGAACAAAATATTCATTCAAAAAATTTGTCAACACACACCCTCTATAATACTTTTATTATTGACATCACCTGACGAAACAAATTTAAGATGCACCCCCCTCTTCAAACTCTGATTTTAAAAAATATTATGAAATACTCTCATATCCATAAAACGAATTTTTTTGACCTATACTTACAATAGACACAATCCTTTTATACCTTTATTATTAAAAACACTTATATATATTTTTTTAAACACCCAATTAACAAAAATACAAATTTAAAATGTGCTCCTCTTCAAACTCTGATTTAAAAAATATTATAAAAGACACCCTCTCAAAACAATCCTTTTATACAAATAATAATATTTTACCTTTATTATTATTATTAAAAACACTTATATATATATATATATATTTTAAATATGATACTGATCTCGTCTACTTAAAAAAATCTTTTTTTATAAACACCCACTTAACAAAAAATTCTTTCACCCTGTTTTATAAACTTTATTGAATAAAAGACAATTTATGACAATTAAATAATAAAAGTATAAAATGTGATCAAAAAAAGTTTTTCTTTTCAAGTAACTACAAAATATTACTTTTATTATTATCAAAACTTGAAGAAACAAATACACAACTGCTAACAAAAATATTATAAAACTAGTATTTCTTTTAACCTATACTCTCATACGATCCTTTTATAAAAATAATATTATACCCACTTACATATTTTTTAAATATGAAACTGATCTCGTCTACTTAAAAAAAATCATTTAACCGTTTTTTCATTTTTTAGATTAAGGATAATTTATGTCAATTAAATAATAAAAGTATAAAATGTATTCAAAAAAGTTTTTATTTTTTCATTTTCAAACAATTACAAAATTATTTTATGTCTTCGTCGCTCTCGTTAGAATCTTCACTAGAATCTTCACTAGAATCTTTGTCTATTTTTTCATAAGGGCTTAATTCGATTTTTTCTTTACAAATTTCAATGCAAAATTCATCATATTCAATATTAGATATATCAAAATGATTATTAATATTCTCATCCCATTCGTATTCTGTAAATCCATAATATCTTATTTTTCCATTAAAAATATAAGCATTCCTATCTTGAACAATAATTTTTTCCGGTTCGTCTTCATTTCTCCTTTCAATCTCCAGATTTACATATCTTTCTTCCATATCAGTTTGTAATTTAAAACAAAAAACATCAAATCCCTTCACATCATCTATGCTTTCTGATGTATATATATACACAGTCTTACTTTCACAAAATCGATCCTCATAAGATTTAAATGGGTAAAATACTCCATAACCCCCCATTGAAAAAGTTCTTTTTTTATCTTTTTCACATCTCCCACAACATTCTTCATCCACAAGCTAAGTATCTACCAAATGAACTTTAATTTCTTTTTCCACTGAAGAAAATACTCCAAATTCAAAAGCAGTAAGTGCAAATAGTTATGAATGATAAACGTTATAATGTATTATACTCTCGTAGACTTCCATCGGTGGATGGTGTAAGACTAATAACATTTTAACTGGTGAATTTAACAATGCGATTTAACTGCTACCTAAACTTTCTATTAATAATGACAGCTGTTAAAAATAATAATTTTTTATGCCTTTCTAAGTGTTTGAGTTTCAAGCTTTTATATTTTGGTAACTTTAGTTATTTAATCTTAACAAACAAACAAGTTTACTTATGTTGGGTCTCGTACTTTACCATCGACTGGTGGAAATTGTTATAAGAATCAATTAATTTTTTTTATGCTATGACTTGAAAAATTATAAATAAAAATATCTTATTTATGTTTTGATATTATGATAGTTGCTTAAAAATTGTTAAAAAAATGAGTATTAAGTTTTAGCAGCAAATTATTGTTTTATCGTTGTAATGTAATGACCCCTCCATATACATAAATCTAGTATATTTTACACAATCTAGAAATATACACCTTATTTCTCTAGCAAACTATCTTGCATATGAAATTCCCTAGTAACTAAAATCGCCTTGATATATTTAAATAATACCAATAATACCAAGCTCAAACATAGAAAGTAGGATACGTAGTTCTCTATTATATCATTTTTGACAAAAGTATACAAGGCTAACAGGACAATAAAAGGAGAAAGGTGCGAAATAACTCATCAGACGACTCATTGGAATGCTCATCAATTTGAACACACATCGATCTCGACTTTCAAGAGAAACAGTTTAAAAACATAAAGACTCTTATTTTCTGAATTACGTTAATTAAAGTGTTCATTATTAAATTAATTGTTCATACTTGTTAATAACTAATCTCATTAAACTAAATAAACTTTATAAATAAAAGAGTTCATCATTTAAATCTTATCAAACTGGTATTTATTTAAACCGCCTTTTGCAAGTTAAAAGATAGGGAACCCGTTTAATACGTACTTACAGTTTTGGCCAAATCACTAGGCCAATTCCGTAACATCGTCAAACTTTAGGAAAATTGAGTACAAGTCTTCACCAGGAATAGTAAAATGTGTACAAACTTAACACTATAATAACTTGTAATAAAATGCTAATATGTAAATAATAACATTTATTTATTTAATCAATAAAGATTATTAAACAAGGATCAAAAAATTATTATTTTTATTTTATGTTTATTATTATTAGTTTATACTTAAATATTAACAGCATTCCGGAGCTCTGTAATCACCGACATTTTCTAAGGGGAATAGATAAGAACTTATGAATTATTTGATAAAAAATAATTATCGAATATTAAAAATCGGAGACGATAGCGGTGTAGAGGAACTAAAAAGAAAATTTTTTGTAAGAGGAAAACTTTTTTAATATCTTTTTGGCTTCAGTAAATCAGGAACCGATTAGCCCAAATCAGCCTAAAGTTACTAGATTCTCCATAGAAAATGTCGGTAATTACAGAGCTCCGGAATGCTGTTAAGCGATTGAAAAAAAAAAAAATTTTTTCTTTGCATGTAGATTATATGCATTGTTCCACATAACATGCATAAGAACATTACAATAAACGTTCTTGTAAGACATTTTTAAACCTATAAAAGAATGTTAAAATGAATGTAGTTATGAATGTTAAAATGAAGCTGGAAATGAAGGTAGTTTTCTTTGCCTGGGTTACAGGATCCATTTAAAAATATCACATTAAAGATAAAAAATAAATTTTGACTTGAAAAAAAAGTGTTTTTTGGTACAAAAGAAAACAAAAGTTTTCACAATGAACAAACAAATCACAAAGTCTATTAAAAACTACTACAAGAAAAGTTGGATAAAAAAATAAACGAGATTTGTACATAAAACACAAAATTTTTCTAATAAATATTTTTCTAAAACACACTGTAAGTTTAGATATAATGCTAATAGTATCTATTACGATTATAAAATCCTTGTCTTCAAAAAAAATTTTTTGCACCGGGAAAGTAAAATTTTTGAAAAAAGTATTTTTCAGATACAACTTTAATCTGTATTCTGATAATTCAGATATAATTTTGATTGTTCCAAATTAAAATCATTATGTTATCTAAGTAAAACTAATTTATTAAAAAGCGGACCATGAGAAAAATTTCTAAGAGTCTTACGCACATAAAAATTAAAGTATTTATACATATAGTTTTTTAAAGATGCTACTAACTTGGAGTAATGATAGAAATACATACTTATGAATTCACTGAATACTTTCAGGTTATTGAGGCTAGTTCCACAAACCTACGTAAGCGCAGAAACGGAACCGCAACGCAATGCGCACAGCTCGATTTTCGTTTGTGCACATGCGTATTGTGCTGTGCGCATTGCGTTGCGGCTCCGTTTCTGCGCTTACGGAGGTTTGTGGAACTAGCCTAAGAATAATACTAAATGAAAAATCGGATCTTAAAAAAAAAGCGTTTGGCTTCAAAAAAGCTTTAGTATTTAAATTAAACTAACTTTGTAAGAACTAAAATAATTTTAAATTATTTTATAACATTGTTTGATTTAAGGAATTATGATTGTAAATATAAAATTTGAGTAAATATGCACCAACGAAATTTTTTTATAATTTGCAGTTTAAAATAAAATTAGTCCAAAAAATATTAAAAAATGTGTTTATTATGTAATATTAATGCAAAAAGAATTATTTTAATTTTATAAATTATGAAAAATCATTATTATATTAGGTTATGGTACTTGCTAAAACTTAGTTTTCACTGAATAATTAATGATTGAACGTGGTAGCATAGATAAAATAAATTGGAAATATAATCTTTGACAATTTTAATTAAAATATTATATTTAACTTTTTTAATTTATAAATTAATAATAAAATATTATTTGTAAATTTAATTTAATTTTTTTTTTTTTTTTTTTTTTTATGGGAAATATGTGAATCTTACATCAGCCATGGAGTGTTTGCGGGCCTTAAAGACCCGCAAATTTCCATGACCGCCCAGTTGCACAATGTGCACAACTGCGAGACCACCGACGAACGCGGTCGCCGGCTACGCCCCAGATTCTTACTGGATAAACACACTTTAAACCCCCTGCGCTTGTTTGTCCCAAACCGGAACTCCCTTTTCAGGTATAACTTCAGTTTGGGACGCGCAGCCTAGGCAACTGGCCGCTGCCTTCCCCCTGCCTAGTGACAGGAGAGCAATCTACGATAGAAAGCCCTCCTCCTTTTTCTTCAACAAGGTGGCCCTTACGTACTCTGCTACTTTGTTCCAGTTTTCGGAACTCCGTAGCATTTCCGGGACCACCGTCTCCGGCCTCCAAATCGGGAAGGGCGGGCGCCCCCCCGAGTAGCGAACACATTCGAAGAATGTGTGCTCTACTGTATCCTTCTCGCCTGGGCAGTGCAAGCACTCCTCTGTTGCAACCTTATGCCAATGCCTCAACATGACACGGAAATACCCGTGTCCGGTTAAGAACTGGGTAAGGTGGAAATCCACCTCCCCATGCTGTCGTCCCATCCATGCCTGCAGGTTTGAGATCAGTCTGCGCGTCCATAGAGCATTCTTCTCTTGGTTCATTTTCCATCGTTTATTCCATGCTTTCATAGAGTTGAAGCGGGCGCGAGTGGAAGCCACTTCGCGCTCATCTACGCTCTCGTAGATGAATTTCCGCTCCAACGCTAGCAGGTCGATGGGTATCACCGAAGCAACAACCTGGATCGCCTCGAGCGATACCGTATGGTACGCGCAGGCGATCCTCACTGCCGCTTGCCTCTGTACAGACGATATCTTATGTCTGTACTTGGCAATTTCTGTGGTCTTCGCCCAGACTTCTGATCCGTAAAGCAGGACAGAGTTGACGACTGACATCAGGAGCCTTCGCTTCCCTGGTTTGGGTCCCCCAATGTTGGCCATGAGCCTTGACAGGGAGGATGCGACCGACGCTGCCTTTTCACACGACCTCTGAAATTGCTCCCAGAAGGTCAGCTTGTTATCAAGCTGAACTCCCAGGTATTTCACCGATGTTCTGGTTCGGATCGTGTGAGGGTTTCCGCCGTCGTCGATAATTACATCGAAGTCGGTGGGAACCCTTCGACGGGTCAGCAGTACAATCTCCGTTTTTGGGATCGCAAGCTGGAGCCCGTGATCGCCCATCCAGAGGTTGATCCGTCTCATGACTAGATTCAACCTCTCCTGGGTCACTTCCATGTCCCTGCCAGTTATGGTCAGGGCCACGTCGTCGGCGTACCCGATCAGGGAAACTCCTTCCGGGAGGTGGACGCGCAACAAGCCATCGTAAAAGGCATTCCACAGGTCCGGTCCAAGAACCGAGCCCTGCGCGATGCCTGCACTCAAAACCCTTTCACGCCTTCCATCGAGCGTGTCGTAGAGCAGTCTCCGGTCCCGCAGGTAATCCTTTAGTACGTTACCCAGATAGCTGGGTATCTGGAAATCGTACTCGAGAGACCGGATCATGTCATCCCACCTGGCCGAGTTGAAAGCGTTTTTGACGTCCAGCGTTACCAGAAGGACGTCCTTGCGAATTGCAGGCCGCTTTTCCCTCTCAGCCTTTACGGTATCCACGACACGCCGGATGGCGTCTATCGTGGAATGCCCTTCACGAAAGCCATGCTGCTCCTCGGAGAGACCACCGCCCTCCTCGATTGCCCTTCTGAGCCTTGCCCGGAGCATACTCTCCATCACCTTACCAATGGTATTTAACATACACAAAGGTCTGTAAGATGATGGAGAGTCCGGGGCTCCTCCCTTGCCCTTGTTCAAGAGCACGAGACGTGCCACCTTCCACTGCTTTGGGAACACTCCAGCCACCAAACACGCATTGAACATGTTTAACAGGATACCAGGGATTACTTTAACCGCTCTTTTGAGCACTTCCGCTGGTATCCCGTCCGGCCCCGGCGCCTTACCATTTTTCATGGCCTTTATGGCCTTGACCATCTCGCCTTCGCTGAACAGCGGCACTTCCTCCCTGGGTATCACCTCAACCGGGTTTTCCCGGATGGGCCTTTCAGGGAAGAGAGCACCGACGATCCGTTCAGTCGACGCCGCGTCCATCATGTTGTCGGACCCCCGGTTTAACTTGCCCATTACGACTTTGTAACCTAGGCCCCAGGGGTCCTTGTTTACATCATCGCGTAATGAACACAGACATCGGGCCTTGCTTTGACGGATGGCCTTGGCCAGCCGGTGTTTGGCGTCCTTGTGTTCCTGAGAAAGCACGGCAGCCTCAGGTCTGTCCCGCGCTCTTTGCGCCTTTCGTCGTGTCCTGTGGCATTCCTTCCGGAGCTCAGCTATTTCGGGAGTCCACCAGTACACTGGCTTTCTCCCTTTCCAGGGCCTGCGGCGAGGCATCGAGGCATCACAAGCCCCGCATAATAGAGACGTTACTTTCTTAACTAAGATTTCAGCCTCATGGGGACTTGTGGCCCCTCCATGCCAAGCAGGGATGGACGGTGACTCGATTCGAAGATACTCCTCTTATCTATCTTCGTCCATTTTTGGAACGTTCCAACCCAGGGGGCGCCTCCTGTATGGAGGTCGTTGTGAGTTTCCTTCCAATACCCGGAAGGCGATGTAATGATGATCACTACCATTGTATTGATCATCCATCACCCTCCAGTCGCCTATTCTCCCGGACGCAGCTTCTGTAGCGAAGGTTATGTCCGGGATAGAGACACCCCAACCCGGCCTCTCGTAGGTAGGCCTGTTGCCTCTATTCTGGACCACTAGTTTGCACCTAGTGGCCATTTCAAGCACCATTCGTCCCCTGGGATTAGTCGTTGGCATCCCCCATTCCAGAGCCCTGGCGTTGAAGTCTCCACCAAGGATGATGCGACCAGTCACCGTTCGGACCGTGTTCTCGATGCTGGCCAGCTTTGTGGCCAGCTCTGCCGAGTTGTCGTTTGGGGAGAGATAGCAACTTATATAAGTTGTCTCCCCGCACTTGGCCCAGACGTGGCAATTCCCTTTCCCTTGTTGGGTAAGGGACGTTTGGGCTCTGCCTCGAAGCCATATGGCGCAGCAGCCAGTGTCATCGGAAAGCCAGTACTTGTGGTTCATGTTGTAATATTGCTCGCTTAGTAAGAGGATATTTGCATCCTCTTCGCGAGCAATTTGATCCAACAATGCACCAGCTTCCCGTGCGTGTCGCATGTTCCCTTGGAGAACCTTGATCATTTCCGATGACACCTGCTTCTCGCCAAAGCCAGAGCCTCCCGGTAGCTGGGGCAGTTTCCCTCACCAGGATAGTGCTCCGTCGAGCACTTATCCTTTCTGGACGTGCAAAGGAAGCACTTGGGCTTCTCTTTGTCACATTCCGTCCTTTTGTGGCCATTTTCGCCGCATTTAAGACACGCCTTACTTCTGTCTGGGCCTTTACAGACATATTGACTATGCCCATAGCCCAGACATTTGAAGCAGCGTCGAGCATCCGCACGGAGGCGCACTCTGCTTGATGCCCAGCTAATCTGGATTTTGCCCTTTTTGGCCAGGCGCAAAGCGTCGGCCTCAAGCAGGTCTACCACAGCCATCTGGCTTGCTGTACCTTTGGTTTTGAAAATGGTGACCTGGAATAGGTCGCCATTTTCAAGACCTACAGCCTTGGCGACAGCTGCCTGAATCTCTTGCTCATTAGTGACCCCGTCCAAATCTCGAATTTCGAGTTTTAGAGTGGGTATCATGTCACGAACATTTGACTCAGGGCCCGTGACTGCCTTAACTGCTTCTTCAAGCTTTTGCCTGTCCTCAATGGCCTCCAGTTCTATAAGGACGCTGCCGTTCTGCGTTTTCCTTATCCGGTGGACCCTTGTACCGGACTCTTCGAGGTTCACGCTCCTCTTTAATTCAAGGAGCGTTTCCTCGTAGCTTTTTCCCGCCGCCGGAGTAATCTGGAAGGCTTCCTTCCTTCTCCTAAACCTGCGTTTCCGCCTCGGTTTTTGAGGTTCCTCCACTTTGAGCTTTTCGCTCTGCTGCTTCGCTTTCGGCTTATTCCTCTTTGCCTTCTTCTTGGCTTCTTTCCATTTCTCTTGGGGTTTTCCCTGTTCCTGCTGCTGCTGCTGCTGCTGTACCACCTGCTGGTCAGACTTTTCAGTCTGAACAACTTGGCCGGTTTGCGGCCCCCTTGTTTGCTGTGATTTGGCAGCCGCTAACCTTTCTTTCTTCTGCCTTTTCTTTTCCGCCTTATTCTTGCGCCTTTTGCTCCCGTCGTTGGGATTGTCCGACTTCTCCCCGTCCGGCAGCTGAGGCTTTGGCTGCTGCATGTCCTTGCGCTGTTGGCTCTGCGCTCTCACTTGTTGCAGCAGCTGCTGCCTCTTCTCCTTTTCCTGACGTTGTTTTTCCTGCCTTTGACGCAGCCTACTTTCTGCCTCTTTAGATTTCTCTATTGAGAGCACTAGTATCTTTTCAGGCTTCGTCGACTTCCCGTTCTGATCTCGATCATGGGGAGTTTTTTTGGTAGCATGCCTCAATTCTGGAGAGCTATCCGAAAAAGAAGACGATCGGACTCTCTTTGCCGAATTTCTGTCGGCTACCTTTTTGATAGCAGACTCCATCACTTTGGTTTCTCCTTCCAGTCTCTCCCTTATCAGCTCAAGCTGTACAAGGACGTTACCAAATAGAGTGACGCCATTTTTTAGTGGCATGCCGCAGTTCTTTTGTTTCGTTGTTTGCTGCGACATGCTCTCATATGCATCCTTCATTTCAGCGTGGTGTTTTTCCATTGCCTGGACGGCTTCCTTCACCACAGCTATGTGGCGAAGAAAGGCGGCTGGCTTTTCCAGCGCTGCTTCGAAACCTTCATGAAGGCTGCCATCGCTGCCTGCTATGCGTTTAAATTGGTCAGCATAGCTCTCTCGTTTTGCATCTGCCATCCCCTGAGTAGATTCTACCTGCATTAGTTCTACTTGTTCTCCTTGGCCAGCTGCGTTTGAACTTGTCAGGGCTAGGGAGCCCTGTTCGTTATTGTTCTTTGGCGGTTCCTGCACGCTTTGAACCTTATTATCTTTGTTTTGCTCCATCATTATGTTTTGACTTTCCCTCCTTCTAACCTTTGCTGTCTTGTGTGGTTGAATGCGGTACATGATGCAGCCAATCAGCACGGTGATCTCGCAGTGGTCGGCCCCCCGAACTGGGTGTCCCCTAGCGTAGTGGCCTTGTGAAAAGCCTCCCGCTCACTGCAGCAGGGCCCTATCCGGGCGCTACCCGGCACTACTACAGAAAACAAGATTATGCGCCGGCTGATAGAGCAGCCAGACCCGTTAGCTAGACGGCTCCGGGCTCCTGTACTAACCGGCGGCCTGGAGGTGCAGTTCCCAGTTTTTGATCTGTACCCTCTACGGAGGTTGCCATCCCAATCCGGGGGGCCAACCACCGCGAGCCGCAATGATTGGCAGCATCACGCCGCTTGGTTTTTAATCTGAAAAAAAAAGGCTATTTCTGGTGTATCTGTAAGAATTAAGATAAAAAAGAAAAGTGTGTTTAGTGGATTAATTGTTCGGTCTTTCACCGTTCAACACCCCGGGTACTAGTCCCAGGGGGTTGATCAATGTCAGTCCTGCAGATTTAGCGGGTTCGTACCACTCTGGTTGCTATCCAGCTCGCGATATTCTAGCCCGTCGCAAGACAGGAGTCAGACCTGCAACAGCCGTCACCCTCAGTGCGAAGCACAGGGGGGGGAGACCGTTAAAAGTCCTACAGATTGAGGGGGGTTAAGCGATTTCGATGCACTCTGCTAGGGTCTCTCTGGGGTAGGGATCCACGACAGTGTCTTCCTACCGTAATCCGTCAGGAACTTACTGCCGCTGGTTCCTTCACGTCCGAGACATTTGCCCAACACCTGCTGGGGGGATTCAGAAAAAGCCTCGAAAATTTAATTTAATTATATTCTATATATTTAAAATATGTAAAATTTACATACGTCAACCCTGCTCGCATGCAAAAAAATCGTTAAATATGTAAATATTAAACATTTGTTTTTATGGTTTAAAAACTATAAAAAATTTTTAAAAATCTTTCCATTGTTTTAAAATACATTCAGTAATATATTTTGGCAAAATTTCTCTAACTTAACCTTTCTCAAAAGTTTTTGTTGGTAACAAGCTCCATAATTTGAAATTTTACCAAAATTTATTAAAATAAAAAATTTGGTTTTTTACCGAAAAATGATGGCCAATTTTATGCCACTTGAAAAATTCCATGTTCCTTGGTAAATAATTTTTTCAAATAGTATAACAATGTAATTCATGCGGGGTAGGTATGCCTTCAGTTTTAAATTTTACTAAAAGTTGACCTCTCTAAGGGCTTTATTTTTTTAGAAATCCTTTACAATTAGCTTTTACAGTTCAATTAGGGTTTTCTAGAAATTAAATACTAATAATTCCTTACTGTTTCTTCAAAAATTGTAATTTATTAAACAAGCTTAGCTTTAATTCTGAAATATTGCAAAAAATAAACCTTAAATTGTGGTTGTTTTTTGGCTGCTTTAAGGATGCTCTCCTAATTTTCAGCCACATTAAACTCAAGATTCAGAATAAAAAACCAAAAAAAAATCGCCAATAGGTAGTAAACCATCTCCCTGTTGGATTCCTGATTTAGACACCGTTACCGCATTATGACTAGATATTATATATTCAGTATAAAAAGTTTTAGGTCTAAAACGTTGGTAAAAATAGGAACACTTTTTTTCTAATAAATGATCTTTAACAGCGGAGTAAGCTTATTCTCTAGTTTTACACCGATGTTTAATGGTCTTAAAAATCTTAATTTTTCTTCAGAAGCAAATTAAATGTATAAAAATTTTATCAATTTTCTGTCATGGTTTTAAATTTCAAAGACTTTGGATAAGTTCTAAGTTTTTAAATATTTTTTAATTCGCTTCTTTTTCATTATTTATTTAGCAAATAAAATAATTGAAGGCCGGAGTCCCATTTTTATCGTTAGCTTTGCAAACCCATATTTTAGAAATATATCAATGAAAAGAGATTTAATCATTTTTGAGACACCTACCCGACTAACTTTCGATATATCTAAATACATATATTTAGATCTAAATAGATATATTTAGATATATCGAAAGTTCGTCGGGTAATTTTTACAAATACCTAATATTTTTTTTCATCGATTTTTGTGAATTTCGCAACAGTCTATTAAAAATAATTTCAATCATGAATTTTGCACTGGAGTTGAACTATAATAAACTAATGTATTTTAAAATTGCCAAAATTAGCATAAAATTTCAAATAATAAAAAAATTCATTGTCCACAACCCAATTTTTTTCAGTAAAATAACATAAATTATTTATTGCAAGAGCTTTGATAGCTCAGTCGGTAGAGCGCCAGCTTGTCGATCTGATTGTTACAGTTTCACTGCCCCACTCAGAAAAAATATTTTCATTTTTTTTCAAAAATAATTGAAATCTGAATTTATTTCTATCATTGCTCTAGGACTGTGACATCTACATAATGTTATACAAAAAAAAAGGATTTATACATTATGCATTAGGATGCATCTTCATGTTTGTTGCACTAAGCCAAAACTTATATTTCTAATAATGTATCCCTGCGTAAAATATCTTAATTTTTAGAATCTGAAGTCAAATTTGAGATAAATTTAAATTTGAAATTCAATATTTCAGGTAAAATTTTGCCAGTTAAAAAACTTTTTCTTAATTAAAAAATGGCAGATTGATGGCTTCATTATGATATTAACTAAATTATTCTCTGTTGATATCCAAAGAATTTTAACCTTTTCTTTGTCAGAATTTTCCGAAACACCCTAATATGTAACCTAATGTATTGGAAGTCAAAAAGTGTTTTCTGTATTTGTTTTATGTTTTTGTTTTATGTATTTGTTTTATGCACAAGATGTACACAAGTTTGAACACAAGCTTGTACACAAGCTTGTGCACAATATCGCGAAATTTTGTGCATAAAATAGAAAAAAACTTAGTTTTAATAAAAATGGACGGGAAACCGAAATATAGTCCTCTAGAAGTCCAGGTAATACTCAGGAAGGTATTCTTAATAAAAAATATAATTTGCCGAAAAAACGGTCTAAAAGTATTCCAATATGACGTATCCGAAAAACTCTAAAAATACCCGAAAAAAAATTTTCTGCATTAGATTTAGGTTTTCAAGATCAATGAAAATGAATTTGAGATGTAAAATTTCAAAATTTCCTCGTTCAAATTTATTTCGGTTTTCCAATATGGCGGACCCGAAAATTTCAAAACACCCGAAAATGCATTTTTTGCATTAGATTTGAATTTTCAAGATAAATAAAAACTAATTTGAGATGCAAATTTTTATATTATGACCTCGCAAATATTTTTCGGTTTTCCAATATGGCGGACCCGAAAATTTCAAAAACACCCGAAAATCAATTTTCTGAATTAGATGGGTTTTTAAGCTCATTAAAAACGAATTTGAGATGCAATTTTTTATAATTTAATCTTGCAAATATTTTTCGGTTTTCTAATATGGCAGACCCGAAAATTGATGTTCGGATGTATTTGAAGTTTTCCAGTCCACCATATTGGAAAACCGAAATAAATTTGCACGGTCAAATTATGAAAATTTACATCTCAAATTCGTTTTCATTGATCTTGAAAACCCAAATCTAATGCAGAAAATTTATTTTCGGGTGTTTTTGAAATTTTCGGGTCCACCATATTGGAAAACTGAAAAATATTTGCTAGGTCATAATATGAAAATTTGCATCTCAAATTAGTTTTTATTTATCTTGAAAACCCAAATCTAATGCAAAAAATTGATTTTCGCGTGTTTTTAAAATTTTCGGGTCTGCCATATTGGAAAACCGAGATAAATTTTCACGGTCAAATTATGAAAATTTAAATCTCAAATTCGTTTTCATTGATCTTGAAAACCCAAATCTAATGCAGAAAATTTATTTTCGGGTGTTTTTAGAGTTTTCGGATACGCCATATTGGAAAACTTTTAGACCCTTTTTTCGGCAAATGATATTTTTAATTAATAATACCTTCCTGCAGTATTACTTGGACTTCTGGAGGACTATATTTCGGTTTCTTGTCCATATTTATTAAAACTAAATTTTTTTCTATTTTATGCACAAAATTTCGTGATTTTGTGCACAAGCTTGTGCACAAGCTTGTGTGCAAACTTGTGTACATCTTGTGCACAACGTTGTGCACAACACTTGCACAGGATTTTTCGATACGGGAAGCTTAGAGTTTAAGTATTTTTATAAACCACTCGTTTTTTGGAAATATGAACAAACATTATGTTTTCTTATTTTAAGGAAGTTCCGGAATTGAAAAAAATGATGAGATAATGTAACGAAACGTGAATAATATTAAAGCTTAAAGATTTTTTAAGCAAAATAAATTATTTTACCTATGTTGCCGACTTAATTAATTTTTAATGAATAAAAGAAAAGTGGTACTTTTACATTGCTCTTATCGGACAATTGTCTTAGAAAAAACCAGAGCGCTGATGACATAGAATGATGAAATTTAATAAATCTAATTAATAATTACTTAATGATCATATCCCCAATTAGTTTGATTTTCACAAAATTAATAAAATAAATACATAAAAACATATGACATAACCAAAAAGCTCATTATGTTAGTTACGTAATTATTTATGGTTTTCTATATTTTCATTTGCCTCTGCATCAAATTCCAATTCATTTATTATGAATAAATCAAATATTAATAACCTTAATGGAGCCAGTTTGGCTTTTATTAAAGCTCAAAATGAACATAAAAAATATTTTTTGTAGGTACTACCATTTTTATTTTAAGTTTGTTATAATGGTTAATGATAAGTTAATTTTTCGGGTCCTTTGTGGTGTTTTATATTAAACAATTTTTTAAACACAAACAGCCAATCCCGAAAAACTCTTTAGCAGACAATAAGCAAACGATTTGGACACGAAAGAACCAGCGGCAATAATTTTGTATGCACTAATTCGCAGTCAACAGGGTAAACACGAGAAGGCTGTTCAATCCCACCTACAGCTACCAACACTAAATGAAAATATAATTATTATTATTAATTTTTTTTGGCCATTCCTCATCAGTTTTCATCATTAATTTTTGTCATTAAAATTAAAAAAGTTAAAATGTGTGCTATTTATTTGACAAAAAAATTGTACATTTTCATTAAAATTCTTATGTGACATGCCTCATTATGGCCTTATGCATAAAATAATATGTAAACTTGGATTAAATGCATACAAAATTTTTAGTTAAAAAAAATCAGAAGAACTTTTTTTTTGAAAATGCCAATGATGACCGGACAAATCTTAAACATTGTTTTTTTAATCAACAATATATTTACTATATATATGCCATTAAAAAACTTTCTTTTTATGTTTATTTAAACTATTCAAATATTTATAGCAATATAAGTTCATCAAAAGTTCTTTTTGAGGTTAGGTTTGCTCATTTTTTTTTGAAAATGCCAATGATGACCGGACAAATCTTACACATTGTTTTTTTAATCAACAATATATTTACTATGTATATGCCATTAAAAAATTTTCTTTTTATGTTTATTTAAACTATTCAAATATTTATAGCAAAATAAGTTCATCAAAAGTTCTTTTTGAGGTTAAGTTTGCTTATTTTTGAATATTTCTAATTGCTAATTCTATATTTTAGTTTATTTGTATAAAAAATATTAAAATACTGCATAAAAAGAATACGGATCTGGTAAAATTTGAAAAAAATACAAATTTTCACTATTTTTTCTCAATTATGCCGTCAACTGGGCACATTTATTGAAATAACACGAGCTAACATAAATTCAAGTTAAAGTACATAGAAAAACCTATAGTTTTTAATATAGATGGCGCTAATTTCAAAATTTGGCAATTTTTTTAAACTGTGTCCGTAAATATAAAAATTTTTTTCTAAAAAATTGTACCACTTGATACAAACCAATTTTCACGAAAATCTCATTATTTTTTCATGAATTATTCGAATTTAAGTAAAGTGATTTTGTAAAGTAATTCAAAGCAAATACTGCTGAAAAACAATTATTAGTTTAAATTTGATTACATAAGAACTTATTATATCATCTTTTTAAAAATTTTGCATAAAAATAATAGTTAAATACAAATTTACAAATTTATATAAGTTTATTTTTTATTTTTATCCGCGTTTCTAAAAAAATAGTAGAAAAAGTTTAAAAAGTTGTTTTAAATTATGCGCTTAATTTAAAATAGAAAACTTTCAGTAGTAGTTAGGTTAGTCTGTTTAGTCATCTGTTAGGTTAATGGTTGTCCGGACGGATTTCATAGGTGGTGAGCCAGCAGTATTTTTACGGTCCTCGATCGCTAGCCATACGAAACGCGGTAATCCTGAGGCACTCAGCTGGAAAGCCATAGTATTGCTCTGCGCATCCCAGGAAAGATTTAAATAAGGCAGACGGACTACTTTATCAGCCACTGATCAGTGAAACTGGTTCCTTACTGATAAGTTTTGTCACGCTTGTAGGATCAGTTAATGATTTGCGTCTATTTTCTATGCGCACTAACAAAATATTCTTCTGCTATTGTTCATTTTTTTATGTGCTCCAAAAAATTTATTCAAAAACTATATAGCTAAATTTTTCATTCACATAGCTAATTATTTAAAAATGTACTTGTTATTTAATAAAAAATCTAATATTTATTTATTTTAATACAATAATGTTCAGTGTATAAAAATAAAATTAGCAAAATAAACAGAAGATTTAGGTTACAGGTTAATTTTTTTTAAAACCTTTTTTAACTAGTACTTTACAAACATTTAATTAATATCAAACAGGTAAATCGAATATGAATATTGAAAAAATAAAAAGAAAATTGCTATTTCAAAAATATAGAACAACAAATAAAAGATTGAGACAAGAAGATGGAAGAAAAAAAACATGTGATGTAGAAATTGAATCAGTCAATGATTTAGAATCATCAAATCAAAATATAAATTTAAATGATAATGAAATAAAAAACGAAGGTAATATAGATGAACAATATGAGAATTATGAAACTACAAATGATATTATTGATCAAATTCAAAATGAGAAAATAGATAACACAAAGGATGTGAATGATATTAATAATTATGATCAAGGCTATGAGAGTGAAAGAAGTGACGATGAGTGGGTTAATTTTGAAGAAAAAAAACGTTGCTGATGATTTTGACCAAAAGGATGATTGCTCTGGTTCAAAAAATAAAAATGATTTACACCCACATTGTACAAGTATATGTGGTACAATCCAAGAAAAATTAAGAATCTGGGCTATTAAATTTATGGTTTTTCATTTAATTATTAATGGTTTATTAAAAATATTGCAAGACGTTTTACCTTGTTTGCCATTATGTGCTACAACTTTATTAAGAACCGCTAATAATTAAAAAATAGAAAAGTTTATCCTAGAATTGAAAGATGATAAATCAGAATTCGTATACATAGGAATAGCTGAAAATTTAATAAGAATTGTGAACCCCAAAAACCATGAAAAAGAAAAGGTTTTATTGCTTCAGTTTCCTTTATTTAAGACTGGTGGTCAGGAATTCTGGCCAATATTAGGAAAAATATTTTTTCATGAAGATATTTACAAACCTTTTTCCATATCAGTATATCATATTGGCAAACCAAAATTATTACATAGATATTTTAAAAAATTCATTGAAGAACTTAATTATTTACTAGAAAATGGTTTGAAAATTGAAAATGAATTGTTTAAAATAGAAGTCATGTGCTTTATATGTGACAGACCTGCAAAAGCTTTTATAAAAAATATAATAGGTATCCATTAACTATCATAGATATTCATATACAATAAAAAATAATTTAATTAATTAGTTTGTTTATTTTTGTAGGTCATAATGGGACATTTGCTTGTGATGGATGCTGTGTCGAAGGTAAAAGAGTAAATAGTAGAACAATTTTTACAACCATAAATAACAAAAAAAGAACAGATGAATCATTACGTAATTTTGAAAATACAGAGTATCATAACGGAAAAACACCTTTGGTTGAATTAAAGCGCCCTTTCAACATGATTTCTCAATTTTGCTTAGATTTTATGCACTTGTGCTGTTTAGGAGTCATGAAGAAGTTATTAAATGAATGCTGGTTGTCTAATGAATTCGGAACTCGCATGAGCAAAATTAATATTTTGAAATTGACCCAAAGAATGACTAACTTAACTTCTCAGATTCCTTATGAATTCCAAAGGCAATTTTCACAGTCTTTAGCACTTGTAGGTAGATGGAAAGCAACAGAACTTAGGTTTTTTTTACTTTACTGTGGACCTCTAGTTCTGAAGAATTTGTTACCATCAGATAATTATGAGCATTTTTTGCTTTTTCATGTAGCTCTTAGAATATTATGCGACAAAAAAATGATAAAAAATAATATTTTTTTAGACCTTGCCGAAAATTTATTACAAAAATTTGTTCTTCTATGTGGTAAATTGTTTAAATTAGAAAGTTTGGTCTTAAACGTCCATTCATTAATACATTTAGTCGATGAAGTTAGATATTTTAAATGTAGCTTAAGTGATTTAACTGCATTTCCATTTGAAAATGCACTAGGTTATATAAAAAAAAAATTGCGTAGTGGTAAAAAGCCATTGCATCAATACTGTTCAAGAATAACTGAAGAATATTCTCTTAATGAAGAAAAAGCATCTCTACCACCAATACTTGAAATAATCACATCTTCTAAAACTGAATTAGTAAATAAAATAAATGTAACATCAATTAAATAGAAAGACTATTTTTATACTGTCAAGAGACCCAATAATTGTGTTATGTTGAACAGTGGCGATTTCTGTTTAATAAGTAAAATGGAAAGTGTTAAAAAAATGAAATAACGTTTTTTGGTAAAAAACTAAAATTGAATGAAGAAGCTTTTGATGCTCCAATAAAAGCATCAGATTTAAATATTCATAAAGTATCTGAATGTGATTCTAATTGTCTTAATATAAAATTTACTTTACAAGATATTTGTAAAGAAGCTTTATTTTAAAAAATTTTTGAATTAGATGATGATGAAGAAAAATAATTTTATGTTATACCAATGTTACATTAAATTTAATTTTCATGTTTATTAATTTTTTTGTTTATTATTTAGATTTATAATTTTTTTTCTTAAGTTAATTTTTAAGTACTTTTTAATAATACAATATTACATATGTCTCTATTATAATAATATAATTTTTAATTTAAGACTTACTACAAAAAAAAATACATTACATTATTAATCACAATTTTTTATTTTAATCAATATAATACCTTATTTTAAAAAAAAATAACATGTAGCCATTACTATCTTAAGGTATAGACTTAAATTAAAATTGCTAAATTTATAATTTAATAAAGACTTTTTTGTACTATCATTCTAATAACTACTTTATAAGTAGTATCTTATAATTATGATTTTTTATACCTAATTATTTGGCACAAACAACATCTTTTAATACATTTGAAGTTTCTTTGTATCGTTGAGGCTCAGTTTTCTTTATATTATTTATACTATCATCTAATGTCTTAAATTTAGTTTGTAACTGTTGCCTTTCTTCTCCTCTACAAATGCCATGAAACTATTCCAATTTTGTGTCTATATGGTCTTTCATGGACTGAAATTTTTCATCAAAATAAATTTTTAGACCTAGTAAAATATAAATAAAAATAAGACAATGAATGATACTATAAAATTTATTTTAAATAAATTTTACCATTTAAACAACCTTCATTACAGTTTGAAGTAACTTCATTATTTAAGTTTAGGTTAACTAGTTGTTCTGACTGTTCTTTGACCTGATTGATCATTGCGGTTTCATCACTAGTTTTTGATAATGCAGGCAAACTTTTATCAACTAATGATTAAAACAAAATAAAATTATGATGTTAAAGACAAGGTAGAATATATTAGAATTAAAGGAACATTACCAGAAACAAGTCTTTGTAAACTTGGAGTTGGTGGTAAGGCATTCGGAGCGTCATCGATACCAGAGTTTAAATTTTTACATAATAAAGCTTCTTCTTCTGCCTTTTTTAATTTTTTAGCAGCAGCATCATTTTCATTAGACTTCCTTTTTGCTTTACCAGAATTTTCTACAGTGCATGCATTATCTGTTTTGTGTGAATGCATAAAATTTTCAGCTCGACCTAACTGGGCTGCAAAATTTTGTTATAAAAAGAAATTTATCTTAACCTATAGATGATTTAAATAAATTTATATTTATCTTTACCATAAACTAGTCTATTTAGGCGTATAAATTTATGCTTAGGCCAATCTTCTGGAGCCTTTTTCGTTTTTTGCTTTAAAAAATCATTAATTAGGTACTTGTCATCTTCATTATCTTCTTCTATTTTTGGATATGAAACAACATCATTTACGTTCCAGGTAGAGTAAACTACAACAGTTTTAGTTTTTTTTCTCAATATCATCTTGTAATTTTAAAACTACAAATCCCTCTTCTCTGTTAGTAGGCATCTTTAAAAAAATTGAGGTTAAATTTATTTTGTTAAATATGTATAAAAATAATATATATACATATATTTATAATAAAAAAGATAACTTACTGTTTTCATATTTTTCATTTTAAAATTAATAAAAGAATTGTTTTAATAAAAATCAATTATAAAATAATTTTAATTAAATATTGATTAAATTTTATGAAAGTCGTGACTGCAAGCATGCAATTACAATTAATTAATTAAATTTAATTAATTGTAAAAATTATAATAAATGTAAAAAAGTCTACATTAAAAATGTTAAAAGGGTTCGTCCCGTTAATTCGTTTAAAAAAAAAAAAAAAAAAAAAAAAAAAAATAATAAACTTACTTTATTATGCACGAATGACAAAAATTGGTAAAGGTATAAACAAAATGAACAATATTTTTTATCTGTTCTGCGCAACGCAAATCAGTAACTGACTTCGGTAGCGTGACAAGACTGATCAGCGGGAGATCCGTTTGCGTGATCCGTACGGATCACTGACGTCAGGCATTTGATCAGTAGCTGACTACTGCATTAACTGCCCTCTTTCATGGGATGCTCTATACTTAAATAATGTCACGTATATTACCAATACCAAAGACTTTTTTTATTACTTTTGTTTATATATATTCAGTATAAATTCAAAGTATCTTATTAAAAATAATTAAACTATGACGAAAAAATTTATTTATTTCATGTTAATTAGTAATATTTTTATTGCATATGAAAAGTATTTTTTTGTAATAATGTAGCTAATGTAAATGTATTTTTATTTGGACTTGGATACTTTTTAAAAATAAACAAAAATATTCTATATTAACATTATTTAGTAAAAATTAAATAGGTAATTAAAACTTAAATTGTTTAAATTATTTCATTATTAACTTGATCTGTAATATTTATGTTGATTTCATTTATTACAATCAAAAAAAATAAATAAATTTCTATATTAAAAAATAATTATTTAATTCTTATTTTTTGTCTGAAATAATAATTTCAAGACATGTACATTTAATAAATTAAATTAAATTAAATTATTTTGTACTCAGTAATAACAATAATAATATAGTACTTCTTTTTTTATTATAGTTTGTGCTAACACAAAGTATACTTTTACGAAATCCGCATTCGTAATA
This sequence comes from Anagrus nilaparvatae, assembly GCA_022575985.1. Lineage (NCBI taxonomy): Eukaryota > Metazoa > Arthropoda > Insecta > Hymenoptera > Mymaridae > Anagrus > Anagrus nilaparvatae. The sequence goes on along the minus strand of JAKSXM010000147.1, from coordinate 17,892,740 downwards.
AGGCAGGCCATCATATACCCATCCGAGTACCGCGTTACATTGTATGTTATTTTATGCATTTATGCCGTCGGATGGCCTCTGTAGTCGCATGGCTAGCATATGCCCCGCGTTGTTCCATCTAAGGGATATCTGTTCAGGCGTGTTTATAAATTCGTTATTATTTTTTTCAAGTGTATTTCAAATTTTTCAGGGGATAGTTAAAAAAAAGAAAATTTTAATTCAGATAAGTATAAAAATTTATAATATTTTTTCTAAATTAATGTAAAGAACGTAATTTCTTTGTTATGATTTCTTTCAGTATTAAAATTATGTTTCTGGCAATATACATATTATACAAGTGATAGTTAAAATGATTTCTGCAAATTGCATTTGGTATGTTATCCTTTCAAGTAATATTTTAAGTGTGTATATTTTTAGATTATTATTAATAGAATATTATTTTATAAGCATATTTATTTATTTAACAGATTTGTACTATTTTTCTTTACATCACTAAAAGTTCAAGATGGATTTTTAACTGCTTTATTTTATTTTTGTCATTATGAAGATGATGTTTAACACTCAGGAATATATTATCAGTAACATAATACATTTAAAATTAATATTTTTGTTCTTGATATTTGCTTTTTTTTTAGGGTTTTTAAGTTCATTTTTTACACCAGGAATCAGTGTTTTTGTGATTAATTGACAACATTAGAATGAAATGTAGCCGAGTTGGAGGAGGCGCAACTAGATATTATAAAACAAATTTTGAACCAAATTTTTCTTTTATTCATCGAGTTGTTCCAGAATTTTACCATTTTTAGTTCATTTTTAGGTATCGGGAATCAGTATTTAGCACATTATTTAACAATTATTATAATTTAAGTTTAACTTATTTTTTTGTATAAGCTCATGTATGTTACGTGTGTGTAATGCATATGCGTGTGCACAGCACGTGCGTATGTGTGTGTTTGTTTCTTATGTTATGATGAGATAAAAGCCAGCTGACACGAAATTTTTATATTAAGAAATTTTTTTATATTAAGGAATTTTTATAAAAATTTAGAAAGTCAGTAATGACATAAGTAATTAGTATGCTAATCAAAGTTACTAATTTGAATATCGAGGACTTCGCAGAAGTAATTATTAGCAAAGGATGTGAAGAGACGCTACAAGAAATTTCGACAATTGGGTTACACCTCTTAATTAATTTGGCAGAAATACACGTCAATAGTCAATCACTATAAATAGGAGCAGTTTTGGTCATCTCGGCCTCTCTCCTGTCAAGAACTTCATAATAGAACGTACTATCTTGTATTCAGAATTTAGTAAAAATTTAGTACTTTTGTTAAACAAATTAGCAACGAAATTATAAATAAAAGTTTTTGTTAATTTCGCACTTTGAGCGTCCAGGAAGTACCCATATAGGTTTTTTTGGTCGCGATTCAAGAATTTCGACTCCTTTTTCATAAATAAATACTAATTTACCAATAAAAGGGGAGTTTTTTTTGTTTCCGCATTTTGAGCATCCATATTAGGTCCATTTAGGTTTCTTCTGGGTCGCTGATTAAGAAAATCATGGAAAAATATTTATTAAAGAATATTTATTACTCAAATAAATGAAATGGTATACTATAAAAATATGTCTCAGTAAATTTTAATGTGTCTGTAAAATTTATTTAATCTTTTTTCAATAAAATATTCAGCCAGTTTTAAACTTAGGCTTTAAGGGTGGATCTAAGAGATGAAAATGGTGGTAAATGATACTTTTTAAAACGATATATTATTTGTTTGTATTTTCTATGTAAAAAGACGAATTGCTAAATAATTTTGCTAATTAGAAACTAATTTGTGGTTTATTTCTCAAAACTCAAATAATAAGGGTAGTTTTAAGGTTTGTTTTGGTCTAAAAGGGTTAATTAATTAACAAAATAAATAAAAATATATTTAAATAAGTTTTAGAGCATCTATAAATTTAATTTTATGTGTGTTTAGTTTAATATTAAATAAATAGCGACTCAGAAACCTGAATGGACCTAATATGGATGCTCAAAGTGCGAAAACTTCAAAAACTCCTCTTCTAGGGGTAGTTTTATCTATTTTAAGGGTAAAATAGTAATTATTTATGAGAAAGGAGTCGAAATTCTTGATTAGCGACCCAAAAACTTATATGGGTCTTTCCTGGACGCTCAAAGTGCGAAAATAACAAAAACACCCCTTTTAGGGGTAGTTTTAATTATTTTAAGGGTGAAATAGTAATTACTTATGAAAAAGGAGTCGATATTCTTGAATAGCGATCCAAAAAGCCTATATGGGGATATCCTGGATGCGAAATATACGAAAATACAAAAATACCCCCTTTTCGGGGTAGTCAATTTAGGGGTGAAATTTTAATTAACTATGAAAAGGAAGTCAAAATTCTTGATTTGTGACCAAAAAAATCCGTATTGTACAACTTTGAGCGCTCAAAGAGCGAATATGTAAGAAAAACCCCTTTTTGGGGGTAGTTTTGAAAATTTAAGGGTGAAGCCCCCATTTCATTATGAAATGACCCCGATTTTCGTGTTCAGCGACCCAAAAAACTTATGTTTAAGCAAATCTGGTTCCGCCAGTGAAAATACAACGAAACCCGTATTTTGACTAGAGTAGGGGTGGTTTTTATGGTCTAAGGGGGGAAAAACAAAATGAAAAAATTCTTTTGTCGTTTTTTTCCAAAAATACAAGTTTTTAGTAGTAATATGCCGCAAACCGCATGAAGATTGGTCGAAACCTCGATCAAATATTATTTTTTTCCTCTTTTTTTTTCTAGATCACTGTGCTCCGCCTCGCTAAATAGCAGAACTTGCTTCTTGGGGACATCGAAAGCCAGGTGATGTTGGTTTGGATGATCAGGAAAGAGAGCGTCCACTATTCTTTTGGTCGGTGCTTCATCCATCGTCTTGTCACAAATGAAGCAGAATACGTTTAAGTTTGTGAAGCTTCTAAAGATATTATTTGGTTAAAAAAGCTTAGCCAGGATATTTCTGGTCCATCTGAAAAACCTACTATTTAATATGTAGATAATCAAAGAAATAATAATTTTATAATATGAAGTTCTAATAGGAGAAGATTTAAAAAAAACGTATAAGACCATAATACCGATAAATAAAAGTTTTATTCATTTTGTTTAATAATGAAATCGATTTTTTTTACTTGTTTTAATTTTTTTTTATGTTTAAAATTGTATTTTACTATTATAATTTAATAAGATGAATGATTAATAATTTTAATAATAGTAATTTATAATAGCAATTTTATTATGGTAATTAAATATTAGTAATAATAAAATGCAGGAAGCTTGGGAGAAGATGTCACACCGATGTACAACCGTACAAAGAAATTGTAGCATGCCAACAGAAAACGGCGTGAACCTTTTCGGAAACGTTCTCGTACAACTCAGATTGATAAAGAATAAACTGGATGAAGAAACCAGAAAAATGGAGTCTGTTCTTAAAAAAGTAGCAGATAAACAGTTGGTAAAGAGGGTTCAATCACCATCGTCTGGGGAAATTTCTCCAGAACCAAGGTATGCTAAAAAAAAAAACTCATCAGAATAACCTAGTTAATGCCAGCAATATAGCCAGATTCGAGGAGAAACAGCAAAAGATCACAAAGCTCCAGAAAGAGAAAAGAAGAAAGAGGCTGCCTCAGGGACAACAAAAACAGAAGCAGCAGCAGGAAGAAGAGCGGCAAAAGAAGGTGTAACTGTCCCTGAAGCAGGATCAAAAAGAGCGGCAAAAGAGAAACTGCTCCAGGAATAAGAAAATGAAATAAGGCTGCTACAATAGCATCCAAAATTTAGGGGTCTTATTTCCCTTAAAAAAAAAAAAAAAAAAAAAAAAAAATTAAATTTTATTTTAATCAAAGTAATTAAAATTTGATTCACAACATTGGCAAAAGAGGTAGAAATTGAAGAAAGATAGACCAAGCAAAGTAATACGACAATACGTAGTATTTGTTTTGAAAAAGTTTTCTGAAATTATTTTTAATAATAATCATAAGAAATTTATTTTTTCGAAATTGCAAAACTCGAAAAAATAAACAAGTATACACACTCATAACTTTAATAATTTGTAATTAAAATGAATGCTAAGTCAATAATTTGCCTATAAAAATAAAAACAATAAGATTCAAAATGAAATTAAATAATCGTATAAGATTTATTTTTAAATTTAATATTTTTAAAATATTTAATACAAAATTTAATAAAAAGTAGTATTAATAACAATCTTTATGTTTTAGTTGGTATGTAATTAATTTGAATTAAATATAATTCGTGATTCTCCCTCCCCCACAGGTATATATCTTCGATTGAAAATCATAAAAAATCGTTCGGCGGTAACACGTAGATGAAATTATTTTATTTTTCTGTGGACATTTAACCTTAAAACCATTTAAAAATGCTATAGAATGGACGGTTTTGTTAACTTTTTTTAAAACTTTTGGTTGCTTTCAAGCACAGTTTTCTTTCAGTTGAGGTTTGTGAAATCTCGACGATTTTAAGGGGAGAGTAAAAATAAAGTTCTTAGCAATAAGGGCCAATGAACTTCATAAAATTTTGATTTAGGGACTTAATATGCTTTACCTGAATTATAAATTACTATCATTAAAATTATTAAAGTTTATGGGCTTACAATAATTTCAATTAAGAGACTTTTATAATTTTGGGTTATATATAGCACTTATTATAGCTAGGAAATATATGTTAAAACTGTTATAATTGAGCATGTTTTATGCTGTAATTTTTTAGCAAAATTAAGTTATAATGAAAATTTTATCCTAAATTTTAGATACAATTTGAGATTTACAGTTTTATTAATAATACAAATATTCACATATATGTATGTTCATCAAATCTTTTATTTTCAGATCTTATAAACTCAAAAACACTTGGTATTTGTAAAAAAGGAGTATTTATAATAAATATTGCTAGAGGAGGTATTATAAATGAAGAAGATCTTTTAAATTCACTTTCCTCTGGTCATTGCGCAGGTGCAGCATTAGATGTTTTTGTTGAAGAGCCTCCAAAATCAGAAACAACTACAAATTTAATAAAACATCCTAATGTTATTGCAACGCCTCATATTGGTATTTATTTTTTAGTGATTTTAAAATTAATTATTACCCGGGTGGGAATTTACGAAGGTCTACGGAGATTTTTTAAAAAACCGAGATGAAAAAATAATCTTTAAATACTCCCATTCGAGTGTACTCCAGACAAAACTCCATTTCATGTCCAAAAAAATATTCTAATGATATTAAAATGCAAGCGTCGTAAAGTTAATATAAACATATTTAAAAATATTGGAATTTTTATTTTATCAGATGCATTTATATCAAATTTACTATGTTTTCGGTGCTCTCAAAAACATATATCCTCCGATACGAAGATTGAATAAATATTCCTTAGATATATTAACAAGTAAAAATTTTGGTTTAAATTTTTCATAGTATGTTAGCGTTTTCTTTCTCCATTCTTTGATAGATGAAATCCAATATTTTCGTATTATCTTAAACACTTTGAAAGCAAAGTCAGTAAAAACATTAAATAAATACTTTTACAGTCAAAATTTTAAACGTAAAACAAACGCATATTTATAGAAAAAAGCCAAAATATTCCTTAAATATACTACGAAAGTACATCATTATAGTATTTTATAAACATTTAAATTCTAAATAATACACATTTCCGCGGAGCTGAATACAAGGATTAAATATTAGTTCCGTAAAAGTATTTTATGAAGCTTCTTACGACTGTGTTTTAATCGACAAAAAATTATAAAAATAATAAATTTCAGCTAAAATCATATAAATTTCTAAATATTTTAAGCAATGATATAATGTTCTTCTGATACTCAAAAAATAGTAAAATAACCTGATATCATCGTTATATACACGTGAAAAATCGATAGCCCGTCAACCATCGAAAGAGTATTCGTTAAGTATACTTTCAAACCAGTTGCCAGTCTAAAAAAAATATAGAAATCAGCGCATCGAGGCAAAATATAATATGGTTTCGCGTAAACAGTATCTCTGAAAACATGATTTTTAAATAATAAAAGAATATAAAATCTGCTTCAAAACGACTTTAATTTTAAAATTCATTAAATAGTAAAATCATCTTCGAAAAAGTATTTTATGAAGCTTCTTACGACTGTGTTTTAATTGACACAAAATTGTAAAAATAATAATTTTCAGTTAAAATCATACAAATTTCTAATTATTTTAAGCAACGATTCAATGTTCTTCTGATACTCAAAAAATAGTAAAATAACCTGATTTTTTTTTTTTTTTTTTTTTTATGGGAAATATGTGAATCTTACATCAGCCATGGAGTGTTTGCGGGCCTTAAAGACCCGCAAATTTCCATGACCGCCCAGTTGCACAAAGTGCACAACTGGGAGACCACCGACGAACGCGGTCGCCGGCTACGCCCCAGATTCTTACTGGATAAACACACTTTAAACCCCCTGCGCTTGTTTGTCCCAAACCGGAACTCCCTTTTCAGGTATAACTTCAGTTTGGGACGCGCAGCCTAGGCAACTGGCCGCTGCCTTCCCCCTGCCTAGTGACAGGAGAGCAATCTACGATAGAAAGCCCTCCTCCTTTTTCTTCAACAAGGTGGCCCTTACGTACTCTGCTACTTTGTTCCAGTTTTCGGAACTCCGTAGCATTTCCGGGACCACCGTCTCCGGCCTCCAAATCGGGAAGGGCGGGCGCCCCCCCGAGTAGCGAACACATTCGAAGAATGTGTGCTCTACTGTATCCTTCTCGCCTGGGCAGTGCAAGCACTCCTCTGTTGCCACCTTATGCCAATGCCTCAACATGACACGGAAATACCCGTGTCCGGTTAAGAACTGGGTAAGGTGGAAATCCACCTCCCCATGCTGTCGTCCCATCCATGCCTGCAGGTTTGAGATCAGTCTGCGCGTCCATAGAGCATTCTTCTCTTGGTTCTTTTTCCATCGTTTATTCCATGCTTTCATAGAGTTGAAGCGGGCGCGAGTGGAAGCCACTTCGCGCTCATCTACGCTCTCGTAGATGAATTTCCGCTCCAACGCTAGCAGGTCGATGGGTATCACCGAAGCAACAACCTGGATCGCCTCGAGCGATACCGTATGGTACGCGCAGGCGATCCTCACTGCCGCTTGCCTCTGTACAGACGATATCTTATGTCTGTACTTGGCAATTTCTGTGGTCTTCGCCCAGACTTCTGATCCGTAAAGCAGGACAGAGTTGACGACTGACATCAGGAGCCTTCGCTTCCCTGGTTTGGGTCCCCCAATGTTGGCCATGAGCCTTGACAGGGAGGATGCGACCGACGCTGCCTTAAAATAACCTGATATCATCATTATATACACGTGACAAATAGATAGCCCGTCAACCCTCGAAAGAGTATTCTTTAAGTATACTTTCAAACCAGTTCCGAGTCTCAAAAAATATAGAAATCAGCGCATCGAGGCAAAATATAATATGGTTTCGCGTAAACAGTATCTCTGAAAACATGATTTTTAAATAATAAAAGAATATAAAATCTGTTTGAAACGGATGTGAGTTTAAAATTTATTGAATACTAAAATTTTCGAAAGGATATTTTTTGAAGCTTTTTAAGACTGGGTTATAACTGACAAAAACTTGGGAAATTGATAAATCTCGGCTGAATTTTTTTTTACATTAAAATCAAAGTTAATGTCATATAACATAGAACAGATATTTTGTAAATGTATACATATATATATATATATATAATGTGTCTATATTTTGAGTAGTGTATTTTAATAATAACGACCTTTGTGTTGCTCTAAAGAGAGATTTATTATTTAACAATTAATTAATTTAATATTTTACATTGAATAATTATTGTACATTACCTAAAGAGAGAAACGACAATTAGGTCTGTTTCTCTACATTTTGAAATTACTACTAAAGACTTATCTCTAAGAAACTATACATTACATTACATTACTTTATCTTTACAATACGTGTCTACTTTTATTTAGCTATCTTAAACTGAAGGTCACACTAATAATTAAAGAGGCTATTACAGGTAGGCTCGTTACATCTCCCCTCCTCGGTCAAGAAATTGGTCACAATTTCTATGATATTATACAGACCGACACTCAATCCCATTTTCATAATATTTTATTACTGTGTTTATATCATATTTGTATTTTTAAAAATTTATTTATACATATTAACAACTTTCTTCATTTTAATTACTTTGATTTTATTTTTATAATTTTATTTATTTTCTTTATTTTAATAAATTTAATGTTTATTTAAATGTTATATTGAAATCTGTAAATTAATTTTATCTATGTTTTAAATCTTATCTTCTGCAATCTTGATTTTTCTGATTCCTTAAGAAATCGTAGTACATGTAACAAATCTTTTACAATTATATTTTTTCTGATTCCTTAAGAAATTGTATATTATATGTAGCAAATCTTCTACAATCTTAATTTATTTATATTTTTTTTTGTAGCTCGTATCTTCTACAATTTTGATTTTTCTGATAACTTAAGAAATCGTATTACATGTAGCAAATCTTCTACAATTATAATATTTCTGATTCCTTAAGAAATTGTATATTATATGTAGCGAATCTTAAACTGAAGGTCACACTAATAATTAAAGAAGCTATTACAGGTAGGCTCGTTACATATATAACGTAACACTTAAAAAAATAGTTAAATTTATAAGTGGTAGTTCATATTTTACATGTGTAATAAGCAGTTTTTTTCTTTTTTCCCCCGTTTTTATATAAAAACTCTTTTTCTAGACTTGTTAAATTTAAAATCAAAAATAACATTTAGTTTAACAGCAGACTCATTAATGTTGAAGAATAAAAATAAAAAGTTAAAATTTTGTCTTTTAATTGTAAGTTTTTCTAATATTATAAAAAAGTGTACATAATTGTTTAAAAAAAAATTTTTTATATAACTCAAATGTATTTTTCAGATTTAGACAAGGAAAGCTAGACTTTCGAAACGTCAATGAAATAAAGATAACATTTCATAAAAAAATTTTGTTCCATTCTGATCGTTATATTTTTATTTAACATTCTTATTTTTTATAAATAAGAAAATAATAAAAGAATAATTTCCTACAATAAATTTGTTTTAGTTTCTAATCCTTTTGATCGCCGTTTTAATATCATCAAGATATTGTAAACATAGTAAGGGATGTTTATTTATTATTGTTTACGTTTGACGTCTTTGCAGCCAGCCGAGCCTCGAAAAAGTATTGTTTAAGTATTAACAAAAACTTTAGAAATTATTGCATTGATGCGAAATAGTTGTTTAAGGTTTGCTCGGAATAAATGCTGTTAAAATAATTTGACTGCTCTGATTTGTGACCTAAATCAAAAAATTTATAAGTTAATTTATAACTTTTGATCTTTTATATAAGAAATTTGTATTATTTTGCGTGCAGTCATAATGGAGCAGCGGATTAAGTGTTGGCCTTTGAGACCCAGGTTCAAATCCTTATCAAATAATGAAAAAATAAAAAAAAAAATAAATATGGGCGATTATTTCTCAACCCGGCCACCCCCCTCTGTCCAAAAATGGTGGCAACTTAAAAAAGATTTTGGTTTTCTCAAATTGACTGGAAAAGGGTCTAGTTTTTTATTCTCATTGGCCTTTTCAACTCTGTAAATCTGCTGTGCCCATTTACGGCACTGAGCGGCGCCAGGTCGACATTTTAAAAACAGAAAAATTGAAATAAAAGTAGATTAACGGTAATTTTTTTGAAATTTTTTTCTCTTAAAAGTTGTTATTTATTAAAACAAAGAAAATGAGACCACTTGCGTTATAATTGGTTGATTTCTTAAACAGTTTTGTGGGTGCTATGTAGTTTTTAAAAATGGGTAAAAAATGGCTACTTTGACTGATGATATCTCTGAACCCACATATCCAAAATAAAAAAGTTTTAGTGCAAAATGTTAGTCTTTCGATATATAATAAGTGTGCCAAATATCAGAGGATTTGATATAGTAGTTTCGGATTTAGCAATTTTAAGGGTACTTCTGAAACAAATTTCGACCCTTGTTTTTAAGAGAATTAATACCCGAAAATTGCTAAATCCGAACCTAATCGATCAAATCCCCTGATATTTGGCACACTTATTATGTATCAAAAGACTACCATTTTGCACTAAAATATTTTTATTTTGGATATGTAGGTTCAGAGATATCATCAGTCAAAGTAGCCGCTTTTTACCCATTTTTAAAAACTACATAGCACCCACATAACTTTTTAAGAAATCAACCAATTATACCGCAAGTGGTCTCATTTTCTTTGTTTTAATAAATAACAACTTTTAAGAGAAAAAATTTCAAAAAACTTACCGTTAATCTACTTTTATTTCAATTTTTCTGTTTTTAAAATGTCGACCTGGCGCCGCTCAGTGCCTTAAATCGGCACATCAGATTTACAGAGTTGAAAAGGCCAATGAGAATAAAAAACTAGACCCTTTTCCAGTCAATTTGAGAAAACCAAAATCTTTTTAAGTTGCCACCATTTTTGGACAGAAGGGGGTGGCCGGGTTGAGAAATAATCGCCCATATATATTTAATATATCATTATAGTTACTATCATAAATTAAATTATTTTAAAAAAAATTTTTTTTACTTATTAAAAACATATTTTTATTATGTTTACATTATTATGATAATACTTTTCCGTAGCTATTTAATCATCGGCACGTTGTTTTTTATTAAATAAAATCATATCGTTACGATGATTAAGTAACCTCTGAATAAGTACTTTTCGAATATAGATACGCAGCTTAACTTTATGATAAACCAAAATACAGAGAATAAGAAAAATTAATTTTTCAGTACTCTTACGATTCTAAAATTTGAGCTTCGAAAAAGTATTTTTTAAGTATACATTCACAGGCTGTTTGAATAACTTCACTAACAAATAAATTATTTTTCCAATGTTCAGACGGTACAAAAAACGAGGATTGAAAAAGTATTCTTTAGTTATTTTTAAACACTTTTTTTACTTCAAGCTATGAATAAATAAAATTAATCAAGGGCAAATATAGAAGTAAATTAATACTTTTTGAAGCGAAAAAATATGATTTTTATGTGTAAACTATCATCGTACCTTTGACCATTTGTTCCAGGGAATATTAAAAAGATACTTTTTCGAGCGAAATTCTTAAATTTTTCGAGCCTTGATCATTATACGGGAATACTCTTAACATACACTTTCAGCGGTCCATTTTCACTCAAGTTACATCGGTAAAAAAATGCTGTCATAAAAAATGTTATTATTTTTGAACGAAAAAAATAATCATACAAAAATATTTAATTTACTATTTTATGCATGGTATTTAAGGCGGGCGGTCCTATACATACAAGAGCAAAAACAGGGATTTTTGTTTATATTTTTCGGGCAGAAAAAATTAACTTAAACACTTGAAAGTTGTTGCAAATGAAAGGAAACTTATTAATTTTTTTTTTTATTAATTAAATATGGCTTTGAAATTTGCGATTTCCGAAAAAAACGTCTTTTCAACTTGCGTGTAGTGTAGCTCAAAATCTACTCAACCAATCACCACGAAAATTTATATAAATATAAATAATATTTCTAAGAAAATAAATAAAAGTGATTTTGAATATTAGTTTCCAAAATTTTTTTATTTACAAAGATAAGAAAAAAAAAACTTTAAAATTATTTGACTAAAAAAGTATTTTTTTTTTTTTTGGAGTTGAATAAACTTTTAAATTTTGAAAAAATAAAAATTTTACTCCATTCATATGGAAAATATATGATTAAAGAAATAAAATTTTTCAGTTTCGTTTGTTTAAGATGATCCTGGCAGCTGCTAGACTGCACGCAAGCAAAAAAAGGTCTTACGCAGTAATAGAAATCATCAGCGCCACCTATAATTTAAAAAAAAATATTAATAAAACTGTATTCTTTAATAAATTATCTTTTATTTTCAACAATTTTCATGTGTCTAAGTTAATTATTTCTACTCGAAAAAATCAAACTAAAATTCCTTTTTCATTTTCTCTGTAAACCACCCGCCCGCGTTAAGGTCGTTCTGCCACTGAGTGTTTTTTGTGCAGCATATTTGTAACTGGAATATTTAAGCCATATATTTATTTATAATAATTTTTTACTGAAAGAATCAATGCTTTCCAGTACTTGGTACAAGGATATAAACAAAAAAATTCATAATTTTTTTTTTGTTTAAACAAATACGACCTGTTAAATTTTTGTAATTTTTGGGTTATAAAAACCTGAGATTCCAGATGTGGGAAACTTGGATCAAAATTCTGCTTGGCTATAAATTTTTAATTTTTTTTTTTTTATAAACAATTAGCTGTAACTCATTACTGAAGAGGTTAAGCTGAAAATTTCACACATTACCTTCCTCTAGAATTGAATTGATTAGATAGGTCTTTTGTAAAGACTTTGAGCAGTCTTGACAGTTACGACCCTGACGATGCCATCTGACCCTGGATGAATTTCCGTGACACGTCCTAGTGGCCATCGTGCTGGAGATGAATTTTCATTTCTGATCAAGACCATGGACCCAAGTTTGATGTTTGGAGATGGTTTTAACCACTTTGAACGAAGCTGTATGGACTGGATGTAATCTATCTTCCAACTGGTCCAAAAATCATTTTGAAATTGATGTAGAAGCTTCCATCGCTTAAGAAGTCCAATTGATTAATCAAATAGATATTCATCAGGCGTTGTGACTAGACTTTTACCTAGTAAAAAATGAGATGGAGTTAGATATGATAAATTATTAGCATCATCATTTAAGGGACAGAGCGGTCGCGAGTTGAGACAAGCTTAGATGGAATACAGTAAAGTACTCAGCACTTCATACGTTAACGTAGTTTCTCCGATGACACGTTTGAGATGATACTTTGTTGAACGAACTGCAGACTCCCACAACCCACCGAAATGAGGACTGGCAGGTGGGTTGAAATGCCATTGGACTTTTAAAGAAGCCATTTCATGAATAATTTTTTAGAGAAAGCAGATTTTTCAGAAAATAAACGACCGAGTTCAGAAGAAGCTCCAACGAAATAAGTACCACAATCAGAGTAAATGTGATTACAATAACCTCTTCTTGATGCGAATCTGCTAAAGGCTAACATGAAATGATTAGTTTCGTAACCAGAAACAGCCTCTAGATGAATAGCTTTAGTTGAAAAACAAACGAATACGACAATATATCCCTTGTATGATTTATGACCTCTTCCTGGAGTAGTCCTCATCGAAATTGGACCTGCGTAGACTACACCAACATGAGAAAAAGGAGGCGATGGGTAGATTCGGCTGGCAGGAAGATCAGCCATAATCTGATTCATGTGAGCAGCTCTATATCGAATGCATTTGATGCAATTTATAATGAAGGTGCTGACAGTTTGAGTGCCATTAATTATCCAAAACGATAATTTGATGAAAGATAAAGTCGATTTTACGCTGCCTTGCAAACTTCTAATATGACAATCTTTTATTAATAGTTGAGCAAAATGACTTTTTCGATGTACTACGATGGGATATTTTTGACCAAAACTCAAATCGGCATGCTTGAGTCGGCCATTAATATGAATACATTTGGTTGTATGATCGTAGTAAATATTTAGATTTCGAAAAGAGCTGCTTTGAGGCAAGGATTCATTCTTTGAGAGTAGAAAGTGCTCTTTATAGAAGAAATGCATTTGAGAATGGCGAGCCCAAAAAATTTCAGAGTTGACTATTTCGAAGTCGGTAAAAATAAAGGAGAGTTGAATTTTCGAGCTCTGAGATTATAAATAAATCTGAAACATAAGGAAGTTACCTTTGAAAGTTTTCCTAGGGAAGAATATTTATAAAGAAGATCCCAAGGTTCGAAGCTTTTTGAAACGAAATGAGCAGTCTTTCTACGCTCAGGACAATCGTAGTCACTGATTTGTTCATTAGAACGAGAATAAGGCTCTGAATTGTTTAAGAGAAAATCAGGACCATGCCACCAGAGATTTGATTCAGCTAATTCGGAGGTAGAGATACCTCTAGTAGCGAGATCAGCAGGATTTAAAGGACCATCTATGAGATGCCATGAACTTTTTGGAATTAACCTGTGAATTTCTGCTATTCGATGAGATACAAAATCTAGCCAAAGATATGGAGGAGAGAGGATCCATGCCAATGCATTTCTTGAATCACACCACATATGGATATTTATTCCTTTTAATTGAAAACATCCCACAATTCTAGAAACTATTTTGCTTGCTAAGAGAGCGGCACATAATTCTAAACGAGAAACAGATAGTTTTTTAAGAGGCGCGTCCTTAGTCTTTGCGATAACGATATTCATTAAAGAATGATTTTCTTGAAAAATGCGGAAATAAACACTAGCGGCCATAGATTTGATTAAAGCGTCCGCAAAAGCATGAATTTCAAATTGAAAATTTGATTTAAGTTCAATCCATCGTGGGATTATGAGAGAATGAGAAGATTTGAGATTATTATAAATTTTTGACCATTGGTCATGTAAATTTTGAGAAATAACTTCATTCCACTCTAATTTTTCCTGCCACAATAGCTGCATAAAAATTTTGTTTTTTATCGTGACTGGAGAGAGTAAACCAAGTGGGTCATAAAGTTTTGCAATTTGAGACAAGACAGAACGTTTAGTTAACGAAGACATTAATTCACTATATACATTGAGATAAAAATTTTCATCTGTATCGACATTCCATTTCATACCAAGACAAGAAACTACAGAATCTTCAGGTTTATCCAGCCAATCAGGATCGATATGTTTTAGTAGATCTGGATTATTAGCTGCCCATTTTCTTAACGGAAATCCGCCCGACATGAGTAACTTGGTGAAGTCTTTAGAGAGATTGACAGCCTCAGATATTGAATCTGCACCAAAATGAGCATCATTAACATACATATTGTTTTTTATCAATTTTGAGGCAGATTTGTGACGTTCAGATTCTGGATCAGACAGCTGATGAAGGCAAGCAGTGGCTTGATAAGCAGAAGGTCCTAAGCCATATGTGACAGTAGATAACTCATATGTAGTACAATTTTCAGTATTATCACCCTAAATAATGCATTGGAATTTGCGGTCATCAGGATGTATCAAAATTTGTCTGTACATCTTTTGAATATCAGCCTTAAAAGCATATTTGAAACAACGCTATCTCATTAAGATAAATGTGATGACAGTTTGCAAGGTAGGACCTGAGTGAAGAATGTCGTTTAATGAGATGCCATTTAAAGCACGAGCCGAACCGTTGAAAACAACTCTTATTTTACCATGTTGCATAATACCGTGATGAGGTATGAAAAAAAAGATATGATTAGTAAGAAATTCTTCATCAGACATATTTAACTTTCTCATGTGAGCTAAGTCTTCATACTGTCGCATGTAATCTATATAATTTATTTTGAAAGTTTGGTCTTTGGTAACTTTTGAAATCATTTTTAAAAACTGAGCCTTGGCGATTTTAAAGGAACCAGGAAAAGCAGGTTTTTCAATTTTCAAAGGGAATCTGACTATGAACCTACCACTTTCGTCACGTGAATACGTTTCGAGAAAATGTTGATGACAGATGCGATCATTTTGAGAAAATAAGTCAATAGAATTTGGAGTAGGGATAGATTCTAGTTGGCAAAATTTTTGAATGCTATCGTTTAAAATTTTATTTTGAGCTGAGGTCACAGAAACATGTTGTGAAGTTTTAGAAAGTAAGCTGACATTTTTTAAAGAACATCCAGCC
Source organism: Anagrus nilaparvatae (assembly GCA_022575985.1). Taxonomy (NCBI): domain Eukaryota; kingdom Metazoa; phylum Arthropoda; class Insecta; order Hymenoptera; family Mymaridae; genus Anagrus; species Anagrus nilaparvatae. Next base: position 17,876,965 of record JAKSXM010000147.1, on the reverse strand, counting down.
TAAAAGAGTGTTTTGAGCAACTGAGTTTTCAGGACCCTTTGTTAAACCTTCTTGAATTATAAGACCATACACGTCGCTACCTAAAATGAGTTCAATTTCAGCATCAGAAGCAAAATGAGGATCTGCTAAGGGAAGTTTTTCAAATACGGACCAATCAGACAAAGATTTAGTGAACTTAGGTTCATAAGAGGTTATCTTAGGTAATGCAAATGCTTCTACCTCGATTGAGCAATCGTCAACAAGACGTGAATGGATTACCATCGTGACAGCTCCTCTGGTCATTGAAACTGCATCTCCGACTCCAGTTACAGGAATTTTGTTAGAGTTTCTTTTGAGTTTTAAGCGATAAACAAGGCTCTCAGCGATGAATGACGCTTCTGAGCAAGGCTCGATGAGAGCACGAGCGTACGCACGTTGACCTTGGCCAGAAGACACTACAACTATTGCAGTCCCCAATAGTACAGTAGAAAAAGTAGACACGTGAGCAGAAGTTGCAGAAGAAACAACAGAATTGATTGGCTAAGATTGAGAGCTGTTGGAATTGCTTGTTGACTCAGATGATGTCTGATTGTTTGTAGGTTTGTTGCAGGAATCATGAATGAGTGTGTGAATCACGAATAAATCACAGAAAAATACCAACACAGATGTTAAATATAAACAAAGGCTGAGAAAGACAAGTGATGCCGGCGCAGGTGATAACGTCACGATGAAGAAGGAGAAATTGTTCAAAATGGACGCTTTGTTTCTGCTTATGAAAATTCCGACCACGTGGAATATTGGACCCTTATTTTAACTTTCACTTCCTTTGATCTTGATTTTATATATTTTGATGTTATTTAAAAAATTTTTTGAACACTATTCACTTCTGCTGATCACTGCTTTCTTTGTTTTTTTTTAATTTTATTTCGTACTTAAACACACATTTGAAATTTGTTGATTTCACTTTTATGAAAAAAAAGGATTCAACTAAGAAAAAAGTCACTTGGATTGAACCACGCTCTGCTACCAATGTTTTGAATTTAAAAATTTTAAGAAAATGTCTTTCAAGTATTGTATTAGAAAATTATGTTGAAATTCTTGAAATAAACGAACAAGTTTAATTTAGATAAAGTGCACATTTATTAATAATATAATAATCGATTATTTTTCGCATACACACATATATAATAAAAATCTTGATTTATAGGTTATAATAACAATCTTCACGATACTATAAAAATAAATATTATAATTGATTTAATCACCTTACATATAAAAATAAGTATCATAATTGATCTACGTCACGTTTTTACTCTCTCGGCGCTCGAAGAGCAATGAAAAAAAAGAGAAAGCTAAAAAGCAACGAGAGCGCCGAATCAAAGATGACCAAGGCGAAGAAGCGTGCAGAAAGGTGCAGGCAGACTTACTACAGTATAATTCACTGATGAATATAATCCAATTATAACGTGAATTTTAAAATAATTAAAATAATATACAAAATTTACAATTGAATAAATAAATAAATGAATTTAAATTAATATCTACAAAAATTAAGAAATTTAATTTAATGATTTTTTTTAACAACATTTATTATAAAAATTTCTACGCTTGATTTAAATATTTTAAATTTGCTGGCAGAACAGATCTTATTCTAGTTAATTTTTTTTTAAATTTATTATATTGATTTGATATTGTGCAAATTGAGTTAATTTTTTTGTGTTGAAAATTATATAAAATAAAGATATATATATAATATATATATATATACCACAAATACACAATAAATATGTAAAAAACAAGGAAAATCATAATTTTTTAAATCTTTTACTATAAACTCGTTTATACAGAAGTCTAAAAATTTTCATAGTAAAGACGTAATGTGACATTTACTGGTGAATCCAAATCTGAATTTGTTTGACTTGAACGAGGTTATTAAGTGCGGGAAAATTCAGAAAATCTGTTAAAAACGATGAAAATCCGACTTTTTTATTTAAGAGATTTAGTGTGAGCTCGTTTACATTAAAGCCTAAAAATTATTTAAATACAGAAAGTATGTAAAATTTCCCTAGGAATTCGAACCTTATTTATATCATTCGAAGTCATTTAGAGCGGGATAATTAAAAAAAAATGAGAAAAATTGATGAAAGTTCACGAATTTTCGATTATTTTAGGGTCTAGAATGTTCGATTGCATTTAGGTTGATATGGCATCCAAAAATATATATAAAAACACGCTTTTTCTGGGAAGTTTAATAAAAAACTCGGTAAGAAATTTTTCTGTAGCTTCCGTAAAATACCCTGTGAATTTATAGATTTTCCGGCTCCTGGTGTAGAAATTTTACAAAACTAATGGCAGAACTGGATTCCTAAAGAAATTTTACTAAAGTACCTCTTCTCTCATAATTTTTAATCGCTTTTAGAAGTAATGGAATATAAAAGAAGAATGAGTGGCTGAGGAAAGATGAAAACATGTTTTTTTTCTTCAAAAATTCGCCCTAGTATTAGTTTTTAAAATTAAGGGATAAAATATAGCCCATTTTGGATAGGTGATTGGCAAAAAAAAGTTTTTAGCCGGTTTCAGTGATCCGATATGGAAACTTTTGCTGAATTCACTAAGAATCACTCCTATATTATTTATTTTTAAAAAAATTTTAAAAAAATTATGTTTGATTGGTGTCCAAGTCACAGATTATAAAATATATAAATAAACTTTAATTATAATCCGTCAGTGACTTTGTTAGTTCCCGACTTGTTTCGAAACTAATTAGTTTCATCATCAGGGTTTAAAAATTAACACTAACACATAGGAAATAATTTAATAAATAACACTTTTTTTACTTTTTCGAGTTTTCGTCATTTCGAGCGCTCGCTAAGGTTGCCGACGCGGCACTGAATTTTAAATATTAATATTTATACACACTTATTGTTGTTGATATTATCATTATTTATTTTTATAGCTGTATCAAATAATGAGTCGCATTTAAACATCAGCTGGTCATTTAATATAAAACATTTTTGTTCTTTGTTTTTAAAAACTCTATATATCTCGTATTCCTCTAATGCGTTCATAATATTGTCTTTATCACATATATGTAGAGGTGTTAAATAATTAGATAGGCTAGTGCAACCGTGATATAAATCGATTATATGTTTAGCGAAGTTTGATTTAACATTATTCAGAATTATAGGCGTCCTAGGATTCTATGGTGGTAAATGTTCTGGAAATCTTGCGGCAAAACTTTGTCCTCATTGCCCTACATGGAAACAGTCACAGTCATCACAGGTAATGTTGTAAATACCCGAGTTTTTTTCCAACGGTAACGGAGGTCTTTTAACTAGTAATTTTGATAGTTTGCTGTTCGTTCTGAAGCTTATTTGGTAATTGAATTTCTTGAATGTATTTACTAGTGTGAACGGGGTGTAGTTGCCATAAGTTGTTGATATGTATTTTTTTTCAGGTTTTATCTTGGATTTTTCATGTTCATTTATTAATTTGTCTGTTATGTTGCTGTTGTAACCATTTACTATTGATATGTATTTTAGTGTGTGGATTTTACTGTTAAAGTTATCTTGGTTAAGACGGACTGTAAGTAATTTATGTACGAAGGCGTAGAAACTTGCCATTTTTTGAGAAAAAAGGTGATGAGAGTCAGCGTTTATGACTCAGTCCGTGGTTGTAAGTTTCCTATGTATATTAATATCAATTTTTTTGATATTTTTTGACACAGTGATATCTAGAAAATTTATGCTGTTATTCTCTTCCACTTCCAATGTAAATTGAATATTATTATTAATACTATTTAGATATGATTTCAGGTTGTTAGTTGCCGAACAGCGCCATTGAATATGATGAATAAATCATCCACATAGCGCGAATAATGTATGATGTTCATATTAAATCTGTTATTGTCAAAAAAAATATATTTATTTTCAGAGTGATTTAAATATACGTCCGCTGGAAATCCTGAAAGTGGAGAGCCCATGGCTAGAACTTCGTTCTGGATGTAATATTTACCATTAAAGGTAAAATAATTTTGGGCTAGAACCAATCTTAGTAAGTCAATAATTTCCTCAATTTTATCTACTTTAAGAGTATTATGTTGTTCTAAGCTGTTTTGTAGGATCTCAAAGGTTTTATTTACAGGGACGTTTGTGAATAGGTTCACTATGTCAAACGATGCAATTTTATATGATTTTTTAATTTCTATATCTTTTATACTATCAATAAATTCTAAACTATTTTTTATGCTATGATTATTTTTTAAGGTTATATTGGAATACAGTAAATATAGTAATTTTTTCTCAGTTTTGTAAGAAGGAGCAGTTTTACGGTTGATTACAGGCCGAATTGGTATACCATCATTATGTATCTTAGGAAGGCCAATAGATTCTGGAGCTGAAGCTTTCATTGGTTTAAGATAGCGTTTACTTGCTTTGTTGAAAATTAAACTACTTTGTTCTGTTCCTGAATTTAGGACTTTTACAAATTTGTTTGTGGGATCTTCAGCTAGTTCTTGGATGTTCATAAAGAAGTCTTATCTTCATAAAGAAGTCTTATGCAATCATGGCATTATTGTCTTGTAATTTCTGTTTAATTGTTTTTATTATTTTCGTATCATGAAAATGTTGTCTCTTTAAACTTTTAATTTTTTTATTAAACTTGTTTGTGAATGTATTGTTGTTATTATTGTTGGTATTATTATTATCATTTTTTTTTTTTTTTTTTTTTTTTTTTTTTGCCTGGATGGGGGGAGACAAGCTCCAGAGCACCCGACTTAATTTAAAAGCCCCTAGCGCTCCACCTGTTAAAGTCCCCGTTGGTCCATCCTGGTCCCTTTAAGTATGAGCCCTGGATGTCCCGGTATTGTGTTGTGTTTGTTTCCCTTAGATGGTGCTCGCGGTTAGTGTCCCAAAAGTGACAACCTGCAGATATCTTGCCTCTATAGGGAAGTCCAGACCTGGTTCCATGCAAGCATGGTCCCAGAATCACCCTTCCTTTGAGGGTTCGAATAACTGCTTAATTGCTCCCTTGTGTGTTAGTGTCACAGAAGTGACAACCTGCAGAGATCTTGCCTCTGTTGGGAAGTCCAGACCTGGTTCCATGCAAGCATGATCCCAGAGTCACCCTTCCTTCGAGGGTTCGAATAACTGAATGGTTGCTACCTTGTATGTTAGTGTTCCGAAGATGAAAACCAGAGGTCAGAATAACCCCCTTCAGGTTCTTCCGGCGATGACCGAACTCCAGGTTCCCCAGTTAGGGGCATCGATCAGGGCGCGCACAGACCTTTAGGCATAGCCCATAGACATATGTTACCGAGATCTTACCATAGTTCGGGTATACCTGTTGCAGGTTCACCTTAGGCTTCCCCCTCAGGTGGTCTCCGCCCTCCTATGAAGTTCTCGAGGCCTAGTGACCTTATGAAGTTCACTAGGCTCTGAGGCTTCAATGGTCCAACATCTTCTGTGTTCGTTAGTGAAAATTCGAGGTACCGTCTACGACGTTCCTCTAGCGCTGGGCAAGCCCAGATCAGATGTTCGGTGGTTTCTGTCGATTCATCGCAGAATCTGCAGTTCCGAATATCGTTTATGTTCCCCCATCTGTGATGGTTCAATACGGAGTGTCCCGTTATCCAGCCCACCACAACACGTTTATAGATTCTATTCATATTCAGTAGTTCATCACGCCACTCGTAGATCGGAGAGGTACCCAGGGCCCTTTTGGACTGCCTGGCTCCCCTTGATTCCGTCCACTCCGTTGCGGTTTCCCTACCCATTAAGTCAGAGATAGCTGACACAACCTCGCACCAAGGGGTTCCGATGACGGCAGTTGGGACTACTATCTTAGTTCCTTTCTTGGCTAAAGAGTCAGCTTTCTCGTTGCCTGGTATGCCCACGTGAGCGGGTACCCAGTAAAGCGTGATTTTGTTCCGACTACCAAGAGTGTTTAGAGAAGTTTTGCAATCGCGTACCAACTTTGAGAAAGCCGTTACCGAGTCCAGAGCGTTGAGAGCAGCCACACTGTCTGAGCATATGCTAATTCTCATTCCCTCTGTCCCCTGACGAAGCATCTTCTCCGCACACATCTTTATAGCCAGTATTTCCGATTGAAACACCGAGGCTAGGGGTCCTGCAGAGCCGATGAGGGCTCTTTCTTTAGGGCCCCATGCTGCCGAACCAGTATTTCCATCCTGTTTCGACCCATCCGTGTACCAGACTCTTGTATGAGCCAGATCCGGATGAGTGCCGTCTGCCCATTCATCCCTGCTGGTTATCCTAATGGAGAACCTCTTTTCAAAGGTAATCTCCCCAGTAGTTCTGTCTAGGCCATTGTTCAGTAGTTCCATACAGGGCAGTTCCGCTATCGCAGCGTGCTTGCCCCTACCAGGAACCCATTCGCCCAGGGCCCGTAGTCTAGCTGCGGTTCTGGCTGCCGATTCTTTGATAACAATGTGGAACGGAGGAACACCGACAAGCACACGGAGTGCCGTCTTTGGCGTGTTCTTTGGCGCTCCAACCATGCTTCTAAGCATCATTGCTTGTAGGCGGTCCAGGTTTTTCCCCTCAGTGATGAGGTTAGACCTGTGCCACCATACTACCGATCCGTATGTGAGCCTAGGGATCATAACCGCGTCGTAAATCCATTTTACCAATTTCGGTCTTAGACCCCATGTTACTCCCACCATACGTCTGCATAGCCAGTATCCATTAAGGAATTTGGCCGTTACATGCTCCATGTGAGCCCTCCAGTTCAGCTTATCGTCCAGCACCACGCCGAGGTACTTTACTTCCTTGGAGAAGTCGAGCGTTTTGCCGTAAAAGATAGGCCCCCTGGAGGTATCCAGGCTGCGTTTTCTCGTAAAGAGTATGCATTGCGTCTTATCAGGGTTAGCCGATAGGCTTCCAACGCCGGTACACCATTCTTCAAAGAGCTGCAAGGCCCGCTGCATTTCGTCCATAAGGACTTCCATGCATGACCCCTGAGTCAGAATTATGATGTCATCCGAATAACCAAACACCTTGATACCTGCTCTTTCGAGTGTGGTAAGGAGTTTGTTGACCGCCAGGCACCACAGTTTCGGAGATAACACTCCACCCTGCGGGCAGCCACGCGTTACTTTTCCCGACAACTTCGAGAAACCGTGCTCCGAAGCAACGTACCTGTGTTTAAGGTATTCACCCAGCCACAGTCTTATTGTTCCGTTAATTCCATGATCCCTTGCGCCGCAATCAATGGCGTCATGAGGAGTATTGCTAAATGCCCCTACAATATCAATGAGAGTGGCCATTACCGCCCCGTATGTTTCCATACCAGCTTCAATGTAGATGACCACTCCATGTAGAGCCGTTTCGGTAGATTTCCCCCTTTGATAAGCGTGTTGGCTTACTGCGAGGGGAAACGCTACCAGTCCCTCGTCCATTTTCCTGTTAACTACTTTTTCAAGTGTTTTGAGGAGAAATGACATGAGTGTGATCGGTCTATAATCCTTCGCTACAGAGTGTCCTACTTTTCCGCCTTTCGGAATGAAGGCTACTCTGGACGTTCTCCAGCTAATCGGCACGTAACCGATTGCCAGGCATGCCCTGAATAGCTTCGTAAGTGGACCCACTAAGTGATGGAGACCCTTTTGCAGCAGCACGGGATAGATGCCATCAAGTCCAGGGGACTTGTAGGGTGCAAAAGATTTTATCGCCCAGGCAACCTTATCCGCGCTGATTGTTTCGTGGGCTGTTTTCCAGTCCGCTCTGTTTGTCCTCCTTCTGCTCTCGGGAGCTTCAGGAGTTCGTTCTTGAACAAAGTCGGGAAAGTGCGTTGTCATCATGAGCCTGAGATTCTCCATGGAGTTATCGGGGAATTTTCCATCCGGCCCCTTTATCTAGCCTGAAGCCCAGGTCCCGCCATTGGACAGTACCCTGAGTAGTCTGGCGGTTCCGGGGAAGCCCTCGACTCCTCCACAGAAGTCCCTCCAACTCGACAATCTAGCTTTCCTAATTTTGTTCTTAAATGATGTTAGGCTCTTAAGATACTCCTCCCTTAAGGAGGGGTTTCTTCGCTTTTTCCACTTAAGAGTCCTAACCCTCTTTTTCTGAGCGTCAAGGTCCTTATTGAACCAGACGTCGCCTCTTTTCTGACATTTAAGCTTCAAGGGGCAGTTGGCCTCATATGAATCCATGACTGCCCTCTCGACAGCATCCAATGCGAGTTCAATTTCCTCGGGAGTCCCATACCTCCTTGGAAATTGTTTAATCGATTCCCCCAGGGAGTTCATGTACCCGTCCCAATCAGTATTTCTAGGATTCCTAGAATACTCTGGTCCGTGTCCACTACCCTCCAAAGAAAAGTGAATGTATTTGTGATCCGAGAGAGATTCCTCGTCTGAAACCCGCCAATTTTGAATGCGGTCATTCAGGTTTGGCGTACAAACTGTTATATCAATAAGGGTCTCGCCCCTACTGTTTGAAAAGGTAGGTACGGTCCCCCTATTCAAAACATCTAATCTACTATTTGCTAAGAATTCCAGAAGGTCATGGCCTCTACTGTCGCTAGTCCGACTCCCCCACAAAGCGTGGTGCGAATTGGAGTCGCATCCAATAATCAGCCCCGAGCCTCCTAGATTCTCGTCTTCTGCCAGTGCCTTCAGACTGTCCGAAGGCACCGCTTCCCTGCAGGGAAGATACGAGGAAGCCACTATGACTTCCATATCCGCCCCGTCATCTCCAACTACCTTAACTCTAATAGTAGTTAGATCGTTATTGGTATGTCTAGGCACCAGCTCAGCTTTCAGTCCCCTGACTACAATACAGGTTCTTGACTTAGTGCCGGCCGCCCGGAATACCGTACCAGCCTCATTCAGTCCCTTGATTTCATTATGTAGAATCCAAGGTTCCTGAATAAGGGCTATGCCTGTGTGCCACGCTGAAAACAGTCGAGTGAACTGTGCACTTGCTGCTTTACAGTGTTGCAAGTTGATCTGGGTAAAGGGAATCTTTGCGGTAGCCACAGGGCTATGCATGTTGATCCCTCTACCCGTAGTCCCGGTCCCATTATCATTGAGATTCAGGTCCGCCATTTAAACAGCTTTCCCTCCTCCCTCAGTAGGGTCCAGATTAGCATCCCCATTTCCCGGGTTTTCCCCAATAGTGTCGGTGGTCTCCATTGCGGACATCGCCTCCACTATTGTCATCTCATCTGAGGTCAAAGTTGTATCGACGTCAGTCTCCTCTGGCAAGGTCTTCTTTTCCTTATGGAGAATGGCGCACCCAGCCCTACCTAAACCAAAGGCAGGTTTGAGGTCCAGTCCCTTAAGGGCTTCGACCTGCTGTTCTGGCATACTGACGACCATCAAATTTGGCCCCGATGGAATTTGCTTTGGCCTGAATTCTATGATGTGCCAGACATCTGTCTTTAATGTCCCGTTTTGTCGGGCCAGAATTTTCAGAGTGTCCGGTCCATTCATGTTACCTTTCGCATAGATAGCGACCTTAGCGTGTTTGGGGAGAGTATTTATGTCAGCGACAAATAACTCTGCTCCCTCCCACGGCTTCAAATCAGCTATTCTATCTTCGATCCACTTCTTGTCCTTGTCCGCCTGATATTTTACCTTCAGGTAGCCATGGGCAATCCAGTAGTCTATAAAATTAGGAGCCTCCCCAAGCTCGTCCTGAAGTATATAATTCAAGATCGATTCTTGGATAAGCTCTCTCCTTTCTTCATTTATATACTTCGAAGGGTCTGGGTATCCTCTAACCACGATCCCAATAATGTTGCCATTCTCGAGAGCCTGCTTATAGGTCCCCTTCGCCTTCGGTAATCCCGTATCCCTTTTCTTACGGTTCTCAAAATTGGGAGAAGTGTCTTCCCCACTTCTACCTCTCTTGATTCCCGCAGATCTGGGAGAAGGAGTTTCATATCCCTGGGCTTTCCTTTCTTTAGCTATTCTAGCTAACTTTGCCTTTTTCTTTTGAGCCCCGGATTTTTTATTTGCGCTTGTTCCACCCGGAGGTGTTCCATTTGCAAACTTCTGATTGCTTCCACCTGGTTTCCCTTCTAGAGTCCCAGTATGGGTTGCCGATTTCTTATTAAAGATATCAGCCAGTTTTGAGTTTCTTCCACCTGGTGTCCCAGATTGGGTCCCAGTTGCCGGTTTCTCATTATGAGTCCCGGGTTTAATGGAAGGAGGTACCTGATTCACTGAATCAGTATTTGTTTTCTGTGGTGTCTCTTTAGGAGTCCCATCAGGTTTTCCGTTATTACTAACGTTTTGTTTTGGGGTTTTATTATGGATATCAATTTTGGATCCCACGAGTGGGTCGGAAAGGGTCGTCGCCCCCAAACAGAGCCGCCTTATCTGGGAGAAGGGGGAGGACAGAACATTCATCACATAAATCAGGGGGCCCCCAGGTGCCCTGAAGTGCTGCACTAGGCATGAGATTACCCCCTCATGAGGGGGCATCCGATCTTCTGGATACCCCCCGCCTACAGAGCATGCTTGCGTCACTCTATCGTTAGGCTGGGCAGACCGTGTCAGCCGTCACCATGGTTCCAAATGTTCCCACAGTGATGTCCGATTTCGGTCTTGCAGTTCGATGGATTTCACCATCATGACTGGTGACATTATACGGTATTGTGCCCTACCTGTACCCGCCGTTTAACAGGGTTTCGACCGTAGTCTAACAGTTTGGATGGACTCTCACCTCCATGGTTGCTACCATCTCGCGATATTATTTGACCGTCACGAGACAGGGGTGGAATCCAATTAGGGATTACCGCCAAAAGATCCAGGGATCCTCTTTAAGTCCTCCCAAAGTGGACTCCCCCAGCCGAATTCCTCGAAGGTGCTTTTAGACAGCTTTCTGTGGCGCTCCGTTAAGAGTGCACGATGGTACGACGTACCTTATTTAGAAACGATGGCATAGACCCTGTTTATAAGGGTGGCCCAGATGTTCTCAGAAAGCTCCATCCAGCATCTCCGATTCCTTCAGCCGCGCCTTCACACTATGACCATATCACACCAATTAAATGATATGGCGGACCCGCAGCTAACGCTTAGCGTCTACGCCGCTGTGCTCTAGGCAGGAAATCCCCATGCTAAGAGCCGATACTTAGGACCACCGCTAAAAGCAGGGCCCGTAAGTGGCTTGAGTCGCACTTAAATTGGGAGATCCCTTCGAGTCACCTTTGATTGCCGATTCCTCGAAGATGCATAAGGGTAGCATTCTGCGGCATTCTTGTTGAAAGAATGCACCAGGGTACAGAGCATCCAGCAACTGCCCCCATAAGAATTGCAGGGCATAGACCCGTTTATAGAGCAGCCTTTGATATTCCAGAAGCCATATCCCGCATCCCCGATTCTAGTTCAACCTTAGGAAGGCGGCGTGAACTACCCTCCTCCTTCCTCCTAGAAGGCCCCGGGCTTGGGACCGGTAAAGCGGAGTTTATTATTATCATTATTCTCATTATTATTATTAATATTATTGTTGTTATTATTGTTTTTTTTTTTGTTTTTTTTTTTGTTTTTTTTGTTTTTTTTTTTTGTCAAGGGAATCTTGTGAATCTTACATCAGCCATGGAGTGTTTGCGGGCCTTAAAGGCCCGCAAATTTCCATGACCGCCCAATTGCACAAAGTGTACAACTGGGAGACCATCGGCGAACGCGGTCGCCGGCTACGCCCCAGATTCTTACTGGATAAACACACTATAAACCCCCCTGCGCTTGTTTGCCCCAAACCGGAACTCCCTTTTCAGGTATAACTTCAGTTTGGGACGCGCAGCCTAGGCAACTGGCCGCTGCCTTCCCCCAGCCTAGTGACAGGAGAGCAATCTACGATAGAAAGCCCTCCTCCTTTTTCTTCAACAAGGTGGCCCTTACGTACTCTGCTACTTTGTTCCAATTTTCAGAACTCCGTAGCATTTCCGGAACCACCTTCTCTGGCCTCCAAATCGGGAAGGGCGGGCGCCCTTCCACGTAGCGCACACATCCGAAGAAAGTGTGCTCCACCGTATCCTTCACGCCAGGGCAGTGCAAGCACTCCTCTGTTGCCACCTTTTGCCAATGTTTTAACATAACACGGAAGTACCCGTGTCCAGTTAAAAATTGGGTGAGGTAAAAATCCACCTCCCCATGTTGTCGTCCAGTCCATGCCTGCAGATCTGAAATCAGTCTGCGGGTCCATCGGGCATTTTCCTCTTCCTCCTTTTTCCACCGTTCCTGCCATTTTTCCATAGAGCTGGAGCGGGCGCGAGTGGATGCCACTTCGCGGTCCTCTACACTATCGTAAATGTATTTCCGCTCCAACGCTAGCAGGTCGATGGGTATGACCGATGCTACAACCTGGATCGCCTCGAGCGATACCGTATGGTATGCGCAGGCGATGCTCAGGGCCGCTTGCCGCTGCACAGACGATATTTTATGTCTGTACTTGGCAAATTTGGTGATATCCGCCCAGATCTCAGATCCATAAAGCAGGACAGAGTTGACAACGGACATCAAAAATCTTCGCTTCCCGGGTTTGGGCCCTCCTATGTTGGCCATGAGCCTTGACAAGGAGGATGCGATCGACGCGGCCTTCTCACTCGAGCTCTGAAATTGTTCCCAGAAGTTCAGATTGTTTTCAAGCAGAACTCCCAGGTACTTAACCGATGTCTTGGCTTGGATCGTGTGAGGCTTTCCACCATCATCGACATTTACATCGATGTCCGTGGAAATTGTTGTTCGACGGGTCAGCAGTACGATCTCCGTTTTTGGGATCGCGAGCTGGAGCCCGTGCTCGCCCATCCAGAGATTGATCTGTCTCATGACTAGATTCAACCTCTCCTGGGTTACCTGCATGTCCCTGCCAGTGATGGTCAGAGCCACGTCGTCCGCGTACCCGATCAGAGAAGCTCCTTCCGGGAGGTGAACGCGCAACAAGCCATCGTAAAAGGCATTCCACAGGTCCGGTCCGAGAACCGAACCTTGGGCAATGCCCGCACTCAGAACCCTCTGTCGCCTGCCATCGAGCGTGTCGTAGAGCAGTCTCCGGTCCCGTAGGTAGTCCTTTATTACGTTACCCAGATACCTGGGTATCCGGAAATCGTACTCGAGAGACCGGATCATGTCATCCCACCTGGCCGAATTGAAAGCGTTTTTGACGTCCAGCGTTACAAGAAGGACGTCTTTGCGAATTGCAGGCCGCCGTTGTTATTATTGTTATTAAAAATATTTTTATTATTATTATCTATAAAATTGCTACTTCTTTTTAATTTATAATTTCACGTATGTTATTTTGAATATTTTCATCCTTTACATTTTTTATGGCTGCTTCAGTCTAAACTATTTTTTTTTTTATATGTTTTTGTTTTTACATGTGTTCTCAGGCACATTATATTTTAAACCTTTATTGAGGAGGTTTGTTTAGTCATTAGAAAAGGATATAGATGTTAAGTTGATAAGACGAACATAAAACTTATGTTTACATTTTTCTTTTATATTTGATTCTAAATCAATCTGTTTCTTTTGTTGCGCGTGTAAAAGGTTATTAAACTTCTTGTTATACTTTAAAAAGATATTATTGACATAAAAATTTATGTGATCATTTACTTGAGATATAACATCATCAACAACCGATGAACGGATATTATTTAATAATTCAAGGTGATGTTTTAATAATTTTTTATTAACATCACATTTCTTTTGATAAAGATGTTTAATCTCTAGTTTTAGCCAGTCTTTTTCAGCCTTATTTTTAGTTTTTATAGTCGCCAAAGATTTTCTATAAGTGCGTATTTTAATATATCTTGGTATGATGTTATGTGATAAACATTTTTTATTAAATTTTATGTGTAGATTAGTTTTTAATAGTTTGATCTTCGTTACTTTATATGATAACACCGATTTCACTTGACGGGTGTTAAGAGATTTAAAAAACATTATGTTTGATCGGTGTCCAAGTCACAGATTATAAAATATATAAATTACCTTTAATTATTATCCGTCAGTGACTTCGTTAGTTCGTCATTGCCAACGCGTTTTGAAACTAATTAGTTTTATCATCAGGGTTTAAAAAATAACACGAACACATAGGAAATAATTTAATAATAGTATATTACGACCCATGGCCAGAAAAATAAAGAATGTCCCAAATCGCACGTAAATTACCTTCCGAGGCGAAGCCGAGGATGGTAAACTGCGATTTGGGGCATTCTTTTTTTATGGCCTAGGGTCGTATACGATTTTTCTGCACCAGTGGCGAGAAAACACGTCTTTGCCGGACGCGCAGCGACCGGGAAATATGTGCTTTCTGGCCGCTGACCAGAAAATAATTTTTATATAAATATTTTTTATAATTTTTTACTTTTTCAAGTTTTTGTCAGTTTGTAAAAATAAAGAACCAAAATGCTTTATATTAAATGACCAACTGATGTTTAAATGCCAATTATTATTTGATACAGCTATAAAAATAAATAATGATAATATCAACAACAATAATACGTTAAATACCAACAAATAATATAAGCGTGTATAAATAAATATTAATATTTAAATATTAATATTTAAAATTCAGTGCCGCGTCCGCTACCTTAAAGAGCGCTCGAAATGACAAAAACTCTAAAAAGTAAAAAAAGTGTTGTTTATTAAATTATTTCCTATGTCTTAGTGTTATTTTTTAAATCCTGATGATGAAACTAATTAGTTTGGAAACGCGTCAGCAATGACGACCTAACGAAGTCACTGACGGATTATAATTAAAGGTAATTTATATATTTTATGTTCTGTGACTTAAACACCAATCAAACTTCCGCGGCACACGTGCGTAAAGAAGGCAGTATACGAAATCGGTGAGCAGGATAACTCCAGTCTAGCTTATCTTAAGAAAAAAAAATTTTTTTGGTCAGAGTTTAAACCAATTGTGAGGGGCTGACTTCGAGTTTTTTCAAAAAAATATACTTAAAAAAAATGGCGGCTGCGCAAAGTTAAAATACAAAAAAATGCCTAAATTTTTAAAATGTGCGCCAAATATGAAGTAAATGTGTTATTTATTTATTTCGTGTACATTCACATTAACTTTTTTTATTACATTCACGGCCAGGCTACTTTGCTTGAAAATTCAAGCAACAAAAAAATTTCAAGCAAAGCAGCCTGGCCGTGTCTTATAATATAATAATGATTAGAAATTTTTATTTATTTGTACAAGGACACTTAAATGACACCTAGAACTACATAAAACCCCAGATTTATAGCAATTACACCTATTTGTTGAACATTGTTTTGCAGAAGCTTTACAATAGCATTTTTTATAACCTTGACCAAAAAATTTTCGTTACATTCTCTACAGGCTTTTAATGCAATTGTAGAGCTTCTGCAAAACAATGTTCAACAAATAGATGTAATTGCTATAAATCTGGGGTTTTAAGTAGTTCTAGGTGTCATTTAAGTGGTCCTTGTACAAATAAATAAAAATTTCTGTTCATTATTATATTATAAGACACGGCCAGGCTGCTTTGCTTGAATTTTCAAGCAAAGCAGCCTGGCCGTGAATGTCATAAAAAAAGTTAATGTAAAACATTTACTTTATATTTGGCGCGCGTGTTAATTTTTACTATAGTAAACTAGAAAAAAATTTAATTTCTAAAATATGGCGCTTCGTCAGTATTATAGGCTAAAACACGTATAATAGGCTATAATACTAAAAATTTTAGTATCATAGGCAAAATGTGAATTTAAAGACTTTATTTTTCTAGAATACGGATAATATCCTATTATACTAAAATGTTTATTGTACTGCGACATATATAAATATATATTAATATATATATTAAAATGAAATAATCGAAAAAATTGATTATATTATTTTTAATATTATTCAGCACTAATTTATGAAGAGCTGTATGGACGAAAATTCATGAAAGTTGTTTTAAATTAATTTTTAAAGAAATATCTAATTATATTTCTATATAAAATTTTGAGATATCAAACTCAGAAATTAGTGGTCGAAAACATAAAAAAATTTCATTTTTTTTACTAAAACTGATTTTTCTCAAGATCTAAGAGGTCTTTTGAGACAAACTTAAGTTCAGATTAATCCTTAGAAAAAATGCTATCAATGTCCGTTTGTTTTTTTTTAATTTGAGCTCTCGGTTCAGAGTTACAACTGTTTGAAGCTAAGAAGATAAAATTTAAAAACTCAAAAAGTTGTCATTTTTGCCTCTTGATAACTTAAAATGGTTTGTATCAAAATGTAAAAACCAAATTGCTTTGTATTTATTAAGCACTTTTCTAAAACCACTTTTTTTCGTTTTATTTAATGCATTCATTAAAGAGAAACAGCAAAAAAACGACTTAAAGTCAAATTTTTTGAATTTTTGGGTTTTTCATGTCTAAGACACCCGATATCCAATTTCTTATTCGATGAAATTTTTCGAATTTTTTCATATATAAAACACCCGACAATATAGATTGAATTATTTGAAATATTTTCATGTTGTAGACATGAAATGTTGTAATTTCAATTATTTTTATGCAATAATAGCATTGAAATATTATTATTGAAATTAGCAGATTATTCCCCACTTAAATGTTCTCGAATACTGATCTGTTTTATAGAAATGTTGTAATTTCAATTGTTTTTATGCAGTAATAGCATTGAATTATTAATATTGATTTAGCAAAATATAACCAACTTAAATGTTTTGATTCGAATAGTGTCCTGTTTTATAGAAATGTTGCAATTTCAATTATTTTTATGCAATTATAGCATTGAAATTTTAGTATTGTATTTAGCAAATTTGCCACACTTAAATGTTTCCAAATATTGTCCTGTTTTATAGAAAAGTTGTAATTTCAATTATTTTTATGCAATGATAGCATCGAAACATTAGCATTGTATTTAGCAGAATATTCCCCACTTAAATGTTCTCGAATACTTTCCTTTTTTATAGAAATGTTGTAATTTCAATTGTTTTTATGCAATCATAGCATTGAATTATTAGTATTGAATTTAGTAAAATATACCCCACTTAAATGTTTTCGAATACGGTCCTCTTTTATAGAAATTTAGTAATATCAAATATATTTATGCAATCGTAGCATTGAAATATTAGCATTCAATTTAGCAAAATATACCCCACTTAAATGATTTCAAATATTGACCTCTTTTATAGAAATTTTGTAATGTAAATTATTTTTAAGCAATGATAGCATTGAAATATTAGTATTGAATTTAGCAGAATATGCCCCACTTAAATGTTTTCAAATATTGAACTCATTTATAGAAATTTTGTAATGTAAATTATTTTTAAGCAATGATAGCATTGAAATATTAATATTTAATTTAGCTGAATATTGCCCACTTAAATGCTCTCGAATACTGTCCTTTTTTATAGAAATTTTGTAATTTTAATTGTTTTTATGCAATAATAGCATTGAATTATTAGTATACAATTTAGGAAAATATTCCTCATATAAATTTTCTCGAAAATTTTCCTGTTTTATAGAAAAGTTGTAATTTCAATTATTTTTATGCAATTATAGCATTGAAATATTAGTATTGAATTTAGTAGAATATTCCCCACATAAATGTTCGCAAATACTGTCCTGTTTTATAGAAATGTTGTAATTTTAATGGTTTTTATGCAATGATAGCATTGGAAAATTAGTATTGAATTTAGCAGAATATTCCCTACTTAAATGTTTTCGAATACTGTCCTGTTTTAAAGAAATTTTTTAATATCAATTGTTTTTATGCAATAATAGCATTGAATCATTAGTATTGAATTTAGTAAAATATACCCCACTTAATTGTTTTCAAATATTGACCTCTTTTATAGATATTTTTTAATTTAATATATTTTTATGCAATGATAGCATTGAAATATTAGTATTGAATTAAGCAAAATAAAAACTACTTAAAATTTTTTTCCCTGTTTTATAGAAAAGTTGTAATTTCAATTGTTTTTATGCAATAATAGCATTGAATTATTAGTATTGAATTTATCAAAATATACCACACTTAAATGTTTTCAAATATTGACCTCATTTATAGAAATTTTGTAATGTAAAATATTTTTAAGTTTTCGAATACTGTCCTATTTTATAGAAATGTTGTAATTTTAATGGTTTTTTTGCAATAAATGTTCTCGAATACTTTCCTGTTTTATAGAAAACTTGTAATTTCAATTATTTTTATGCAATCATAGCATTCAAATATTAGTATTGAATTTAGCAAAATAAACATCACATTAAAATTTTTCCCCTGTTATATAGTAAACTTGTAAATTCCATGATTTTAAGCTTTGAAAGCATTGAAATTTTAGTATTGATTTTAGCAAATTTGCCCCACTTAAATGTTTTCGAATACTGTCCTGTTTTATAACATTGAATTATCAGTATTGAATTTAGCAAAATATACCCCACTTAAATGTTTTCGAATATTGTCCTCTTTTATAGGAATGTTGTAATTTTGATAGGTTTTATGCAATAATAGCATTGGATTATTAGTATTAAATTTAGCAGAATATGCCCCACTTAAATGTATTCGAATACTGTCCTGTTTTATAGAAATGTTGTAATTTTAATGGTTTTTATGCAATGATAGCATTGAAAAATTAGTATTGAATTTAGCAGAATATTCCCTACTTAAATGTTTTCGAATACTGTCCTGTTTTATAGAAATTTTGTAATATCAATTGTTTTTATGCAATAATAGCATTAAATCATTATTATTGAATTAAGTAAAATATACCCCACTTAAATGTTTTCAAATATTGACCTCTTTTATAGATATTTTTTAATTTAATATATTTTTATGCAATGATAGCATTCAAATATTAGTATTGAATTTAGCAAAATAAACATCACATTAAAATTTTTCCCCTATTATATAGTAAACTTGTAATTTCCATGTTTTTAAGCTTTGATTGCATTGAAATTTTAGTATTGATTTTAGCAAATTTGCCCCACTTAAATGTATTCGAATACTGTCCTGTTTTATAGAAATATTGTATTTTTAATGGTTTTTATGCAATGAAAGCATTGAAATATTAATATTTAATTTAACTGAATATTGCCAACTTAAATGCTCTCGAATACTGTCCTTTTTTATAGAAATTTTGTAATTTCAATTGTTTTTATGCAATAATAGCATTGAATTATTAGTATTCAATTTAGGAAAATATTCCTCATATAAATGTTCTCGAAAATTTTCCTGTTTTATAGAAAAGTTGTAATTTCAATTATTTTTATGCAATGATAGCATTGAAATATTAGTATTGAATTTAGCAGAATATTCCCCACATAAGTGTTCGCAAATACTGTCCTGTTTTATAGAAATGTTGTAATATCAATTGTTTTTATGCAATAATAGCATTGAATCATTAGTATTGAATTTAGTAAAATATACCCCACTTAAATGTTTTCAAATATTGACCTCTTTTATAGATATTTTATAATTTAATATATTTTTATGCAATGATAGCATTGAAATATTAGTATTGAATTTAGCAAAATAAACACTACTTTAAATTTTTTTTCCTGTTTTATATCAAACTTGTAATTTTAATGTTTTTAAGCATTAATAGCATTGAAATTTTAGTATTGAATTTAGCAAATATGCTCCTCTTAAATGTTTTCGAATACTGTTCTGTTTTATTGAAACGTTGTAATTTTAATGGTTTTTATGCTATATCAGCATTTAATTATTAGTATTGAATTTATCAAAATATACCCCACTTAAATGTTTTCGAATACGGTCCTCTTTTATAGGAATTTAGTAATATCAAATATTTTTATGCAATCGTAGCATTGAAATATTAGCATTCAATTTAGCAGAATATTCCCCACTTAAATGTTCTCGAAAATTTTCCTGTTTTATAGAAAAGTTGTAATTTCAATTACTTTTATGCAATGATAGCATTGAAATATTATTATTGAATTTAGCAGAATATGCCCCACTTAAATGTTTTCGAATACTGTCCTATTTTATAGAAATATTGTAATTTTAATGGTTTTTATGCAATGATAGCATTGAAAAATTAGTATTGAATTTAGCAGAATATTCCCTACTTAAATGTTTTCGAATACTGTCCTGTTTTATAGAAATTTTGTAATATCAATTGTTTTTATGCAATAATAGCATTGAATCATTATTATTGAATTAAGTAAAATATACCCCACTTAAATGTTTTCAAATATTGACCTCTTTTATAGATATTTTTTAATTTAATATATTTTTATGCAATGATAGCATTGAAATATTAGTATTGAATTAAGCAAAATAAACAACACTTTAAATTTTTTTCCCTGTTTTATAGAAAAGTTGTAATTTCAATTGTTTTTATGCAATAATAGCAATGAATTATTTCTTAGTATTCAATTTAGCAGAATATGTCCCACTTATATGTTTTCGAATGCTGTCCTTTTTTATAGAAACGTTGTAATTTTAATGGTTTTTATGCAATAATAGCATTGAATTATTAGTATTGAATTTATCAAAATATACCACACTTAAATGTTTTCAAATATTGACCTCTTTTATAGAAATTTTGTAACGTAGAATATTTTTAAGCAATGATAGCATTGAAATATTATTATTGAATTTAGCGAAATATACCCTATTTAAATGATTTCAAATATTGACCTCTTTTATAAAAATTTTGTAATGTAAAACATTTTTTTGCAATGATAGCATTGAAATATTAGCATTGAATTAAGCAAAATAAACACCACTTTAAATTTTTTTCTCTGTTTTATAGAAAAGTTGTAATTTCAATTGTTTTTATGCAATAATAGCATTGGATTATTAGTATTAAATTTAGCAGAATATGCCCCACTTAAATGTATTCGAATACTGTCCTGTTTTATAGAAATGTTGTAATTAAAATGGTTTTTATGCCATAATAGCATTGAATTATTAGTTTTGAATTTATCAAAATAAACCCCACTTAAATGTTTTCAAATATTGACCTCTTTTATAGAAATTTTTTAATGTAGAATATTTTTAAGCAATGATAGCATTGAAATATTATTATTGAATTTAGCAGAATATGCCTCACTTA
The DNA here is from genome assembly GCA_022575985.1 of Anagrus nilaparvatae. Lineage (NCBI taxonomy): Eukaryota > Metazoa > Arthropoda > Insecta > Hymenoptera > Mymaridae > Anagrus > Anagrus nilaparvatae. The sequence goes on along the minus strand of JAKSXM010000147.1, from coordinate 17,855,959 downwards.
AATGTTTTCGAATACTGTCCTGTTTTATAGAAATGTTGTAATTTTAATGGTTTTTATGCAATGATAGCATTGAAATATTAGTAGTGAATTTAGCAGAACATTCCCCACGTAAATGTTCTCGAATACTGTCCTTTTTTATAGAAATTTTGTAATTTCAATTGTTTTTATACAATAATAGCATTGAAATATTAGTATTGAATTTAGCGAAATATACCCCACTTAAATGATTTCAAATATTGACCTCTTTTATAGAAATTTTGTAATGTAAAACATTTTTTTGCAATGATAGCATTGAAATATTAGTATTGAATTAAGCAAAATAAACACCACTTTAAATTTTTTTCTCTGTTTTATTGAAAAGTTGTAATTTCAATTGTTTTTATGCAATAATAGCATTGAATTATTAGTGTTCAATTTAGCAGAATATGCCCCACTTAAATGTTTTCGAATACTGTTCTGTTTTATAGAAACGTTGTAATTTTAATGGTTTTTATGCAATATTAGCATTTAATTATTAGTATTGAATTTATCAAAATATACCCCACTTAAATGTTTTCAAATATTGACCTCATTTATATAAATTTTGTAATGTAAATTATTTTTAAGCAATGATAGCATTGAAATATTAGTATTGAATTTAGCAGAATATGCCCCACTTAAATGTTTTCGAATACTGTCCTGTTTTATAGAAATATTGTAATTTTAATGGTTTTTATGCAATGATAGCATTGAAAAATTAGTATTGAATTTAGCAGAATATTCCCTACTTAAATGTTTTCGAATACTGTCCTGTTTTATAGAAATTTTGTAATATCAATTGTTTTTATGCAATAATAGCATTGAATCATTATTATTGAATTAAGTAAAATATACCCCACTTAAATGTTTTCAAATATTGACCTCTTTTATAGATATTTTTTAATTTAATATATTTTTATGCAATGATAGCATTGAAATATTAGTATTGAATTAAGCAAAATAAACAACACTTTAAATTTTTTTCCCTGTTTTATAGAAAAGTTGTAATTTCAATTGTTTTTATGCAATAATAGCAATGAATTATTTATTAGTATTCAATTTAGCAGAATATGTCCCACTTATATGTTTTCGAATGCTGTCCTTTTTTATAGAAACGTTGTAATTTTAATGGTTTTTATGCAATAATAGCATTGAATTATTAGTATTGAATTTATCAAAATATACCACACTTAAATGTTTTCAAATATTGACCGCTTTTATAGAAATTTTGTAACGTAGAATATTTTTAAGCAATGATAGCATTGAAATATTATTATTGAATTTAGCGAAATATACCCTACTTAAATGATTTCAAATATTGACCTCTTTTATAGAAATTTTGTAATTTAAAACATTTTTTTGCAATGATAGCATTGAAATATTAGCATTGAATTAAGCAAAATAAACACCACTTTAAATTTTTTTCTCTGTTTTATAGAAAAGTTGTAATTTCAATTGTTTTTATGCAATAATAGCATTGGATTATTAGTATTAAATTTAGCAGAATATGCCCCACTTAAATGTATTCGAATACTGTCCTGTTTTATAGAAATGTTGTAATTAAAATGGTTTTTATGCCATAATAGCATAGAATTATTAGTTTTGAATTTATCAAAATAAACCCCACTTAAATGTTTTCAAATATTGACCTCTTTTATAGAAATTTTGTAATGTAGAATATTTTTAAGCAATGATAGCATTGAAATATTATTATTGAATTTAGCAGAATATGCCCCACTTAAATGTTTTCGAATACTGTCCTGTTTTATAGAAATGTTGTAATTTTAATGGTTTTTATGCAATGATAGCATTGAAATATTAGTAGTGAATTTAGCAGAACATTCCCCACGTAAATGTTCTCGAATACTGTCCTTTTTTATAGAAATTTTGTAATTTCAATTGTTTTTATACAATAATAGCATTGAAATATTAGTATTGAATTTAGCGAAATATACCCCACTTAAATGATTTTAAATATTGACCTCTTTTATAGAAATTTTGTAATGTAAAACATTTTTTTGCAATGATAGCATTGAAATATTAGTATTGAATTAAGCAAAATAAACACCACTTTAAATTTTTTTCTCTGTTTTATTGAAAAGTTGTAATTTCAATTGTTTTTATGCAATAATAGCATTGAATTATTAGTGTTCAATTTAGCAGAATATGCCCCACTTAAATGTTTTCGAATACTGTTCTGTTTTATAGAAACGTTGTAATTTTAATGGTTTTTATGCAATATTAGCATTTAATTATTAGTATTGAATTTATCAAAATATACCCCACTTAAATGTTTTCAAATATTGACCTCATTTATATAAATTTTGTAATGTAAATTATTTTTAAGCAATGATAGCATTGAAATATTAGTATTGAATTTAGCAGAATATGCCCCACTTAAATGTTTTCGAATACTGTCCTGTTTTATAGAAATATTGTATTTTTAATGGTTTTTATGCAATAATAGCATTAAATCATTAGTATTGAATTTAGTAAAATATACCCCACTTAAATGTTTTCAAATATTGACCTTTTTTATAGATATTTTTTAATTTAATATATTTTTATGCAATGATAGCATTGAAATATTAGTATTGAATTTAGCAAAATAAACACTACTTTAAATTTTTTTTCCTGTTTTATATTAAACTTGAAATTTTAATGTTTTTAAGCATTAACAGCATTGAAATTTTAGTATTGAATTTAGCAAATATGCTCCTCTTAATTGTTATCAAATATTGATATCTTTTATAGAAATTTTGTAATGTAAACCTTTTTTTTGCAATGATAGCCTTGAAATATTAGTATTGAATTAAGCAAAATAAACACCACTTTAAATTTTTTTCGCTGTTTTATAGAAAAGTTGTAATTTGAATTGTTTTTATGCAATAATAGCATTGAATTATTAGTATTCGATTTAGCAGAATATGCCCCACCTAAATGTTTTCGAACACTGTTCTGTTTTATAGAAACGTTGTAATTTTAATGGTTTTTATGCAATATTAGCATTTAATTATTAGTATTGAATTTATCAAAATATACCCCACTTAAATGTTTTCAAATATTGATCTCATTTATAGAAATTTTGTAATGTAAATTATTTTTAAGCAATGATAGCATTGAAATATTAGTATTGAATTTAGCAGAATATTGCCAACTTAAATGCTCTCGAATACTGTCCTTTTTTATAGAAATTTTGTAATTTCAATTGTTTTTATGCAATAATAGCATTGAATTATTAGTATTCAATTTAGGAAAATATTCCTTATATAAATGTTCTCGAAAATTTTCCTGTTTTATAGAAAAGTTGTAATTTCAATTATTTTTATGCAATGATAGCATTGAAATATTAGTATTGAATTTAGCAGAATATTCCCCATATAAATGTTCGCAAATACTGTCCTGTTTTATAGAAATGTTTTAATTTTAATAGTTTTTATGCAATGATAGCATTGAAAAATTAGTATTGAATTTAGCAGAATATTCCCTACTTAAATGTTTTCGAATACTGTCCTGTTTTATAGAAATTTTGTAATATCAATTGTTTTTATGCAATAATAGCATTGAATCATTAGTATTGAATTTAGTAAAATATACCCCACTTAAATGTTTTCAAATATTGACCTCTTTTATAGAAATTTTGTAATGTAAACCTTTTTTTTGCAACGATAGCATTAAAATATTAGTATTGAATTAAGCAAAATAAACACCACTTTAAATTTTTTTCCCTGTTTTATAGAAAAGTTGTAATTTCAATTGTTTTAATGCAATAATAGCATTGAATTATTATTATTGAATTTATCAAAATATACCACACTTAAAAGTTTTCAAATATTGACCCCTTTTATAGAAATTTTGTAATGTAAAATATTTTTAAGCAATGATAGCATTGAAATATTAGTAGTGAATTTAGCAGAATAATCCCCACTTAAATGCTCTCGAATACTGTCCTTTTTTATAGAAATTTTGTAATTTCAATTGTTTTTATGCAATAATAGCATTGAATTATTAGTATTGAATTTAGTAAAATATACCCCACTTAAATGTTTTAGAATACGGTCCTCTTTTATAGAAATTTTGTAATTTCAAATATTTTTTTGCAATCGTAGCATTGAAATATTAGTATTCAATTTAGCAGAATATTCCTCATATAAATGTTCTCGAAAATTTTCCTGTTTTATACAAAAGTTGTAATATCAATTATTTTTATGCAATGATAGCATTGAAATATTAGTTTTAAATTTAGCAGAATATTCCCCACTTAAATGTTCTCGAATACTGTCCTTTTTTATAGAAATTTTGTAATTTCAATTGTTTTTATGCAATAATAGCATTGAATTATTAGTATTGAATTTACTAAAATATACCCCATTTAAATGTTTTCGAATACGGTCCTCTTTTATAGAAATTTTGTAATTTCAAATATTTTTTTGCAATCGTAGCATTGAAATATTAGTATTCAATTTAGCAGAAAATTTCTCATATAAATGTTCTCGAAAATTTTCCTGTTTTATAGAAAAGTTGTGATTTCAATTATTTTTAAGCAATGATAGCATTGAAATATTATTATTGAATTTAGCAGAACATGCCCCACTTAAATGTTCGCAAATACTGTCCTTTTTTATAGAAATGTTGTAATTTTAATGGTTTTTATGCAATGATAGCATTGAAAAATTAGTATTGAATTTAGCAGAATATTCCCTACTTAAATGTTTTCGAATACTGTCCTGTTTTATAGAAATTTTGTAATATCAATTGTTTTTATGCAATAATAGCATTGAATCATTAGTATTGAATTTAGTAAAATATACCCCACTTAAATGTTTTCAAATATTGACCTCTTTTATAGATATTTTTTAATTTAATATATTTTTATGCAATGATAGCATTGAAGTATTAGTATTGAATTTAGCAAAATAAACACTACTTTAAATTTTTTTTCCTGTTTTATATTAAACTTGTAATTTTAATGTTTTTAAGCATTAATAGCATTGAAATATTAGTATTGAATTTAACAAATATGCCCCACTTAAATGTTTTCGAATACTGTCCTGTTTTATAGAAACGATGTAATTTTAATGGTTTTATGCAATAATAGCATTAAATTATTAGTATTGAATTTATCAAAATATACCCCACTTAAATGTTTTCAAATATTGACCGCTTTTATAGAAATTTTGTAATGTAAATTATTTTTAAGCAATGATAGCATTGAAATATTAGTATTTAATTTAGCAGAATATTGCCAACTTAAATGCTCTCGAATACTGTCCTTTTTTATAGAAATTCTGTAATTTCAATTGTTTTTTATGCTATAATAGCATTGAATTATCAGTATTGAATTTAGTAAAATATACCCCATTTAAATGTTTTCGAATACGGTCCTCTTTTATAGAAATTTTGTAATTTCAAATATTTTTTTGCAATCGTGGCATTGAAATATAAGTATTCAATTTAGCAGAAAATTCCTCATATAAATGGTCTCGAAAATTTTCCTGTTTTATAGAAAAGTTGTAATTTCAATTATTTTTATGCAATGATAGCATTGAAAAATTAGTATTGAATTTAGCAGAATATTCCCTACTTAAATGTTTTCGAATACTGTCCTGTTTTATAGCAATTTTGTAATATCAATTGTTTTTATGCAATAATAGCATTGAATCATTAGTATTGAATTTATCAAAATATACCCCACTTAAATGTTTTCAAATATTGATCTCATTTATAGAAATTTTGTAATGTAAATTATTTTTATGCAATGATAGCATTGAAATATTATTATTGAATTTAGCAGAATATGCCCCACTTAAATGTTTTCGAATACTGTCCTGTTTTATAGAAATCTTGTAATTTTAATGGTTTTTATGCAATGATAGCATTGAAATATTAGTAGTGAATTTAGCAGAATATTCCCCACTTAAATGCTCTCCAATACTGTCCTTTTTTATAGAAATTTTGTAATTTCAATTGTTTTTATACAATAATAGCATTGAATTATTAGTATTGAATTTAGTAAAATATACCCTACTTAAATGTTTTCGAATACGGTCCTCTTTTATAGAAATTTTTATATCAATTGTTTTTATGCAATAATAGCATTGAATTATTAGTATTCAATTTAGGAAAATATTCCTCATATAAATGTTCTCGAAAATTTTCCTGTTTTATAGTAAAGTTGTAATTTTAATTATTTTTATGCAATGATAGCATTGAAATATTAGTATTGAATTTAGAAGAATATTCCCCACATAAAAGTTCGCAAATACTGTCCTGTTTTATAGAAATGTTGTAATTTTAATAGTTTTTATGCAATGATAGCATTGAAAAATTAGTATTGAATTTAGCAGAATATTCCCTACTTAAATGTTTTCGAATACTGTCCTGTTTTATAGAAATTTTGTAATATCAATTGTTTTTATGCAATAATAGCATTGAATCATTAGTATTGAATTTAGTAAAATATACCCCACTTAAATGTTTTCAAATATTGACCTCTTTTATAGTTATTTTTTAATTTAATATATTTTTATGCAATGATAGCATTGAAATATTAGTATTGAATTTAGCAAAATAAACACTACTTTAAATTTTTTTTCCTGTTTTATATTAAACTTGTAATTTTAATGTTTTTAAGCATTAATAGCATTCAAATTTTAGTATTAAATTTAGCAAATATGCTCCTCTTAAATGTTATCAAATATGGACCTCTTTTATAGAAATTTTGTAATGTAAACCTTTTTTTTGCAACAATAGCATTAAAATATTAGTATTGAATTAAGCAAAATAAACACCACTTTAAATTTTTTTCCCTGTTTTATAGAAAAGTTGTAATTTTAATTGTTTTTATGCAATAATAGCATTGAATTATTAGTATTCGATTTAGCAGAATATGCCCCACCTAAATGTTTTCGAACACTGTTCTGTTTTATAGAAACGTTGTAATTTTAATGGTTTTTATGCAATATTAGCATTTAATTATTAGTATTGAATTTATCAAAATATACCCCACTTAAATGTTTTCAAATATTGATCTCATTTATAGAAATTTTGTAATGTAAATTTTTTTTAAGCAATGATAGCATTGAAATATTAGTATTGAATTTAGCAGAATATTGCCAACTTAAATGCTCTCGAATACTCTCCTTTTTTATAGAAATTTTGTAATTTCAATTGTTTTTATGCAATAATAGCATTGAATTATTAGTATTCAATTTAGGAAAATATTCCTTATATAAATGTTCTCGTAAATTTTCCTGTTTTATAGAAAAGTTGTAATTTCAATTATTTTTATGCAATGATAGCATTGAAATATTAGTATTGAATTTAGCAGAATATTCCCCATATAAATGTTCGCAAATACTGTCCTGTTTTATAGAAATGTTGTAATTTTAATAGTTTTTATGCAATGATAGCATTGAAAAATTAGTATTGAATTTAGCAGAATATTCCCTACTTAAATGTTTTCGAATACTGTCCTGTTTTATAGAAATTTTGTAATATCAATTGTTTTTATGCAATAATAGCATTGAATCATTAGTATTGAATTTAGTAAAATATACCCCACTTAAATGTTTTCAAATATTGATCTCATTTATAGAAATTTTGTAATGTAAATTTTTTTTAAGCAATGATAGCATTGAAATATTAGTATTGAATTTAGCAGAATATTGCCAACTTAAATGCTCTCGAATACTGTCCTCTTTTATAGAAATTTTGTAATTTCAAATATTTTTTTGCAATCGTGGCATTGAAATATAAGTATTCAATTTAGCAGAAAATTCCTCATATAAATGGTCTCGAAAATTTTCCTGTTTTATAGAAAAGTTGTAATTTCAATTATTTTTATGCAATGATAGCATTGAAATATTATTATTGAATTTAGCAGAATATGCCCCACTTAAAAGTTTTCGAATACTGTCCTATTTTATAGAAATGTTGTAATTTTAATGGTTTTTATGCAATGATAGCATTGAAAAATTAGTATTGAATTTAGCAGAATATTTCCTACTTAAATGTTTTCGAATACTGTCCTGTTTTATAGAAATTTTGTAATATCAATTGATTTTATGTAATAATAGCATTGAATCATTAGTATTGAATTTAGTAAAATATACCCCACTTAAATGTTTTCAAATATTGACCTCTTTTATAGATATTTTTTAATTTAATATTTTTTTATGCAATGATAGCATTGAAATATTATTATTGAATTTAGCAAAATAAACACTACTTTAAATTTTTTTTCCTATTTTATATTAAACTTGTAATTTTAATGTTTTTAAGCATTAATAGCATTGAAATATTAGTATTCAATTTAGCAGAAAATTCCTCATATAAATGTTCTCGAAAATTTTCCTGTTTTATAGAAAAGTTGTAATTTCAATTATTTTTATGCAATGATAGCATTGAAATATTATTATTGAATTTAGCAGAATATTCCCTACTTAAATGTTTTCGAATACTTTCCTATTTTATAGAAATTTTGTAATATCAATTTGTAATATAGAAATATTGTAATTTTAATGGTTTTTATGCAATAATAGCAATGAATCATTAGTATTGAATTTAGTAAAATATACCCCACTTAAATGTTTTCAAATATTGACCTCTTTTATAGATATTTTTTAATTTAATATATTTTTATGCAATGATAGCATTGAAGTATTAGTATTGAATTTAGCAAAATAAACACTACTTTAAATTTTTTTTCCTGTTTTATATTAAACTTGTAATTTTAATGTTTTTATGCATTAATAGCATTGAAATTTTAGTATCGAATTTAACAAATATGCCCCACATAAATGTTTTCGAATACTGTCCTGTTTTATAGAAACGATGTAATTTTAATGGTTTTATGCAATAATAGCATTAAATTATTAGTATTGAATTTATCAAAATATACCCCACTTAAATGTTATCAAATATTGAACGCTTTTATAGAAATTTTGTAATGTAAAATATTTTTAAGCAATAATAGCATTGAAATATTAGTATTTAATTTAGCAGAATATTCCCCACTTAAATGCTCTCGAATACTGTCCTTTTTTATAGAAATTTTGTAATTTCAAATATTTTTTTGCAATCGTGGCATTGAAATATAAGTATTCAATTTAGCAGAAAATTCCTCATATAAATGTTCTCGAAAATTTTCCTGTTTTATAGAAAAGTTGTAATTTCAATTATTTTTATGCAATGATAGCATTGAAATATTATTATTGAATTTAGCAGAATATGCCCCACATAAAAGTTCGCAAATACTGTCCTGTTTTATAGAAATGTTGTAATTTTAATAGTTTTTATGCAATAATAGCATTGAATTATTAGTATTCAATTTAGGAAAATATTCCTCATATAAATGTTCTCGAAAATTTTCCTGTTTTATAGTAAAGTTGTAATTTTAATTATTTTTATGCAATGATAGCATTGAAATATTAGTATTGAATTTAGCAGAATATTCCCCACATAAAAGTTCGCAAATACTGTCCTGTTTTATAGAAATGTTGTAATTTTAATAGTTTTTATGCAATGATAGCATTGAAAAATTAGTATTGAATTTAGCAGAATATTCCCTACTTAAATGTTTTCGAATACTGTCCTGTTTTATAGAAATTTTGTAATATCAATTGTTTTTATGCAATAATAGCATTGAATCATTAGTATTGAATTTAGTAAAATATACCCCACTTAAATGTTTTCAAATATTGACCTCTTTTATAGTTATTTTTTAATTTAATATATTTTTATGCAATGATAGCATTGAAATATTAGTATTGAATTTAGCAAAATAAACACTACTTTAAATTTTTTTTCCTGTTTTATATTAAACTTGTAATTTTAATGTTTTTAAGCATTAATAGCATTGAAATTTTAGTATTGAATTTAGCAAATATGCTCCTCTTAAATGTTATCAAATATGGACCTCTTTTATAGAAATTTTGTAATGTAAACCTTTTTTTTGCAACAATAGCATTAAAATATTAGTATTGAATTAAGCAAAATAAACACCACTTTAAATTTTTTTCCCTGTTTTATAGAAAAGTTGTAATTTTAATTGTTTTTATGCAATAATAGCATTGAATTATTAGTATTCGATTTAGCAGAATATGCCCCACCTAAATGTTTTCGAACACTGTTCTGTTTTATAGAAACGTTGTAATTTTAATGGTTTTTATGCAATATTAGCATTTAATTATTAGTATTGAATTTATCAAAATATACCCCACTTAAATGTTTTCAAATATTGATCTCATTTATAGAAATTTTGTAATGTAAATTTTTTTTAAGCAATGATAGCATTGAAATATTAGTATTGAATTTAGCAGAATATTGCCAACTTAAATGCTCTCGAATACTGTCCTTTTTTATAGAAATTTTGTAATTTCAATTGTTTTTATGCAATAATAGCATTGAATTATTAGTATTCAATTTAGGAAAATATTCCTTATATAAATGTTCTCGTAAATTTTCCTGTTTTATAGAAAAGTTGTAATTTCAATTATTTTTATGCAATGATAGCATTGAAATATTAGTATTGAATTTAGCAGAATATTCCCCATATAAATGTTCGCAAATACTGTCCTGTTTTATAGAAATGTTGTAATTTTAATAGTTTTTATGCAATGATAGCATTGAAAAATTAGTATTGAATTTAGCAGAATATTCCCTACTTAAATGTTTTCGAATACTGTCCTGTTTTATAGAAATTTTGTAATATCAATTGTTTTTATGCAATAATAGCATTGAATCATTAGTATTGAATTTAGTAAAATATACCCCACTTAAATGTTTTCAAATATTGATCTCATTTATAGAAATTTTGTAATGTAAATTTTTTTTAAGCAATGATAGCATTGAAATATTAGTATTGAATTTAGCAGAATATTGCCAACTTAAATGCTCTCGAATACTGTCCTCTTTTATAGAAATTTTGTAATTTCAAATATTTTTTTGCAATCGTGGCATTGAAATATAAGTATTCAATTTAGCAGAAAATTCCTCATATAAATGGTCTCGAAAATTTTCCTGTTTTATAGAAAAGTTGTAATTTCAATTATTTTTATGCAATGATAGCATTGAAATATTATTATTGAATTTAGCAGAATATGCCCCACTTAAAAGTTTTCGAATACTGTCCTATTTTATAGAAATGTTGTAATTTTAATGGTTTTTATGCAATGATAGCATTGAAAAATTAGTATTGAATTTAGCAGAATATTTCCTACTTAAATGTTTTCGAATACTGTCCTGTTTTATAGAAATTTTGTAATATCAATTGTTTTTATGTAATAATAGCATTGAATCATTAGTATTGAATTTAGTAAAATATACCCCACTTAAATGTTTTCAAATATTGACCTCTTTTATAGATATTTTTTAATTTAATATTTTTTTATGCAATGATAGCATTGAAATATTATTATTGAATTTAGCAAAATAAACACTACTTTAAATTTTTTTTCCTATTTTATATTAAACTTGTAATTTTAATGTTTTTAAGCATTAATAGCATTGAAATATTAGTATTCAATTTAGCAGAAAATTCCTCATATAAATGTTCTCGAAAATTTTCCTGTTTTATAGAAAAGTTGTAATTTCAATTATTTTTATGCAATGATAGCATTGAAATATTATTATTGAATTTAGCAGAATATTCCCTACTTAAATGTTTTCGAATACTTTCCTATTTTATAGAAATTTTGTAATATCAATTTGTAATATAGAAATATTGTAATTTTAATGGTTTTTATGCAATAATAGCAATGAATCATTAGTATTGAATTTAGTAAAATATACCCCACTTAAATGTTTTCAAATATTGACCTCTTTTATAGATATTTTTTAATTTAATATATTTTTATGCAATGATAGCATTGAAGTATTAGTATTGAATTTAGCAAAATAAACACTACTTTAAATTTTTTTTCCTGTTTTATATTAAACTTGTAATTTTAATGTTTTTATGCATTAATAGCATTGAAATTTTAGTATCGAATTTAACAAATATGCCCCACATAAATGTTTTCGAATACTGTCCTGTTTTATAGAAACGATGTAATTTTAATGGTTTTATGCAATAATAGCATTAAATTATTAGTATTGAATTTATCAAAATATACCCCACTTAAATGTTATCAAATATTGAACGCTTTTATAGAAATTTTGTAATGTAAAATATTTTTAAGCAATAATAGCATTGAAATATTAGTATTTAATTTAGCAGAATATTCCCCACTTAAATGCTCTCGAATACTGTCCTTTTTTATAGAAATTTTGTAATTTCAAATATTTTTTTGCAATCGTGGCATTGAAATATAAGTATTCAATTTAGCAGAAAATTCCTCATATAAATGTTCTCGAAAATTTTCCTGTTTTATAGAAAAGTTGTAATTTCAATTATTTTTATGCAATGATAGCATTGAAATATTATTATTGAATTTAGCAGAATATGCCCCACTTAATTGTTTTCGAATACTGTCCTATTTTATAGAAATGTTGTAATTTTAATGGTTTTTATGCAATGATAGCATTGAAAAATTAGTATTGAATTTAGCAGAATATTTACTACTTAAATATTTTCAAATATTGACCTCTTTTATAGATATTTTTTAATTTAATATATTTTTATGCAATGATAGCATTGAAATATTAGTATTGAATTTAGCAAAATAAACACTACTTTAAATTTTTTTTCCTGTTTTATATTAAACTTGTAATTTTAATGTTTTTAAGCATTAATAGCATTGAAATATTAGTATTCAATTTAGCAGAAAATTCCTCATATAAATGTTCTCGAAAATTTTCCTGTTTTATAGAAAAGTTGTTATTTCAATTATATTTATGCAATGATAGCATTGAAATATTATTATTGAATTTAGCAGAATATGCCCCACTTAAATGTTTTCGAATACTGTCCTATTTTATAGAAATGTTGTAATTTTAATGGTTTTTATGCAATGATAGCATTGAAAAAATAGTATTGAATTTAGCAGTATATTCCCTACTTAAATTTTTTCGAATACTGTCCTGTTTTATAAAAATTTTGTAATATCAATTGTTTTTATGCAATAATAGCATTGAATCATTAGTATTGAATTAAGTAAAATATACCCCACTTAAATGTTTTCAAATATTGACCTCTTTTATAGATATTTTTTAATTTAATATATTTTTATGCAATGATAGCATTGAAATATTAGTATTGAATTTAGCAGAATATTCCCCACATAAAAGTTCGAAAATACTGTCCTGTTTTATAGAAATGTTGTAATTTTAATAGTTTTTATGCAATGATAGCATTGAAAAATTAGTATTGAATTTAGCAGAATATTCCCTACTTAAATGTTTTCGAATACTGTCCTGTTTTATAGAAATTTTGTAATATCAATTGTTTTTATGCAATAATAGCATTGAATCATTAGTATTGAATTTAGTAAAATATACCCCACTTAAATGTTTTCAAATATTGACCTCTTTTATAGATATTTTTTAATTTAATATATTTTTATGCAATGATAGCATTGAAATATTAGTATTGAATTTAACAAAATAAACACTACTTTAAATTTTTTTTCCTGTTTTATATTAAACTTGTAATTTTAATGTTTTTAAGCATTAATAGCATTGAATTTTTAGTATTGAATTTAGCAAATATGCTCCTCTTAAATGTTATCAAATATTGACCTCTTTTATAGAAATTTTGTAATGTAAACCTTTTTTTTGCAACGATAGCATTAAAATATTAGTATTGAATTAAGCAAAATAAACACCACTTTAAATTTTTTTCCCTGTTTTATAGAAAAGTTGTAATTTCAATTGTTTTTATGCAATAATAGCATTGAATTATTAGTATTCGATTTAGCAGAATATGCCCCACTTAAATGTTTTCGAACACTGTTCTGTTTTATAGAAACGTTGTAATTTTAATGGTTTTTATGCAATATTAGCATTTAATTATTAGTATTGAATTTATCAAAATATACCCCACTTAAATGTTTTCAAATATTGATCTCATATATAGAAATTTTGTAATGTAAATTATTTTTAAGCAATGATAGCATTGAAATATTAGTATTGAATTTAGCAGAATATTGCCAACTTAAATGCTCTCGAATACTGTCCTTTTTTATAGAAATTTTGTAATTTCAATTGTTTTTATGCAATAATAGCATTGAATTATTAGTATTCAATTTAGGAAAATATTCCTTATATAAATGTTCTCGAAAATTTTCCTGTTTTATAGAAAAGTTGTAATTTCAATTATTTTTATGCAATGATAGCATTGAAATATTAGTATTGAATTTAGCAGAATATTCCCCATATAAATGTTCGCAAATACTGTCCTGTTTTATAGAAATGTTGTAATTTTAATGGTTTTTATGCAACGATAGCATTGAAAAATTAGTATTGAATTTAGCAGAATATTCCCTACTTAAATGTTTTCGAATACTGTCCTGTTTTATAGAAATTTTGTAATATCAATTGTTTTTATGCAATAATAGCATTGAACCATTAGTATTGAATTAAGTAAAATATAATTCACTTAAATGTTTTCAAATATTTACCCCTTTTATAGATATTTTTTAATTTAATATATTTTTATGCAATGATAGCATTGAAATATTAGTATTGAATTAAGCAAAATAAACAACACTTTAAATTTTTTTCCCTGTTTTATAGAAAAGTTGTAATTTCAATTGTTTTTATGCAATAATAGCAATGAATTATTTATTAGTATTCAATTTAGCAGAATATGCCCTACTTAAATGTATTCGAATGCTGTCCTTTTTTATAGAAACGTTGTAATTTTAATGGTTTTTATGCAATAATAGCATTGAATTATTAGTATTGAATTTATCAAAATATACCACACTTAAATGTTTTCAAATATTGACCTCTTTTATAGAAATTTTGTAATGTAGAATATTTTTAAGCAATGATAGCATTGAAATATTAGTATTGAATTTAGCAGAATATGCCCCACTTAAATGTTTTCGAATACTTTCCTGTTTTATAGAAATGTTGTAATTTTAATGGTTTTTATGCAATGATAGCATTAAAAAATTAGTAGTGAATTTAGCAGAATATTCCCCACTTAAATGCTCTCGAATACTGTCCTTTTTTATAGAAATTTTGTAATTTCAATTGTTTTTATACAATAATAGCATTGAATTATTAGTATTGAATTTAGTAAAATATACCCCACTTAAATGTTTTCGAATACGGTCCTCTTTTATAGAAATTTTGTAATTTCAAATATTTTTTGCAATCGTAGGATTGAAATATTAGTATTCAATTTAGCAGAATATTCCTCATATAAATGTTCTCGAAAATTTTCCTGTTTTATAGAAAAGTTGTAATTTTAATTATTAGTATGCAATGATAGCATTGATATATTATTATTGAATTTAGCAGAATATGCCCCACTTAAATGTTTTCGAATACTGTCCTGTTTTATAGAAATGTTGTAATTTTAATGGTATTTATGCAATGATAGCATTTGAAATATTAGTATTGAATTTAGCAGAATATGCCCCACTTAAATATTTTCGAATACTGTCCTATTTTATAGAAATGTTGTAATTTTAATGGTTTTTATGCAATGGTAGCATTTAAAATATTAGTATTGAATTTAGCAGAATATTCCCCACTTAAATGCACTCAAATACTGTTCTTTTTTATAGAAATTTTGTAACGTCAATTGTTTTTATGCAATAATAGCATTGAATTATTAGTATTGAATTTAGTAAAATATACCCCACTTAAATGTTTTCGAATACGGTCCTCTTTTATAGAAATTTTGTAATTTCAAATATTTTTTTGCAATCTTAGCATTGAAATATTAGTATTCAATTTATTAGAATATTCCTCATATAAATGTTCTCGAAAATTTTCCTGTTTTGTAGAAAAGTTGTAATATCAATTATTTTTATGCAATGATAGCATTGAAATATTATTATTGAATTTAGCAGAATATGCCCCACTTAAATGTTTTCGAATACTGTCCTGTTTTATAGAAATTTTGTAATTTTAATGGTTTTTATGCAATGAGAGCATTGAAATATTAGTATTTCATTTAGCAGAATATTCCCCACTTAAATGCTCTCGAATACTGTCCTTTTTTATAGAAATTTTGTAATTCCAATTGTATTTATGCTATAATAGCATTGAGTTATTAGTATTGAATTTAGTAAAATATACCCCATTTAAATGTTTTCGAATATGGTCCTCTTTTATAGAAATTTTGTAATTTCAATTATTTTTTTGCAATCGTAGCATTGAAATATTATTATTCAATTTAGCAGAATATGCCCCACTTAAATGTTTTCGAATACTGTCCTGTTTTATAGAAATGTTGTAATTTTAATGGTTTTTATGCAATGATAGCATTTGATATATTATTATTGAATTTAGCAGAATATTCCCCACTTAAATGTTCTCTAATACTGTCCTTTTTTATGGAAATTTTTTAATTTCAATTGTTTTTATGCAATAATAGCATTGAATTATTAGTATTGAATTTAGTAAAATATACCCCACTTATATCTTTTCGAATACGGTCCTCTTTTATAGAAATTTTGTAATTTCAAATATTTTTTTGCAATCGTAGCATTGAAATATTAGTATTCAATTCAGCAGAAAATTCCTCATATAAATGAGGAATTAAAAAAAAAATTTAAAAAAATTAAAAAAAACCATTAAAATTACATTGTTCTCGAAAATTTTCCTGTTTTATAGAAAAGTTGTAATTTCAATTATTTTTATGCAATGATAGTATTGAAATATTAGTATTGAATTTAGCAGAAAATTCCCCATTATAAATGTACGCAAATACTGTCCTGTTTTATAGAAATGTTGTAATTTTAATGGTTTTTATGCAATGATAGCATTGAAATATTTGTATTGAATTTAGCAGAATTATCCCCGCTTAAATGTTTTTGAATTTTGTCCTTTTTTATAGAAATTTTGTAATATCAATTGTTTTTATGCAATAATAGCATTGAATCATTAGTATTTAATTTAGTAAAATATACCCCACTTAAATGTTTTCAAATATTGACCTCTTTTATAGATATTTTTTAATTTAATATTTTTTTATGCAATGATAGCATTGAAATATTAGTATTGAATTTAGCAAAATAAACTCTACTTTTGTAATGTAAAATATTTTTATGCAATGATAGCATAGCATAAACAATATAGCATAAATTTATAGCATAAATTTATTTTCATAAAATTTCAATCATTCGTTTTAATTATGAAATAATAAAAATTTTCTAAAAAAATATTTTATTGCAAAAGTCATATGTATTGTCCTAAACTTTAAATTTCCACTGTATATTTTACTTCATTTTATATATGAAAAGTTCATAATATTTCATTCTTTTGTTTTAAATATATAATATATAATATTTAAATATATCATATTGATTGTCCAAAAATTTATGAAAATTTCATAAAATTAATATCTTTCTCTCTCTTTGCAGTATAACGGTAATTATTTAAATAAAATTGCTAATATAAAAATACTGCAAAGATAATTCAGTAGATAAATACAAAAACTCATGTTTTCGCATAAACAGCCATTTAGGGGACCATCCATCTATCATGCTGGACCCATTTCTGATTCCTCTAGTCCATTTTCATCCCTAGGGTTTGATTTATGAATCACGATTTTATTTTATTCCAATTGGGCCCAATGGACCCCTGAATAGCTAATTATATCTGGTTATATTTATTCTAATATGCTAGGCTTATTTTTTACCCATAGAGTCCATTTTCATCCCTGTGGTTCAATTTATAAGTCAGGATTTCATTTTTTCCGATTGGACCCAATAGACTACTGGATGATGGATTTTATCCATTGGTATTTATTTTATTATGCTGGATCATTTATTTACTACTACAAACCATTTTCATCCTTGGGGTTCTATTTATACATCA
The DNA here is from genome assembly GCA_022575985.1 of Anagrus nilaparvatae. Taxonomy (NCBI): domain Eukaryota; kingdom Metazoa; phylum Arthropoda; class Insecta; order Hymenoptera; family Mymaridae; genus Anagrus; species Anagrus nilaparvatae. The sequence continues at coordinate 17,838,001 of JAKSXM010000147.1, read as the reverse complement.
AAATTTCTTTTTTACTAGATCGGGCTCAATGGGCGACTAGTTAGCCGAATTTATTTGGTCTTATTCATCCTAACATGCTTGACCAATTTTTTACCCTTATAGTCTATTTTCATCCATAGGGTTCTATTCATACATCAGGATTTTATTTTTTCTCGATTGTGCCCAATGGTTATTTTGTTCCTCTGAGTAGCGAATAACTCCCCTTTCATGTTATGCAAACCTAGAGCCCATTTCCAAAAAAACAAAAAATTTGTGAACAGTTTCTTTGTTCCGTGAAAATCAGTTTACAGCTACTGTATACACGATTGTATACGGTGGATTCGTACGGGTTGACTAATTGTTGTTTATTTAATTATAAATGTAAAAATTTTTGGATATTATTTTATGTTATCAGCATGATATTATTTTATGCTTATCGCTCTTTTTTTTTCTTATTTTTTTTTTATTTCATATCACTGTCTGCATATTTCTTTTACGGATTGAGATGCATGCCCTTACCTTGCTTTTTTTCATCATATCGCGTATAGTTTTATTTAAGGTTACACCATCTACAATCCCATGGATAGCAGGCAAGAGATATCCTCACTCGAGTTACAAATTTTTCGCAAGCCTCTTATTCCTTTTTTTTCGTATTCCCATGCCTAAGAATTTTTTTGCACCGATTATCGAGGTAACACCAGAGGCAGCGACTTTTTGTGTCCTGTGCTAGTATCCTCTCCTTTACTGTTTGAATCAATTGTTGAAAGGGAGAAAGCTAGTTTACTGGTGAATCGTAGAGCTCCGCAAAGATTGCCACAAGATGTGACGAAAGCTGCAGAGAGCACGGGACAGGCCCGAGGTTGCTGTTTTTCTCAGGAATACAAGGATGCTAAACACGGGCTGGCCAAGGCCATTCGTCAAAGCAAGTCTCGATGTCTCCGTTCATTACGTGCGAATTTAAACAAGGACTCCTGAGGTCTAGGTTACAAAGTCGTAATAGGCAATTTAAACCGGGGATTTGGCACAATGATGGACGCGGTGTCGACAAAACAAATCGTCAGGGCTCTATTCTCTGAACGGCCCATCCACTGAAACCCAGTAGAGGTGATACCCAGGGAGAAAGTGCCGCTATTCAGCGAGGACGAGATGGTCAAGGCTATTAATGCCATGAAAAATGGCAAGGCGCCGGGGTCGGACGAGATATCAGCGGAAATTCTCTAACGAGCGGTCAAAATAATCTCTGGTATCCTGTTAAGCACGTTTAATGCATGCTTGATGGCAGGAGTGTTCCCAAGCCACACAGTGGGGCAAAACGGTCAAAAATCGCTCTTGGAGTTTTGAGCGCGGGCATCGCGCAAGGTTTGGTTCTCGGACCGCACCTGTGGAATGCCTTTTACGATGGCTTCTTGCGCGTTCCCCTCCCGGAAGGAGCTTCCCTGATTAGGTACGTGGGCGACGTGTCCCTGAACATCACCGGCAGGAACATGCAAGTGACCCAGGCGAGGTTAAATCTAGTCATGAGACAGATCACCCTTTGGATGGGCGAGCACGGGCTCCAGCTCGCGATCCCAAAGACGAAGATCGTACTGCTGACCCGTCGAACAGCAATTTCCATGGACATCGATCTAAATGTCGATGATGGTGGAAACCACCACACGATCCGAACCAAGACATCAGTTAAGTACCTGGGAGTTCTGCTTGAAAACAAACTGAACTTCTGAGAACAATTTCAAAGATCGAGTGAGAAGGTCGCGTAGGTCGCATCCTCCTTGTCAAGGCTCATGGCCAATATAGGAGGGCCCTAACCAGGGATGCAAAGATTGTTGATATCCGTGGTCAACTGTGTCCGGCTTTACGGTTCAGAGATCTGGGCGGATATTACCATAACTGCCAAGTATAGACATAAAATATCGTCTGTGCAGCGGCAAGCGGCACTGAGAATCGCCTGCGCGTACCATACGGTATCCCTAGAGGCGATCTAGGTAGTAGCATCGGTCATACCCATCGACCTGCTAGCGTTGGGGCAGAAATACATTTTACGATACTGTAGAGGGCCGCGAAGTGGCATCCACTCGCGCCCGCTCCAGCTCTATGAGCGCATGACAGAAACGATGGAAAGGTGACCAAAAGTCTAGGTGTACGCGTACTCTGATCTCAGATCTTCAAGCATAGATAGGGCGATAGCATGGGGAGGTGGACTTTTACCTTACCCGATTTCTAACGGGAAACGGCTATTTTTGGTTCATGTTTGAAAAATGGCATAAGGTTGGAACAACGCAGTGTCTATACTGCCCAGGTGTGGAGGACACAGCAGAGCACACATTCGGGGAAATGCTACGGAGTTCCGAAAATTGGGACAAAGTTGCAGAGTACGTAAGGGCCACCTTGATGATGAAAAAGGAGGAGGGCTTTCTATCGTAGAGAGCTGTCCTGTCACTAGGCTGGGGAAAGGCAGCAGCCAGTTGCCTAGGCTTCGCGTCCCAAACTAAAGTAATACCTGAGAAGGGACTAGGGAGTTCCGGTTTGGGGCAAACAAGCGCAAGGGGAGTTTATAGTTTGTTTATCCAGTAAGAATCTGGAGCAAAACCGGCGACCGCGTTCGCCAGCAGTCTTTGTACAACTGGACGGTTTTGGAAATTTGCAGTTCTTTAAGGCCCACAAATACTCCATGGCTGATGCAGGATTCACAATATTCCCTTGACAAAAAAAAAATAAAAAAATAAAATAATAATAATAATAATTTTTTTTGCATACGGCAGAGAGGTGAGAATGCGTTACCCATGAACAGAACCCGTGTTCTGAACAGTGTCGGACTACATGGTGGGAAGGCACTCTGCAAAGAAAGCCTTGCCTCATGTTTACCAACTAAACTCACCCCTCATCATACCTTATACAAGTCAGCGGGGAACAATTTATCACATTACATCGGGTTGACTCAAGTCAATGTATCTTCTTGGGTTGAAATCCTTTCTTTCATTATCCTTTCGTCCTTGAAATCCCTTCTTTCTCCTTCTTGTCTTTGCTTCCCAAACATATGAGGCTTAGCACTTAGTGTATTTTAGTAAGTATACGCAATTTGGCCGTGATAATAGTGGTATTATGTCCTTATTTTTAGTAATTATTTTCGAAAAATTATCTATTACAGCGCATGTATCGGTCCCGGAGGTAGTCTCTGAGTATATTTCTCAGATAATCTGGAACTCTGAATACCTGCTCGAGGGAGCGCAACATATCGTCCCACTTAGCCGAGTTGAATACGTTTTTCACATCCAACTTGACAAGCAGGACGTCCGGTTTAATATCCGTCCGCACTTGTCTGGCCCTCATAACCACCTTCACGATCTGCTCGATGGCACCGATCGTGGAACGCCCCTCACGAAAACCATGTTGGTCGTCGCTAAGGTTACCCGCTTCCCTAATTTCCTGCCGCAATTTTCCTACGACCATGCACTTCATCACCTTGCCAATTTTTAGACTGAATATTAAAATAAAAACAATAATTTTGTAAATATTAATGTCTATTGAACTATTGAAAGAAAAAGGAGTTACAATACAAAAACAGCACGTTTTTGTAAATTGAATGTAAGCTCATAATAGAGAACATGATCTTTACCGTACGAGAGTTAGAGAAGCAAAAGAACAAGCTTACAAAGTCTATGAAAGAAAAGACCTGCAGTTTCGTTGCAGTCAGCACCACGCGTACAGAAGACTTGGTCATTTAGCGCATATTTCAAATATTCTTTAATTTTTAATTTGATTTATTCCTATTTGGCTCTATCTTATTTTATTATTTTATTTTTATCTTAAAATATCTTATTTCCCGCGAAATTTTGGATTATGCGAGCCATATATGGGATATGCATTTTCCCATATATGGGCGACATATAACCGATATATGGGAAAATGTATTTGATTAAAGAGTAAAATTCATTAAATGCTTTAACTGCCAAAATATTTTCTTTTTGAATAAAATCAATTTAAAAAATTTTTTATGAGACTTGAAAGTATATATAGCACGTCGTGCGCTTTGTCGTGCGCACTAACGTGCTAGCAGATTATAGGAATTAGTTTCGTATGCATATAATGGTCCGACAGTATGAATCTTAATAAAAGCGTCTTATAGGTTCTTGCATAAAAATTCATATTGAATGTATAATTTTTAATCATAAATGCAGTTAATGTTAAACTTTTAAGTTCACATTTAAATTATTGTTTAAATAATTTTTAATTTTTTATAAATTGCTTAAATAATTAATTTTTCAAAGTTAAGTGTGGCCCTTACTATTATATATAATAAGATAACCCGCGTAATTTTGGATTATGCGAGCCATATATGGGATATGCATTTTCCCATACATGGGCGACATATAACCGATATATGGGAAAATGTATTTCCCATATATCGCCAGAGATCATTTCCCATATATGCATAATTTATGAGCCAAATAAATAAATAAAGAGTTTAAGCTTTTTTTAACTCTTAATTCAAATTTCAATTTTTAAGCAGAAAATGAGGAAATTAAGTTATTTTAAATAAAGTCAATTTTTTAATGGCAAAAAATTTATTTTAAATTTTTTAACCTTTGTTCAATTTATTTACAAAAATAATTTAACTTGTAAAAAAAGATCTCAATTAAAAAAATTGTACATTTATTTTTTCTAAGCCAGAAAAAGTACCGCAGCAATTGATGGTTTTAAATTGAACCTGTAACAAATAAACAAAAAAATTCATCATTAGTATTATAATCGTGCAATTGGAAAAGATTTTCTAAATTTTAATTATAAATTCAAAAGTAAATTATTTTGTAAAAATGACGAATACAAGAAGAAAACATTGAAAATCAAAGATTATTTCAAAAACAAGCTAAAAGTGCAAGTATTTTTAATATTTTTAATTGCTATTATTTTGTGTATTCTTACAGTATATATAAATTACTTCGGTGTGATGAGAGTATGTGGTTAATTGTAGGCATATTATTGGCGGAGAATTTTCAATTTTCTTTTTCCAGGTGCTTACATGATCAGCAGCTTGCCACACAGGTCTTTTATCAGCAAAGGAGGTTATGGTCCAAAATATTTTCTGTAAAATTAATTTTTTATGATTTTCAGACATTTTTTAATCAAAAAAATAATACTTACAGGAAAAAGAAATTTTCTATACACCAGATCGTGGACTTAAAAGTTTTATTTTATTTTTATTTAAACAATAATTTAAATGTGAACTTAAAAGTTTAACATTAACTGCATTTATGATTAAAAATTATACATTCAATATGAATTTTTATGCAAGAACCTATAAGACGCTTTTATTAAGATTCATACTGTCGGACCATTATATGCATACGAAACTAATTCCTATAATCTGCTAGCACGTTAGTGCGCAAATGCGACAGTTCATTCACACACACCGTGTATAAAGAAACACCGCGTATGAAGACAAAGCGCACGACGTGCTATATATACTTTCAAGTCTCATAAAAAATTTTTTAAATTGATTTTATTCAAAAAGAAAATATTTTGGCAGTTAAAGTATTTAATGAATTTTACTCTTTAACCAATGCGAGTATAAAATAAAAAAAAAAATTTCCTAACTCTTTTCAATTTTTCACAATACCACATCGACTTTAACAAGGGGGGTAAAACGCTTAATGTTTAGTTGCTTCTCTTTCTGATTTTATGAGATTTTTATTCAGAACAACCTATCTCTTTTTATCTTTATATCTAAATACGGCTTTTCTTCTCTTTCATTATTCTCTTATACTTCTTTTTACGAATTGTGGTGCCTTATAAGATAGTCTCTTTTTTTTTCTTTATTTGATTATACCTATGATTCCCACGCTTGTTTTTTTTCTTATTCATTAATATTACGGTTATTATTGTTATTATTATTACTGATGTTGTTATACTAAAAACGCATTTACGCACGTATATAATATATGGGTGGTTTTCGCAGGAACGGTATACATAGTGTCCCCTCCATTTATATCCGAAACTAAAGCTCTTTTACACTTTTTTTTCTTCTAAAAAGTTCATAAATAATATTTTTTTTAAGTCACAACCTACTATGCATATATTGGTAACTTAATAAAAAAATTTTCTGGAGCATATGTGTTTAAATTGTCGCCACCGTCTGCTGTCATTTTGCTTAATTGTAAACTTTGAGTATTAACAAACGGCTTAAAATTTGAACTTAAATTTTTCTGTAGGATGTATATGACGTATTTAGGTCCCGAAAACTCATTTTTTTCAACGAAACAAATTTTCATGCAACCCTCTTAGCGTATCGTCGCATATAAGTCTGTCCCCCGGTTTTAGCTATTTTTAAGTTTCCCATCTTTTATGGGAGCGCACTCTATATGTATGCACTTAAAAGCACTGTTGTATTTTTTTTTTTACTGAACTACTCATATATGAACCGTGGAAAACTTAAAATTTTAAATATAAAAGCTTTAACTATGAAAATTAAACCTATTAAAATTTTAAAACGCTTTTACAAAAAAAAAATGTCGCCACCGTCCATGTCGTTTTCTCCAAGTGTATGTCATATATTACTTAATATATCTTGTTCAGTTATGTGTTTTGATGGAAAAATAAGATACCCAGAATTTGAGAAAATTTGATGGCTTCAATACAAAGTTATTTCAATAATACATTCAAAATGTCGCAACCGTCCATGACGCCACCGTCTGCATAAATAAAAAAATCCCATAAGAATAACACGTAGAATTTATTTTTACATTTTTAGCAGTACCACTGAAAATTTTAGGTTTTTGGACATTGATAAACATTAAAATACAAAAAAAATTAAAAAAAAAATATAATTAGTGTTGTGCCGTAAACAATAAAAAAATATATCGTTACAGTGAAAACCACCCATATATATATATTATGTATTATTAATATAATATGTTCGGATTTTAAAAATTTTAGAAAAAATTTTGTCGCTAGCATAATAAATTTATAGATAATTCTATGAATACATTGCAAAAAATGATACGCGAGGTCTCAAAAATAAAAAAATTGTTAAAAAATAAGTCTTTGACCTGTGCCTTTATTTTAAAAGATATAAGATATTGTTAAGATGGTCAAGAATATATAATTTAAAGCGCGGGTAAACGGCGGATCCTCCATTCCATTGAAGTTCCGTCGTTAACCGGCGCTCTTTATTTTAAAATATTTATAAGATTATATAGATTACTCACACGCACTTATTGCCATAGCTATTCCCGAAATGAAAAATGGGTAAAATCCTTTAAATAGCAATATTGTATAAAATTAAGATTTTATTTTTTATAACTTTATATCTTTATTAAAGTCCAGTTATTATTTGAAAACATAAATTGCAATTATTTTAAAAAGCAATTGATTATTTTAAACTATTTAAAAAATATTGCTATTTTTAATATACACTGGTTGAAATAGGTGAGGATTTTTGAGAATATGTTTATTAAAAAAAAAATGACATTCAAAATCATTTTTTTTTTAATAAATATATTCTTTATAGTCCTGGCCTATTTCAAATTTTTTTTTTTAATAAATTATTTTCGTTATTTTAAAAAAGAATTTTTTAGATTTGGCCAAAAGATATTCAGTTTAGATTATTAGATATTTTTCGGGTGTTCTATTGAAATTCAGCCGTTAACCTATACCTTTATCCTTATACCTGATATAAAAAAAAAAGACTTTAAAAAGTAAAAATTGTTTTGCGACAGTTCATTTTAAAAGTATTGATAATTTCAAAAGTACTGATATCAAATAAAAATTGGAAGCTATAATAAAACACAGTTCAACGCATAAGCAATAATCTTAAAAACTTTTATTACATCAAGAAAGAGACTCAAAACTACTGTCAGCTTCCGATCTTTATTTGATATCAGTACTTTTTTAAGAAAAAATCTGGAAAAAATGAACTGTCGCAAAACAATTTTTACTTTTTAAAGTCTTTTTTTATACATATAGACAAGCACGAAATAGATCTACTAGCTGCAAAGCTAAATAGCTGTAAACCTTAAAGTGGCAAAACGAGGTATTTGAAACTTAGTTTACCGGATACGGAAATAAATTTCAAATGCAATAAAAAAAAAAATTAGCCCCGTTCAGCTGCACAAAAGTTTCCAGCTTTTCAAAAAAATTTTTTTTTTTAAATTAAACACACTTTTTAATTATATTCTACATAAATTTTAGATTCCAGAAATAAAATACAATATTTTTACTTTTTATTTTAAGAAATACATACCTTCTAAAAAAAATCCTTCATAAAGTCTTAATCTCTGCACTATATTTAAAATTATGAAAGGCGATAGAAAAAAATTTTAATCTCATGCTAATCTGATGTAAAAGTCTATTATCTTTGCTCTGGTTTTTGCTACTAGGTAACTCGTATCAAGTAAATGTGTAGACTTAAAATATTTAAATTTAATTGTTTCAATAGTTATTTTATCAACTATGAATAAAAAAATAATTAATTTAAAAAATTTTTTTTCTATAGTTTGTCTCACTGTGCGGCACCCAAAAATTTATCATTTGCATCAGTTGAAATTGTAAATTTTTTTAAAAAATCAAACTGGTCTAATACTGGGGTACTTTCTGCATTAATTTCACTAATGGCAATTTTAATTTTGCTCATATATTTTACCTGAATAATCCGTTTAGTGACTTCGTAAACTATTTAACGTCAAAACCGACGTGTTTTGGAACTTGTATTATAGTACCATCATCAGGGTATATTAAAACACTAACACTTAAAACTTATTACATAAAAACTACAAAATGTTTAATAAATATAATAAATAAAATATTTTTGTACAAAACAACACCGTGTTGACATTTTGAAAGCGCGCTTTAAAGGCCGGCGAAACACTGATTTTAACATGCTTGATAGAATAATAATTTAAAATTTTTAAAACACGTTTATTAGGTATTATTATTATTATTGTTGTTACATAAACAACACAAACCTGTAAGACCAATGATAAATTTTATAACTGCTCCTGGTTATAAAATATCCAAATTATTACATACAATAATTATAAATAGTTTAAATATAGACAAAAATACAAATTATAGCATTAAAAACAATATAGAATTTATTGATAATACAAAAAACATAAAAATTCAATAAAATAATAAACTTTTAACTTTCGATATCAGCAATATCTATACGAACATACCGATTATTATTGAAGCACTTAATATACTTAAGGTAGGTGTTGTAAACTGTTGTACACATCTCCCACTCTATTCCACACTATGTACACTGTTATATACAATTTATAACAGTAGGGGATCGAATTGAAAAGGCATTTTTTAAGACATTTTTTTAAATTTAATTTCTCAGCCCCTTTATTAGTTATCAGTTTATAATTTTTAAAATTAGTTATATTTAAAGAGGGTGCCAAAGTACAGGTGCAGAAAATCCATTCGATCCATGGCTAGGAGTTAATCTCTGGATTGGCTGGGCTGCTTTTCAAAAACTTAAGTGAGTTATCTTTATTAAAGTATATTACATGGCAATTTACCTAAAATAGAAAAAAAACCCAAAAAATAAAAAAATGGGCAATCCAGAAAAAAAATTTTTTAAAATGGACGTTTTTTTCTACCCTATTACGTTTCGTAAAGGCATATTTAAATTAATTTTTTTATAATTTTACGGTAAATTGCCCTGTAACATACTTTAATAAAGATAATGCACTTAATTTTTTGAAAATCGGCCTAGCAAATCCGGAGATTAACTCGTTGCCAGTTGAAAAAACGTAGTTTCGAAATAATCGCGTTTAAAAATTTTTTTTTGTATTATTTCTTAAGTATTTCGCACATTTAAAGTCGAATAACATCGTTATAAAGCAGAATTTTACCTAAATATTTTAGGATGGAATCTTTCAAGGTATAAAGAATTGGAAAAAAAAATTTTTTAAATTTTGAGTTTTCGAAAAATCTAATTCGATCCCCTACCTTAAATTAAGATTAGAAAAAGCAAATAGATTAAAAAAGAATGAAATTATTTAACTAATAAAATTAACACACATTATTTTAAAAAAAAATTACTTCACATTAAATAATCAATATTTCTTACAAAAAGATGGCCTTGCTATGGGCAACCCGCAAGCTGTCTTCTAGCTGAACTTTACATTTTTTTTTTTTTTTTTTTTTGGGCCCCTTCAAGAAGGGGCCTTTTTCGTAGGACGAGGAGAATGCATTTACGCATACCATACACCGCGTATTGTATGGTTATGTGGGACTCAACCTCAAATTTGTATCTGGGGTTGCCAAAGCTGAACTTTACATTAATAACTTCGAAAATGAAAACATATTTACAAATTCTAATTTCCACCGGAAAAATATAATAAGCTATAATAGGTTTGTTGATGATATTTTTATAATTTATAATGGCACACATAATTTACTAAAGAATTATAAGAAAATAACACAATAGATATCTTCGACATAAAAATTACAAAACATGAAGAAAAACTAAAATATTGAATTTACAGAAAACTCACAATCACTGACATTGTCATACACAACACATCACATCACCCCATTAACCAAAAAATGGTAGCCTTTAATTCACTAATACACAGATCATTATCAAATCCTATTGACACAACAGATTATAATAATGAAATAAATATCATAAAACTTATTGCTAAAAACAATGGCTATAATGTAAATTTAATTAACCAGCTAGTACAAAAACATCAATATAAAAAAAAAATACTATAATTAAGAATTCTGAAAAAACATACGTTGGTAAATTTAAATAAAGTGAGTGCGGTTTGTATGGTCGGGTCTTCAAAACTGCCCAAAGTTTTTTTTTCTGAAAGTACTACTAAAAATAAGTAACCAGCCCAATTTTTAGCCTCCCAGAGCAAAATCTCAATTTTTGGCAGCCATTTTAGTGTTTTTGACTGTCGTAAAAAATGTAAGAAAAATGAGTCATAGTTTTTTTTATTATTGCTGTAAAAAACTCATATTAGCATGAAAAATTTTTTCCTTCTAGGTCCGGATAGGAAATTTCCCAGGCTAACCGGTTCCGGGGTCAAAAATTTTTTGAGTAGCGCATGCGCAAGGAATCGCTAGAATAGGCTGTTTTTTTCAAAAGTCGATTTCTCAAATGTCTATTAGTGAAAAATCTTATAACCAGGCTTAAAATTTTCCTTAAACCTTATATTTTTTGGCGAAAAAAAATTTTCGATGGGACACTGCTTTTTGGGAGCTCTAGATAAAAAAATAGCAGCTTTCAAAACCTAATTTTTTACAAATTTCAAATTTTCCGCCAATTCACGTGACAAATCAAAAATCTGACACAAAATTTGGATTTCGCGGGAAATTTTACATAATGATATATCTTTTTATGTTTTGGTAAATTTAAATAAAGTGAGTGCGATTTGTATGGTCGGGTCTTCAAAACTGTCCCAAAGTTTTTTTTTTCTGAAAGTACTACTAAAAATAAGTAACCAGCCCAATTTTTAGCCTCCCAGAGAAAAATCTCAATTTTTGGCAACCATTTTATTGTTTTTGACTATCGTAAAAAATGTAAAAAAAATGAGTCATAGTTTATTTTATTATTGCTGTAAAAAACTCACATTAGCATGAAAAATTTTTTCCTTCTAGGTCCGGATAAAAAATTTTCCAGGCTAACCGGTTCCGGGGTCAAAAAATTTTTGAGTAGCGCAAGCGCGAGGAATCGCTAGGATAGGCTGTTTTTTTTCAAAAGTCGATTTCTCAAATGTCTATTAGTGAAAAATCTTGTAACCAGGCTTAAAATATTCCTTAAACCTTATATTTTTTGGCGAAAAAAAATTTTCGATGGGACACTGCTTTTTGGTAGCTCTAGATAAAAAAATAGCAGCTTTCAAAACCTCATTTTTTACAAATTTCAAATTTTCCGCCAATTCACGTGACAAATCAAAAATCTGACACAAAATTTGGATTTCGCGGGAAATTTTACATAATGATATATCTTTTTATGTTTTGGTAAATTTAAATAAAGTGAGTGCGATTTGTATTGTCGGGTCTTCAAAACTGCCCCAAAGTTTTTTTTTCTGAAAGTACTACTAAAAATAAGTAACCAGCCTAATTCTTAGCCTCCCAGAGAAAAATCTCAATTTTTGGCAGCCATTTTATTGTTTTTGACTATCGTAAAAAATGTAAAAAAAATGAGTCATAGTTTTTTTTATTATTGCTGTAAAAAACTCACATTAGCATGAACAATTTTTTCCTTCTAGGTCCGGATAGGAAATTTCCCTGGCTAACCGGTTCCGGGGTCAGAAATTTTTTGAGTAGCGCATGCACGAGGAATCGCTAGGATAGGCTGTTTATTTTCAAAAGTCGATTTCTCAAATGCCTATTAGTGAAAAATCTTGTAACCAGGCTTGAAATTTTCCTTAAACCTTATATTTTTTGGCGAAAAAAAATTTCAATGGGACACTGCTTTTTGGAAGCTCTAGATAAAAAAATAGCAGCTTTCAAAACCTCATTTTTTACAAATTTTAAATGTTCCACCAATTCACGTGACCAATCAAAAATCTGACCCAAAATTTGGATTTCGCGGGAAATTTTACATAATGATATATCTTTTTATGTTTTGGTAAATTTAAATAAATTAAGTGCGATTTGTATGGTCGGGTCTTCAAAACTGCCCCAAAGTTTTTTTTTTCTGAAAGTACTACTAAAAATAAGTAACCAGCCCAATTTTTAGCCTCCCAGAGAAAAATCTCAATTTTTGGCAGCCATTTTATTGTTTTTGACTATCGTAAAAAATGTAAAAAAAATGAGTCATAGTTTTTTTTATTATTGCTGTAAAAAACTCACATTAGCATGAACAATTTTTTCCTTCTAGGTCCGGATAGGAAATTTCCCTGGCTAACCGGTTCCGGGGTCAGAAATTTTTTGAGTAGCGCATGCACGAGGAATGGCTAGGATAGGCTGTTTATTTTCAAAAGTCGATTTCTCAAATCCCTATTAGTGAAAAATCTTCTAACCAGGCTTAATATTTTCCTTAAACCTTATATTTTTTGGCGAAAAAAAATTTGTATGGGACACTGCTTTTTGGAAGCTCTAGATAAAAAAATAGCAGCTTTCAAAACCTCATTTTTTACAAATTTCTAATTTTCCGCCAATTCACGTGACCAATCAAAAATCTGACCAAAAATTTGGATTTCGCGGGAAATTTTACATAATGATATATCTTTTTATGTTTTGGTAAATTTAAATGAAGTGAGTGCAATTTGTATAGTCGGGTCTTCAAAACTGCTCCAAAGTGTTTTTTTCTGAAAATACTACCAAAATAAGTAGCCAGCCCAATTTTTCGCCTCCCAGAGCAAAATCTCAATTTTTGGCAGCCATTTTTGTGTTTTTGACTGTCGTAAAAAATGTAAGAAAAATGAGTCATAGTTTTTTTTATTATTACTGTAAAAAACTCACATTAGCATGAAAAATTTTTTCCTTCTAGGTCCGGATAGGAAATTTCCCTGGCTAACCGGTTCCGGGGTCAGAAATTTTTTGAGTAGCGCATGCACGAGGAATCGCTAGGATAGGCTGTTTATTTTCAAAAGTCGATTTCTCAAATGCCTATTAGTGAAAAATCTTGTAACCAGGCTTAAAATTTTCCTTAAACCTTATATTTTTTGGCGAAAAAAAATTTCAATGGGACACTGCTTTTTGGAAGCTCTAGATAAAAAAATAGCAGCTTTCAAAACCTCATTTTTTACAAATTTTAAATGTTCCGCCAATTCACGTGACCAATCAAAAATCGGACCCAAAATTTGGATTTCGCGGGAAATTTTACATAATGATATATCTTTTTATGTTTTGGTAAATTTAAATAAATTGAGTGCGATTTGTATGGTCGGGTCTTCAAAACTGCCCCAAAGTTTTTTATTTCTGAAAGTACTACTAAAAATAAGTAACCAGCCCAATTTTTAGCCTCCCAGAGAAAAATCTCAATTTTTGGCAGCCATTTTATTGTTTTTGACTATCGTAAAAAATGTAAGAAAAATGAGTCATAGTTTTTTTTATTATTGCTGTAAAAAACTCACATTAGCATGAACAATTTTTTCCTTCTAGGTCCGGATAGGAAATTTCCCTGGCTAACCGGTTCCGGGGTCAGCATCTTTTTGAGTAGCGCATGCACGAGGAATCGCTAGGATAGGCTGTTTATTTTCAAAAGTAGATTTCTCAAATGCCTATTAGTGAAAAATCTTGTAACCAGGCTTAAAATTTTCGTTAAACCTTATATTTTTTGGCGAAAAAAAATTTCAATGGGACACTGCTTTTTGGAAGCTCTAGATAAAAAAATAGCAGCTTTTAAAACCTCATTTTTTACAAATTTTAAATTTTCCGCTAATTCACGTGACCCATCAAAAATCTGGATGATCTTAAATTATATTTATTAATTCTTTTGACAAAAACATTTTGGTGATCTTCTATATCAATCGCTCCATTCAATATCCTCCAGACTAGTATCATATCATTATAACGATGTATACTTTGTATAGTTGGTAAATTAAATCTGGTGGACATTAAATGAAAATCATGATCAAATCTATCCATTGGAGTATTTGTCTTATAAGACAAGAATCTGATAAACTTTTTTTGAACAGATTCAATAGACTTGATCTGATAGTTGAGATAAGGAGACCACACAGGAGAGCAATAAAGTAAATAAATTTAAATAAATTGAGTGTGATTTGTATGGTCGGGTCTTCAAAACTGCCCCAAAGTTTTTTTTTCTGAAAGTACTACTAAAAATAAGTAACCAGCCCAATTTTTAGCCTCCCAGAGAAAAATCTCAATTTTTGGCAGCCATTTTATTGTATTTGACTATCGTAAAAAATGTAAAAAAAATGAGCCATAGTTTTTTTTATTATTGCTGTAAAAAACTCACATTAGCATGAAAAATTTTTTCCATCTAGGTCCGGATAGGAAATTTCCCTGGCTAACCGGTTCCGGGGTCAGAAATTTTTTGAGTAGCGCATGCACGAGGAATCGCTAGGATAGGCTGTTTATTTTCAAAAGTGGATTTCTCAAATGCCTATTAGTTAAAAATCTTGTAACCAGGCTTAAAATTTTCGTTAAACCTTATATTTTTTGGCGAAAAAAAATTTCATTGGGACACTGCTTTTTGGAAGCTCTAGATAAAAAAATAGCAGCTTTCAAAACCTCATTTTTTACAAATTTTAAATGTTCCGCCAATTCACGTGACCAATCAAAAATCTGACCCAAAATTTGGATTTCGCGGGAAATTTTACATAATGATATATCTTTTTATGTTTTGGTAAATTTAAATAAATTGAGTGCGATTTGTATGGTCGGGTCTTCAAAACTGCCCCAAAGTTTTTTATTTCTGAAAGTACTACTAAAAATAAGTAACCAGCCCAATTTTTAGCCTCCCAGAGAAAAATCTCAATTTTTGGCAGCCATTTTATTGTTTTTGACTATCGTAAAAAATGTAAAAAAAATGAGTCATAGTTTTTTTTATTATTGCTGTAAAAAACTCACATTAGCATGAAAAATTTTTTCCATCTAGGTCCGGATAGGAAAATTCCCTGGCTAACCGGTTCCGGGGTCAGAAATTTTTTGAGTAGCGCATGCATGAGGAATCGCTAGGATAGGCTGTTTATTTTCAAAAGTCGATTTCTCAAATGCCTATTAGTGAAAAATCTTGTAACCAGGCTTAAAATTTTCCTTAAACCTTATATTTTTTGGCGAAAAAAAAATTTCGATGAAACACTCCTTTTTGGGAGCTCTAGATAAAAAAATAGCAGCTTTCAAAACCTCATTTTTTACAAATTTCAAATGTTCCGCCAATTCACGTGACCAATCAAAAATCTGACCCAAAATTTGGATTTCGCGGGAAATTTTACATAATGATATATCTTTTTATGTTTTGGTAAATTTAAATAAATTGAGTGCGATTTGTATGGTCGGGTCTTCAAAACTGCCCCAAAGTTTTTTATTTTTGAAAGTACTACTAAAAATAAGTAACCAGCCCAATTTTTAGCCTCCCAGAGAAAAATCTCAATTTTTGGCAGCCATTTTATTGTTTTTGACTATCGTAAAAAATGTAAAAAAAATGAGTCATAGTTTTTTTTATTATTGCTGTAAAAAACTCACATTAGCATGAACAATTTTTTCCTTCTAGGTCCGGATAGGAAATTTCCCTGGCTAACCGGTTCCGGGGTCAGAAATTTTTTGAGTAGCGCATGCACGAGGAATCGCTAGGATAGGCTGTTTATTTTCAAAAGTCGATTTCTCAAATCCCTATTAGTGAAAAATCTTGTAACCAGGCTTAATATTTTCCTTAAACCTTATATTTTTTGGCGAAAAAAAATTTCAATGGGACACTGCTTTTTGGAAGCTCTAGATAAAAAAATAGCAGCTTTCAAAACCTCATTTTTTACAAATTTCTAATTTTCCGCCAATTCACGTGACCAATCAAAAATCTGACAAAAAATTTGGATTTCGCGGGAAATTTTACATAATGATATATCTTTTTATGTTTTGGTAAATTTAAATGAAGTGAGTGCAATTTGTATAGTCGGGTCTTCAAAACTGCTCCAAAGTGTTTTTTTCTGAAAATACTACCAAAAATAAGTAACCAGCCCAATTTTTAGCCTCCCAGAGAAAAATCTCAATTTTTGGCAGCCATTTTATTGTTTTTGACTATCGTAAAAAATGTAAAAAAAATGAGTCATAGTTTTTTTTATTATTGCTGTAAAAAACTCACATTAGCATGAACAATTTTTTCCTTCTAGGTCCGGATAGGAAAATTCCCTGGCTAATCGGTTCCGGGGTCAGAAATTTTTTGAGTAGCGCATGCATGAGGATTCGCTAGGATAGGCTGTTTATTTTCAAAAGTCGATTTCTCAAATGCCTATTAGTGAAAAATCTTGTAACCAGGCTTAAAATTTTCCTTAAACCTTATATTTTTTGGCGAAAAAAAAATTTCGATGAAACACTGCTTTTTGGGAGCTCTAGATAAAAAAATAGCAGCTTTCAAAACCTCATTTTTTACAAATTTCAAATGTTTCGCCAATTCACGTGACCAATCAAAAATCTGACCCAAAATTTGGATTTCGCGGGAAATTTTACATAATGATATATCTTTTTATGTTTTGGTAAATTTAAATAAATTTAGTGCGATTTGTATGGTCGGGTCTTCAAAACTGCCCCAAAGTTTTTTTTTCTGAAAGTACTACTAAAAATAAGTAACCAGCCCAATTTTTAGCCTCCCAGAGAAAAATCTCAATTTTTGGCAGCCATTTTATTGTTTTTGACTATCGTAAAAAATGTAAAAAAAATGAGTCATAGTTTTTTTTATTATTGCTGTAAAAAACTCACATTAGCATGAAAAATTTTTTCCATCTAGGTCCGGATAGGAAAATTCCCTGGCTAACCGGTTCCGGGGTCAGAAATTTTTTGAGTAGCGCATGCATGAGGAATCGCTAGGATAGGCTGTTTATTTTCAAAAGTCGATTTCTCAAATGCCTATTAGTGAAAAATCTTGTAACCAGGCTTAAAATTTTCCTTAAACCTTATATTTTTTGGCGAAAAAAAAATTTCGATGAAACACTCCTTTTTGGGAGCTCTAGATAAAAAAATAGCAGCTTTCAAAACCTCATTTTTTACAAATTTCAAATGTTCCGCCAATTCACGTGACCAATCAAAAATCTGACCCAAAATTTGGATTTCGCGGGAAATTTTACATAATGATATATCTTTTTATGTTTTGGTAAATTTAAATGAAGTGAGTGCAATTTGTATAGTCGGGTCTTCAAAACTGCTCCAAAGTGTTTTTTTCTGAAAATACTACCAAAAATAAGTAACCAGCCCAATTTTTAGCCTCCCAGAGAAAAATCTCAATTTTTGGCAGCCATTTTATTGTTTTTGACTATCGTAAAAAATGTAAAAAAAATGAGTCATAGTTTTTTTTATTATTGCTGTAAAAAACTCACATTAGCATGAACAATTTTTTCCTTCTAGGTCCGGATAGGAAAATTCCCTGGCTAATCGGTTCCGGGGTCAGAAATTTTTTGAGTAGCGCATGCATGAGGATTCGCTAGGATAGGCTGTTTATTTTCAAAAGTCGATTTCTCAAATGCCTATTAGTGAAAAATCTTGTAACCAGGCTTAAAATTTTCCTTAAACCTTATATTTTTTGGCGAAAAAAAAATTTCGATGAAACACTGCTTTTTGGGAGCTCTAGATAAAAAAATAGCAGCTTTCAAAACCTCATTTTTTACAAATTTCAAATGTTTCGCCAATTCACGTGACCAATCAAAAATCTGACCCAAAATTTGGATTTCGCGGGAAATTTTACATAATGATATATCTTTTTATGTTTTGGTAAATTTAAATAAATTTAGTGCGATTTGTATGGTCGGGTCTTCAAAACTGCCCCAAAGTTTTTTTTTCTGAAAGTACTACTAAAAATAAGTAACCAGCCCAATTTTTAGCCTCCCAGAGAAAAATCTCAATTTTTGGCAGCCATTTTATTGTTTTTGACTATCGTAAAAAATGTAAAAAAAATGAGTCATAGTTTTTTTTATTATTGCTGTAAAAAACTCACATTAGCATGAAAAATTTTTTCCATCTAGGTCCGGATAGGAAAATTCCCTGGCTAACCGGTTCCGGGGTCAGAAATTTTTTGAGTAGCGCATGCATGAGGAATCGCTAGGATAGGCTGTTTATTTTCAAAAGTCGATTTCTCAAATGCCTATTAGTGAAAAATCTTGTAACCAGGCTTAAAATTTTCCTTAAACCTTATATTTTTTGGCGAAAAAAAAATTTCGATGAAACACTCCTTTTTGGGAGCTCTAGATAAAAAAATAGCAGCTTTCAAAACCTCATTTTTTACAAATTTCAAATGTTCCGCCAATTCACGTGACCAATCAAAAATCTGACCCAAAATTTGGATTTCGCGGGAAATTTTACATAATGATATATCTTTTTATGTTTTGGTAAATTTAAATAAATTGAGTGCGATTTGTATGGTCGGGTCTTCAAAACTGCCCCAAAGTTTTTTATTTTTGAAAGTACTACTAAAAATAAGTAACCAGCCCAATTTTTAGCCTCCCAGAGAAAAATCTCAATTTTTGGCAGCCATTTTATTGTTTTTGACTATCGTAAAAAATGTAAAAAAAATGAGTCATAGTTTTTTTTATTATTGCTGTAAAAAACTCACATTAGCATGAACAATTTTTTCCTTCTAGGTCCGGATAGGAAATTTCCCTGGCTAACCGGTTCCGGGGTCAGAAATTTTTTGAGTAGCGCATGCACGAGGAATCGCTAGGATAGGCTGTTTATTTTCAAAAGTCGATTTCTCAAATGCCTATTAGTGAAAAATCTTGTAACCAGGCTTAAAATTTTCCTTAAACCTTATATTTTTTGGCGAAAAAAAATTTCAATGGGACACTGCTTTTTGGAAGCTCTAGATAAAAAAATAGCAGCTTTCAAAACCTCATTTTTTACAAATTTTAAATGTTCCGCCAATTTACGTGACCAATCAAAAATCTGACCCAAAATTTGGATTTCGCGGGAAATTTTACATAATGATATATCTTTTTATGTTTTGGTAAATTTAAATAAATTAAGTGCGATTTGTATGGTCGGGTCTTCAAAACTGCCCCAAAGTTTTTTTTTTCTGAAAGTACTACTAAAAATAAGTAACCAGCCCAATTTTTAGCCTCCCAGAGAAAAATCTCAATTTTTGGCAGCCATTTTATTGTTTTTGACTATCGTAAAAAATGTAAAAAAAATGAGTCATAGTTTTTTTTATTATTGCTGTAAAAAACTCACATTAGCATGAACAATTTTTTCCTTCTAGGTCCGGATAGGAAATTTCCCTGGCTAACCGGTTCCGGGGTCAGAAATTTTTTGAGTAGCGCATGCACGAGGAATCGCTAGGATAGGCTGTTTATTTTCAAAAGTCGATTTCTCAAATGCCTATTAGTGAAAAATCTTGTAACCAGGCTTAATATTTTCCTTAAACCTTATATTTTTTGGCGAAAAAAAATTTCAATGGGACACTGCTTTTTGGAAGCTCTAGATAAAAAAATAGCAGCTTTCAAAACCTCATTTTTTACAAATTTCTAATTTTCCGCCAATTCACGTGACCAATCAAAAATCTGACAAAAAATTTGGATTTCGCGGGAAATTTTACATAATGATATATCTTTTTATGTTTTGGTAAATTTAAATGAAGTGAGTGCAATTTGTATAGTCGGGTCTTCAAAACTGCTCCAAAGTGTTTTTTTCTGAAAATACTACCAAAAATAAGTAACCAGCCCAATTTTTAGCCTCCCAGAGAAAAATCTCAATTTTTGGCAGCCATTTTATTGTTTTTGACTATCGTAAAAAATGTAAAAAAAATGAGTCATAGTTTTTTTTATTATTGCTGTAAAAAACTCACATTAGCATGAACAATTTTTTCCTTCTAGGTCCGGATAGGAAAATTCCCTGGCTAATCGGTTCCGGGGTCAGAAATTTTTTGAGTAGCGCATGCATGAGGATTCGCTAGGATAGGCTGTTTATTTTCAAAAGTCGATTTCTCAAATGCCTATTAGTGAAAAATCTTGTAACCAGGCTTAAAATTTTCCTTAAACCTTATATTTTTTGGCGAAAAAAAAATTTCGATGAAACACTGCTTTTTGGGAGCTCTAGATAAAAAAATAGCAGCTTTCAAAACCTCATTTTTTACAAATTTCAAATGTTTCGCCAATTCACGTGACCAATCAAAAATCTGACCCAAAATTTGGATTTCGCGGGAAATTTTACATAATGATATATCTTTTTATGTTTTGGTAAATTTAAATAAATTTAGTGCGATTTGTATGGTCGGGTCTTCAAAACTGCCCCAAAGTTTTTTTTTCTGAAAGTACTACTAAAAATAAGTAACCAGCCCAATTTTTAGCCTCCCAGAGAAAAATCTCAATTTTTGGCAGCCATTTTATTGTTTTTGACTATCGTAAAAAATGTAAAAAAAATGAGTCATAGTTTTTTTTATTATTGCTGTAAAAAACTCACATTAGCATGAAAAATTTTTTCCATCTAGGTCCGGATAGGAAAATTCCCTGGCTAACCGGTTCCGGGGTCAGAAATTTTTTGAGTAGCGCATGCATGAGGAATCGCTAGGATAGGCTGTTTATTTTCAAAAGTCGATTTCTCAAATGCCTATTAGTGAAAAATCTTGTAACCAGGCTTAAAATTTTCCTTAAACCTTATATTTTTTGGCGAAAAAAAAATTTCGATGAAACACTCCTTTTTGGGAGCTCTAGATAAAAAAATAGCAGCTTTCAAAACCTCATTTTTTACAAATTTCAAATGTTCCGCCAATTCACGTGACCAATCAAAAATCTGACCCAAAATTTGGATTTCGCGGGAAATTTTACATAATGATATATCTTTTTATGTTTTGGTAAATTTAAATAAATTGAGTGCGATTTGTATGGTCGGGTCTTCAAAACTGCCCCAAAGTTTTTTATTTTTGAAAGTACTACTAAAAATAAGTAACCAGCCCAATTTTTAGCCTCCCAGAGAAAAATCTCAATTTTTGGCAGCCATTTTATTGTTTTTGACTATCGTAAAAAATGTAAAAAAAATGAGTCATAGTTTTTTTTATTATTGCTGTAAAAAACTCACATTAGCATGAACAATTTTTTCCTTCTAGGTCCGGATAGGAAATTTCCCTGGCTAACCGGTTCCGGGGTCAGAAATTTTTTGAGTAGCGCATGCACGAGGAATCGCTAGGATAGGCTGTTTATTTTCAAAAGTCGATTTCTCAAATGCCTATTAGTGAAAAATCTTGTAACCAGGCTTAAAATTTTCCTTAAACCTTATATTTTTTGGCGAAAAAAAATTTCAATGGGACACTGCTTTTTGGAAGCTCTAGATAAAAAAATAGCAGCTTTCAAAACCTCATTTTTTACAAATTTTAAATGTTCCGCCAATTTACGTGACCAATCAAAAATCTGACCCAAAATTTGGATTTCGCGGGAAATTTTACATAATGATATATCTTTTTATGTTTTGGTAAATTTAAATAAATTAAGTGCGATTTGTATGGTCGGGTCTTCAAAACTGCCCCAAAGTTTTTTTTTTCTGAAAGTACTACTAAAAATAAGTAACCAGCCCAATTTTTAGCCTCCCAGAGAAAAATCTCAATTTTTGGCAGCCATTTTATTGTTTTTGACTATCGTAAAAAATGTAAAAAAAATGAGTCATAGTTTTTTTTATTATTGCTGTAAAAAACTCACATTAGCATGAACAATTTTTTCCTTCTAGGTCCGGATAGGAAATTTCCCTGGCTAACCGGTTCCGGGGTCAGAAATTTTTTGAGTAGCGCATGCACGAGGAATCGCTAGGATAGGCTGTTTATTTTCAAAAGTCGATTTCTCAAATGCCTATTAGTGAAAAATCTTGTAACCAGGCTTAATGTTTTCCTTAAACCTTATATTTTTTGGCGAAAAAAAATTTCAATGGGACACTGCTTTTTGGAAGCTCTAGATAAAAAAATAGCAGCTTTCAAAACCTCATTTTTTACAAATTTCTAATTTTCCGCCAATTCACGTGACCAATCAAAAATCTGACAAAAAATTTGGATTTCGCGGGAAATTTTACATAATGATATATCTTTTTATGTTTTGGTAAATTTAAATGAAGTGAGTGCAATTTGTATAGTCGGGTCTTCAAAACTGCTCCAAAGTGTTTTTTTCTGAAAATACTACCAAAAATAAGTAACCAGCCCAATTTTTAGCCTCCCAGAGAAAAATCTCAATTTTTGGCAGCCATTTTATTGTTTTTGACTATCGTAAAAAATGTAAAAAAAATGAGTCATAGTTTTTTTTATTATTGCTGTAAAAAACTCACATTAGCATGAACAATTTTTTCCTTCTAGGTCCGGATAGGAAAATTCCCTGGCTAATCGGTTCCGGGGTCAGAAATTTTTTGAGTAGCGCATGCATGAGGATTCGCTAGGATAGGCTGTTTATTTTCAAAAGTCGATTTCTCAAATGCCTATTAGTGAAAAATCTTGTAACCAGGCTTAAAATTTTCCTTAAACCTTATATTTTTTGGCGAAAAAAAAATTTCGATGAAACACTGCTTTTTGGGAGCTCTAGATAAAAAAATAGCAGCTTTCAAAACCTCATTTTTTACAAATTTCAAATGTTTCGCCAATTCACGTGACCAATCAAAAATCTGACCCAAAATTTGGATTTCGCGGGAAATTTTACATAATGATATATCTTTTTATGTTTTGGTAAATTTAAATAAATTTAGTGCGATTTGTATGGTCGGGTCTTCAAAACTGCCCCAAAGTTTTTTTTTCTGAAAGTACTACTAAAAATAAGTAACCAGCCCAATTTTTAGCCTCCCAGAGAAAAATCTCAATTTTTGGCAGCCATTTTATTGTTTTTGACTATCGTAAAAAATGTAAAAAAAATGAGTCATAGTTTTTTTTATTATTGCTGTAAAAAACTCACATTAGCATGAAAAATTTTTTCCATCTAGGTCCGGATAGGAAAATTCCCTGGCTAACCGGTTCCGGGTCAGAAATTTTTTGAGTAGCGCATGCACGAGGAATCGCTAGGATAGGCTGTTTATTTTCAAAAGTCGATTTCTCAAATGCCTATTAGTGAAAAATCTTGTAACCAGGCTTAAAATTTTCCTTAAACCTTATATTTTTTGGCGAAAAAAAAATTTCGATGAAACACTCCTTTTTGGGAGCTCTAGATAAAAAAATAGCAGCTTTCAAAACCTCATTTTTTACAAATTTCAAATGTTCCGCCAATTCACGTGACCAATCAAAAATCTGACCCAAAATTTGGATTTCGCGGGAAATTTTACATAATGATATATCTTTTTATGTTTTGGTAAATTTAAATAAATTGAGTGCGATTTGTATGGTCGGGTCTTCAAAACTGCCCCAAAGTTTTTTATTTTTGAAAGTACTACTAAAAATAAGTAACCAGCCCAATTTTTAGCCTCCCAGAGAAAAATCTCAATTTTTGGCAGCCATTTTATTGTTTTTGACTATCGTAAAAAATGTAAAAAAAATGAGTCATAGTTTTTTTTATTATTGCTGTAAAAAACTCACATTAGCATGAAAAATTTTTTCCTTCTAGGTCCGGATAGGAAATTTCCCTGGCTAACCGGTTCCGGGGTCAGAAATTTTTTGAGTAGCGCATGCACGAGGAATGGCTAGGATAGGCTGTTTTTTTTCAAAAGTCGATTTCTCAAATGCCTATTAGTGAAAAATCTTGTAACCAGGCTTAACATTTTCCTTTAACCTTATATTTATTGGCGAACAAAAAAAATTTCGATGAAACACTGCTTTTTGGGAGCTCTAGATAAAAAAATAGCAGCTTTCAAAACCTCATTTTTTACAAATTTCAAATGTTCCGCCAATTCACGTGACCAATCAAAAATCTGACCAAAAATTTGGATTTCGCGGGAAATTTTACATAATGATATATCTTTTTATGTTTTGGCAAATTTAAATGAAGTGAGTGCAATTTTTATAGTCGGGTCTTCAAAACTGCTCCAAAGTGTTTTTTTCTGAAAATACTACCAAAAATAAGTAGCCAGCCCAATTTTTCGCCTCCCAGAGCAAAATTTCAATTTTTGGCAGCTATTTTTGTGTTTTTGACTGTCGTAAAAAATGTAAGAAAAATGAGTCATAGTTTTTTTTATTATTACTGTAAAAAACTCACATTAGCATGAAAAATTTTTTCCTTCTAGGTCCGGATAGGAAATTTCCCTGGCTAACCGGTTCCGGGGTCAGAAATTTTTTGAGTAGCGCATGCACGAGGAATGGCTAGGATAGGCTGTTTTTTTTCAAAAGTCGATTTCTCAAATGCCTATTAGTGAAAAATCTTTTAACCAGGCTTAACATTTTCCTTAAACCTTATATTTATTGGCGAAAAAAAAATTTCGATGAAACACTGCTTTTTGGGAGCTCTAGATAAAAAAATAGCAGCTTTCAAAACCTCATTTTTTACAAATTCCAAATGTTCCGCCAATTCACGTGACCAATCAAAAATCTGACCAAAAATTTGGATTTCGCGCGAAATTTTACATAATGATATATCTTTTTATGTTTTGGTAAATTTAAATAAAGTGAGTGCGATTTGTATTGTCGGGTCTTCAAAACTGCCCCAAAGTTTTTTTTTCTGAAAGTACTACTAAAAATAAGTAACCAGCCCAATTCTTAGCCTCCCAGAGCAAAATCTCAATTTTTGGCAGCCATTTTATTGTTTTTGACTATCGTAAAAAATGTAAAAAAAATGAATCATAGTTTTTTTTATTATTGCTGTAAAAAACTCACATTAGCATGAACAATTTTTTCCTTCTAGGTCCGGATAGGAAATTTCCCTGGCTAACCGGTTCCGGGGTCAGAAATTTTTTGAGTAGCGCATGCACGAGGAATCGCTAGGATAGGCTGTTTATTTTCAAAAGTGGATTTCTCAAATGCCTATTAGTTAAAAATCTTGTAACCAGGCTTAAAATTTTCGTTAAACCTTATATTTTTTGGCGAAAAAAAATTTCATTGGGACACTGCTTTTTGGAAGCTCTAGATAAAAAAATAGCAGCTTTTAAAACCTCATTTTTTCCATTTTTAAATTTTCCGCCAATTCACGTGACCCATCAAAAATCTGACCAAAAATTTGGATTTCGCGGGAAATTCTACATAATGATATATCTTTTTATGTTTTGGTAAATTTAAATAAAGTGAGTGCGATTTGTATTGTCGGGTCTTCAAAACTGCCCCAAAGTTTTTTTTTCTGAAAGTACTACTAAAAATAAGTAACCAGTCCAATTTTTAGCCTCCCAGAGAAAAATCTCAATTTTTGGCAGCCATTTTATTGTTTTTGACTATCGTAAAAAATGTAAAAAAAATGAGTCATAGTTTTTTTTATTATTGCTGTAAAAAACTCACATTAGCATGAAAAATTTTTTCCTTCTAGGTCCGGATAGGAAATTTCCCTGGCTAACCTATTCCGGGGTCAGAAATGTTTTGAGTAGCGCTTGCACGAGGAATCGCTAGGATAGGCTGTTTATTTTCAAAAGTCGATTTCTCAAATCCCTATTAGTGAAAAATCTTGTAACCAGGCTTAATATTTTCCTTAAACCTTATATTTTTTGGCGAAAAAAAATTTCAATGGGACACTGCTTTTTGGAAGCTCTAGATAAAAAAATAGCAGCTTTAAAAACCTCATTTTTTACAAATTTCTAATTTTCCGCCAATTCACGTGACCAATCAAAAATCTGACCAAAAATTTGGATTTCGCGGGAAATTTTACATAATGATATATCTTTTTATGTTTTGGCAAATTTAAATGAAGTGAGTGCAATTTTTATAGTCGGGTCTTCAAAACTGCTCCAAAGTGTTTTTTTCTGAAAATACTACCAAAAATAAGTAGCCAGCCCAATTTTTCGCCTCCCAGAGCAAAATCTCAATTTTTGGCAGCCATTTTTGTGTTTTTGACTGTCGTAAAAAATGTAAGAAAAATGAGTCATAGTTTTTTTTATTATTACTGTAAAAAACTCACATTAGCATGAAAAATTTTTTCCTTCTAGGTCCGGATAGGAAATTTCCCTGGCTAACCGGTTCCGGGGTCAGAAATTTTTTGAGTAGCGTATGCACGAGGAATCGCTAGGATAGGCTGTTTATTTTCAAAAGTCGATTTCTCAAATGCCTATTAGTGAAACATCTTGTAACCAGGCTTAAAATTTTCCTTAAACCTTATATTTTTTGGCGAAAAAAAATTTCAATGGGACACTGCTTTTTGGAAGATCTAGATAAAAAAATAGCAGCTTTCAAAACCTCATTTTTTACAAATTTCAAATGTTCCGCCAATTCACGTGACCAATCAAAAATCTGACCAAAAATTTGGATTTCGCGGGAAATTTTACATAATGATATATCTTTTTATGTTTTGGTAATTTTAAATAAAGTGAGTGCGATTTGTATTGTCGGGTCTTCAAAACTGCCCCAAAGTTTTTTTTTTCTGAAAGTACTACTAAAAATAAGTAACCAGCCCAATTTTTAGCCTCCCAGAGAAAAATCTCAATTTTTGGCAGCCATTTTATTGTTTTTGACTGTCGTAAAAAATGTAAAAAAAATGAGTCATAGTTTTTTTTATTATTTCTGTAAAAAACTCACATTAGCATGAAAAATTTTTTCCTTCTAGGTCCGGATAGGAAATTTCCTTGGCTAACCGGTTCCGGGGTCAGAAATTTTTTGAGTAGCGCATGCACGAGGAATCGCTGGGATAGGCTGTTTATTTTCAAAAGTCGATTTCTCAAATGCCTATTA
This sequence comes from Anagrus nilaparvatae, assembly GCA_022575985.1. NCBI lineage: Eukaryota > Metazoa > Arthropoda > Insecta > Hymenoptera > Mymaridae > Anagrus > Anagrus nilaparvatae. The sequence goes on along the minus strand of JAKSXM010000147.1, from coordinate 17,810,703 downwards.
GTGAAAAATCTTGTAACCAGGCTTAAAATTTTCCTTATATTTTTTGGCGAAAAAAAATTTCAATGGGACACTGCTTTTTGGAAGCTCTAGATAAAAAAATAGCAGCTTTCAAAACCTCATTTTTTACAAATTTCTAATGTTCCGCCAATTCACGTGACCAATCAAAAATCTGACCAAAAATTTGGATTTCGCGGGAAATTTTACATAATGATTTATCTTTTTATGTTTTGGTATATGAAACATTTTGTTGTTGCATATATGAAACATTTTCTCACGGCATTCTGCAATCCTTTTTCTAAATCAGTTACAACTATTACTGGATTAAAATATTAGTTTAACATAATACATCTCCACTGAACTATTCGAAACACTGTCTCGTATGTTAATTGTTCTTTATTAGGTAGTAAACAAAAAACTAATGGAATGTAGTGTCCATTATGCAATCCGTGGAAGGTGAAAAATTGATACCAAAATTTTGGGCAATAATCAAAAGTTCCGTCCATGTACACACTATTCGCCAAACATAGATACATTAAATTTAACACACATGTAAATACGACTATACCACTTTCATCCAAATATTCTAAAAAGTTTCAATCTCGAACTGTTTTGATATTTGCATGGCTGAGCTGCTGCAAAGCCTCCGCTCGTATTTTGGGCATTGGTGGAAGTATTTTTCTTCTTGCATCATACATACTTCTTCTTATATTTTGCTGATCTAGTTCGGTTAAGTTATCTAAAGTGTCCGGTGCTGCCTTGGTTACTATATGCATTATTTTTGAAGGTTTCTCCATAAGATCGTCAACAGCTTTTCTTTTCGCAGCAGTTTTTATTCTCTATTTGCTGATTTCATTGACAGGAAGTGGATTATGGGTATGTTCTAAGCACACGTAAACAACTTCTTTCTTGATTCCGCGAGTATGAGCAACTGCCGTGCAGTTTTTGGTTGAACACCTCCAAGAATCTATATTATCAACAAGCGTACTGTCAAATCTAAAGCGAAATCCCTCTATGATAAGCATTGGCTTTCCTTTGTTAGATAACACCTCTCGCATATTCATTATAAGATAAGTATTAAGAACAATTTAAAAATTTCTTAGACGTTGTTATCTAGCTGTCATATAGATAGCTACTGACCACAAGTGAATTTTCTAAAAATATCAAGGTATAGTCTAGAAGATAGACACTTCTTCGAAAATAGAAAGTTAAGCTGATAGTGGGGGGAAAATTAATTGAAAGTCTTAATGTAGTTTTAAATTTAAATTAATAATAAAAATCAATAAAAATAAATAAAAATTCAGAAGGAAATATTTGATTTTTTTTTAATTATATGTTATTTATTTTTATTTGAAAATTGCCTGAATTCATTTTTTTTCAATAAACGGAACTTTTTTCAGTGTATGTATAAGCTTAGAGACATCAAAACCATTATTTTTAGATAAAAAATTATTTACATGTCTTTCTTATCAAGGAAACCTCCGTGAGCATTAAAAATTTTTTTTTTATTATTGCATGAAAATATCTAATATTTCTTAAGAAATGCATATTGTCTATTAATTAAAAAATGCAAGTATACAAGGCTTCATGGTACGGGGGGGGGAAGGCACTGTGGTGGGGAGAGTATAGATTTAAATATTTTATTACTTTAGTGTCCGAGAATAGTTAAGATGCTAAAATAATCCCTTATTATCCGTCTATTGTTCCGTGCTTTCTAACTACACCCTGAAAAACTGCTTGAAGTTTAAAGAATTAAAAATATATATTATTGAGGCGGTCTGATACACAGTCACGAGAATTAATATATACCAGCTATAATCGCTTTGTTAAAAAAAAAAATCTAAAATAAATTTAATAATTTTAACATATGGCTCATAAAAAAAAAAAAAAATTGTAATAGTAAAATAATCGCAAATTTTATGGCATTTTTTGAATCCATTCTTCAACCTGATTAAAGCAAAATTTGAATTGCGAAAATCCACCGGGAATTGGCGAAAATCAAGAGGTGGTGATAAAAGGGTCTTCTTTTTAAATAACTTGATATTCACGTTATTTCTTAACGCATTTTCGTGATTCAAACTCCATTTAAATTAGGTTAAAAAGTAGAATTCGATAAAATGTAAAAAATTGCATTAATTTCAAAATTTGCAAAAATTTTTTTAAATTTAAAAGATAAAAAAGATAAAAGAAATTTCTTTGACGCACCGCTGAGAGTCCAGAAGAAGACGAAAAAAAAGTGAATCCTAATACACTTACATATTTATACTTATATAAATCTTGTCTAGCATATACAGTAGACTGCCAAAAAAAAAATCGACTTTTCGATTTTTTAAGGTGCTCAAGCGTTTTTGGATGTCATTTAATGAAAAAATAAGTTCTACGTAAACCGCATCTAAAAATATTTAGTCGTTGGTCAGCGCCAAAGCATTTTCGATTTTTGAAAATGGGCTCAGGAACGTCGGGAGGGACAAAAGCTACTAAACTTAAAAGGCAACGTAAAAACAAAATTTCAGGGGGTATTTCATAGTTTTTTTGGTCGCTAAAAACGATGGAAACATTTATTTTGAATTATTTTTTTAAGGCAAAAAGTTATGAGCTAATTTCAGTGGTAAAAATGTCAAAAATTGGACATTTTTTGACGTCAAAAACTTGCTGCGGACTAAAAAATGTTTAGAAATTATTTAAAAAGGGCATTCCGCATGTTTTTTGGGTCACTTAAAACGATGAAATTGGTTATTTTTATTTATTCTTGACGGATTCAGAGTTATGGGCCAAATATTGTAGTTTGAATTTCCAAATTCAGCATTTTTTTGAGTTAAATGACTGTCAAACGTGCAGAGAACTTTTCTGAACCTCTAGAAAAGTAAACTATCATATTTTTGTGTTTGTCTAATTAGCGCAGAATTAATTTCTTAGATTTTTTTTAAGGGTGCTAGTTTAGTTCAGTGTTACCACAATGTCATAAAATATGGTTTTCAGGCAATTTTCCAAATAATGCTGTCATCTTGCAATTCAACCAAAATATCTCCAGTTGGTCTCATTATTTTTGTATAAAATACACCTTTCAATCCCCGTAATCGGCAATTTTTCATCACCGATTCTATCATCGTAATAGTCAATGAACCAAATGCCCATTTTCGGCCCTAAATGACCAATTTTTAAATTGGTGCTAAAATTTTAATTTTTGATAAAATTGAATTTTATTTTTTACAACAACTTTTTGTAAGTTCCAAATTTCCAAAAATTTCTTACACGTCCTTTTAGCTTTAGATATTTCCGAGATATGGTTCTACAAATTTAATGATAAAGTATGATTTTTTTTTAAAAACCTCAAATTGAGACTCTGTCTTTAAATTATCATATCTGCTAAAGGAAAAATTAAAAACAAAGAAGTAAACAAATTTTGAAAACTTAAAGTTTTTACAAAATTTTTATGACGTATAAGACCTATTTATAATGAAAATTTCAATTTTTGTAGCAACTTAAAAATTGCTCATTTAGGGCCGAAAATGGCCATTTGGTTTATTAACTATTACGATGAGAGAATTGGCGATGAAAAATTGCCAATTACGGGGACTGAAAGGTGTATTTTATGCAAAAAAAATGAGACCAACTGGAAGTATTTTGGTTGAATTGCAAGATAACAGCATTATTTGGAAAATTGCCTGAAAACCTTATTTTATGACATTGTGGTAACACTGAACTAAACTAGCACCCTTAAAAAAATCTAAGAAATTAATTCTGCGCTAGTTAAAAAAACACAAAAATATGATAATTTACCTTTCTAGAGGTTCAGAAAAGTTCTCTGCACGTTTGACAGTCATTTAACTCAAAAAAATGCTGAATTTGGAAATTCAAACTACAATATTTGGCCCATAACTCTGAATCCGTCAAGAATAAATAAAAATAACCAATTTCATCGTTTTTAGTGACCCAAAAAACATGCGGAATGCCCTTTTTAAATAATTTCTAAACATTTTTTAGTCCGCAGCAAGTTTTTGACGTCAAAAAATGTCCAATTTTTGACATTTTTACCACTGAAATTAGCTCATAACTTTTTGCCTTAAAAAAATAATTCAAAATAAATGTTTCCATCGTTTTTAGCGACCAAAAAAACTATGAAATACCCCCCGAAATTTTGTTTTTACGTTGCCTTTTAAGTTTAATAGCTTTAGTCCCTCCCGACGTTCCTGAGCCCATTTTCAAAAATCGAAAATGCTTTGGCGCTATCCAACGACTAAATATTTTTAGATGCGGTTTACGTAGAACTTATTTTTTCATTAAATGACATCCAAAAACGCTTGAGCACCTTAAAAAATCGAAAAGTCGATTTTTTTTTTGGCAGTCTAATATACAGGGGCGGTTCAAAAAACTAGATTATGTGAATATAAAATAAAAGAATTTAAGGAAGAAATTTTATACATTCGATAGTAAATTAATATTATTTTAATTTTAAAAGATCTAGTATTTTTTTAAAATTATTTAAAAACTGCTTCTACATAGTATGAAAATACATTGTATTTCATATGTAAATAGTTAAAAGCAGTATAATGATGATTAAAAGTATATAAAATCATGCATTCGTAAAAGGTCGTTAAAATTAAAATAAAAGAATTTAAGGGATTAAAATTGAAAGTTACTTTAAAAAAATATTTTTTCATTTTATTTTTTATTTCTTATTATTTGTTGCTATCTTTTTCTTATAAGCTTCCTTACTACCTTGCGTAAGTGAATGGGCGAGTTCGATTATAAAAGCGAGCCGACCTCACGTAAAATCATTATTTGCAATGTGATTTATTTCCGGTCGTGCGGAAATATTTTCATTAAAAGAAATCAAAATTTTAATATATCACGTGCTCAAGAATCTTGCATGCGGTACTCACCCAGTCGATCTTTATGCTGAAAGAGAGAAATAAAATATTTACTTAAAATTAGAGTTGTGGGAATATTCTGAGAATTAGGTGAGAGATATCAATTCTTTTTAATAAAACAACTTTTAACACTTTATAAATTTATCTTTACACGAAATTTTTATCATTTTTTATTCAAAATTTTTACAAAAATTAACTAAATATCTAAACCAATTATTGCATGAAATAATAATAAAAATGTCTTTTTATTTAGCTTTATTTTACTATATTAAATTATTGTCACGACACACACACAATTGTTTAACGGAAGGAGCTTTATGCCCTGAGGAAACCCAATAGAACGGTGTCCAATAGAATCCAATAGCCTATAGAATCCAATAGAATGTATAAAAGTGGTGTTTATTCTCGTGTTGAGGTAGTATATGCGTGGAGTGAAAAAGAGATATTTTTTTTCGGACCTCTTTCTTCTCTCACGAGTTTCGTATAAGAAATTCCAAAATGTTTAACTTATTCATCGTAAGAGATTTTAAAAGCTTAAAAAAAAAAAAATTTACAAAACAGATTTTGACATGGTAGAACTATTTAGATTTTTACAAAAAAAATTTTCTTTTAATTTTCGCATATTTTCCCAAATTTTTCGAATTTAATATTTAAAGATTTCAAAATTGATGGATCGATTGAATTTTTCCGAAACGTTTATTTATAGCAAATTTCTGTAGTTAATTTTAATTCAGAAAATAAATTTTCCGATTTTCTAAAATTTCCACAGTTTTTAAATGTTTAATTTTTTTTTAATTTTTAAATAATCCTTTAAAACCTATTTTTTAAATTATAGAGAGAGGCAGAGGGAGAGCAAAGGCTTTATTTACTATTATTTTTGGGCAGAAAAAATAACGAGACAAAAATTTTCACTATTTTTAAAATGAAATCAGTGAAATTGAGAAATAAATTATAAGAAATTTCTACAAATTAGATACCAGGGTTGTCTTATCCATTAGGTGCATGAGGCGGCCGTCAATAGGCCTCCACCAATTATAGGCATGATTAAAAAGTATTATGATTAAAAAGTATCGGATACTATTTTTTTTCCTGAAAAAGCTTTTTTATAGATAAGTACACTAAAAATCACAAATATTAAAAGTAATTGCATATATAGAATATCGGTTTATATTTCTAAATGTTTTCTCTGTAAAAAGTAACTTTCTTAGATTTACAAAAAAACTAGAAATTTTTCAAAAAATTAGTAAATTTTCAAAAAATTTTGTAAATATTCGATAAAAATCGTAAATATACTAAATTTAGTCTATGTCAAAAACCGTGTTTTTCGTATCTGAGCTACTCCAAATTTTCAAAATAAATTTTTTTGTAAATAAAATTTTAAAAAATAGATTAAAAAATCTGATTGCCAGGGAAAAATCATTCCAGAAGAAAAAAAAACTTTTCTTTTTCCGATGAAATTTAGCCAAGTTATCGTCAATTTAAGATTTTGCTCAAATTCGTCTTAAAAAAGATTGAAATTTTATTGAGAAAAGCCTGTTTCCGAACTTTAAACATGCATTACTCGCTTGATTTTTATCGTAAAATAATAATTTTTTTTTTTTAAATCGATTAATTTTTCCCTGGCAATTCATCTTAGGGAAAAATTTATTAATTTAAAAAAAAAATTTATTATTTTACAATGAAAGCAAGCTAGTGATGCATATTTTAAGTTCAGAAACAGGCATATTTCAATATTGAATTTCAATCATTTTTAAGACAAATTTCAGCAATAATATGCATTACTCGCTTGATTTTCATCGTAAAATAATAATTTTTTTTTTTTAATCAATTAATTTTTCCCTGAGTATTTATTTCGTCAAGAAAGAAACCATTTTTATTGACCAAATTTCAATTTTTAGGTCAAAAACTAAATAAATTTTGCTACTTACAGTTTTTAAAGGCTTTAGACCTAAAAATTTAAATTTGGTCAATAAAAATGATTTTTTTTTCATAACGAAATGAATTGCCAGGGAAAAATGCATCGATTAAAAAAAAAATTATTACTTTACGATGAAAATCAAGCGAATCAATCTTAAATTGACTAACTTGGCTAAATTTATATTAGCCTGAATTATGCCCAATCAAACTCATTAGGCGGCTCTCAACTAGCGTTAGTGCTTTTCAAGAAAATGATAAAAAAATTCTAAAAAGCAGGTATGTATGGAAACCCTGATAAATCGATTTCTGCCATTAGTTTTTCGGAAAAACCCTGCACAAAAATGATTTTAGGCCTTATTTACGTAGTTTTATTTAATTCTAGATAAGGAATGTCAGTGAATGAGTTAAGTCAATAAAAAATATCTGATTTTTTTTTACAATTAAATTTTCAATAACTTTTTCAAGATAATTTATAAATGTCAATCGTTTAATTGAATAAGTGATCAAAATAAATGGATTATGAAAATATATTATTTAAGTATAAATCGAGGTATAATTTTATAATTATGGAGAAAAAAAATAAATTTAACATATTAAATACTAATATTAAATACTATATATTAAATACTATATATAATAACCTTGTAGAATATATTTAAACCATGATAAATAGTATCGGTATCTCTTTAAAAAAGTTCTAAGAAATCATAAAAAAATACTCTTACAAAATAAAATGATATTCAAAAAACAACAGGCAGTCGCATGTACATGAAGACTCGCATGTATAACACTTACATAATATATACAGCCACACAAACACAATACCTATCCCCTACCACGTTATACATATATGTACATTGTACAACGAAATAGTACTACAAGGTGCAGCAACAGAGAAGCAAAAGAACGCAATTCCATTCATTCCCCCTCCGCCAATCATGAAAATTTTGGAAAATTAAAAAATTTGTATAATTTAAAAAATAGGTTTTAAAGAATTATTTAAAAATTCAAAAAAAATTAAACATTTAAAAATTGTGGAAATTTTAGAAAATCGGAAAATTTATTTTTTCTGAATTAAAATTAACTACAGAAATTTGCTATAAATAAACGTTTCGGGAAAATTCAATCGATCCATCAATTTTTAAATCTTTAAATATTAAATTCGAAAAATTTGAGAAAATATGCGAAAACTAAAAGAAAATTTTTTTTGTAAAAATCTAAATAGTTCTACCATATCAAAATCTGTTTTGTAAATTTTTTTTTTTTAAGCTTTTAAAATCTCTTACGATGAATAAGTAAAACATTTTGGAATTTCTTATACGAAACTCGTGAGAGAAGAAAGAGGTCCGAAAAAAAATATCTCTTTTTCACTCCACGCATATACTACCTCAACACGAGAATAAACACCACTTTTATACATTCTATTGGATTCTATAGGCTATTGGATTCTATTGGACACCGTTCTATTGGATTCTACAGTATCGTTTCCTCAGGGTGGCGTATCGTCTTCGTCGTGTTCTTCAAAAATCTTGGTTATATTATTTATTGGCATGCATTTTTAAGTAATTATTCAAAATTATATGTATCATCTCACGTTTTTAATAAAATTGTCACACGCGGGTCCGTTATTCGATAAATTTCTATATAGATTTTTCTGATTTTCTTTTCACTATTTTAAATTTCTTTCATATAAATTCACTTGTATATTTTCTTAATATTAATAAATTCACTGTCTTTTTATTTCTTTTAATAATAATAAATTCATTGTCTTTTTATCTTATCAATAAATCCACTTTTTCTCAAAAATAATACATAACAATATCAATACAATCTGTCATTTATAACTCTTTACTGTTCTTTTCAATAATTAAATAAATATTAAAATTCTCATACCGGATTTACTATAATGGCCGACGACTGGTTAATTATCAAGAATCTAATAAACGCGACCTCATTAAGAGATGTCCAGTCATCGAATGCCGGTGTCGAGTGCCGTTTATCATCTTCCGGCTTCTCCTTACGCCCCTCTCCTGTCTCTTTTATGTCTTGGGTCCACTTTTTGAGTATGCGGGTGTGTCGTGATATAATCTTGACCTATATAAAATAAATTAGTTTAACAGAATATATTTATAATATTATTTCGGCGGCTCACTGGATTATTTTAAAATAATTAAATTTTGACACTTGTGACCACGTTGCATATTTGTCGGCTGTATTTCACACCGAAAAGATCTCTGAACAGGTGAGTTGCTCTTTCATCTTCCCTCCTTGAAGTTGCTCCAAGTGAATCAAAAGAGTTGGTTACCATTCTTTTTACCAATTATACATACCGTCAATTGGAAATAGAGGTTTGTTGCCAACTCTATGATAAACCGAAGTTAGCATCTGCAGGTCAATATCCAGGTGAGCTACACCTTTGGTATTTACCCATCGACGTTGAGGACGATTTTATAACCTCTCGTATTTTTATAAGTTAGACCTTCAGGTGGTTGCCTCCAAAGAGAAATAGGGAACTCGAATCACTTAGAGTTGCTCCAAGTGAGATAGGTCTGCGGACAGCCATATAATAATCTTATCTGTTCTTATAAAAAATACCCTGCCAACTAGCTGACACTTAGGTTCCTCAAACAATGAGCTTAATACTTAAATATGCCACAGATATCACCGATTACAAGTATGCAATCATGCATACAATTCTATTTACTTTTAAACGTTTTTTTTATTGATCAAAAATTTTAGAAAATTTTTTTTTAGATTTAAAAAAAATTAATTATCAGATTCGAGATATCGTGTAAAAACCATATTATCAAATATAAGTACTTTCATGGAACTAAATGAAGTATTACACCAAAAAAAAAAAAATATTGCAGTTTTTTTTTTTTATTGTTTTTTTAAATTTAAGAAAAAAATTTTGAAAAAATTCGGTATCAGATCCAAAAAATTACTATAAACCAACTTTCTAAAACTAGTACTCTCATAAAAATAAATTAGGTACTACGTCCAAAAAGAAAAAAATATTTGGTGTTTTTTGTATTTTTTTGTGAAAAAAATTTTAGGAAAAAAATTTTCAGAAAATTAAGTATCCGATTCGACATATCATCTGAAAACCATACATTCAAATATAAGTACTTTCGTGGAAATAAATGAGGTATTACATCCAAATTAAAAAAAAAAAAAGAGTTTGAAATTTTTTGATAAAAAAATGTTGGAAAAAAAAATTAGGTCTTAATTCGATAATGGTTTTGAAATATCAATAGTTACAATATTTTCAGATATTAGTACTTTCATAGAATTAAATGAGGTATTACACTAAAAAAAAAAAATATTGCAGTTTTTTTTATTTTTCTTTTTTTTTAATTTTAACAAAAAAAATTTTGAAAAAATTAAGTATCAGATCCAAAAAATTACTATAAACAAGGTTCTTAAAACTAGTACTTCCGTGGAAATAAATTAGGTACTACGTCCAAAAAGAAAAAAAAAATTGGTATTTTTTGTATTTTTTTGTGAAAAAAATTTTAGGAAAAAAATTTTCAGAAAATTAAGTATCCGATTCGAGATATCATGTGAAAACCATACTTTCAAAGATAAGTACTTTCGTTGAAATAAATGAGGTATTTCATCCAAATTAAAAAAAAAAGTACCTCGAGCTTTTTTGGTGAAAAAATTTTTGAAAAAAAAATTAGGTCTTAATTCCATAACGTTTGTGAAATATCATCGATTACATGCGTACGTACGTACGTACACACACATACAGACTTTTTTTAAAAACCGATTTTTTAGCTTCCTGGGGTCCCAAAACGTGCTTATATGCCAAAAAATCAGAAAACAAAATTTGACCTAACACAATGGTTCCTCTATGAGGAACCAAAAGTATTAAAAGGTCAATTAATTACCTTATACATTATTGCATTATTCTTTATAATTGTGTAGAATTACCGGTCAAAGTTATGTATTGAGTCACTAAATAGAAAATAAATTGTAAAAGTTATATAAACAAGCAAGTGATCTAATTAAGTGCATAATTGTGCAATTAAACTTTATTATCAAAAAACTACGTACACTACGAATATAAATTAATCAAGTGTTAAATAAAATATTATTTTTCTGTTTCTAGTCTTTAAAATACAAATAACTGTGTCTTATTTTTTACGATTCCCCCCACCTAATAAATCTAAAGTTTTACATACTGTAAAGAATCCAAAGTACGTCAGGCCCCCGTACCGCCTCAATATATCAATAATTAATAAATATACGTAGAATTTTTACTATACGAGGAATGATAATTGAAAAAACAAAATAAACTATGTCATAAGAAAAACTAAAAATGATCTATTATTTGATTCTGATAATTGAAAATCTTATGGAAAATATTAGACTTTTTACATAAAAAAGAGAAAAAAAAAGATGGTGTACATTTCATTTCCTTATGTAAATCATTTTGAGAAAAAAAATCAAAAATTAACTCGATTTCTGATGTCGAATTCCAGAAATCGTATACAAATAATGTTTCTAAAAATTAGGTAATTTATCCAAAAAGAAAATAAATTAGTATTTCTCGTATTTTTTGGTAGAAAAGTGTCAATTTCGATATATCGAGTAATAGCGATAGTTCTAGGTATTAGAATTTCCATAGAAATAAATAAGATACAACGTTAAAGAAAAAAAAATATTGCTTTTTATTTTACTATTGATTACTTTTTATATTAATTATAAATAAATTTTTAATATTTTGCCTTTTAATATTATCTTTTTCTTGCAAGTTACAAAAACTTTATTTCTGTTTTTTAACAGAGAAAATCTTTATAGGCAGGCGTCACTTCAAGCATGTAATTTTGGTTGGGAAGGTTCAAATGCGCCATGTTTGGGGGGGGGGTCCAATGGACCTAGAATAATTTGATTAAGGGTCTAAAATAATTTTGTTTAAGGGTATAAAATAATAAAGATTTTAGGACCTAAAAGGAAGACGTACGAGAATATACGCACTTGCACACAACGTTACAAGCGCGACCACCAGACACGATATTTTTTTCTTAAAATTAGCTTTAGAGAAGGTAAACCTTCAAACACTCAATAAATGCTTCAAGATTTAAAATATAAATTTAAACATGTTCCTTTTTTGTCAACAGGGTTGCATTGATATACTTTGCTACTTTGTCCCAGTTTTTAGGACTTATTAGCATTTTCGGGACCACTCCCTCCGGTCTTCAATTTTGGAAAGGCAGGCATCCCTCCGAGTAATGCACTGATTCAAAGAATGTGTGCTCTGTGATATCCATCTCACCCAAATAGTGCAGAACTATTCGTTTCCCACCCTTTTCCAATTCTTCAACATGTCATGGAAGTATCCGTGACCTGTAAAAAACTGGGTGAATTCTTTCCCCCATGTTGGTGTCTCATTCAGGCCTCAATATCTGGAATCTGTCTGTGTATCTACTGGTCCGGTTTGTTGCTATTCTATTTATGCTGCCATTGATGAGATTCCACCTGCCTTTGAGTATACCATCCTAATTTTTTGGCTAAACTTTTAAAATACAATTATCTTCTGGATTGATGGATTCAAATTTCAGAAAATAGAAAATTGTGAAAATTATTTAATTTTTTTCACATGTTTCTTTGAAGGAAAAAAAATTGGAACACTTTTTAGAAAAATCATTCTATCAATCCAAAAAATTACCTCAATTATTTCTACCCGAAAACCTATCCAGAAAAAGACTTCTTTTTTTCCCTTCAAAAGACCTGCCACCTTAATACAAAAAAGTACAATTTTTTATTTACGTATTCATATCAGGATTCAGAGATGGTGTTGACATTGACTTGATTAACTTAAAGAATTAATTATTATTGTTATAAAATTTTTAGTTTGAAGATTTTATTTTCATAATTCGTATTTTTTTTAGGGGCTAGTACAGAAGAAGCACAAAAGCGAGTTGCAAGAGAGATAGCTGAACAGCTTATTTCATTTTTTGGAAAGAAAAAAATATACAAAATTACTGGAGCAGTAAATAGAGTAGAAAAGTTATAAGAAAAAAGAATTTAGTTACCAAAAAGAAAAATTATAAAATAAAATAATAATAACAAAAGAAAAATAATAATCCTTGTGCATAAAAATAAACATGTGTAATGGCTTGGTTTAGTATCCTATCATAACCCACTGATGATTTGGACCATTGTTTACAATTTATTAACAACTGTTACACAGATAAAACTAAAAGTAGCATATTGTTTATATTAATTTATGTGCTAATAAAGTAAAGATTTATTTTAAAAATATTTATTTATTATACTTTTTTAATTCTAAACAAATTTTTAACTAACATTTTAATTTTAATTCTAGAGTAGAAAGTACAAAAATAATCGTTTATATTTTATCTTAAAAATATTTTACCCCTCCCAGAAAATTTGAAAATTTTTAATCAAGATTTGTATGCAGTTTAGCAGTTAAAATTAAAATTAAAAAATTACAATTTTAAATTATTAAATTAATTAATTATAATAAGATCATTATAAATCATTACATAAAATCATTATATATATATGATTAATTAATAATTAATTATTAATAATTATATACATGATTTTATATTATACATAATAAGAAAATGATTAAATATTAAACGGTTACTTAGATGGTATATCTAATGATTTGTATATTAGTCAATGCGCCAGCAATGTTAAATGCATCCAAAAATTTTTTTAGCACTAGAATGGATGCACCTCATTGAAACTTATTTATATTTGGTCGCTGAAACTGATTTTGAAGGTTTCATCCATTTTCGGATGGCCAGTTTTGAGTAATGGACGCTATATACTAAAAAATCGGCTAAAAATTAGCAAGATTGGTAATATCTTGAAAACAATAGCTAATTGAGCCTATTTTGGGTACCCCAATAAAGTTTTCGGGGTCGCTGATCACGATTTTGAAGACAAATTTATAAAAAACAAAATGGCGGACTCAAAAAGGCGTGTTTCTAACCTCAAAAACGTCAATTTATGCTGTTTTAAGTATATTTACGTTGTCTAATAAGTTTTTCGGACCAGTAATAACGGTTTTGAGGTCATATTGAGGTCATATGCTTAAAACAGCATTTTCAGGGGGTTTACATGAGAGACGGTCTACCTTCCCGCCCTTGGGTCAACGAGGCTGGTATAATAAATCTTGACGGTCAATCGGGCCCTGGAACACACTGGGTTTCTTATCGCAAAATCGGTAAAAAAGTGTTATATTTCGATAGCTTTGGGAACGTGCCACCGCCAAAAGAGTTGGTAAATTATTTAGCCGATTGCGACATAAAATACATTAGGGACAGATTTCAAACTTTTGACCAGACAAATTGCGGTCCTTTGTGCATAAAATTTTTTAAATCTGTTTAAAAAACGTAATTTCCAGCCATTGACACTGAGTCAGGAGGATTACTAGTTTTAAAAAATGTAATTTCCAGCTATTAGACACTGAGTGAAGAGGATTGTCAGTTTTAAAAAATCTCATTTCCAGCCATTGACACTGAGTCAGGAGGATTACTAGTTTTAAAAAATCTCATTTCCACCCATTGACACTGAGTCAGGCGGATTACTAGTTTTAAAAAATGTAATTTCCAGCCATTGACACTGAGTCAGGAGGATTGTCAGTTTTAAAAAATCTCAGTACCACCCATTGACACTGAGTCAGGAGGATTACTAGTTTTAAAAAATGTAATTTCCAGCCATTGACACTGAGTCAGGAAGATTACTAGTTTTAAAAAATCTCATTTCCAACCATTAGACACTGAGTGAAGAGGATTGTCAGTTTTAAAAAATCTCTTTAAAAATTTAAAAGAATCGATAAAATTAAACCGAATCCCTGTATTTGCAACTTTTTTACTCACACAGATATATTTTTCATTATTGTCAGGAATCACTTGAATATCTTCTGGAATCTGAGTGGCGATATCCGTTATAATCAAATGCATATCGTAACTTAAAAAAAAATTTTTTTTTAAATGTGAAATTTTTTTAATTTTTTTTTTTAAATTTTTTTATTACCTGGATAAATTATGCATCAAAACTGGAATGTCGTAATTATCCTTGTAATTCAGGTTACATGAAATATGTGTTGGTCCACGATAAGCACCTGCCAAAAATAATGATAATAACAACAATAAACCCACAAAAAAACAAAACAATCTCATACCTGTAACATGGTCGTGGTCCCTGCAACGAATCTCCCCTTGTATAAATGGAATTTTACACACGTGACAGACGGCATTTGGTGAGTCGTGAATCGCGCGTTGTTTAACCCCAAAGTTCATCGATCTTTGATGGGTCCTTATCTAAAAAAATTAAATATTTTTTAATTTTAAACTAACCTCATTTAGAAAATTCGAAAATTGGGATTTCATTGAGTTTAATAGGATTACTCACACCTCTGAAATTATATTTTTTTCCTTTGAGATGTCTATAAGTCACTGGTTTCTCAAGGTTGCCTCGGTTGGGGATTTCCAAGGCAGCCAAAATGCTCAATTCAAAACAATCATTCTCATTTGTCTGTATGTTAACAACACCTTTAGTTTTCGATACCCAATCGGGGACATCGAGATATGAGCCCACGGTTAATGGCGAGTATTTCACTATATTTATTGACAAATATTTGGCTTGTTTAAACGTCCAGCCGCTCTCACGTTGAACTTCAAAATCGTCGATCGACGCCAAAATCTCATCCCTCGCTTTATCGAACCATCTATTCAAATTTGTGGTTTTAAAAATTTCTTCGTACTTTACTGTAAACTGCTTTTCTTCCAAATTTTCGTTCAACTCAAAATCAACGTAAAAAGTCACACTCACTTTTATATTTTTCAAAACATTCAAAGCGTCCTTAACAAAGTCACACACTTTATCTCTAGATGCGTCAAAGGAACCACCAACGTCAAAATTTCTAAGATTAACCACCAGTCCTGTACGAAGTCGACTTTTAAAAAGTGATTGTGTAACTTGAAAAGCTACTTGCAAATTTGAATCGCGCTCCAATACAATCAACTTTTTAAATATAATTCTAAGCTTACATTTGAGCTTCCAAAGAAAATTTGACACCCATTGGCGCATTCCCATTTTCAAAATAACTTTGTAAACGACTTACAACGTCGTCGCAATACGAAATAAATCTATCAAAACTAACCTCGTCATTTATTACGCTCGAAAGGCGATCAATCTCCTTTTCGGCTTTCCCAAACTCTGCTTTCACGTCCACCATTTTTATTTATTTTTTTAATCAGTGTCTGAATCAGAAATATCTAGATTCAAATAACGCGAAATTGAACTAAGATAATTTCTGTCCATTATCCTTCCAATACCTCTAGGTGTCGATCTCATAGGCACAAATTTAAATTGAAATTTTTTCTCATACAATGTTATTTCCGGTTTCCCATTAACTATGCGAGAAATTGATGTAAATTCCAACCTGCAATATGGGCAAAGATTGCTTCTTTCCATCCACTGGGTTATACATACAAAACAATATTTATGAGTACACGAACTCAAGGTAGTAACGTCTTGAATCTCGTCTAAGCAAATACAACACTCTTTTTCTTTTTCAACACTATCGTCCAAACACACCAATTCAACTTGTTTATTTTCAACCTTATCTTTATTCTCAACTTTATCGATAACTATAACTTCATCCCCCTCACAGGCCGACGCGAGATCCGTAGGAGACTCCATTTACTCGGTATGGTAAAAATAAGACTAACGTTAGATTCTCAAACATTCGATTAATTTATTTTCATACGATTTTTTTAAAAAATATTTACATCCCTCTCTCTCTCAAATACCTGGATAATTTTACGATTTTAAAATAATATTTAAAAATAAAGATACACCCCTTTTTCAAATCTTGCATAAGATACACCCACCCTACAATTTTTAAATAATGCTCAACGAAATATTCACATCCCCGATTGATTTTTGTGATGAGATTATTTCCGCAAACCGGAAATAATATTATCAATTAATAAATTTGTCAAAAGAATAATTTCGCGTCGCGTGTTCATCAATTATACATGGGACTTACCTTTTTTCTATAAGTTAGAGAGAGACATAAAAGCTTTAAAAATAAATCAAGGTCGGGGAATATAAGGAAACGAGAGTGTGATGATATATAATTTTTTATAAATTAATAATTAGTAATTATAATAATTTGACTCTTTTTTCTTATTCAATTTAAATATGAAAATAACTTTTATTAATAACTATTACACAATTTAGCACTTATAACTAAAAACTGATCTATTTCAATAAACTAAAAATAATAATTAAATTCACTGTCTTTTTTTTTATAACTAATAATTTTCACTGTCTTTATATTACTAATTTTCACTGTCTATTTAATCACTTAATAAATTACCGAACACACACACTTTGAATTTACACTAGGAGTCGCAATAGGCTTACCTTCGTCGAGATGATAATGGTGAGATTCCTTGAATTTCTTTTGCTCCATGTGTTACAGTAAAAGCCGTATATTGAAAATCTGATCTTCAAATATTAACTAGAAATCGATGATCGCCTCGTGGTTACGATTAATTTGATTAACCTTATTCACGTGCACACCGGTTCTTGTATATTATAATTTTAATGATCCGTATTTTCTTTACGATAAACTTTTAATGAAAATCACGGTTAACTTTATCATAAACGACGAAAATATGATTTTTACGGATGTCCGTAATTAGTGCTGCAAAAATGCGTGTCGATTCTATTTTAAAGAAAAACTCCAAAAATGGCTGACGACAATTGATAATTTTATCGATTAATAATGACTTAATTATATGAAAGCCGGTCGTCAAGTGCGTCGCGTGCCATCGGTCATCGTCCTCCCCCTCTCTCCTCTTTTCTCTTCTCTTTCTTTGATTGATTGCTTGTGTCCTCACTTATGTACCTATATTTTAATACTCTTAATTTACAGAAAACTATATAATAAATTTTTGGCGGCTAAGTTGATTAAATTCAATTATTATAATAAATTTTGAATTTATTTAATTTGTAACAACGTTACAATAGCCCTCCCTCAAGCGGGGCTTTAGCTACGAAAGCCCTCGACTCCTTTATCGAATTTCTTGTACTCTCATACTTCGAATTACAATTTTCCTACCCGTAACATACCTGTCCCTAATCTAAATACATTTAATCTTTAATATAAACAAAAAAAATAATTTATCTACATCTTTTGATCGCGTTTTCTATTTCTCATTTTCTAATCGGGTTTAGGTTTTACAGGGTAGAAGGGCTTAAATTCACGTCGTGACAATTTTGATCTATAATTAATGACTTTTAAGGGTAGTATTAATTTTTACTATCCTTTAGTAAGGAGACTTTTCCTTAATGATAAAAATAAAAAACGAAAAAAAAAATAAAATTTTTCAAAAAAAAAATTAGTATCTTGATCTAATACATTTAATAAAAAAAATATAATAAAAAAAAATTTATAATATAGACACATTATTGAAGGATTAATTTTTCTTCTTCTTATGTCTTCGTGCCATGGCTACAACTTCGGGCAGGGACAAAAAATGGGTATAGATTCTCAACCATTTGGGGATATCGTTCAAATCTAAATCGAATAAGCGTAATAATAAAGATCTAAGTCTTTGGTATTCTATTTCACCCGGGTATAGGGATGATTCATTTATGGCGGGGTCGTCTTCACCGTCGTCGTTATCGTCATTTTCTTGAGGTGGGGTAACTTTGGCTTGGGGGTCATCTTGCCATGAATCGCCGTAGGGCGGGGCAGCAAAAAGGTGGGGATATAAAATCCAAATGGGTTTAGCTTTTTCGCCCATTTGCTCGCAATATTGCGTATATCGCATGCGAGCGCTTGTTCTTTTGCATCGAGGGCACGTTTTCACCGTTACGCCCCATCTTCCACAATTATGGCATAAATTTTTCTTTTCTTCTTGGGGGCAATTCCTCCTGCTATGCCCTTCTTCTCTGCAGTTAAAGCACGAGTAGTATGGGGCATCAAGAATCCTATCATAAGGCACTGGATCTAAATCGGAAAATAGCACTCCGGTACTCATATAAGAATTAGGGATTCTATAAAATGGGAAGGAATAGGGGCCTCTTTCGGGTCGATTTCTTAT
Organism: Anagrus nilaparvatae; assembly: GCA_022575985.1. NCBI lineage: Eukaryota > Metazoa > Arthropoda > Insecta > Hymenoptera > Mymaridae > Anagrus > Anagrus nilaparvatae. Next base: position 17,791,811 of record JAKSXM010000147.1, on the reverse strand, counting down.
GAATATTTCTTTCTTACTTTTCTTTTCGTCGTCTTTTTCTTCGTCTTCATTTTGATCATTATTTTCTCGTACATCGATTCTCTCGGTTAGCCTTCTTTCTCTTAACTCTTCTGGGACTGGTATAGCTAAGCTCATCAATGGGGGTATAAATTTTTTTAGGGGTTCTTTCTTTTTATCTTCTGGGAGCTTAGGTGTCCTAGGTGGTCTTTTTATCAAATTTAATGGGCTTTTAAATTCTTTTGAAGGGGTTGGTTGATTGGTCGGAGCGCTTTGCTCTTGAAGGGTAACCGCTCGGGCTCTCCTTTTTTCGACCTCTTTACGGTACTCTACTCTGTTTTTAACTTTTTCTTCGTCAATTTCAGATTCAGAAGACGAGGGTTTTCTCGTCTTCTTGTGGGGCAAAACCTTCCGTTTCGTACCTTTATTATCGTCGTTATTGGTAATTGGGTTTGCTGGTGCGGGGGCGGAGGCCTGGTCTCCTAACTGGGTAGGGGACTGTTTCGGCTCCTGGGGCGCTATAGTTGGGGTTTGAGGGGTTTGGGGTATGATCGGGTGAGGTGAGGTTGTTGGTGGGTTTAACAGGTCTTCCTCGTTTGCGGATGACTCGTTGAGGCTCCACCATGTCTCTTCCTCCTCCGTTAGGTTCAAACTCAGCTCCTCTGAAATCAAAATTAATAATTGGTATTTGATTATTTATTTTTGGGTTATGGTCGATAATATGGAAGGGTGGTTTCAAACGACGTAGCTGCGACACATGGGCTTTAGGTAATCTATTCGGGGAGTCGATCTCGTAAGTATTGGGCGATAATATTTTCGTGATTTTAGCTGGTTCTTCCGTTCTGGGCGCGAGCTTTGCAGAAAAATGTTTATCTGCCGAAGATATACATTGGGTCTTTCTAAGAACCATCTCCCCCTCCCTAAATACCACATCCTTCCTATTTTTATTGTAATACATTTTCTGTTTTTCTCTTGCGTCGTCGATATACTTGGCTACTAAATCTTGGAGAATTTTTAACCTTTTTAATCTATTTTTCCAAGCTTCGGGGTCTATTTTATTAACTAGAATAGTGTCTGATTCCTTCGATATTTCTATTTCTCGTCTTAATGATTTAACTGGTTTAGGTTCTCGCCCGTAATTCAGGAAGGCTGGGGATACTTTGGTAGAGGATTGCTTAGCGGTATTTACTGCATGGCGAAACTCGTGCAAATGCAAATCCCAGTTTCTATGGTCTGAGCCTATAAATATCCTAATCATCGTTTTCAGGTTACGATTTTGTCTTTCAACGGCGTTTGCTTGGGGGAAATATGGGGGGGTTGTTATAAATCTAACGCCATATTCTTTTAAACGCTTTTTTACTAACTCGTTATCAAATTCTTTACCGTTATCGGCTAAAAAATATTCCGGGGTTTCCCATCTAAACAGTATTAACTCTTCGAAAGCTTGTGCTATATTTTTGCCGTCTTGTTTTCTGAGCGGCTTCAACTCGATCATTTTTGTAAAAAGGTCTTGGAAGACCACTAGATATTTAAAACCGCTTTTACTGCGTGGAAATTCCATACAGTCGGCCGCGACTACTGTCCATGGGGTTTCGACGATACGTTTGCCCATAAGACCTTGTGGGCCCGTTTGGACAGATTTGTGTCTTTGACATTCTAAACATCCTGTTACATATTCTAAGGTATCATGATACATTCCAGGCCAGAAATATGTTCTAGCGAGTCTATCATATGTTTTTGCTATTCCAAAATGACCTGAAAAGGGTTCATGATGCACTTCTTGCAATGCTTTCATTCGCCATTCTAATGGCAAAACTAGTTTCCAATTATTGTCTTCGCCAATAATGGGATCTAGTAAATAATCTTTCCTATGAATATATATTCTATTGTCGTAAACTTGCCAATCGGGGAATTTCCAAGGCCATATTTCTATTTCTTTCATTCGTCGTAAATACCATTCGTCGCGAATTTCTTCTAAGACTGCTAAGTAGTCTTGTTCGGTGTCTTTGTCTGAATTTTTTAAGTCTTTATAGGGTATGCGGGATAAGGCATCAGGGACATAATTTAGACAACCTTTTCTATATTGTATGTCAAAATCCCATTGTTGCAGCTCTAGGGCCCATCGTGCAAGACGTCCCGTAGGTTCTTTTAAATTATTCAACCATTTTAAACTAGAGTGGTCTGTAATGGCTGTAAAATTATAACCTTCGAGATACGGTCTGAACTTTTTTATGGCCCATATTAAGGCCAAACATTCACGCTCTGTGGCGCTATAATTCTTTTCCGCATCGTTAAGTACTCGACTAATATAAACGATTGGGTGTTCTCCGTCCTCATGTTGTTGAGTCAGGACTGCACCCAAGGATTCGTCGCTAGCATCGGTCTGTACCGTAAATCTCTTTGAAAAATCGGGCCTAGCGAGTACCGGGGTACTGACTAAGGCCATTTTCAATTTTTCGAAGGATTCCTGTTGATCTTGACCCCAAGTCCATTTAACGTCTTTATGTAACAATTTAACTAGTGGTAATTTCAATTCAGCAACTTTGTCTATAAATCGGGAATACCACCCTACCATACCTAAAAATCGCCTAAGTTCTTTTAGGTTAGTAGGGGCTGGATATTCCAAGACTGGTTTAATTTTTTCTTTATCTGGTCTAAGGCCGTTTGCATCTAACACAAATCCTAAATATAGAATCTCCTTACAACCGAATTCACACTTTTCGGGATTTATTGAGAGTCCTGCCTCTACCAACTTCGATAAAACTATTTTTAAGTATCGTAGGTGTTCGTCGAAGGTCTCGGTCGCTATTACTATATCGTCTTGATAAGTTATAACGAAGGGTTCGAGATCTGGTGTGATAATCTTATCCATTAATCTTTGGAAAGTTTTCGGGCCATCGGTGACGCCAAAAGGTATTCTGGTGAATTGTAGCAGCCCTAGCCCTGGGAGTGCAAAATCTGTGTACATTTTTGACGTCTCTTCGAGGGGACATTGATGAAAGGCTTTGCTCAAATCGATTTTGGACAGAAATCGAGCTTTTCTGAGCTTATCCAGGGAAGCGTCCAGGTTCGGTAGTGGGTATGAGTCTTTTTCTGTCACCTTGTTAAGGTCGCGGTAGTCCACGCACATCCTCCAGGTTCCTGTGGGCTTACTGGGAACCATCAATGGTGCACTGCACCAAGAACTGTTGGAATGCTCGACCACACCTAACTTGATCCACTTTTTAGCTTCCTCGATAGCCAAATCCAATAATTTTGGCGACATACGTCTGACTTTGTGTCTTACGGGGACGGCATCGGGTTTCACTCTAATTTTATGCTTAATTAGGTGAGTTTTACCTAAGGGCCTTGGGTTAGGAGGTAAACATTCCTTTAAAACTTTGTCTATTTCTTTCTTTTGGTCTAGGTTTATTTCTTCTATACCTGCACATTCTCCGTATAATTGTACTTTTTTGTCATTGTCGTTATTACCGAATTTATGCCATTTTTTACCATAATTCCTTACTCTCCATTCATGGCCCGCAGCATAAACTTCAATCTTAAATAAAATTGCGAAGTCCATTCCCAATACCATTTCATATTTTATATTTTTCGCTACTTTTAAGTCAATATTCCCGTCTGATCCATCTACATGTAAGCTTAGTCTTAGTTTTTCAGTTATGGGAGAAATCTGTCCCGTAGCATTTACCATAGCAGTATTATCTATGGGCTTAAGTCTATGTTTAAATTTTTCATAAAACTTTGGGCCTAGATATGATCCATTGGATCCTGTATCGCATAATGCTTTAATATGAGCATCCCCAATTACAATGTCGAAAAATAGTCTATTATCCATCGTCATGGCGGCAATATCTAACCTTTTTAAATCGGCTAGAATTTCACTGATTTGAGCTGGAGTCTCTTCAGTTATTTTTTGTCGAGACGTATTTTCGAATTGGTTAGGAAGGGTTTGCATATCTTGGGGCAATGTTTCCTTAATTAATTTAACTGTATCTAATATTCTAAGTTCTGATTTTTGGGGTTCCTCTACAAAATTTGGCCATTGGTATTTTGTGAAGGGACCCTTTAAATTTTCTTGATCTATTTTACTTTTAATATTTTCTTGTTCATTACTTACTATTTTATTTTCTGGTTCAAATTTTAATTTATTTTCTTGTTCATATTTTAATACTTTATTTTCTTGTTCATTCTTTAATACTTTTTTGCTATTACCGTTTTCTATCTTAACTTTTCTAGTTTCTTCTTCTAATTTATCTTTATCTTCTATACTTATGAGGGAAAAATTTGGGTCGATTTCATAATCATCGTCGTTATTTTCTACAAAAAAATCTAAATCATTATTCCAATTCTCTAATATTTTCTGTTTATCATATAAATTTTCAGTTTCTTTAAATTTATTTGCTTTTTGAATTTTCTCGTCGTTAGTTACCCCTTTTATTGTGCTTTGGAGGTCGCTGGGGTCTGAGCGGCCTCCGTTTGCCAGTTTCCCATAGCTTGGTTCTTTTTGGCTAAACACTTTGTGCAATTTGGAAAAGATACATCCAGCGTTCCGCAACCAAAACAAACTAACCTATCTCCCAGTTGTGGGCAAGCTCTGGCTTTATGTCCCATTTGAGAACATAGTGTACAGAGGCCACTAAAGGGGGCTCTTATATAAGCTTGTGAAAAATTTTGTCGTACGTTTTGGTATTGTTGAGGTGGTCTTGTATTTTGCCATTGATTCTGGGTCGTATGATATGGGTTAAATTGATTAAAATTTTGCTGAGGTGGGTATTGTGCTGTATTAGGTACACCGGGCATTCTAGGGTAGAATGGCATGGTGACCTGTTGCTGGAACCCGCCTTGAGCGTTATTAGACCTACGAGGTCGTGGTTGCTGTTGAAACGTACCAAGTTGAAGGGTATTTGCTTGCTGGTTTTGCTGTTGCTGTAGGTTGGGCTGACCCTGTGCCTGCGGCTGTTTCTGTTGATTAACATTAGTATAACCGGTATTTGTGGTAGTAATAGCGGCCACGTCCTCCGTTTGGTTATCTTGTTTCTTTTGTTTCCCTTTCTTGCCCTTTTTATTATTACTTTTCGTCTTATCGTCTGTAGTACCAGCTGGCGGCGTCGTCTGCTCTTCAGTCAACGTCTGCATAGCTGCTACCTTTGTCTTAGTCGATTTTTCTTCGTAGGCTACTTCTGGCATTATCATTTTATCTTTACTCTTTGGGGCTACGTATCTTAACCTTATATCTGTCGCTCTTTCATGCTTTTTACCTAAATTGATTAAGGTTTTAAAATTAGTTATTTGATGCGTTTGCATATACGTTTCCATGTACCTTTGGTAGTCAGGGTGTAAAACTCTGAGGGCCATTTTTACTAGGCGTAATTCAGATAACGGCTCTTGCAATTTATCGGCTATGGCCTTAAATTTTGAGACAAAAGTCGCCATGTTTTCACCTTTACCTTGGGTTCTGGATTTTAATTTTCGAATTTTAAATTCCAATCCTTAAGTGTTCTCACTGCCGTTTTCTTTTCGTTGTCAGTTAATTCTTTTTTCTTTGTCTTTATATGGCTAGAAGTTTCTATAGATTCTAAACTACTGCTATCTGAATAATCATCTTCGGTTTCTGTTTTGCTTTTCCGTGATCTTACTTTTGAACTAAATTCGTCGTTATCTTTATGTTTTCTTATGTTTTTATCCTTTTGTAATTGATTAAGTCGCTGTTTTTCAGCTTCTTGAGCTAATTTTTCTGCTTCTTGTTGAACTTTGGCTCTTTCGTTTTGTAATAATTCCCATTCTTCGGAAATTTGTGAACGTACCCTTTCTCGTTCCGCTTCTAAAATTTTAGTAATTTCATTTTGTGAAAGTGCCCTTGAATTTTCAATTTGAAAGTATTGTTCGGTTTGTTCATTTTGTGAACGTTCCCTTATACATCCTTTTTGAGAAAATTGGTTGGCTTGTTCAATTTGTGAACGTTCCCTATCATTTATTTCGTCGTCGTTAAAAGGACTTGGCGTTTGTCTATCATTTTCATTTGAGGTTATGTTATCGTTAAAACCTGGGGGTGGCAGTCTGCTACCGACTGCGTAGCCCCTCGAGGCATTGTTTACGCTAGTGGGGGCAATTTCGACCCTTGGTCTATTCATGTCCCCATAGTCCCAAAGATACGAATCGTCGTTATACTGAATCATATTATTATGGCTACTTGATAACGGTCCACTCGCTTGTAGCGTTGGAGGCCGCGAATTTTGCAAATTAGTGCCTAATAGTTGATTGTAATAGGTAAATAACTCATATGCTGCAAAATTTGTGTTCTGTCGTTCGGGTTCCTCATTAATAAACGTAGAGGGGCCCGCGACCCTTGTCGACATAATAGTTTTCGTTTGTAAATACGGCCGATTCGTGCTTGTACTTAACGTAATTGTGCTAGTAGTGTTCGTGATATTACTAGTAGCTGCCATATTTTGCGTTATTGTTGAGGTATTAGCAGCAGTAGTAATTTGAGAGCTTAATATGACATTATGTAATTCTGAAATTACTCGGCTGCTATTATGAGCTAGATTTTCGATTGAATTCGAATTATCCGTTTGTCCCAGTTCCCTTTGTGGGTTCGGGATATTATCTTGTCCCTGTTCCCTTTGTGGGTTAGGGTTATCGATATTAAGGTCATGGTCATAAGAGACATCATTAAAGGCTTGTCTTATAGTAAAGGGTATTTCACCTGGTTCTTTTTGATCTATTGCTGAGTCCCAATCGATAGGGGCATTGGGGTCTACGCTCAGGATGTCATATCTAAACAACCTATTTCTAACTTCCTCAAAGGTACCTCTATGTGAGAGATTCAATGAGTCTAGTCGCTGGTAAACGACCCACCCCTCTAGCTTATTAATTTGGTTTTTTAAATTTCGGATATTGCGTTGTTCTAAATATTTTTTTCGTTCTGTATTAGTAGGTGCCATTTTCTGATTATTATGCGCTTAATTTGGGTTCTATTAAATTTTTTAAAAAAAAAACAAGAAATTTTAAATTTATTTACATAAAAAAAAATAAAAGTTTTGTCGCTTTAAGTGTTACTAGGGATAATTTAAATTTATTAAGGTAGCCTGATTAATAAAAAAAAATTTTTATTTTCTATTGAGATTCCCGAAAAAATTTAAATTTATGTTACCTTAGCGGTTTCCTAGTACATCATTAATTATAAGCAAAAAAAATTTTTTTTAATAGTTTATTTTCTCGTTATCAACCTTAATTTATATGAATTTTGTTTTTCAAGTTCAAATTTTTACCGTTTTTATATCCAAGTAACTTGTAGTATTAGCAGTTTACTGTTTTTCTCCCCCCCTTCAAAAAGAATTTTTGCGCAAGCAAAAATTACCCTTTAAAATTAGGCAAAATAAATTTTAGGGTCAGATTTGAGGGAATTTAGAAAGCCAATTTGTCGCTAAGTCGCTACGTCGTTATTTTAGGATGGATGACAAGTTTTACTACTCGCAAAACTTGTCTAGGTATGTTAGAAAATGAGAAATAAAATAATATATAAAAATAATAAATTGTAAATAAAAAATAAATTTTATATGTAATAAAAATAAAAATAATTAATTATATATTTGAAAAAAAAATGAACTTATTTTATAACTTATTATACTAAAAGCATACAGTCGTTGTTCGTGTTATCTATATGGGAAGAAATTTTTTTATAATTTAACGTGATAATTATGACTTAATAAAAATTTTGATATCTTTATCTTCAATAAACTATATGAATTTGCTTTTTACTAAATTAAATTTAAAATATTTCTAATTGTTAAAAAAAATTTTTAGCAAAATTCATAAAAAAAAAATTTTATTTTATAGTAAAAGTGTAAACGATCGTGAGAAAAGCAATATATCGTGCGCGCATAAAACACGTTTTGATTTATTCGAGTACAAAGATGTGCACTCGCGAGAATTTAAGCGCGTAAATTTATGGGGGAGGTAATGATTTTACCTGAGCTAATACACACACATACAATTTCACTCTCGATAATTTTATCTTACAAAGAAGTTATATTATTTTCTTAAAAAAAAATTATTAATTTAATTTTCGAGAAAACTTAAAAAAAAAAATAATAATTTACAATTTTGAATTTATTTAATTTGTAACAACGTTACATTTTACGATTTTTAAATAATATACACCAAGATACTCCCCTTTTTTAAATCTCTCTCTCATAAGATACACCCACCGTACAATTTAAAAAAAAATACTTTACATCCCCATACAATGAAATATTTACATTTTTTAACAACTGAAAAATATACAAACCCTTAAAAACTTTGTATATTAATCAACACATTTGTTTAAAAAGATATGAATATGTCCTTGTATTTAAAAATATTCACTCGAAAAAAATTTTATTACAACTAAAAATACCCCTATCATTGTTTTTATGATTGACATTTTAAGATAAATAGACACCCTCTCAAACGATTCCTTTATAAAAAATAATATCATACTTTTATAAAAAATAATATTATACTTTTATAAAAATATAATATTATACTTTTATCATCAGCCGCACTTGAAAAATATAAAAAATTCTTCTTCTTTATGGTTAACACAAAACTTATTGTAACAATCATTGCACTTATTGAAAAAAGATGTAAAACAACATATTTTTTTGTCTTTATGTTTAGAAATACTTACCGTTTCTATAAAATATTCACTCGAAAAAAATTTTTTTTAACAACTAAACAATACAAAATCATTGTTTCATGATTGACGTTTTAGGATAAATAAACACACTCTCAAACGATTCTTTTATACAAATAATAATATTGTACTTTTATCACCAACAACAACACTCATAATTTTATAAATGCGTAACTGATCGCACCTACTTGGAAATCTTTTTACAAACACCTGCTCAATAAAAAAACTCTTTAAAACGTTTTTAAACAGACTAAATATACTTAACATCGCTATAGAACAAAATATTTTTCAACAGTCTCCCCCTCTTTAACAACTAAAAATACCCTTATAATACTTGACATGATACGCATCCCCTCTTCAAACACCAAAAGTACTCAACGTTTCTATAGAATAAAAATTTTTATTGACCCACACTTGAAAAAATATAAAATAATTCAATTTATAATTGTAAAAAATATTTTTTACTCGCATTAAATTAAAAAATACACCCCTTTTGTATCACCTATAATACTTTTATTATCAGGAACATTTTTTTCCAATAAAAATACTTTTTCCAAGCATCTGTTTTCATTTGCCTTGTATAAAATTCAATACATACCTTTTCTATAACCCATTATACTTTTATTATCAACAACACTTATAAAAGATTGCAAAATATTCATACTTGAAAATTCCCTTATCATGGTTTGAGACAACACCCTCCTTTTCAATCACCTATCATCTAAACACTTATCATGTTAAAAAATAAACACCCTGTTATAATTTTTTATCACGTTTAAACGTTTTAAACAGATTGCAAAATACCGTTAGACAAATAGATACCCTCTCAAAACACCCCCTTTTCAATAAATACACACTTATAAACACTTATAAAAAAACACTTGAAATGATTGACACCATCCTCTTATCACCCTCTTATGATTGACAACCACTTTACATCCCCTCCCCCACCTTAATCAATATTAAGTCAGAATCCGCTTCTTACCACTACTGATGACTATTTTTTTGAATTGGAAAAATAATATTCAGCTCAGTGGTAGTTTCAAAAACGCAACTGAGTATATATCGTAATATATACGTAATATATTTTAAATATCGCAACGAGGTTAATGGTAGTTTATAAAATACTTTACAGTAGTTCATTTTATCGGAAGGTTGGAATATAGTTCGTTAGTAGATTTGAAATTACTAATGGCTACGTTTCGTATTTTGTAAATACAGATTTAGTTCATTTCTTATTTATAAAATACCAATGAGGCTCATTTCTACATTACAATTTAAAAAACAGCCTCCTTGTTATTTTATACGTCGCGCTCTTCTTCCTCACGGTTATAGATCGCCCGCCTTTCCCAGGCAAGCAGATCGATGGGAATCACCCAAGCCACTACCTGGATCGCTGGCTCTGATACAGTTTTGTACGAGCAAGCGATTCGAAGTGCCCCGTGCCTCTGTAATGCCTTTAGTTTCTTGCAGTACTTTTTTATTCGGACATTTTTCGCCCACACCTCTGCACCGTAGAGCAAGATTTAGTTGACTATCGTCATCAACAGCCTCCTCTTCCCTGATCTGGGACCACCGATGTTCGTCATCAGTCACGAAAGAGACTTTGTCACCCGGCCAGCCTTTTCACAGGCCTGCTGGAATTATCTATTGTAGGTCAACTTGTTATCCAAGAAAACCCCCAAATATTTGACCGAAGGTTTGGATCATAAGGGGATTACCTCCGTCATCAAAGCTTACGCCGATTATGGTATCAACCCTTCTCCGGGTCAGAAGGACAATCTCCGTTTTCGGAACTGCCAGTCTGAGTCCGTGATCCATCATCCAGCTATTGATAAGGTGCATGGCCTCATCTAAGATATTCTGCTGGTCCTCTGTCTCTCGAGCTGTTATGGTAAGAGCAACATCATCTGCGTATCCGATCATGGAGCATCCATCCTGAAGCTCAATCTCTAGCAAGCCGTCGTAAAAGGCATTCAACAGATCAGGGCATAAAACTGAACCCTGCGCTATGCCCGCTCTTAATACTTTACCTCTTGTGTCATCAAGCGTGTCCCAGCGCAGATATGGGTCCTGGAGGTAATCTCTGAGTATATTTCTCAGATAATTTGGAACTCTGAATACCTGCTCGAGGGAGTGCAACATATCGTCCCACTTAGCCGAGTTGAATGTGTTTTTCACATTTAACGTGACAAGCAGGACGTCCGATTTAATATCCGGCCGCACTTGTCTGGCCCTTATAACCACCTTCACGACCTGCTTGATGTCACCGATCTTGGAACGCCCCTTACGAAAACCGTGTTGGTTTTCGCTAAGGTAACCCGCTTCCCTAATTGCCTACCGCAATCTTCATCTAATCATGCTCTCCATTACCTTTCCAATGGTATTTAACATACACAATGGTCTGTAAGATGATGGAAATCCTGGTTCACCCTTTCCCTTGCTTATCAGAGCCAGGCGGGCCACTTTCCAGTCCCTTGGAAAGACGCTTGCTACGAGGCACGCATTAAATTTTCCAAGGAGGAGACCAGGGATTACCTTTGTAGCCGCCTTAAGAGCTTCTGCGGGTATTCCGTCTTGTCCAGGCGCTTTCCCATTTTTCATTGACCTAATTTCCTGAAGCATCTCCGCCTCGCTAAATAGCGGAACTTGCTCGATCCCTCGGGACATCCAAAGCCGGGTGTTGTTGGTTTGGATGATCCGGAACGAGAGCATCCACTATTCTTTTGGTCTCTGCTTCATCCATCGTGTTGTTACACCCGGACTTACGTTTGCTCATGCCAACCTTATATCCCAGGCCCCACGGGTCACTGTTGATATCATCTCTTAGCGACCGAAGACAGCGCGCCTTGCTGAGGCGGATGGCTTTTGCCAGCCTATGCTTGGTTTTCTTGTACTTTTCAGAGTGCGTAGCCAACTCTGGGTGGCCATGCGCTCTTTGTCGTCTTATGCGTGCCCCGGGACAGACCCGCCTAAGCTCCGCAATTTCGTCATTCTACCAGTACAAGCTTCTTTTATCCTTCCAGGGCCGATTACGCGGCATAGAGACATCGAAAGCTCCCCTTAGAAGAGCAGTTACCTTCTTGACAAGAGTTTCTGCCTCTCCATTATAAATAATGAATACCTTACTAATAACTTTCGGAAATCGTCGTCATCCCTAACTCAGAAATTTAATATTTTTTATTTTATTTTATTTTTTTTTTTGAATTATTATATTTAAACCGAGTTATGAAGCTTTTTCCTAAAACAAAAACTGACTTGAAAAGTGACCATATTATGTGTATTTACTCATATATACATTACTTTACGTTTACTATGCTGGCTTCAATAGTATTTTTTCCTTGAGTATAATTCAATAATACACAAAAATACATTAATTTCTTTAATAAATTAATATTAAATTTAAGGATTGAAATAAAATAAGGGGGTGGTTTTCATTCCTAGGGGTTGTATATTTTCCTTTCTTTTGTAAACTAATCATATTTTACATCAAATAAGCAATAACTTTGTTAAACATCATAACAAATTATAGTATTTTTGGTGATATTTAGGTAGGTCAACTCTTATTTTGAGCTAATTGAACCCTTAGTATAGGGTTTAAATGAAAAAAAATACTTTATTTGCATGTTATATGCAATCAGTAAATCACATTTTTAGAGAACTAACATAGATAACAGTTTTCCATTGGTTTTTTGTGAATTTTTAGCGATTAAATGGAAAAATTACCTTAAAAAAAGGGTGTTTTTGCCAATTTAGGGGTTTTAAATACATTTTTATGTTCTGGAACCATGATTTTTGAAACAGCAACCAAAATAACGTATCCCTAATCATATTTACAGCCTTTAAAAAAATTTTGTAAATCCACTTTAAGGTGCCCTCGTTTTTCAATTTTTAAAAAGCTTCTAGAGACTGGCACGACCTCTAAAACGTCACCTAACCGGCTGAAATTTGCCGTGGTATCTTTGTTAAATGTCTACAATAACATACTCCGTGAATAGCTAATTTCAAGCACTTTTGTTTTTTTTTTATCTAATCTAATTTATTAAAATAATTTTTTTTTTTTTTAGCTATTTATTTACAATATGTACAATTTAAAGTTACAAAAGAGGATTTAAGCAAAATAACAATAAAAAAAAAAAAATTAATCTAATTTAAAAAAAAAGTATTTAAAAATAAGAAAAGGCTTCAGATAAAAGTTTAAAAAATTCTTTTTAGTTTCACGGTCCTCCTCTCCCGGGGTGGTCGGTCCTCCATGCAAGGCTGGGATAGACGAGGACTCTTCACGAAGATAATCCACAAATCTGTCCTCGTCCATCTTTGCCACATTCCAGCCTAGTAGGCGCTTTTTGTACGGGGGCCGATTAACGGCCCTATCACGCACTTTGAAGGTGATGTAATTATGGTCGCTACCATTGGCTCCATCCATCAACTTCCAACCGCCCACTTTTCCTGCCAGCCCGGCCGAGGCAAAAGTGACGTCAGGGATCGATTCACCAAAGCCTGGCCTAACTTAGGTTTGTATTGTTCCCAGAGTTCATGACCACCAGATCAGTTCTAGCGGCCATCTCTAGGATCAACGTTCCCCTACGGTTCGTGGCTGGCATTCCCCATTCCACGGCCCTGGCATTAAAGTCCCCCGCAAATATGATATTGCCAGAGACTTCCCTTATCATTTCCTCCAATGAGGCCAGCTTTGCGGTGAACACCCCAATAGTTTTATTCGGTGACAAATAACAACTAATGAAATTTAAATACCGCACTTTGCCTAGACGTGGCAGCTGCCTTTTCCATGTCGAGACATAGACGTCTGAGCACGACCTCGTAGCCATATAGCGCACCGGCTTGTGTCACCGGTGAACTAAAATTGCTGGTTCCTGTTGCGAAGCGGCTCGGATACCAAGACGACGCTAGAGTCTGTCTCGCCCGCGAGCTGATCGAGCAAAAGGTTAGCAAGAATGGTTTTGTTCATATTCCCTTGCAGGACTCCGAACATTACCGATGACACTTTATTTTCCTTGCCGTAAGTGCCTCATGCTCCGCATCCTTGAAGGTGGTTGGTCTTGGCCTTGTCAGTTGTTTCCCTGCAGAGGACGCATTCTGCTTTCTCCACAGGACATTTTCCTGACTTGTGGCCTTGACTGCCACATTTAAAACACGCAAACTTTTAGTCTGTGCCCTTACATGACCACTGATTTTGGCCGAAACCAAGCCACTTAAAGCACCGTATAACCTCGGCTCTTAAGCGCACTTGCCAATTAGACCAGCCATTATTTAGCCGGCCTTTATTGGCCAATTTTACTGCGGCGGCTTCTGGTAGGTCTACGACCGCTATATCCGCTTTAGTGCCCTTAGCCTTGAAAATTGCGACTTTTATGTCGTCATCGTTCTGCAGCTTGGTTGCCTCCTTTACCATCTGCCTCACATAATTACTATTCACTGGCTTAATTATACTTTCACTGTTATTGAATGTCGATGTACCTTCTTTTTCTGTCATTTGTGTGCAATCAGGAGACGTTTTCATATTGTGCACAAAATTCTGATAGACATGCATTCTCTTGCCTGAGAAAATTTACCGTAGTTTTATTATTTTCATATAAGATTTTTAATTCCTTTGGTGAGTTATTTATCTCGTCAATTTGTTTTTGAAAATCATTATGAGAGGGTATTGAGTATATATTATTACTACCTTTTCTTCTTGGTTGATCACTGCGTCGGCTATGAATAAGAATGGGAGCTTGACTTGACTTTCTTTTTATTTTGCATGTACTACATATGTATTGAGTACTATCAACAGTGTCAACATTGTCAATATTTTATTTCTTATTATTGTATTTTGAATTATTTTTATTCAAAATTTTACCTCAGCTATTACTGGAATGAGCATTTTCACCACATGCAGTGCATATAACCATGGGATCACCTCGAACCAATTTTAATTTGCATACACAACTGAGTTTATAGTTTTATAGGTTTTCGGGCTTCATTGGCGCCATCATTGTTGTTATTGAGTGCCATGTTGTTTTATAACTATAAATTTAAAAAATTTTTAAACTTGCCCTGTTGATAAATAATGATTTCCCGAAATATTTGCAAAATTTTCACCATAGGGGAGAGAGATAAAGATATATATATTGATGTTACTGCACTTCTAACACTCCACTGTATGTTATTATATGCAGTTCAGTTGCATTTCAAAACAACAATTCTGTTCAAAGCCAAATTCTTTATATCACGCTCTACTAAATTTGTTCTCTTGGACTGAGTTTTTGAGCTATCGACTTGAAACCTGTTTTAAACGGCTCTAAAATAGGCCGACTCCGGATTTTTCAAATGTTTTATTTTTAAATAGCCTATTTTTACTACTTCAACCTATTTCTTTATCGAAATTTTCACTTCGTACATTTTTTGCTCTCTAAAACAAACAGGAAATTTTTGTGTGTTAATCCTGCATTATATATAAAAATATAATGCGTTATCTATCTTTTTTAGGTTTTTTAAATTAAATGACCTTTGTTTTGCTAATAATAAGAAATTATTTATTTTAATTTAAGAATTACAAATTAACAATAAATGATATATTTTATTATATTAAATTATTTTATATTACCTAAAAATAAGAAACGACAATTAGGTCTTTTATTCTATCTGTTTATTCCATTACGAAAACTTATGACTGTACATTAGAAACTTATGATTATATCTTATCTATAATATCTTATAATACATGATGTTCACGTGAACATTTATTAAATTACTTATCTATCTTAAAACTAAAAATAAAGAGTATATATTCTCTTTACATTAAAATTAAAAAACTTTTTGAAGTCAAAAAATATTAAATCATAATTTTTGCATATTTAAGAATCTCGCATAAAATGCATTTTTAGTAAATAGGCTATTCAAAAATTAATAAATATGAAAAATCCGCAGTGAGACACAAAAGGAGGCATATTTTAAAGTCCTTCAAAACAGGTTTCAAGTCAATAGCTCAAAAAATTAGTTCAAGAGCGATTTTTGTCCATTTTGCCACACTGTGCGGCGGTAGGTTATGTTTGTTACTTTGGGTTTATTGCTATATTTTGTACACTTAAAAAACTCAAAACTGAATAATTTATTGCACTCACGATAATTGATGTACTTATTAAAAATTTAAAAATAATTAACTTAAGAATTAGAAAAATCTTTTTCTTGTAAATGCTTACCTCTATTATCGGCATCCATTTTTAAATAATTGTTCAAAATTATATCAATGACCTCGTGTATTCAATTAAAATGTCACACGCGGTTATATTTTCAATATTACTATATAAAATTTCACTGATTTCATCTTACTGTTTTTAATTTCTTTTATGTAATTTCATTTGTGTAATTTCACAATGCTTTGTTTCTCAATATAAATAAATTCATTATCTTTCTGTTTCATCAATATAACCTTTTCAAAATTCACCGTCTATTAATTTCTAATTCAATCAGTAATTTTTAATCCTAATCAACTCTTTTCAGCAATTAAAATTAATGTCGGATTTACTTTGACGGCCGACGCCTAGTTAATTATCAAAATCTAATCAATGTGATAAAAGTTTGCTATTCGTTGAATATCGCTGTCGCGTGCCGTTCATCATCTTCCCTCTTCTATCTCTTTTATGTCTTGGTCCTGTTATTTGAGCGTATGCGTGTAATGTGATATAATGCTTGACCTATATAGAATAAAATAGTTTAATAGAATATATTTATAATAATACTTTGGTGGCTTAATAGATTCATTTAAAAATACTTAAACTTTGACACTTTTAACCACGTAACAATAGCCCTACCCTAAAGGGGGCTTTAATTATGAAAGCCTTCAACTCCTTTTTTCTACCTATACTATAAATATATAATCGCCGCTGTAGGCAGGTTGCCACGTGGTTATCACGTGATCACTATATGATTATCACGTGATCACTATATGATTATCACGTGATCACCACGTGTATATCACGTGATGACTATATGGTTATCACGTGATCACCACGTGAATATCACGTGATAACTACGTGCTTATCACGTGATCACCACTTATAGTAACGGTTGCTATAGAAACAGTAACTATGGTAACAGGTGTTATGGGAATGGTAACCATGGCAACGGTTGCTATGGAAACGGTGATAATGGTAGCTATGGAGACGGTAACCATGCTAATGGTTGTTATAGAAATTGTAACCATGGAAACAGTTGTTATGGAATTTGTAACCATAGCAACGGTTGCTATGGGAATGATAACCATAGCAACGGTTGCTATGGAAACGGTAAACATGGTAACGGTTGTTATGGAAATAGTAACCATAAAAACGATTGGTACTGAAACGGTCGCTATGGATTACTACTCGTAGTAACGGTTTCTTAGTTAAACAGTTCATACGTATGAATAACATTTCAGACATATAAATATTTTTTATTTTTTTTAAAATTTTTTATTGTATTATATATATTTTCATTTCTAAAGAACATGGATTTTCTTATAAAAAATTAAAATTATTTAGTTTTAATGTTATTGAGTGTTTGCAAAATATAAAAAGATGTATAGCTTTAGATGATGTCTGAGATAAATTTTATGCTATAATACAGGTATAGCACACACAAAAAAAAGGAACTATAAATATCATTTATTTTTTTCTTTTTATATATAAGTAATTAATTAAACTACTAAATTATTTCGAATTTAATTAAAGACAAAGGTAAATTTGGATAGAAGTAGTGGTAAAAAACGTGAAATATTAATAACAGATGAAACAAAAACCAATGTAAATAATATTTAAGCCAATATTAATAATATTTAACTTTTTTAAAGTTAATGTATAACTTATAATGTTTTTTATTCAGGGTAAAATTGTATTTTGGGGTTCAACCGCAGAAAGTATAAAAATAGAAACTGAAGATCAAATATTAATAAAACAAGGTGTAATTAAAAATTATAATGGTGATCAATATATATCAATGACAGGTTGAGGTTCACGGTTCAGCTAATTATAAAATAAATTAAAAAAATTATAAAAATTTTCAATTTTTTTTTTTATAAATTATAAAAATTTATTCAAAATTTAAAGTAAAAATAAATTAAATTAAAGATTTTTTTAATTAAAAGAATATAAATAATTTTTTTTATTTTACAATTTAATTTTTAATGCGTTGCGCGACCCATAAATGCCTACTCTTCACGCGCGAAGCGCGTGAAGATAGTCCTAGTTGTTTAAAAAAAAAGCTTTACTATCATACCTTCGAGTAACATTTTTTCTCCTACCCGTACATTAGGGTGATTCAAAAAAAAAAAACAAAAGTGCTAGAATTTAGCTCTTCATGGAGTATGTTATTGTACACATGATATCAAGATACCATGGCAAATTTCAGCCCATTTGGTAACGTTTTAGAGGTCGCGTAAGTCCCTAGAAGTTTTTTTCAAAATTGAAAAACGAGAGCAGCTAGTGGATTCTCAAAATTTTTTTGAAAGGCTTTAAATATATCTAGGGATACGTTTTTTTGGTTGGTGGTTTCAAAAATCATTGTTCCGGAACATAAAAATGTGTTTAAAATCCCTAAATTGGCAAAAAATACCCTTTTTCAGGGTAATTTTCCCAATTTTTCGCTAAAAAGTCATAAAAAACCAATGGAAAACTGTTATCTTTGTTAGTTCTCTAAAAATGTGATTTACTGATTATTTTCTTCAATTCAACTCCTATATTCAGGTTTCAATTTGCTAAAAATTAGGGTTGAACTACCTCAAATATCAACAAAAATAGTATAATTTGTTAAATTTGATGTTTAACAAAGTTATTGCTTAGATTTGATGTAAGATATAATTAGTTTACAAAAAAAGCAAATTATACAACCCCTAGGAATGAAAACCACCCCCTTATTTTATTTTAACTCTTAAATATAGTATTAATTTATTAAAGATATAATTGCATTTTTGTTTATTATTAAATTATGCTCAAGGAAAAAATACTTTTGAAGCCGGTGGACGAAAAGTATTGTATATATAAGTAAGTACACGTAATATCGTCACTTTTCAAGTCAGTTTTTGTTTTAGGAAAGAGCTGCATAACTCGGCTTTTATTTTAAGTAAAAGCTAAATAACATAATTCATTAGCTTATTCCTGTAAATATTAATAATATTTAGAATAATACATTTCAATAAACTGCAAGCACATGTTTGCTTTTCAAATAGTTGAAAGTTTCAGTGATTTCACACAGGTGAAAAACCACATAAATGTAAAGTTAACTTTTTATAATTTTAACTTAAATTTATCTAGCGCTTTTAAATAAATTAATTATAGCAAAATCTCCATTATAAATAATGAATACCTTACTAATAACTTTCGGAAATCGTCGTCATCCCTAACTCAGAAATTTAATATTTTTTATTTTATTTTATTTTTTTTTTTGAATTATTATATTTAAACCGAGTTATGAAGCTTTTTCCTAAAACAAAAACTGACTTGAAAAGTGACCATATTATGTGTATTTACTCATATATACATTACTTTACGTTTACTATGCTGGCTTCAATAGTATTTTTTCCTTGAGTATAATTCAATAATACACAAAAATACATTAATTTCTTTAATAAATTAATATTAAATTTAAGGATTGAAATAAAATAAGGGGGTGGTTTTCATTCCTAGGGGTTGTATATTTTCCTTTCTTTTGTAAACTAATCATATTTTACATCAAATAAGCAATAACTTTGTTAAACATCATAACAAATTATAGTATTTTTGGTGATATTTAGGTAGGTCAACTCTTATTTTGAGCTAATTGAACCCTTAGTATAGGGTTTAAATGAAAAAAAATACTTTATTTGCATGTTATATGCAATCAGTAAATCACATTTTTAGAGAACTAACATAGATAACAGTTTTCCATTGGTTTTTTTGTGAATTTTTAGCGATTAAATGGAAAAATTACCTTAAAAAAAGGGTGTTTTTGCCAATTTAGGGGTTTTAAATACATTTTTATGTTCTGGAACCATGATTTTTGAAACAGCAACCAAAATAACGTATCCCTAGGCATATTTACAGCCTTTAAAAAAATTTTGTAAATCCACTTTAAGGTGCCCTCGTTTTTCAATTTTTAAAAAGCTTCTAGAGACTGGCACGACCTCTAAAACGTCACCTAACCGGCTGAAATTTGCCGTGGTATCTTTGTTAAATGTCTACAATAACATACTCCGTGAATAGCTAATTTCAAGCACTTTTGTTTTTTTTTTATCTAATCTAATTTATTAAAATAATTTTTTTTTTTTTTTAGCTATTTATTTACAATATGTACAATTTAAAGTTACAAAAGAGGATTTAAGCAAAATAACAATAAAAAAAAAAAAATTAATCTAATTTAAAAAAAAAGTATTTAAAAATAAGAAAAGGCTTCAGATAAAAGTTTAAAAAATTCTTTTTAGTTTCACGGTCTTATTACGAATTATACAAAAAAAAATTATATTTTAATTATCCACTTAGCTAATACTCGTGTATTTTATTTAAAATTAAATTACTTACGTCATCACTGATCAATACTTATCATTTTCTTATATAGGCTTGTGTATCAGTTTTAGGAGAAGCTAAATTTTATAATGGGAAAATAATCTTTAATCAACTTTTAAGGGATATGGGTAACCTTGTCGTGACTAAACTTAATTGGATTGATTTTATCCTATATAAATTATTAGTCACTACTCCAATTCAAGGAGGATTTTCTCGAGTTGCTGTGGGTTCACTACACCATACAGTATCGTCATTAGCTTAACCTGCTCAATAGTTGGCTGTTGTTATCGTGGTATATAGCGACTACCCCGACCAACAGTTAATGTTGGAGGTGCTTCCGGTATTGGTGAATGGTGAATATTTATATGTGCAGAAGGATTGAGAAGAGTATTTTTCCGGGTCTCTTCGTTCGTTGAGTCACTTATTGTCATGTAACTACCTTCGTTTGTAGCTTTTGTATTGGGGGATGTTATAGAGACATCTATGTCGAGACTCGGATCATATTCAGTATGCGTCACCTGCATGGCTTAGATATCGATTTCGCGTCGCGTAATTTGCGTTGATGTACTTACTGGTACGTCTGGCATGGTCGTGTCTTCTAGCGCTAAGCTGGAATCTGTCTGACAGAATAATGGCCTGATAGGCGCTCTTCCAATTGATGATGCCGACAGTGGTGAATGGCTTTGATCAACGCTTGCGCTGCTGACACCAGGAACATCATCATCATCTTAGACTGTGTTTGGTTGTGGCCAGGAAATCTGCGAGACAAGAGCTCTCCAAATTGCTGATATTGACATCCGTGAAGTACTTAGAGCATTGCTGGTGTATTTCGTTTAATGGCGTCGGACCTTCTTCTGTGTTGATATTAAAATCAAAATTTAGGTTATTCAGCGTTTCTTGTTCTCCCGTACTTCCTTGTGCAGCTACTGTTAATTCGTTACTGGATGTATGTTGTAAAGGGACTCTAACTGTTGACATATTTGTCGCTGAATTGTTGATAAGTCGTCCGACGACTCGCTGCTACTGCTAATGCGTCTTAAAACGCGCCTACGCCTAGTTTGCCCTATCTGGTTGTTTGCAGGAGCTGTCATGTATGATGTTTCAGGTTGGCCCTGTATATGGCTAGGCTCTTGATGTCCTCGACATTCTTGTGCAAGATCCTCCACGGTTGTCGTATCATTAGATGGGTTGCTCTGTTTCGATGATCGATTGCCATTATGAAGATGCTGGTTTTTTTGCGAAGAGCACGGCCGCCCGATGGACGTTTGCTGAACATCATTGTTAGCTGTAGTATTATTATTAAGCTTTTAAGTCAATGAATATATAAATGAATAACTAAAATAGATTAAATACAAAAGTCAATAATAAAAAATAAAAGTTGCCAAGAGAACACGCAGGGTTCTGATTTATAGGTCAGTTTTCCACCCTGATTTAAATAAAATTATAAAATTTGCAAATATAAATATAAATGTAAATAATTTTATTAATATAAGTTTGAATAAGAAATAAATAATTAAATTTGTAAATATAAATAATTTTGTAAATAAATAGATTTTAAAAAATAAATAATAGATATTGTATCACAGACCAAGATCAAAGGATTAAATAAATTTTAATCAATCAGGTGAATGACTAGAGATTATGAGAAAAAAAAAGGAAAATGTCTAATTTTAAAATAAATAATTATATTATCAAAAGAATAAAAGAAAAGAGAGGGGGATAAATAAACACAATATACTAAATGGATGTAATATACACATAAGATTTTGTACAGTTGCCCATATATTTTTTAGCACGAGGTTCACAAGTAGGGGCGGTAGCATTTGGCGCATTCTGCTGTATATTTGCATATACATGAGAACGGCACACAAGCATGTATCCTGGAAACCATATTGAGAGAGGAGTAAAGAGAGGAAATAGGGTTGCATATAGGTAGAGTAAAGGCTGGCTTACCGCTGGCGCTCCCACGACCGGACACGTGACACTCCAAACTAGCACATCGCGCACTTTGACTATCGAAGTGACTTTTGGAAACTTTTTTCAAACTCATTGAAGAGGATTTTAACTTTAAAAGTAATTATTGGGCCATTCCTCGCGGTACGCTTGATCTTAGCTAAAAGGCCGAGGAGCGATTATTGATAAACCGTCAGGACCAACAGATTTACCAATATTTATTTAAAAAAGAACTGCCCTCCGCAAGGGGAGGGTAAAAGTTACATTTCATTGGAGAAATTGCGAGGTTTCCAGTCTCCTCTTTTAGGTTCATTTTGTTTAATTTAAGATATAATGTCAGTTTACATAAATAGTACTAGATATAATTTGTTTTTGAATACAAATGTCAAAGATCAAGTTTAATTTTTGGTTAAAGTAGCTCATATTAGCATTTGGGTCGGCAAGGATCAATTTCTTGCTATAGTTCTCGGCAGCTTTGGCAATGACATCCAAGAATTTTATGCCTCTATGAAATAAAGAGTCAGGAGGTCTGTAGGTAACAGCAACCATTATGAGAGAATTTGCAAATGAAATTTCGCATATTAGATATTCAGCGCTAGGTATATATGTAT
Organism: Anagrus nilaparvatae; assembly: GCA_022575985.1. NCBI lineage: Eukaryota > Metazoa > Arthropoda > Insecta > Hymenoptera > Mymaridae > Anagrus > Anagrus nilaparvatae. The sequence continues at coordinate 17,769,057 of JAKSXM010000147.1, read as the reverse complement.
ATATAGATGTATGGAAATGATATGTTTATGTATATATATATATAAAAATATGATTATATATCTCTATATATTATAAAGTTATAAACGCTGCCGCAACTGCCGCTGACGTCACCTGAGACCTTTGGGCCAATATGGTCCTTTTGGGCCAATGTAGTCCTTTTGAGCCAAAGTGAACCTATTGGGCCAATGTTGTCCTTTTGGACCAAAGTGAATCTATTGGGTTAAAATGGAACTTTTGGGCCAAAATGCTCCTTTTGGGCCAATGTGGCCCTATTGGCCCAAATTTTATTTTTGTAATTACAGTTTTCATACAATTTTAAAAACACCATCTCGCTTTCTTATCATTTGAAACTTAGAAAAATTATTGATTTAAAATATTTTTAGTTTTTTTTCCAAAATCATATAATTCTTGTATAATTTTGTTCTAATTATAAAAATTATTCAGAAATAAGAAATATTACTTTAACACATAGTAAAAAAAATGTAGGCAATATTACTACAGATGCACACACTATAAAATTAATACTCAGAATATACATTTTAATATCAATTTTTAATATTATGTATTAAATAAAAATATTTCTATCTCTTCGATATTTTTTAATTAAAATTCTACTTGCGCGCGTGGTGTTGAGGATTTTTCTGAAGCTGGCAACCCAAACATCAGAGGTTCGCGACCCTTCGAGTCCCTGCAGTGTTAAAAAAATACAAATTTAATTTCAATAATAATTAATTAAATACATTAAAATCACAGATTATTAGAACGACTTACAGAAAAATATGTATGTTAAAATAAATTTAGGTACCGGTACGAATTGGAAAGGTGTTTTTGAAGACATTTTTATTTATTTTATTTCTCAGCCCCTTTATTAGTTGTAAGTTTACAATTTTTTTTATGCATTAACGAGGTATTTATATACATAAAAAATTTTTTTTTTTAATTTTGATAATTAGTTTTATTTATAAAGGGCGCAAAGTACAGGTGCTGGAAATCCATTCGGTCCATTGCGGATAGTTAATTTCAGAATTGGCATGTCCAAAACAAAAAAATCAAAAAGATTCTTAATAATTGATGAGTCTCATAGGGCAATTTACCTAAAATAGAAATAAAACCTAAAAAATAAAAAAATGGGCAAGCCGAAAAAAAAAATTTTTTAAAATGGACGTTTTTTTACCCTATTACGCTTGGTAAAGGCATATTTAAATTAATTTTTTTATAATTTTATGGTAAATTGCCCTGTAACATACTTTAATAAAGAGAACGCACTTAAGTTTTTGAAAATCGGCCCAGCCAATCCGGAGATTAACTATCCGCAGATTGAAAAAAGGTAGTTTCGAGATAATCGCGTTTGAAATTTTTTTTTTGTATTATTTCTTAAGTATTTCGAACATTTAGAGTCGTGTAACATCGTTATAAAGCAGAATTTTGCCTAAATATTTTAGGAGGGAATTTTTGAAGGTATAAAGAGTTAGAAACAAAATCAAAAAAAATTTTGAGTTTTTGAAAAATCCAAAATGAGCCGGTACCTTATTTTTTTTTTTAATTTATCAACAAATAATTTTATTTAACTTTTAAATTTATGAATAATTATTCCTTAAAATAAAACATAATGTACGATTGGGTATTTTTAATAAATCGATAATATAGTTTTCATATTTTTTAAAAATACAAAATTACTGTCAAGTTAAACTACATACTGTACCCTGACGCCAAATATTGCGAGCAATCATCGCTCGCATATGCTTGCATTTGGTATTAGCATGCTACCTACTTGCTTGCTAATGCGGAAAAAAAACACCATATATGCTGACATCTGTAACTCGTGGGACGGAATTCAATATACCAGTCTGTGCTAGCATAATTTTATTAGCATTTTTTTTTTTTAACAATTAATTTTTCCCTGGCAATTTATTTTTTTAAGAAAAAAAACCATTTTCATGAACTAAATTTTACTTTTCAAGTTAAAAAATATTTATAGCTTTAAATATTAGGATTTATTTTAGACAGTTTTTATTGGTTTTTGTCGTATAATTTGAAATTTAGTAGATGAAAATGATTTTTTTCTTAAAGAAATGAATACTCAGGAAAAAATTAATCGATTTAAAACAAAATATATTATTCACGATGAAATTATTAGATATTTTAAGTTCAGAAATAGGCTTTTATCAATAAAATTTCAATATTTGTTAAGACGAATTTAACGATAATAAATTGACGATAATTTGGCTAAATTTTATTTCTAAAGTTTTGTTTTGTTTAGGAGTGGCTTTTCCCTGGAAGCCCAAATTTTCCATCTAAATTTTATAAAGAGTCTTTGGTAAAAATCATATTTTCTGATATTGATCTCTCAGTCAGCCAAAAAATTGACTAAAAATTTTTCAGTTGAGCAGAAGCAACTTACTGCTATGAAAATTCTAAAATAACAAATTATTTCAAAAAAGTTTACAAGATAAAATTTTGTCGTAATTTTTTTTCGACTTTTCACTCGTTTAAGCTAGGTGTGAATTATGAACAATAGATATTGACTTACCTTTGGAAAATTGAAAAGTACATTTCTTTTATTTGCATTTTCATTGACTAACCTAATTTCCTCTATAGTGCCTATTTTTACAATTTGTCACGGAACACTTAAAAGGCATTTTAAATAAATAATTATTTACATTGAATTTTAAAAAATAAGATGTTTTTACATTTGTATCTACTAAAAAACTGACTAGAAAAAATAAGGTTTCGAACAAAAAATTTCTTAAAAATAATTCCCTAGATTTAAATAAGTAAATCAAACCTATTGTTTGTGCGAAAACAGGAACATTTCTTTTTATATCTTGATTTCTCTTTGCAGTATTTTAATATCAATAATTGTATTTAAATAATTACCGTTATACTGCAAAGAGAGATAAAGATACGTTTATGTTAGTATGCGTGTATCACATATGCGCTAAAGGAACACGTTTTCTACACGCGCGACGCCGACAGCAGTGAAGTTGCCGGTCTCTTCTTTCTACATGACGCGCGCTCGTTCTTCTTGCTCTCTAACTCTTGTACAAAAGAGATCGTGTTCTTTGTTAAGACTTTATCATTTTAGAAAACGTTCTCCTTTTGCATTGTAATTATGTAAACCGTTTTATTAGTTTAAATCGAATAAATATTAAACTTTCAAGTGGAATTCACATAAACCATCATTTTTATTTTATAATTCAGTCTAATACTTTCTTTAAAAAACCTAATAAAATTCATTAATACCTATAAAAAACCAACAATAGTTAATTCAATATAATAATAAATAAACAATATGTAGTGTAACTTTAGTGTAACTAGTTTTATACATAATTATTATTATTATTATTATTATTATTAAATTTAATTGAAAACAAAAGACAGTAACACTTTAGTTTTACATGTTTAATATCAGTAATTACATTGTAGTAAATATATGTTAATATAATATGATTTTTATTAAATAAATAAAATATATTTATATATCCATTAATATTTTAAATTCAAGTTTAAAATTTTATAACTTAATTTGACTTATATTTACTCATATATTTATTTACATTTTAAAATTTACAAATTTTAAACTTGAATTTAAAATTAGTCAACAATAAGTAAATATATAGTTAATATAGTAAATATAAGTTAAAATCTTTTGATTATAATAACAGTGATAATAATACTGATTAATGAATTTTTGAATATATTTAAGTTTAATTACTTAGCATACACAGCATCTGTGCTAATTCAATGCATCCTGTTTAGAGAGCTATATTTTTATGCTTCTCTTAAATTGGGAAAATGATGAATTATAAGAAATATAAATAAGTTAGTATTAAATAATAATATAGCTCAAACATATAGAGACATCTTACAGAATTTCATTCTACTAAAATGTACATAAAAAATAACAGAAGCCAACTAAGAGAAGCACGAACTAAGAATCGCCCTCTCACGTTTTAAACTTTGAGATCGAATTGTTTTTTTTTTTTTTTTTTGGGCACCTTCACCTTTTTTGTAGGACGAGGAGAATGCTTTTACGCATACCATACACCACGTGCTGTATGGTTATGTGGGACTCAACCTCAAATTTCTGGTTGCCCAGGTACTCAGTATAACTGAGGAGGAATTACAATACCCACTAAACTCCCCACCCTCCTGCATTTATGACAATATCATAGAATCCGGACCGAGACTCCCTGTTTAGGTATTAATTCGGTCCGGAAAAAATGCAGCCAAGGCATTTCTTCGCCATACCCTGTCAATAAAGGAGGAGAATTTCCTACGAGAGAAAACCATCCTCCTTTTTTCTAATCAGTGTCGCCCGTAGGTACTCTGACACCTGTACCAGATCACAGTACTGCGCAGCATTTCCGGGACGAATCCTTCTGGCCTCTATTTATCAAAGGGCGGTCGCCCTTCAGCGAAGTTAGGACACCTAAAAAAGGTGTGCTCAGCGGTATCCGGCTCGCCCGGACAATGCAAGCATTCCAGAGATGCCATCTTGTGCACTTGAAAAGCAAATCGCCGAAATAACCATGACCAGTTAGGAACTGTGTGAGGTAGAAGTCTACCTCCCCATGATCACGGTTCATCCAGCTTTTCAAGTCGATAATACGGCGGTGGGTCTAACATCCCCTCGGGTTACCATTCCACCTAGACTGCCAACATTCCATTGTACGGGAGCGAGCGACTTTGTCACTCGGCCAGCCTTTTCATAGGCCTGCTGGATTTGTTTATTGTAGTGTCTCTGCCTCTCGCGGGGTGGTCGGTCCTCCATGCCAGGCTGGAATAAACGAGAACTCTTTGCGGAGATAATCCACAAATCTGTCCTCGTCCATCTTTGACACATTCCAGCCTAGTGGGCGCTTTTTGTACGAAGACCGATTAACGACCCTATCACGCACTTTGAAGGTGATGTAATTATGGTCGCTGCCATTGGCTTCATCCATCACCCTCCAACCGCCCACTCTTCCTGCCAGCCCGGCCGAGGCAAAAGTGACGTCAGAGATCGATTCGCTAAAGCCTGGCCTTACGTAGGTTGGATTGTTCCCAGAGTTTATGACCACCAGATTTGTTCTAGCGGCCATCTCTAGGATGAACGTTCCCCTACGGTTTGTGGTTGGCATTCTCCATTCCACGGCCCTGGCACTTAAGTCCCCAGCAAATATGATATTGCCAGAGACTTCCCTTATCGTTTCCTCAAATGAGGCCAGCTTTGCGGTGAACACCCCAATAGTGTCATTCGGTGACAAATAACAACTAATGAAAGTTGTATCACCGCACTTTGCCCAGACGTGGCAGTTGCCTTTTCCATGTCGGGACATAGACGTCTGAGCACGACCTCGTAGCCATATAGCGCACCGGCCTGTGTCATCGGTTAACCAGAATTGCTGGTTCCTATTGCGAAGCGGCTCGGATAGCAAGACGACGCTAGAGTCTGTCTCACCCGCGAGCTGATCGAGCAAAAGGTCAGCTAGAATGGTTTTGTTCATATTCCCTTGCAGGGCTTCGAACATTACCGATGACACTTTATCTTCCTAACACTTACATGCTCCGCATCCTGGAAGGTGGTCGGGCTTGGCCTTGTCAGTTACTTCCCTGCAGAGGAAGCATTCTGCTTTTTCCACAGGACATTTTTCTGACTTGTTGCCTTGAACGCGACATTTAAAACACGCAAATTTTCGGTTTATGCCCTTACATGACCACTGGTTGTGGCCAAAACCAAGACACTTAAAGCACCGTGTAACCTCGGATCTTAAACGCACTTGCCAATTATACCAGCCATTATTTAGCCGGCCTTTATTGGTCTATTTTAGTGTGGCGGCTTCTGGTAGGTCTACGACCGCCATATCCGCCTTAGTGCCCTTAGCCTTGAAGATGGCGACTTTTATGTCGTCATCGTTCTGCAGCTTGGTTGCCTCCTTTAACATCTGCCTCTTTCGACGCTTCCAGTAGTACCATCGAGGCTTCTGATCTCCATGGTTAGGTGGGGAATCAGTTTCTTGACTGTACTTTCTAGGCCTGCGACCGTCTTGACAGCGTCTAATAGTTTTTGCCGGTCTTTCGACGAGCTTAGCTCTATTAGGACGCTGCCATCCTGGGTTTTCTGGATTCGTCGAACCTCAGTCCCCGAATCCTTTAGTTGGACACCTCTTTTGATCTCCAGCAGAGCTGTCGCATAAGACTTCCCTTCAGGAGGCTTGATTGTTAGAGCCTCCTTACGCTTAGAGATCCATATGCGCCGGTTCTGGCGCTTCTTTCTCCTGTCTTTTTCTGTCGCCTCAAAAGGAGGAGATTCACCATCTCCTTCCTTATTCTGCGGATTTTTCGTTTTTCTCCTTTTATTCTCTGCCTCCTGCCGCTGGTTTGCTGCCGCTGCAGTTATTTTTGGCTGCTGCTTCTTCTTTTTCTGCTCTTGGTTTTTAGGAGTCTCTGCCTCCTTTCTTTCAAACTCTTTTATCTTTTTTTTCTTTTCATTTTTTCTTTGACCTTTGCTTTTAACGGCGACGAAATCATCCTAGCATGGAGGGGGGGTACCTGTAGCTACATCCTTTGGCTTCGTTTGCTGGCCAGAAGCTAACTAATTCACCTCCTGAACCATATCTTTCGGAGGAGACATCACTGCATTAGCGAAGGTCTGCCTTAGAGAGAGTTTCGGAGACGTTTTCTGCGCTGGTTTCTTTTTTGTATTCTCCTTTCCGGGTGGAAAGGGGTGGGCTTCGGGACGCAGTCTTCTTTCCTTTTCTAGTCATAGTCTCTGATGCTTCCTGTATAGGAATATCGGGTTTTTGTTTCTCATTTAATACCTCCTGCTGCAGTTTAAAAATTTTCTTTAGCCTGGCTAAATATTTTTCAAACTGAGCTATGCCTTTTTTGACAGTCATATTACAGTTCTTCTGTACTTTGACTGACTCTCTCATCTGAGTAATATCTCTCTCCATGTTTGCATGGATTTCAATGCATGCGCTGTTATATTGCTTTGACTCTCGGAGATATCTTTCCATATTTTCTTCCTACTTGCCTTCGTCATTAAGCCCAACGTCGCTAACATTAGGCAACGGATATGACCTCTGGTCCTTCAGAATAGAAGGCCGTATCAAGCTATTGCTTGAACCTTTTTGGGCACCACATTTTGCGCTTATATCACCTTCCGTTGAGGATTTGCGGGAGAAATGCTCGACCTCTAGCCTAGTTAAGACTACCTTTGCCGTCTTTTTTTCAGCAGTAGTTAGAGATAGATGTTGTTGCTCTGTGGGCGTGGTGTTCTGCCCTTGCTGCTGGGAAAAGCTAAATTGGAGACCCCCAGAGTCCGTAATATATGTATATATAATGGTATAATATAATGGTATAATATAAATAATATAAATAATTAAATTTATTAGTCTAAAAAATTAAAAATAAAAAAAATTTCTTAGAAATACACGATATTTAATAATATATTGCACAATACATGTACTGTCTATAAAAATTTTTATACTTTTAAACAGAATGATGTGTTAGTATAAAAAAATTTTAAGTACATGTGGTAGTTTACGAATTTTTTAGAGAATTTTTTCTTTGGGTTTTCATAATTTGCAGGTTAAGCAATCGCTCAGGTACAACAGATGCAAAGCAGCTAAAAATACTTAAAACTATACTACTAAATGCAGGATCAATTATATTCAGTATAGATTCAATATTGTTTTATATTCAATATTGATTCAGATCAATTAAAAATTAAGTATTACATTAATAATTTTCTATTATTGTGTTATCTTTATATATATATCTTTATTAGGTCTTAATATACATCATTAGTGTAGGAGTACAACTTATATACTAAATGATATAATATAATATTGTGTTATATATAATACAGTGTTAAGTATAAAGTATGTTGCTATGTCAATATTACAGGTTGCCACATCTCCCTTCTTTAAGTTATAAGTATGATATTAATTTTTTATATATATTTTCTTGGTTTGATTATTTTGGTTCTATCTCTTAGTCCTCTTTTTTGGTTGTCCTCCTTCTCTTTCTCTTTGTTTTGGCTTAATTTTTGGTTTTTTTCTTGCTGGTTGTTATCAGTAGCTGTTGTTTCTTTTGAATGCTTTGAGCTATCTGGTGTTGTTTTATCTTCTGGGAGACTTTGTCTCTCTTTAATGTACTTTGTGTTTCTTCTTATAACTTGCCCGCCTTCTGGTTGGACCATATAGGATCTTGGTGTTTCGTGACTAGCTATGATTGTTTCTGGATGCCATTTCCCATCTCTATAAATATATATGTCATCTGAGGTGTTATATGATATTTCTTTGTATTTGGTTGCTGTTTTATCGTAGTCTCTCTTTTTCTTTATTTGGTTTTGTTTTAACAAATCCCTTATGTCCGTTTGTATTTCTGGTTTTAATTTTTCTCTTAATATTGGTAATAAAGTTCTTGTTTGCCTGCTAAATAGTATTTGGGATGGAGATATCTTTAAGGCTGCTACTGGAGTATTTCTATAATGTAGCAATGCTTTTTGTATTTCTTCGGTCGTTGTCCCAGACTTCTTTAGGATACTCTTTGCTATTCCAACTGCTTTCTCTGCTAGTCCATTTGATTGAGAGTGATTTGGACTGGTTGTTGTTATCTGAAATTCCCATTTCTTTGAAAACTCCTGGGATTCTCTTGATGCAATAGGCATATTGTCAGCTGTTAACTTTTCTGGTATTCCATGTACCGCAAATACCACTGTTAATTTATTTATGATTTCACCTGCTGTTTTATTTTTCATTTTAATAATTTCAAGCCATTTTGAAAACGCATCCATTATCACTAAGTAATTTTTTGAATTATATTCTAGTACATCAGCAGATATGTTCTGGAACCTTTCCTTTGGTACTTCATGTGGTATTAGTGGTAATTATTTGTTGATATTTGAATGTTCCATACATTTACTACATCCTTTTACTATTTCTTCTATCTCTGTCGTTATACCTGGCCATTTCATCAGCTGTCTGGCGCTAGTTTTCATTTTTGTGACACCTACATGTCCCTCGTGTAGTTTTTCCAACATTAATTTTCTTAATGTTAGTGGTATTACTACGTTATCTATGTTGAACAATAGATCTTCACTTACACGTAAGTCGTCTTTCATATTCCAGTAAGGTTTTACATCTTCTGTTAGTTTTTTGATATGTATTGGCCACTCAGTCCTACAGTATTCTATCACTCTTCTTAGCGTGCTGCCTTTCTCTGTTTCTCTTTTTAATTCTTCTTTCTTTTCTTCTGATATTGCCATCTGGTTTACTATGCTATGGATGTACTTGTCCGATTTAAATTCTTTTTCTCCAGTATCTATTTTTGAGTCCCTTGACAATGTATCTGCTATGTACATGTATTTGCCTTTGATATACTTGACCTCTAGCCTGTATTTTGCAGTTTTCATTGGTAGTGCTTGTAATCTAACTGATGGTATTCTTGAGATTGGTTTTTTGAATATTTTGACAAGTGGTTCGTGGTCAGTTTGTACATTTACATCCCCTCCATATATGAACTTGTGAAATTTCTTTGTTGAATATGCTATTGCCAGCATCTCTTTCTCTATCTGGGCATATCTTCGTTCTGTATCTGTTAGACATCTTGACGCAAAAAATACTGGCCTTTTCTCTTGAAGTAAACAATATCCAATGCCATCTTTTGAAGCATCTGCCTGAATGGTTATTTCTTTCTTTTCATTAAACGCTTGTAGCGTTGGTGCCGTTATTAATGATTTCTTCAATTGATCAAACTCTTTGGTATGATTTTCATTCCAGTCCCATTCAAAATCTTTTTTTAGTAACTGTCTCATATTTAAAGTTTTGTTGGGTAAATTAGGTATATAATCTTGCATGTAGTTAACCATACCTAAGAATCGTTGCAATTCTTGTTTCGTTATTGGTGGTTGTAGTGCCATTACTGACTTGATTCTGTCTTCATCTATTTTCCTCCCTTCTTTGGAAAATATGTAGCCTAAAAGTTTTACACTTTTCTGTTTGCATTGTACTTTTGCTTTTTTAAATTTTACATTCACTTGTTTTGCTCTTTCCATAAATGCTTTTAAGTTTCTGTCATGTTCTTCTTCAGTTCTGCCTGATATTACGTAATCATCTATATAAATATTTAAACCATTTAGACCTTTGAATATTCTCTCATTTTCTTCTTGAAATATTTCATATGCCGTATTGATTTCATATTTGTGTTATATATAATACAGTGTTAAGTATAAAGTATGTTGCTATGTCGATATTACAGGTTGCCACAATTATTTAATTTATTTATTATTATATGGTACTGTTACCACATGATACATGAGGATTTGCTTGATACTCTTGTAAGTAATAAATAATAAATAATCAGTCCGTACAAGTTGGAACAAAGATATATTTCAATGTCAGGCAAAAGCTTTTTCAGTGCAACTTTAAGCGATATGATTTTTTTAAATTAACCAAAAATGGTTAATTTTACAACGTAATGATCACGTACCGCGTTTTGCCTTGGTGTATTAGGTTGGCTCGTTAGTAGACACCTAATACACCTTATATAGACACTATTTAATTATTTAAAAAACAAAAAATATTAAAAATATAAAATTAATTTTTTTTTTTGAAATTTTGTGTAAGTACTTGTTGTTTTCTCTTTCTAATTTAAATACAGCTGGCATTTTTATTCTATTAATTTTATAAAAATTATATTTAAAGATTTATTGAATTTAATAAGGCTAAAAATAACACGAACTGATAAATCAGTATCAAAAAATAATATAGCCTTATTTCTGAAAATAAATTTTCATCAAATGCTTGTTAGCGCTTTCAACCATAAAATTTTTTAAAGTTTCTGGTAAAATTCATTACACAATATTTTGAAAGAGATAGTTTTATATAGTAAGTAAATAAATAAACATGACAAAAGAAAGCATGTTAATGGGTTATTTATTTTTGTGTATTACAGATCAAGCACCTTTAGGACCTCATCACTTTAATACCAAAACTTCTCTTAACTTGTGGTTGGTGCAAAAATTTTTGTTTTAAAAAATGTAAATGTAAATGTTATTTTATTTGTCCAAAAACAAAATTTGATACATAATTATAACAACGTAGCATTAAAGCAGAATATAGATACAATATAGAAGTATAAAATTTTATTAATATTTTGTATATGCAATAATAATATAAAAGTTAGCAGCACAATAATTGCAGTAGTAAGTACAGTAGTACAAGCAATAGCATTCGATAATTAGAACTTAGTCAATAATAGCAAGTAATAAATTGATAAATAACATAATATATTAATATATAGCAAATCAGAGTAATATAACATTTAAAACAACGTCATCAATAGCATAATTCTAGTCTATATCAAATTTCTATATATTAACCGCACTTGAAGACCGATCCATCATATGTATGATTTAGGGTTTTCAAGTGAGCAATTAAGGCTGTCTTGAAGGAGTTTAAGGAAGGCAGGAACCTTATTTTAGAAGGAAGTGAATTCCAGCTTTTTGTACCTTGTTCTTGAAAAGAGGTATTTCCATGCCATTTTTCAAGATCAGGCATGTCCAATTCACCTCTAGCTGTTTCTTTAGGGACGTATTTAACAAAAATTTGAGTCAAATATTCAGGTCTATAATTAATGTAAAATACATTCTACGCATGTAGCAAGTTAACCATCCTAGTCTTTCTCTATATGGAGTAATATGATCATCCCTGCGAACCCCAAAAATATACCTCAAACAAGAGTTGCTCAGCCTCTGAATTCTGTCATGTAAGTTTGTCGAACAGTCAAGGTATACAACAGAACTAAAGTCCAAATGAGGAACAACTAGAGCCTGTACAAGTTTGATACGTAGAGCTTCCGTTGTACACTGCCTTATAAACCTGAGTGAGTAGAGGACCCTATTAACTTTCTTACCTACTGATGTTATATGGGCTTTCCAATTTAATTTGTTATCAAGAATGACTCTTAGGCTTTTTACTTCCTTTACAAAGGGCACAATAATTCCTTTACTTATTTTAACACCAGAAAGCTTAAGTTTTTCTATTTGGTCTACAAAATAGCTTGTACCAAAGTAGATTACCTTTGTTTTATCAGGGTTAAGTCTCAAAGATACAGTTTTTGCCCAGTCATGGATGTTGTAGGCTACTAATGATAGTTTCTTGATAGCTTCATGTATGTTCTCAGGTGGCGTTTGTATGTATATTTGTAAATCATCTGCATATAGTAGATGATAAATGTCGTCATTGAGATCTAACAGCTTATCCGCTAAAAACTTTTTTTAACTATGTATTCACTATGAGAAATGGCCTGATTGTCTCAAACAAGCTGAAATAATCCCTATATATAAAAATGGGGATAAGAATTATACTACACATTACCGACCTATTTCTCTGATCTCTAATATTGCAAAAATATTCGAAAATCTAATCCATATTAGAATTGTAAAATTTTTAAACAAATTTAAAATCTTATCAGACAGTCAATTCGGCTTCAGGAAGAATATAGGTACAAAGGAAGCTTTGGCCAAGATCACTAACATCTTATTTAATAACATTGATAGTGGACTCCCAACCATTGTCACTTATTTAGATCTAGCCAAAGCTTTTAATACCATTAATTACAATATACTGTTTCATAAACTTATTTCTTATGATTTGAGAGGTAAAATACTGGATTTACTCAGAAATTACTTTTCCGATAGAAAACAAAAGGTAATATGAAACCCATAGTAGTTTCACCGGGGTGACCATTGGTGTGCCTCAGGGAACTATTTTGGGTCCTTTACTGTTTATAATATATATTAACGACATCTTTAATGTTCTTCCTATAAACTCTATAATCTCTTATGCTGACGATACAGCAATTATTGTAAGTGAGAAATCATGGTCTTTAGCAAGGGTTAAAATGGTACAATATCTTGACCTAGCTTACAAATGGCTGAATGCTAATCAATTATCTTTGAATGTAGATAAAACTGTTTTTGTCACATACGGCGCGTATCAAAACAGCATACCACTTGAAATAGATATAAAAATTGGTAACTTTAATTTAAAACGATTAAACAGCTGCAAATACTTAGGAGTAATTTTTGATTGCTTCCTAAGATAGGACATTCACATTCAGAAAATTGTAGGCAGATCAAGGTATTTGCTATTAATTTTTAAAAAAATGAAATATTTTATGGACGTACAAACACTGCAAATGCTCTACTACGCTCTTTTCCAAAATGTTGCTTTCTACGGTATCATCGCGTGGGGAGGAGCTTACAACAATGTTATAATTTCTCTAAACAATTTAAGAAACAGGTTACTAAAAATAATTCATTCTTCCAATTCTTATTACAATTCTTACTTAAATAATAGACAAGCTTTTATACTGGATTCTATTATGATGTATTATGAAGAATTAAAAAATAAATTCTTAACTTATCCAGTAAATACAAGAAATAAAAGTATAGATTTTAAAGCTCGTAAATCAGTTGCATTTAAAAACAACTACATTACTGCCATCCAAAATTACAACAAATTGCCTAATAATTTAAAATCTTTAAATTCCAGCAAGGAAAATATCAAGATGAAAATTAAAAGTCATCTTTTAAATAACTTATAAGTCACAATCGTGAACTAGTCATTATTCTAAACTTGCTTTTCACATGTATATACTTATAATTTAACTAGCTTGATTTAATTAATGTATAAATATTAATATTACGTTAATCTATTTATAGCTTTATCTAATTATATTTACTCTTTATTGTTTTAAACTTTATATTATTTTATATAAATCTACAATAGCATGCGCACAGGTGGAAAAAGCATTTATCCACTTCAGCATGAATACTCTACATAGTTTTACATAATAATAATAATAATAATAATAATAATAATAATAATAATAATAATAATAATAATATAGTCAATTCTACAAAATTAAACTTTTTATAAGAAAATATTCAAGTAATTCTTTGTGAAAATGACCTAATGAAATAAATGACCTAAGTTGAGAAAACTAAAATTCTAAAGGAAATTTTTTTTAAGTGGATTTTCAAACTTTGGAAAATTCTGTTCTATTTTGTTGATTTTTAAATTACTGTTTTCCTAAAAAAAATTTTAATTATTTTTTTTTAATTTTTGTTTCTGGGTATTTAACTTTTAAAAAACTTAAAAACTTAAAATGTAATAATTGAAAATTTTATTTTGTATATCTAATAATTATAATTATTTAATTATCTAATAATTATAATTTTTAAATTTCCGAAATTTTAAATTTCCCATCTTTTTATACCACGAAATAATAATTCTAACTTGATTTTTAAGTTCTTCAGAATATTTGATCACAAAGGCTATTTTACCTATGCACAAAAAACCACAAATTTTAATTGTTTGAAAAATCCTTTTTTTACAAAAAACTTTTTTAAAAATAGTCTGAGTAAATTCTCTATTTTAATTTTTTTACGCTCTAAAAAGAGTTCAAAAACTATTTACTAAAAGAAAATTTTTTTTTAGTAAGGATTTTTCAGACCATTAAAATTTTTGGAGAAACAAAAATTAAAAAAAAAAGAATTAAAATTTGCTTTTAGGAAAACAGTAATTTAAAAATCAACAAAATAGAACAGAATTTCCCAATTTTTGAAAATCCAGATTAGCGATTCGGATAGCTAGGGAAATTTCCGGTCGAAATCGGTTTTTTATTCATTTTTTTAACATTTCTTCATGCTTTTATATAATGAAGCCAAAGTTGGTGGCTGAGAGCTTTAAAATTGGTCCAAATTTTCGAAAATTCAAACAGATGGTTAGAAGCAATTTTACGACGTAAAATTTGGGGATTGAGGACATTTTATATGTATAATCATTTCTGTACAAAGTTACAGCTCAATCGAAAGACCCCATCTGCAAGTCAACGTACGTTTCACTTGGAATCAGCCTATTGACATAATAAAATGTGATTATCCTATTTAAAATCTTAGAATACGCATAAAGAAACAGTAAAATATGTGTTGCAGTGTATTTTCAAATACAATAAACTTTAATAAACAAATGAATTTTATTTGTGATACAATTATTTAATTTAAATAAAAACTAATAATTCTTAAATTTTTAAATTTATTAAAAATCGTAATTTATCGTTTTTTCTAAAAGCTAAGCAGTTCCGACGATTCCCGGGTATTTTCTGCACCTAAAAAATATATATTTTAAGGGGGTAATATCAGTTTTTATCACCATTTTGGACCTCCTCAACTGGTCACTAAGGCCACCCTTGAAATCTAAAATTAGCTTTTGTTTTTTTTATAAGAAAACAATATCTTACAGCACATAACTAAAGGACTTCATATATTTCATGAAATCTCTTTTAATCTTTGCAATATCTATTTTTTGCGATTAATAATATGTACTCAAAATACTATTATTTTATTATAAATTAGTATTTTGAAGAAAGTGTATTAAATTAAATTTGTTCATAAATAACGACAAAAATAATTATTCAACATTGAATTATATAATTATTTGAACGTAAAACCTCATTTTTAATTACTATGCATAGAAAATCCGCATAAAGTTCTGTGCTTAGGATGATCAACTTTTTGAAGAAAACAAAATTGAAGTCACACATTCCTAGTATATATCTTTGCGTTCCTTAGATCATATTAAGGGACGAATAAGTGAGAAACAGAAAATATATTGCTCGCCCTAACTTTTAACATGGATGGGGTATTTGAAAAAGTTTGGCTTGGCAGGGGGGGGGGGTGAAATGGACTTAAAATATTTTCGATTTAGGGACTTAGAATAATTTGGGAGTGGGAGTCAGGACCTGATCAGGCCCTGATAACAACAACAACTTAGAATACTTTAAGTTTATAGACTTAGGATAGTATATATTTCAGGATTTATTGTAATCTTGGTTTTTGGATTTATTACTATTATGAGTAAACGTGCTCCATACTTGTTGTTTGAGTAGTTGCACAAACCGGTTATAAATTTTTCTTTAGTTGGAAGGCTCAAAAAAACGTTTTTTCAATATTTGAAAAAAACCGTTTTCTGAATTGTTTTTTTGTTTTTTTTATAAATTAATATTACTATAAATGACAGATTTATGTTTTTTCTCTTGTCTTCTCACATTCACAATTTACTAAAAAGAGTTTATTTAAGACCAAAGAATACAAATTTTCAATTTTCAACGTCTTGGAGCAGTTCAAATGTTAAATATTGGGGTTTTTAAAAATTTATAAGCTTGGGCTTTTTCTAGCATATTCAAATTATGTTATTAATTTTTTTTGAATTTCTGCGAAAGAAATATATGTAACTCTTGTAAATTCAGAGAACTTTTTCTTAAATAATGCAAAACTTTAAACATTGATTCCCTGAAAATTGGGACCCTAAAAACGAAAAAAATGAATTTTTCTCCTATAAAGCGTCTTCAAATGTTAAAGTGAATAGTGAATTTGGATTGTATGGGAAAAAGTAATAGGAAGTACTTTTTTAGTCCAGTTTTTAACATCATTGGAATCTGCTAGAAAAAGTTTAAGTTTCTCAAGTTTATGAATTTTTAAAACACCCAATATCTAACATTTCAACTGCTCCAAGACATTGAAAATTAAATTTTAATATTTGTATTCTTTGGTCTTAAATATACTCATATTAGTAAATTGTGAATGTAAGACAAGTGAAAAATTTATAACCGGTTTGTGTAACTACACAACCAACGAGCATGGAACACGTTCACTCATAACAGTAATAAACGCAAAAACCGAAATTACAATAAATCCTGAAATATAAATTTTCTAAATCCATAAATAAGTATTCTAAGGTCTTGTAATTATCAGGGCCTGATCAGGCCCTGACTCCCACTTCAAATTAAATTCTAAGTCCCTAAATTGAAAATATTCTAAGTCCATTTCACCCCCCCCTAAAAACGTTAATTTTTCACCCCCCCCCTGCCGAGCTAAACTTTTTCAAATACCCCATCCAATGAACATGTTCCATGTTAAAAACATAAATCTAAATATTGAAAATATTGAAAAAATGTAAATTTAAATATTGAAAAAACGTGATTCTGAGGCTTTTTACTCAAAAAAAGCGGCGAGCAAAAATTTTTCTGTTGCTAGCTTATTTGTCAATTTATATGGTATAAGGTACCTAAAGAAACGTACCTACAAGGTGTGCTTTCAGTTTTTTTTTTTCAAAAGGATGATCATCTTATTGATCACTGCGAAAGTTAAAAGAGGTTTCGTTTTTTTAAAAAAAAAATTATAAGAAAAACATAACAAGGACTATATAAAAGCGAACTTTAGATTTTTAAAATCTTAAAATGTTTGATAAAATAGGCAAAAAATAAAGTACTGCTTCTTTTAAATAATCGTCAATTGCGAGTGACGCATCGTAAAAGTTGCCATTTTTCCGACGGCATATTGAAAATTAGTCTTTGGCAAAGTTCCCCTGAGCTCGAAAAAATTCCGTTTTTTCTCCGTCCCGAGATATTTCAATTTTTAGACCGTCAAAAAAGCTAAAAGTGACCTTTTTTAAAGTTTTTAACCTCAAAATGAGTTAAAAAAAAAAATTTTGGTGTATTTTTTTAAAACAAAAATTTTGACACCAAACACGCCCCAATCGGATGATTCGGTTTAGAGATATTAAATTTGGAGATTTTTAACTTGTTTAAACCTCCTCCAGTGAACGCAGGGGGGCTGGGGGGATGCCGACCCTTGAAATCTTATTTTTTATATTAAATCATCAAATTGAGTCAAAAAAATGTGAAAAATATGCTGGGGCTGGAAACCATAGTTTATTTCGCAGTAGTCTTTGTAAGCTTTATTGTTTAAACTATGGTTAACAATTTAAACTTCTCATTCAACTCTCAAAATAAATCAAAGTCTTAAATTTCTGTTTAATTTAGAATCGTAATTGTAGAATCTTAACTTCTATGTTCTTTTAATCATACATCTTTTCAAGGCTGAATAAAAATTTCTTTCCATCTCTGAGAGTTATTTTTTTTTCTAAAGTATTTTTAAGGCTAAATTATATTTTTAAACTTTTTTTGATGATTTTCTTATCTTTTTTTATACTTTTCTCAATTTTTGAATTATAATTCTTTGATTCTTATTTTAATTTAAAATGTCAATTTCTTCAAAAAAATCATAATGCTTCAAATCCAATTTAATTACTTATTAGTAAATTATTTAAAAATTTAAGCTGTATTGTAATAAGTATTCGAAGATGAAAATATAATACAGTAGTAAACTATTTTTAAGTCTCGAATCTGTTACGATGATAAATTACTGCTATAAATTAAAATACCTAATGCAATGTGTTAAACTTGAAAACAAATTTTTACGTATTAGTTAATTTTTTCGTAAATTTATATCGGTTTAATTTTAAATTTTATACATAAAATAAGTATATTAATTCTTTTTACGTATTAAATGGTAAGATAAATAATTTATTTTGAATTTAATATTTATGTAACAGTATACTTAATATTTGAGAGTAATAGTTGTTTTAGGAATTATTACTACATATTATATGAAGTAGCAAGGTTACAAAATTTTTGATCTAGCTTTATTAATTAGTATAAATTATAACGCAATTATCTTAAATTTTTTTTTCTGAGGATTATTATATATATTTTCTTCTTATTCTACCACTTTTGATAATATTTACTATCTCACTATGAAAAAAGGTAATACAGAATAAAAACAAGTTTTTTTTTATCTTCGCCAAAAAAGAAACAAATGCAATATTCAATTAAAATTCAATCTAAAAGATCTGAGTAAATACTAGATACCGTCAATTATGGGTAGAGCTGACCATATTAGGAAAAAATTGAAGTAATTTTTTAATTTTGTGGTTTTTTTAATTATATTTATTAATTTTTTAATTTTGTGGAAAGCTTTGATTGGATCGAGTTTAATTTCAATGCATAAATAAGACGTAAATATCTTTACTTTGCTTTCTCTTATAAGGGAAGACTGGAGAATTTGAATAGTAGATTACAATCTATAGTTATTAGTTATAGACGACTTTAGTATGTTAAAAAAAATAATGAGTTTAATATTTTAAAAATTATAAACCATACCAAAATAACCTGCGTTTATTACAACGCACCTTCTGGGCCTAGAATCACAGAGCTCAATTTTTCGAAAATGTTATAAAATAACTTATAAATGGTTTGTGTAAACACTAGCGTGATTCAAAAAAACAAAAAGTGCTTAAAATTAGCTCTTCATGGAGTATGTTGTTGTACACATGATACCAAGATACCATGGCAAATTTCATCCCATTTGGTGAAGTTTTAGAGGTCGTGTAAGTCTCTAGAAGCTTTTTTAAAATTGAAAAACGAGGGCAGCTCACAATGGGATCACAAAATTTTTTTTAAAGGCTTTAAATATGCCTAGGGATACGTTTTTTTGGTTGCTGGTTTCAAAAATTATGGTCCCAGAACATAAAAATGTGTTAAAAACCCCTAAATTGACAAAAAACATCCTTTTTTTAGGGTAATTTTTCCAATTTTTCGCTAAAAATTCATAAAAAACCAATGGAAAACTGTTATCTTAGTTAGTTCTCTAAAAATGTGATTTACTGATAATGCATATTATATGCAAATAAAGTATTTTCTTCCCGTTTAACCCCTATATTAAGTTTTCAATTAGCCCAAAATAAGGGTTGAACTACCCCGAATATCACAAACAATTTTTTATTAAATGATTTGTTAAATTTGATGTTTAAAAAAGTTATTGCTTATATTTGATGTAAGATATGATTATTTTATAAAAAAAAAGCAAAAGATACAACCCCTAAGAATGAAAACCACTCCCTTATTTTATTTCAACCCTTAAGTTAAATATTAATTTATTAAAGTAATAAAATAAGGGTTAAAATAAAATAAGGGGGTGGTTTTCATTCCTAGGGGTTGTATATTTTGCTTTTTTTTGTAAAATAATCATATCTTACATCAAATATAAGCAATAACTTTGTTAAACATCAAATTTAACAAATTATACTATTTTTTGTGATATTTGGGTTAGTTTAACCCTTATTTTGGGCTAATTGAAACCTTAATATAGGGGTTAAACGGGAAGAAAATACTCACATTTTTAGAGAACTAAAAAATGTAAATCACATTTTTAGAGAACTAACTAAGATAACAGTTTTCCATTGGTTTTTTATGAATTTTTAGCAAAAAATTACCTTAAAAAAGGGTTATAAGATGATTTAAACAGTATAAATACTGTTGTCGTTCCAAATATTAAAAAGATTTTAGTAGGAATTTATTATGAATAATAAATGCGATCTTTTTGGAACAAGATATTTCTTTAATGTTTTTTTTTATAATGTTTATTGTATAATATTATGTGTCTAATTCAAAAAGATATTTTTTAAATTTTCGTAAGTTTATTATTATATATTTAATTATTTTGAAAATTTAGTTTTTCTGTAATAAAAAAATTTTTTGTAAAAAATTTTTTGTTAAAAATTGTTTATACAAATTGTATGCATTGTATTTTCAGATCTTGAAAAGGGAGACACAGATCTCCGAAACGTCGATGTAAAAACATTAAAGAAATATCTTGTTCCAAAAAGATCGCATTTATTATTCATAATAAATTCCTACTAAAATCTTAAAAAAGGGTGTTTTTCGCCAATTTAGGGGTTTTTAACACGTTCTTATGTTCTGGGACAATAATTTTTGAAACCAGCAACCAAAAAAACGTATCTGTAGGTATATTTAAAGCCTTTTTAAAGATTTTTGTGAGTCCACTGTGAGCTGCCCTCGTTTTTCAATTTTGAAAAAGCTTCTAGAGACTTGCGCGACCTCTAAAACGTTATCAAATGGGCTGAAATTTGCTATGGTATCTTGTTATCATGTGTAAAATATCATACTCCATGAAGAGCTAATTTCAAGCACTTTTGTTGTTTTTTTAATCACCCTAGTAAACACAAATTAAATGCATGTTTTCTATAGTAAAGTTCTTGATTCCTTGCTCATTCACTGGTGAATCTACCCAATAAGCATTGCCAAAATTATTCTAGGTTTCATTAATTCACGTTAATATTATTGTAAGCCGGTATAATGACCCCCCCCCAAAATTTCAAGCTTTTGAGATACCCTCTCCCTATTAACATGTACCATGTTAATATCAATGTTAACATGTACCATGTTAATTAGTTTTTGAGGCAATTTTCCAAATAACTCTGTCGTATTGCATTTCAACCAAAACACTTCCGCGGTTGATTTTATTTTTTTTTTATAATTACAACGTTTCATTCCCCGTAACACAAAATTTTTTATCACCGATTCTCTCATCATTATAGACAATTAACCAAATACCACTTTTTAGCCCAAAAAGCCCAATTTTTAAATTGCTGCTGCAATTGAAATTTATAAGAAAAATAGATTTAAAAATTTTGCATGATTTCTAAATTTTCAAACATTTTTTGTTTGTTCCTTTTTGAATTTTAGCAGATACGATAACTTAAAGATAAATTCTCAAATAAAGGTCTTTAAAAAAAAATCAGATTTTATCACTATCTTTGTGGAACTATACTTGGAAACTCTGAAACTAAATACATTAAAAAATTTTTGAAAACTAGAAACTTTTACAACATTTTTGAGACCTATAAAACTCATTTATAAAAAATTGACGATTTCAGCAGCAACTTTAAAATTGGTCAATTTGAATTTAAAATAGAAATTTGATTTGTTGCCTATTTTGATGAAACAGTCGTTAAAAAAATTAAACATTATGATTTACGGAAAATAAAAGTTAACAAAAAAAAAAACTTACAACTGGTTTGTGAACTAACAGACAACAAACATGGAACATGTTTAAATTTATTCTTTGAATTACCGCTAATATTTAGTAACTATGAAATAAGTAATATTTTTGGATAATGGTTGGCTTCCATATAAATTTATGTTCCTAAAATCCTTATTATTCAATAAAACTATATCAAACTATAAGTCCCCTAAACAAAATTATTCTTAGCCCTAAACTTAAAATATTCAAAGTGCCTAAATGTAATATTAAATGATTGTATTTTGTATTATTTTAATGACGAGTAAATTTATTTAAATTATTATTTTATTAACTAAAATATTTATTTATTGTTTTAATTTTTGTGTGTTGTAGTTTGGTCACGGTGTTTATACACCGTGACTTTGAATTTTATATTTATGATTGACTTATCTTGATGTAGTTTGAATGTTTCTAAATGTTCTTAATAATATTTTATAGATCTGAGTGAGATTTGGTTATTTAGACTTATTGGGTTTAATAATATTATTATGGTTTAATAAAATTTAAAAATGGAAATTTAGTTCTAGTAGCCTATATATAACTATATGGTAAGATTGGGAATTTCTAGTTATATTAATATATATTACTACGTAACACCCAATCTATTTATATTTAGATAATAGTACTTATTCGTTTCCTTGTGAACATTACGATTTCTATGTTACCAGCTGCTAAACTTAATTTGTGCTCTTGAATCCACCAGTTTGTTTTCATCGTGTAGATGTTTAAAGAACATTCTACAATCAACCATTTAACATGTGCGGAGTTGCATAAAAAGTAATACGCAGCTACGTAAGGCCTTGCTTAGCTGCGCAACTCCGCACGCGTTAAAAGTTTGATTGTAGAATGTGCCTAAGCTGTTTTGCGCCTGTTGCACATTTCTGGTGACAATAACGAGATCAGTATTGTCCACGTAATCTACCATGAAATATCCATCCGCTAACTCCAGTCTCAGGATACCATCGTAACAGATGTTCCAGAATTACAGTTCTCAATTTCAAACCTTGAGTTGCACCGGCTGTCATAATTCTTCTCCTTTTGCTTTAAAGGGTGTCTTACAAAAGTACCCGGTCACTAAAGTAGCACTTTATTTCCTGCATAAAATATTATACTACTAAGAAGTCATTTAGTCATTGCAAGAACTTTGCCTACTTTGTCAAGTTAAAAACAATTTGAAAATCCAAAGTAACCAAAAGAGTAATTTTTCATAAACGATGATTACCCGTTTGGGCCATGATTATTGCATCTGTGGCTTGCTTTATTGCGCCGATCGCGAACCGTACCCGTTTGAAACCATGTTGCTGAGGAGAAAGGTTCCCAGCTACTTGTAATATAATTAAAATGCGAGGCTATAATGAGGCTTTTCGCAACCATTACCTGCGTGTCGAAAATTCCAGTAGTCACTAGTACGGTGAAAGTGTTGCGTAATTCTTTACCTTGCTAATGAGAGCCATTAGAGATACTTTACATTGTCAGCTGACCGGTTGTAGGTAGTGTACATCCTAAGCATCAGCGCTGGGCACTAATAGGCTGCTATTTTAATAATCTCATCTAGTATGACGTCTGGACCGGAAGCTTTCTTATTTCTAAAGAAGTTCACGGCGATAAACAGTCCATCCTCTGCAAAATCCGAGATATCGTCTATATTAATACAATCCTCTTATTCCAGTCTTGCAGGGTGTGTCAGTAACACAGTGTCAACGATTCTCTTTACCTCTTCTTCATCTATTAACGAGCAGGCCAGAAAACTCCTCAGCTTCTTTGTAACAATCTAAAACACAGTTCCCATTGGTCTTTATCGACTTCTTTGCATTGCTTCCTTTTGCAGAGAATCTTGCTAACGCTACTCACATGCCTCAAGGAGCGGTTGACTTCCTTGTGAATTTACATAACTTTGTGGGGATCAGATTCAAAGGGGATAAGGTTTTTTTAAGGTTGAAACCTTAGCCCTTGCAACGGATAGTTTGTATATATTTCAATAATAATCATAGAAACATAACAGTTAGAAAAACTGAACATTCCTTGAAACGTCATACCATTACGTTCAAGGGTAGCATAAAATATTTTATGTGGATATTAAGAAAGATAATATTAATTGTTAAGTCGAAATAAAACACCCAAATTGAGTTAATCTATTCCTCAAAGAAGAGCCAATGTTTTAGGTAAAATTTTGATTTTTGATTTTTCTACATATAAGCACGGTTTGAGATCTCAGGTAGCTAATAAACTGGGTTTTAAAAAAGTTTGTGTGTCTGTGGGTGTGTATGTATGTATGTATGTATGTATGTATGTATGTATGTATGTATGTAGCACTGTAGCCGGTGATATTTCACAACCAGTATGACATTAAAATCTAATATTTTTTTCAAAATTTCTTTCACCAAAAAATCTTGAGGTAGTTTTTTTTCTTAATTTTGATGTAATAGCTCATTTTCTTCCGTGAAAGTGCTAATATCTAGAAGTATCGTTTTTAGTCGATATCTTAAATGGGTTCATACTCCTCTAATGTATGTAAATCTAATTCTCGGGTCTTCAAATCAGTCCCAAAATATTTTTCTCTGAAAGTACTATCGAAAAAAAGTTATCTCCTCAATTTTTAACCTCCTAGGTCCTCTCCTAGATTTTTTACAGCCATATTAGTTTTTTTTGTGCTTTTTATTTTTTTAAATTTTAAGAGAGCAAAAATTAGACTCTTATTTAATTGCAAAAATAATTTACATTTTAGGCCTGAAAATTTTGCTGGCTATCCGATTCCAGGGTTCAAATTTTTTTTTTGAGCTGCGCATGCGCGAGAAATCGAGTAAATACGTTCCAATTTCTAGCCTTAATATCTCCCCAGCAGATAAACCAATTTTCATTTTGAAATACCCACAATTTTTGTCTTTATGTATATTTTTTATGGTAAAATTTTTGTTTCGATTTTTGGCTTCCTTAAAAAACTAGAGCAAAAAAACTGGTTTCTATTTTTTTTTCTAATTTTAGTATTTAAAAAATTTTTTTTTTAATTTTTTGAAAAAATAGCTATCGGATTTAAGATAACGAGTAAAAACGATAATTCTAGATATCAGTACTTTTATGGAAAAAAATGAGGTACTAAATCAAAAAAAAAGAAAATATTGTATTTTTTTAACTATTTTATATAAAATATTTTGAAAAAAAAAATTTTGAAAAATTACGTATTGGATGGAGAAATCCTTTAAAAACGATAATTCTAGATATTCGTACTTTCATAGGAAGAAATTAAGTACTGTGTCCTAAAATAAAAAAATTTTGGCATTTTTTGTATTTTTTAGCGACAAAAATTTTAAGAAAAAAATTTTGCAAAAATTACGTATCAGATCCAAAAAATTACTATAAACGATGTTTCTAAAACTAGTGCTTCCACAGAAATAAATTAAGTACTGCGCCCATAAAGAAAAAATAAATTAGTATTTTTTGTATTTTTTGGTGAAAAAAGTTTTTTAAAAAAAATTTTAGAAAAATTAGGTATTAGATTTGAGATATCGAGTAAAGGCGAGACTTCTAGATACCAGTACTTTCATGGAAAAAAATGAGGTACTACGTCTAAAAAGAAAAAAAATTATGGTATTTTTTTAATTATTTTATGTAAAAAAATTAAAAAAAAAAAATTTCGAAAAATTACGTATCAGATGGAGAAATCCTTTACAAACGATAATTCTAGATATTCGTACTTTCATAGGAAAAAATTAAGTGTTACGTTCTAAAATAAAAAAAATTTTGGCATTTTTTGTATTTTTTTGCGACAAAAATTTAAAAAAATTTTAAGTATCATGGAAAAAAATGAGGTATTACAGCCAAATTTAAAAAAAAAAAAAAAAGTATGTCAAGACTTTTTGGTAAAAAAATTTTGAAAACAAAATTAGGTCATAATGTCATACTGGTAGTGAAATATCTCCGGTTACATACATACGTACATATATACATACTAGCTGCCTCCGGCTCGCTTCGCTCGCCCCGGCAGCCACCATGGGGGCTGCGCCCCCCTGGACCCCCTGCGGCTTTATTTTTCCAATAATATGTTGTTTTAGGTTACTCAATATTTTGTAAAATTACCTTTTTTTACCCGAAGTATTATCTAAAATTTACTGAATCATAAAAATTACTGGCTTATGAACCCAGACAGATAATTAGTGATCAGCAATACAAAGCTTAGCTACCCTTCCATAGGATCCACAAGTAGTCGTTGTTTCCCTCGAATTCTAGGGTTCTGTCTGATAATAGCTGTTCAAGCTTTTTTTAGTTACTATATTCAGTTACTACATCAGTGGCTGATAAAAATAAGAAATATATATAATATAAGTCCTAAACTTTTATAATTATCGAAAAACTATTGTAACTTTTGAAAGATCGAACCGATTATCTTGAAAATTCAGATGGATACGTAAAAAATATACCTGAATCGAATGAAATTCTTTTTGATAAAAAAATTTTTCCTCGGTTTTCAGTTTTTTTGTTTTTTTTTTTAAATTTGATAAAAATTTTTTTTTTGGAAATCCAGTTTTTTCAAAATAAAAATTTTGCCGTAATCAATCGAAATAAAACCTAGCTTATGTTTTGACCCGTAATTTTTGCCGTGTTTTTCCGTAAACTCAATTTCTGTAGCTTTTATTGTGTTCTCGTTTATCACCTTTTGACATACAAACATACATAAGTAAAGATTTATATATATAGGATGTAAATTTAAAATCCAAATTTTATGCTAAAAAATATATGTAACTCTGGAAACATCAAACCGATTTGCTTGAAAATTTAGGTGGACACGTAAAAAACAATTCTTAATCATAAAAAAACTTTTCTGATTACAAAAAAATTCCAAGTTTTTAAGTTAATTACGATTTTTTTGAAAATTTACGAAAACATAAAGAATGATCACTTTTTTGAAAAAACGTTTTTTTGGCGACAAAAATTTTCTTTCGCATTAATCCAAATCCTGTATAGCCTATGACACTCCTGCAATTTTTCCGCGTTTTTTGCCGCAAACCGCCCCTTTCTAGCTACTGTCGTCTAGGCGTGATTATCAAACTAAAAAAATTCTCTATCGGCATATATATATATATGGATATGGATATGGATATGGATATGGATATGGATGTATACACATACACATACACATACATACAGACTTTTTTTAAAAACCGGTTTTTTAGCTTCCTGAGGTCTCAAAACATGCTTATATCTAAAAAAAATCAAAAAAAAATTTTGACTGATCACAACCAAAAATGCACGCAAAATAATGTCTAAAATACACAAGAGTTTGAAATTGGAATATTTTGCATTAAATTTACCTTTTTTATGTTATTAGCAATACTGATAAGCAACGTGTCAATTTTTTTTTGGCCAACCTTGACCTGAAATATTGAGTTTCTGTTTAATTTGAAGTTTGATATTAGATTATGAAAATTTAGCTATTTTTACAAAGAGATACATTTTTAGAAAATATGTGTCCAAAAACAAATTCGAAAACAAAACGACACGTACTTAAGCTCTTGACTTTTAATTTGAAATCATTAATGAATAATAAAAATATATTGCGTGTAATTTTAAATTTTGTGATATTTCATCGATGCAAGGCTTATACAAAAGCTTATGTGCAACTGACATTTATAAGATTTTTTACCTATCTGAATCAAAAATATAAGAATAAATATGCCTTTAAAATTAGACCTTCACCGAGGTAACGAGTTGGCCTCGCTTTGAGCAAGGCGAGGCGAGATCGGAAAATTGAAATTCTCGTTATACCGAGGCGAGGCCAAAACTGTCTTTTTGTAAACCTCGGACTCGCCTCGACTCGCTTCGCCTCGCCTCGTTCTGCCTTGCAACAAATTTAAAATATTTCGCCTGTGATAATGCAACCAGTTAAGATCTTTGTCACGTGCTTAATCCTACATTTTTTGGAAACATTCTCGAAGACAATCACATAAAATCGTTATGTGATAATAACCTACAAATTAGAGAGCTTAGACTACTTGACATTGAATGGGATGCTGTAGATATCATCATATCATATTTGGGTTATTATTTCTCAACTGTACATAAAGTGTATGGGTGGGTCGGCAAATCAACCCCAAACCAATTTCGTTCAAAAATATAACTAAAAATGGTAAATTTCCCAAATTTTTAGCCCTCTAGATCCGATCCTCTCTTTTTGACAGCTCTATAAACTTTTTTCATTTCTGGTCAGATTAAATTTTTAAGTAAGCATGTTTTTCTTATTTTTTATCGTAAACGCTTATTTTTTTATGAAAAAACATTTCCTTTTAGGGCCCCATAGGAAATTTCCCGTAGAATCCGATTCTGGGGTCAAATTTTTTTTTTAAACTGCACATGCACGAGAAAATCTAAATTTACGCTTTAGGTGACCTTGACTTTGAGCTTTAATATCTCCGTAGCAGAAAAATAGTTTTCTACCTTACTGGTCTCAAAAAACTTCATTCCTTATGTACTTTTGATGCATCAAAACATTTTTTTGGGATTTTCACTTTTCAATGCGCTATATTCAAAAAAGTGATTTTTCAAAAATTCATAAAAATAAATGCTCTATTTTAATATTTTAAAATTTTAAAAATGGCCCCAGACTAAAAAATGTTCAAAAGCTTGGACTGTTTTTAATGATAAGTATATTTTAGATAATATTTTACATAATTGTATATTTTTAAACCCATTTATTAACCCATTTATGCCCAAGCGGTCGCAAACGGAGAATGATAAAAAATAATAGGTTCCCTTATAGATAGAGGCCTTTTGACTATATGCCTTAAGTAAAATTTCATGCTCTTACCGAATCTGAAGTCGGATTTTACTTACAACCCTTTAAATGCCCCAAAAATAGGGGTAATGAGGGTGAAAAAGGTGCTAAAATAAAAACTACGGAAAAATCAATAAAAAAATAAAAAAATGATACCAAAAAACATTTAAATTTACTTTTTTATGCAAAAAACTTACATTTTTTAGGTATATGGAAAATATAATTGAATTGCAACCCTTATATTGCAAGTAGGGGTAGTTTTCCCCAAAAATTTCAAATAATGTTTGTTTTAGCTCTAAATCGGTTCCGATAGGTAAATTTTACTCCTAATTCTATATTTTGAATTTCTTTTAAGCTAAAACGCTTCTATGAGCATTAAAATAGGGGTGATTAATTATTTAAATTATTAAAAACCCTTTTTTTTAGCATATCAATAGAGGTGAAGGGGGTGAAATGGGACAATTAAAGTGTATATTATAAGCACAAAATGATACAAAGCTTAAAAATTCTTAAAAACCTTATTATATACTATTATAAATAGTTTTACATGTATAATTACTACTATATCAAAATTATATATTCGCCTGAATAGAGCAATCCTATGTAATTTTTGTATACATAGAATAAAATAAGGTTTATAAGAATTTTTAAGCTTTGAATCATTTTGTGCTTATTATATACACTTTATGTGCCCCATTTCGGCCCCTCTTACCTCTATTGACATGCTAACAAAAGAGTTTTCGCTTGATACTATCATCAGCTTTGAATTCAGCGATAAAATTTACCTATATGGACCAATTTGAAAGAAAAATATACGTATACTTGTACTTTTTAAAAACCATCCCTATTTACATTTTAAGGGTAAGTTTTAAGGCCATTAAAGTTACCTAAAGTATATAAAGTAAGAATGTTTACCTAAAAGAATAATATGATAAATACTCTAAGCAATTCATAAACTTTGTTTCCTATATATAAGAATTATAAATTTTATATGTTCCATTTATCCCCAATTAATGGGTTTAAAAATATACAATTATGTAAAATATTATCTAAAATATACTTATCATTAAAAACAGTCCAAACTTTTGAACATTTTTTAGTCTGGGGCCATTTTTAAAATTTTAAAATAATAAAATAGAGCATTTATTTTTATGAATATTTGAAACATCACTTTTTTGAATATAGCGCATTTAAAAGTGAAAATCCCAAAAAAATGTTTTGATGCATCAAAAGTACATAAGAAATGAAGTTTTTTGAGACCAGTTAGGTATAAAACTTTTTTTCTGCTACGGAGATATCAAAGCCCAAAGTCAAAGTCATCTAAAGCGTAAATTTAGATTTTCTCGCGCATGCACAGTTTTAAAAAAATTTTTGACCCCAGAATCGGATTCTACGGGAAATTTCCTATGGGGCCCCAGAAGGAAATGTTTTTTCATCAAAAAATAAGCGTTTACGATAAAAAATAAGAAAAACATACTTACTTAAAAATTTAATCTGACCAAAAATGAAAAAAGTTTATACAGCTGTTAAAAAGAGAGGATCTGATCTAGAGGGCTAAAAATTTACCATTTTTAGTTATATTTTTGAACGAAATTGGTTTGGGGTTGATTTGCTGACCCACCCATACACTTTATATACAGTTGAGAAATAATAACCCATTTACAAATTCTTAAATAAGTATCAGATCCTTTATCAGCTGAAAAGTACCCCATGCTTTTTGGGGACAAGAATTAGAAAAAGAAATTTTCAAAAGTTTTAAAAAAATATACAAAATATATTATGATACGCTTAAGCAATGCAAAGATATGAAAAATGAACCCCCAAAAAAGGAGGTAAATAATAATAAGTTGCTGGATTTTTCAGTTATTTTTGATGAAGATGAGGAACAAAACTGGGAAGAAGAGTTAAAGAAATATTTAGATGCACCACATGCTTCTGAACATACAAATATATTAGATTGGTGGAGAGAGCAGGAGGATTTTTACCCATTTAAATAAACATGAATTTAGATTTCCATTAGAATTTTAATTGTTTTTTGTTTTATCAAACCTCAAGGGAGGATCTCGGTCGAGACCGAGGCGAGGCCGCGGCGAGACCCAGGTAATGATTTTATGACCTCAGCCGAATCCGAGGAGAGACGAGATCCATCTTTCGGTCATTTATATTAAACCTTGCCTCACCTCAGCCTCGGTGAAGGTCTATTTAAAATAATCCGTTTTGGCTGAAAAATTATAGATATCATAAACATGATGAAAAAAGTTCAGTTTTAAAAAATGAAATCAATACAATTTATCGTTGATGAGATATCGTGTCCATAAGGTGTTGATTTTTGCATCCTATAAGGTTTAGCTTCGCTCTATAATTATTCTAAATTATTAAAAATTTGAAAAATATTTGTATTGTAAAAATAAAAATGACGTTATTATTTAAATTATTTAAATTTTCTTAATAATAATAATAATTTAATTTATTTTAATGATTTCAGGAGGATCTCAGTAAAGAACAGATTCAACGTGAGTAAAAAATAATAAAAAAAAAAAAATTTACTAACATTCAGAAAACATTCCTTAATAAAGTGTATGCGATGGAGTGGATGTGGTGAATTCAATATCATTAAACTATAAGAAGACTTCTAGTTGTAGGAAAATTTCTTACACGATGCATGTGCAATGTGAGTTTTACAGTTGAGTGCATACTGCTGAAAATATAAGTAGTGCAAGATCCGCTCTATTTTTATGCATTTTCTCTTTCTTACATTCAAATAAAACCAGCTTCGTAGCGCGGTAGTATAAACTTTATATGTTTGCTTATAAAAGTTAAGCAAAGTTGAGTGCGGTTGGTATCCGGATGGGTGACCGTATCGGATTCTCGTGTAGAGTTTGTACTGACTTTATACGCTGTTTGGTCAGGATTTTGTTTTTGACATAGTGTTTAAAAGAAAAATCGAACACTATGTAGAAAACATGTATCCGGCTGTTTTTGGAATAGGTTTTCTTCAGTTTTCCTGTGTCACGGGTATTGTTAATGAATAATTCATGAATAATTAATTATTAATTGACGATGTTCGGCTGAATGCAAGTTCAGTTTAAGATCTTAAAAGTCGGCTGCTCCGCAACTGTCCCAGCACAGGCTTCTCCTAGAAGTTTCTTGGGATACCCTACGTCGGTATATGTCAGTTTAAAAAAAAAAAAAAAAAAAAAAAAAAAATGCACAACTAGATTTTATTTCCCACAGGACTTATTTTTTATTAAAGGTAGATTGAGATTTGTAAAACATCCAAGGGTATCCCTTTGTTCTAATTCGATTTCTTCATAAGTCTTCAGGTCAAAAATTATAACTAACCGTGAAACTATAACTGCGTCTTTTGAAAGTATTTGCATTAATTTTATAAAAGCCTTCAGTTTAGCATGAACTATGGCCAAGTTTTTGCAAAATTTAATAAAATTGAACAATAGTTTAGCTGATTCAAAGTACTTTTTTTTTAAATCAATTAGAGAGAAAGAGGAAAAACTTGCCATAACTTTACTAGAACTCAACTAGAACTTTTCTTTCTTCGATAAATATTACCGATCATCTTTTGAATTTTTAAAGATTTTTTATAAATTTAAAAATAAGGAAAGAAAGAAAATTTTAAAATAAGGTAACAATAAATATTTCACATAGCGTGACTATACCATGGCCACATATTATCTATAAAAGATAGCCATTCAGTATTACTTTTAAGGGGTACTGGTTACAATTTCTTACCTGGATACTTCTGAGAATTAGTACAATCGCGGACACAAATTTTTTATTACCCGATCCATTGATGAGTCGCTGGCTACAATTGACTGAACGATCGATCTTAACGATAAATACATAGTTAAATCGTTAATACTCTTTTTCGTCTGGTTCTATTTGGTTTGACAAATTGGACATTCTTGGAGTGCTAAAAATTTAAGAGAAACTTATTATATGTATGAAAAAAATGTATATAGAACTTCAGAGCAATTAGACAAGTTTATTTTGATTGTGGTGTTACCTTTTAAATGTTTTTTCCCAATAAGAATTAAAAAGAATCTTTTATATTTTTACCATAATTAAAAATTAATGTGGAATAGTTATAAATATTAATGTTTACATGATTTTTACTTACATACATGATTTCTAGTTTCAGCAGATTACTTTTCTTAAAAATTTAAAAAAAACCTTTCTTTTTACATTAAAATACTAAATTAATTTGAATCAGGCCATATGTAATAATGTGCTTCTATCTTTTTCTGAATACACGTATAAAAAAGTTTTCAAGTAAAATACAAATTTAAGGTATTTCACAGTTCGAATTTCTAATGAAAATAATTTCATAATATTTGGCAAAAATGAAGTTTATAATTGTATAAATCTACTGATAAATTTTCAGAAATTTGGGTTTGTTATTTACCAAGATATAAAGAAAATAAAATTGCACGTTTTTAAAAAAATAACATGGATTTTTAACGATTATTATGTTATTATATCTTTTTTTAAATAGCGGTTCGTGTTCTATTAGATCAGTGCATCTTAGTGTATCTTCGTACAAAGATAATAAGTTGTCAAGTAATTAGTTTAACTGGTTTATCTGTTCATTAGTAGGTAGAGCAAGACCTTGTGACTTAGGTGTTATGTCGACTGATGCTATATCTACTGGAATTTTTGACTATAGCCCTTCAGCCTTAATTTGATCATCTTTTGCGTGTACGAATAACCGCATAAAGTCTGCGCCTAAGATGCTATCGGTAGTCAAATTTGTCATGATCAACATTTCAATTTGATGTTGAGCTGTTCCTAACTTAAAATTAAAGTCTACTGCATTAAATATAGGTGAAAACAGTCCGTTCGCGACTCGTACACCTCCTCCTATATAGTTTTTAAGCGTAAGACTTTGTTTTTCTGCGAGCTCGAGAGCTACTGGTCTCATGATAGTAGATAGTAGATCTCATTATAGTAGATCCAGAGTCAAAAAAAGAGCTTGTTTTCTTGTTTGCTATTTCAACATTGTGCCACCATCTTGAAGAGGCTATTTAAAATGGGGCACAACATTCTGTATGGAATTTTTCTGAGTATTTAGCTCTGTTGATTTTAATTATCTCTTCTATCCTTTCTCTATATTTCTGGGCTCTTTTCTTTTTCTGAGAGAGAGAGAGAGAGAGCGCTGGCCCCGGCGTCTCTCTGTTTGTTTAAATTTTGTGGGCAATTATATTTAAGATGATCTGGTGACCCACATGAATAAAATTTGAAAACGAGTGGCTTGGGGCATTTGTTTTTACGATGGCCTATTTCTTCTAGACTATCTGCTTGTTGCTGGTTTGAACTTGTAGCTTGATTTCTCTGTGTTGTACTTGAATTTTCTTGTTTTATTTGTGTTTTATTAACTGTTCTTAAACCAGTATTTTGATTTTGTTGTTGCTGTGTATGATTAACTTTGACTTGTTCATTGATAATTTTGTGAATTCTGATCATTGTTTGTAAATATTATTGATAGTTTTTATGGCTATTGTAGGATATAACTGGCTTATTATATTGTTGCTGATTATTAAGATTCTATTATGCTGTTTAGTTTGTTGGTTATTATATTGTATGTAAACTCATGCTGATACTCTAGCTTGAATTGCTGTCATTTTGTTAACCTCTGTTGATGCTTCTATTGTAATTTAACTATTATTTATCTGTACAGTTTCATCCTGTAAGACTACTGATTTTTTTTTGCGTAGGAAGTGGAGAAATGCGTTACGCATACTGTTCAGCATCCAGACTGACAGTTATGTGGGGCTCGACTTAGTTTGCCTTTACCCACTAAAACTCCACTCCCTTCCTACCTTATGCGAGCCTATCCTGGGACCGTTTAAACATTACTTTAGGACAGGTTCAAGGCCATTTAGTTCTAGTCGTGAACTCCATCTTTTGACTTGTGTCCAATGACTCGCCAGTCTGGTTCAGGACTCCGTCGTTCCATCTGATTAAAATTCCATTTTTTTTATGCTGTCATCTTCAATGAAATATATGTTAGTTAAAATATAAGTCATTTCCTATTATCGTCAAAAGATAAGGTAATAAATAAATATATAAATATATAAATAATTAAATAAATAAATAATTATTATCCTACCATCTTCGAGTGATTGCGGTATTAAAATTAAGTGCAGGAATGATTGTATGTTAGTGCAATACCTGCAGTCATCTGGATAAACCGCAGTACGTCTCAATATTAGCCTATACCTTGGAATTCAGGTTTTTTGGTGCGGAGTATGTGCTCCACATACTGGCTGATTTCGGATCATACTTCTTCATTTCGAAGCATCAGGTCAACCACATTTTCAGATGTGATTTAACCGATGTTAGCTTCTAATTGAAACTTTTTAGCAGCCCACCTATCGCATTTAAAGAATGTGTGTTCCAGCGTGTCGTCTTTGCCAGGACAGTATATACATTCAGCACTATTCATCTTCTGAATCCGAAAGAGGTAGGAGCAAAAAGTCCATGTCCGCTTAGGGATTGGGTAAAAAAATAATTAATGTCCCCATGCCCTCTATTTATCCAAGGTGATATCTCTCCTATCAACCTCTTGGTCCATTTGCTCTCCGCGTATTCGGTCCAACGTTCTTGCCATATGCTTAGGCTGATCTGGCGCGAAGTAGCCTTTGCGCGGTCAATTCCTTCCCTCTCTTTGTTTAAATAGATATACTGTCTCTCAAGAGCCAGCAGATCTATAGGGATTACCCCAGCGATAAGTAGAGCTGCCTCCAAGGACACTGTGCGATAGGCACAGGTGATTTTCAGGGCTCCTTGCCTCTGGACGCTCGTTAGCTTAGAGGCATAGCTGGCCATCTTTATGCGACCAGCCCAGACTTCTGCACCATACAGGAGTATTGAGTGGGTGACAGACATGAGAAGCCTGCGTTTTCCAGTCTTAGCTCCACATGTATTTCTCGTGAGCCTGCTTAGCGCAGCAGTCAGCCTGGCAGCCTTCTCCGTGCTTCTCAGAATCTGTGCCTTAAACGTCAGCTTCGTGTTGTCCAGCAGCACTCCCAAATACTTAGTAATCCTTCGTTTCTATCCTATCCTCCCCAATACATATTGAGATGATGGTCTCAATATGTTTACGGGTGAATAGGAAAATCTCAGTTTTCGCCGTCGCAAGATTTAGACCGTGGTCTTCCATCCAGTAGTTGAATCCGTGCATTGCCTGGTTCAGTTTCTCCTCGGCAGTTTGTACATCTTTTGCCTGGATAACTATAACCAGATCGTCAGCATACCCGACGGTAAATGTATCCTCCGGCATTGGGAGCCTAAGTAC
The DNA here is from genome assembly GCA_022575985.1 of Anagrus nilaparvatae. Classification (NCBI taxonomy): domain Eukaryota; kingdom Metazoa; phylum Arthropoda; class Insecta; order Hymenoptera; family Mymaridae; genus Anagrus; species Anagrus nilaparvatae. The sequence continues at coordinate 17,733,197 of JAKSXM010000147.1, read as the reverse complement.
CTGGTCGTACATGATACTCTCCTCAATCTTGTTCCTTGCGCAGTTTCAAATATTATTTCTCTATCGCTCAGGTAACTGCTGATGATTCTTCGCAGATATTTTGGCACCTGGAAGTTCCTTAGCCCTTCCATAAAATCACTCCACCTTGCTGAATTAAAGGCATTCTCTACATATAAGGTCACTAGTAGCGTGATTTTTCTAGAGTAGAGTTTGTCTGTATATTCATTCTTAATGACACGGGTGATGCTGTTTATTGCATCGATAGTTGACTTCCTTCGGCGGAACCCGTATTGTCGGGGAGAAAGGTCTCCTGCATTTTCTACAGCCCTCAGTATCCGTGCTTGCAGCATCTTTTCGTAATTTTTCCCAGCTGTGTCCAGCAATCCTAGAGGACGCCAATAGTTTTGCAGCCTAGGGTTCCCTTTATCCTTGCTGATTAGGACTAGTCTGGCTCTTTTCCAGAGTTTGCTGAAGACGCCAGCTCGTGCACAGGTATTATACATGCACAGAATAAGCTGTAAACACTCGTTTACAGCTATCTTCAGAATCTTAGTGGTTATTCCACTAAGCCCAGGTGCTTTTCCGTTTTTGAGCGAGTCTACTGCTGTTACAAGCTCCTCCACGGTGAATTCGGGGATATCCTCCTCGTCATACTCCTCTAAGTCATCCTCTTTCTCCCTCTCAGGGTGGGTAGGAAAAAGTCCGTCAACTATACGGCCAACCTCCTCTTCGTTCATAATGCCACTTGCGTAAAGAGCCCCAATTCTCTTGGTGACTATTTTGTAACCAAGACCCCATGGGTCATTGTCCACCTCATTAAACAAAGCCATCTCGCATGCTCTCTTGCTTTTCCTAACAACCATTCTCAGGTTTTTATTAACCTGCTTATGCTCTGCCATAAGCTGAGCAGCGTCCGTATTGGTCTAAGCATGTGTGGCTCTCCTTCTTGTTGTTAAGCTCGCACTACTTAGACGGGCTATTTCAGCGTTCCACCAGTAGGCTGGTGGTCTATCTTCACAGGTTCTTTTTTTGGGCATGGCTTTGTTACATGCCTTTTCCAACAAAGTCATGATTTCATTCACTAATATCTCTGCGTCGTCAATATTTCCTGGCCTTATTGCTTTTCCCAGGACAGTAGTCTCTTCTCTTTTAAGCACGTTGACAAATATTTCGCGGTTTAGCCGCTTGATGTTCCATCCACAACATTTTCGTGCTTCGTCTCTTCGTATCTGTCGACGTTCGTCACGCACCTCAAAAGAGATATATTGGTGGTCACTCGCTGAGAAGTCCTCCAGAACTTGCCAATCTATAATTCTAGCAGCTAAATCTTCTGATGATATGGATATATCCGGCATGGTCTGTCTGTAGCCAGGTCTTCTGAAAGTTGTAGTGTTATCTACATTTAGCACCGCTAAGTTGAGCCTGGCACACAGGTCAAGTATATCCTCTCCTCTGTCATCCGTTTCGGACATACCCCACTCGGGAGCCCTTGCGATGAAATCGCCTCCTATGATAATTTCGGTCATGTACCTTACTGCATCTTCCAGACTGTTAAGTTTGATCAGAAGGTCCTCTCTGGACTCGTTTGGTGTACACGCTTATGTAGGTAACACTTTGCGTTTTAATCCAGACAAAACCTCTGTCGGAGCTATTTCCTTGTACAAGTACCTTCCTTGGATTTACTATCCAAATAGCTGCTTTCCCCAGCTCATCCGAAAACCAGTTCTGGGAGCGTGATCCGGCCCACTGTTCACTTATAAGTAGAAGGTCCGCAGACTTCTCTCTAGCAAGTTGAAACATCATGTTTCCTGCTAAGGGGCTTGTGTACACTTTACCTTTTACCTTCAAGAATGGGCCTTTTTCGTAGGACGAGGAGAATGCATTTACGCATACCATACACGCGTACTGTATGGTTATGTGGGACTCAACCTCAAATTTGTATCTGGGGTTGCCCAGATATACACAATTGAGGAATTACAATACCCACTAAACTCCCCACCCTCCTGCATTTATGACAATATCATAGAATCCGGACCGGGACTCCCTGTTTAGGTATTACTTCCGTCCGGAAACAATGCAGCCAAGGCATTTCTTCGCCATACCCTGTCAATAAAGGAGGAGATTTTCCTACGAGAGGAAACCTTCCTCCTTTTTTCCAATCAGTGTCGCCCGTACGTACTCTGCCACACTGTACCAGTTAGCGGCACTGCGCAGCATTTCCGGGACGACTACTTCCGGCCTCCATTTATCGAAGGGCGGTCGCCCTTCAGCGAAGCGAGGACACCCAAAAAAGGTGTGCTCAGCGGTATCCAGCTCGCCCGGGCAATGCAAGCATTCCAGAGATGCCATCTTGTGCACTTGAAAAGCATATCGCCGAAATAACCATGACCAGTTAGGAACTGAGTGAGGTGGAAGTCTTCCTCCCCATGATCACGGTTCATCCAGCTTTTCAAGTCGATAATACGGCGGTGGGTCTAACATCCACTCGGGTTACCATTCCACCTATACTGCCAACATTCCATTGTTCAGGAGCGAGCGCGAACGGAAGCTACGTCGCGCTCTTCTTCCTCAGGCCCCATCTACAGAAGCCGTGAATGGGGGGCGCAACCGCGAAGAGATTAATTAATCTTGTAAACAAATTTCTTTTTTAGCTAAGGTATCAATTTCTAAAATTAAAAAATTTTATTATAATAAAAAAAATAATGCCGTAGCTAAAATAAAAAGTTTAAAAAATTGATACAGAGAACTTCAAAAATTTAAGCTTTTTGAAAATTTTTAATCCAACTTGATATTGAAACAAATATACTCGCAGTATAAATTTACTCTTTCATTGTTGCATCTTGCTCACAATAGTAAATGTAAGTTTCTTGAACATTTTAAAGTCTTCTTATTATTTTTAACTTTTTATGCCGAATAGAAGTTCTTTCTAAAACACAGTTGGATTCAGACTTTGCATATAAAAAAAGCTAAAGGCTGCCGTTGGGCCTGGAGTAACGTTTAAAATACTCCAAAAATTTTCCAAGATTTCATCAATTTTTCAAAATTTATATTGACAAGTATGGATTCCAGAAGTAACAAATTAATTCTTTCTTTGCAAGCAGAGGAGAAGAGTCGAAGACTAGGAGCTGTTGTAGAAATTGATGAAAATCTTGAGAGTCTTAAAAATGATCAAAATATATTGGGCAACTTGTAGGAAATATTTCATCGTCCAATAGTCTGCTTAATGAATGATCATGTCGAAGCATGCAGAGAGTTGGTTATTAAAATTTTAAAAAAATTTCTCGTCAATTTACCATGTTTGGACAGGAATCTGGTGTACGTAATACCCAATTTGACAAGACGTTTAGGATCCCAAGAAGTGATTCGACAATCTGAACAAGTTAGATTAAAGTACTTGATGTTGATAAATGAGATTATTAAAAAATACAAGGACCAGTTGATTTCATACTTACATATTTACAATGTTTGCCATTTCGGTTGAATTTGTAATTCATGAAATTACTGTATTCACTTGCAGAAATTGAAAATTATGAAAATTTGGATCAATTGTATTGCAAATACATCAGTTTTATATTAGTAGAAGTAACAAAAGATTGCAAATCGTTGACAAGTTTTCATCCACAATATCAAATTTTTCAAGCGATCATAGTACATGCAAAAGTGTCTGCTTATGAAAGCATATTAGATTTAATTTATCCTATTTTTCAAAAAACTACTAAAAGTTTAGGTGACCCTGAAGTACGTTTAAAGCAGTTTATTTTACTTGCTGAGTTTTTGCAAAACTGGAATGCACCTATCAAAGAGAAAGGCATTAAAAATTTTACATTATTACATTTAAAAAAAAAAATTATTTTTCAGGACTTGTACAACAATGCAGGAGATGCACATGCATTTGTGATAGCTCATAATATTGATGAACCGTATCTGAGTAATATAAATTTTGATTTCAACGTGCCTAATAAAAAATTTACTAAAAGTGAATGTTTTTCTGGAGGTGAAAAGACAATGGCTGCAATAGCATTTTTGTTGTCAACTCAAAAGTAAGCAGTTTATAATATAAAACTTAAGTGATATTGGTTAAACTAATTTTTTTTATTCAGGAGCATTTTAACCCCATTCATAATGTTGGATGAAATTGATGCTGCATTAGATAAGAAAAGTATTCGTACGCTAGCAAATTTTTTTGCAAAATTAAAGGATACAATTCAGCTGATTATTATTACTCATAATAAAGAGCTTGCAGCTTCCGCTGATGCAGTTATTGGAGTTACCATGAAGGTAAGAAACTTCCATACCTGCATGGTATTTATTAAAAAATTTTTTATATTAAAATCTATTATTTTCCCTTAGGAATCTACTGATTTTAATATAGTCAAACACGTTGAATTAAAACCATGGAAAACTAGCTCTGAAAATTTCTTATAATAAATTAATTTTATTTATATTTTAAACTTTCATTTTTTAATAATCAGTTTTTATACTATTATAAGATTTAATCAATCTGCGATTTTAATAAAATTACATAATTATTCGTACGTAAATCAAATTAAAAAAAAAATTGTACATTTTTATTTATATATTTAATTTAATTAATTTGTTTGTGTGAGTATTCTATAATTTTTGTATGTGAATATTCTATACACTATTGTATAAATTAAATAAAAGTTGTACAAGGAATCATCAAATTGTACATAATATAATCATAAAAAAAAAAAATTGTTAATTTTTTTAAAACTTTTATATAGATTATATGACTGTATGTGTATTATGATTTAAATAAATTTTTAATTGTAATTTTTCGCTCTTTTAATTATTTTTCTTCAAAACATCATCAAATTCAAACTGTTGCCCCCCAATGAGTTGAAACACAGCTGTTATGGATGGATTTGGATTATGGTGATGGTGATTAGAATAATAATGACAATGTGCACTTTAACTTCATATAATATAGCTTTTATTTTAAGAGCTGTTGCTCTCTTGCAATGCGGCAGAGCACTGGGGCTCGGAACGCGTATACATATAAGAATAAAGGGGGGAGCTCACCAACATATATACACTATTTACATATACACTATTTACACAACATTTCCACCCACCACAATTTATTACTAAATTGTAAAAAAAAAGAAAATCAAGATAATTAAAATGAAAAAAAAATCTTGTGGTGAATAGAATTACAAAAAAAATTTAGCTATTATTATTTTTTAGTTTAAATATAAAATATATTGTCTAATGACAAAAAATTTAATAATTTTGAATAATTAATTTCATTTTTAATAAATACAATACAAAATAAATAAATAAAAATTTTTTTTTTTTTTAAAAACAGAAAAATAACTTATTTACAAATATATACAATAATACATCAAACATAAAAATTAGTTTTGTTTGTGTTTCTTATGAAGTGATAATTCATAAATTATCATCTTCTTCATTATTCAAAGTATTTAGTCTTATTAACTTATGTATGGGACGCTTAAGTTCTGACGATCCAGCCTTAAGATCCACTACTCTGACCAAGCCGTCAGGGCCCTTGTAGACTCTGATAACTCTGGCCAGTGGCCATTTAGCAGGGGGCATTGTCTCATCAGAGATCAATACTACGTCACCAATTTGTACATTATTTTGCTCATTTTGCCACTTGTGGCGTTCTTGGAGGGTTTGCAGATATTCTGATGACCAACAACGCCACCAGTCCTGCATCATATTCTGAACTAATTTGTACCTTTCTACTGGGGGGATTTTAACTTTTTCATAATTAGGCTCAGGCAGAATATAAGACTCAGACTGGGTTAGAAGCAATGAGGGTGATAAAAAATTACTGTCCGAAGGATCATCAGTCAGAGGGACCAACGGCCGTGAATTGAGACAAGATTCTATTTGTTTAAGCAAAGTATAAAATTCTTCGAAGGTTAGCTGACGATCGCCAACTACCCTTCGAATGTGATGTTTTACTGATTTTACTGCTGCTTCCCAGATTCCGCCAAAATGAGGAGCTCCTGGGGAGTTAAATTTCCAGGTTGTACCTTCGTTTGCCAAAGAACCCACAAGGTCATTCATGTACTCAGAAGAAGCTTCATACATTTCCTTGAGAATTCTATTGGCTCCTACAAAGGTAGTCCCCTGATCACTTAACAACTCAGAACATTGTCCTCTAGTTGACGTGAATCTCCGGAAGGCAGCAATAAAATCCTGACTAGAGTAGCCAGTGACTAGCTCTAAGTGAACTGCTTTTGTGTTCATACACACAAAAACAACTATATAGGATTTATAAAGTGTCTTATGAGCACCGCGACCTTTAAATCTAAGGGTATCAAAAGGACCCGCATAGTCCACTCCACTTACTCTAAAGGGCTTGTCAGGGCGAGTGACTCGGCAAGCAGGAAGTATGCCCATTTTTTGGTTCAATGTGTTAGCCTGGTATCTAATGCAAGTATTGCATTTATGGATTCTATTTCTGACTAAATTTCGGCCTTTGATTACCCAGAATTCTTGCCTTAAAGCTGAAAGTGTCAAGCGTAAACCACCATGCAACATTTTCTCATGAATAAAGTCTACCAAAAGTTTTGAAAACGAGCATTTACTTGGCAAAATCCAGGGGTGTTTTTGGTCAAAATCGAGTAAAGACAGATGAATACGACCGCCTAAACGAAGCAAATTCTGATCGAAAAATGGATCTAGACGACGTAGATTCAAGCTGTCTGGTTTTTTATTAATAGAAATTAATTTTATGTCCTTTTCAAAGTAACTTTGTTGAACTAAATATGTCCACAGCATTCTAGCTCTTACTAATTCCTGAACTGAAACTAACCTGCAGAAACCTAAATAGTATTTTACACTAAACCAACTATTATTGAAAATATTAGAAGTCTGAAGCAACTTATTTTTGCTTTTAATGAGTAATTTATCTACAAATCTAATTACGTAGGATGTAATTCTAAGAAGCTTGGGTAAAGAAGAGTACCTATCGACCAAATCCCAAATAACGATTTTCTCAGGTTTTGTGTGATTGACAGCATGACAATCTACATTTAAGATATTCACAGACTTACTCAAAATACTATTTTGTAAGTCTATTGGTCTTTTGACCATTATTCCCCCTTCCCACCAAAGAGAAAAGGCTTGCAATTGATCTGGAGGTAAACCTCTGGACACGCAATCAGCAGGATTGTCATTGGACCTAACATGAGACCAAAATGCCTCAGGTAGCAAAGTATGGATATCCGAACATCTGTGTTTAACAAATCTTTCCCATTGAGAAGGATGTTCCTTCAGCCAACATAATACGTCAGTAGAATCAGAAAATAAATATATCTTAACTTCATCAAGTTTTAAGGCCCGAAGCACTTTTACAGTTAATTTTGTTAATAAGTGTGCAGCATTTAACTCTAACTTCGGTATAGTTAAAATTGGCTTTAAAGGAGCAACCTTAGATTTAGCTTGTAGCAAGTGTACAGTGCTTTTCCCGTGCAGCGTAACCTTTAAGTATGTACAGGCACCGTATGCTTTATCTGAAGCATCTGCAAATCCATAAATCTCATACTTAGCCCCTGGGACATATTTTAGCCATCTAGAAATGTTAATGGTTTTAACTGCAGGAAGGTTAACATACCAACTCTTAAACTCATCTTTCAAAGAGTCAGGCAATTTCGTATCCCAGTCAAGTTTAGGTTTAACTTTCCATAATTTTTGTAGAAAAATTTTTGCTGTAACGACCACTGGTGCTAGCCATCCAAGTGGGTCAAATAATTTAGCTATTGCAGAAAGTACCTGCCTCTTTGTAATATCCGTTTTTAGCTGGTCTAATTCAAAATCGAAAGTGAAATGATCGGTGTTAGGACACCAATTCAAGCCTAGCAAATTAAAACAAGAGTTAGCCAACTTTGTTTCTGCACGTATTGCAACAGGAAATTTCAACAAAGCAGGATCATTTGCCATCCACTTATGTAATGAGAAACCACCCACCTTGCAAATTTGTATTAAATCGTCTTGTTTTGAAATAGCTTCAGAAAGAGAGTGGCCACCAGATAAAGTATCATCCATATAGGTTTCACAATTTAAAATATTTACAGCTAATGGGTAACGATGACCCTCGTCTAAAGCCAACTGTCTCATCACACGATTTGCAAGGTATGGGCTGCTTATCATGCCATAAGTTACGGTTTTTAATGACCAAGATTGTAAGTCTTCAGAATCATTATACCGCCATAATATTTGCTGAAATTTTCTGTCATCTTTATGTACCAAAATTTGTCTAAACATATGTTCTATATCCGACACGAACACAAACCGGTATTTCATCCAGTTAATTAATAACTCAGCCAAGTCGGGAAGCAAATTTGCACCAATGTGCAATAAATCATTAATAGAAACTTTATTATAATCCTTGGCTGAACCATTAAAAACTGAACGAAATTTACGGTTGTGGCCTAGAATTCCGTGATGTGGCAAGAAATAGTAAGATAAGAACGATAATATCGCACGAGAACGTTCCATGTGACCTAAATCTTCATAAGCGTGCATAAATTTATGGTAAGCTTGAGCAAATTCAAGATTAGTTTTAAAGCGAGCTTCGGTTCTTTCAAACACTTTTTTTGCATGTTGAAAGGAGCCATTAAAGTTTAGACCTGCAGTGTCCAAATCCTTAAAAGGCAACCTAACAACATAGCGACCTTCCGAATCACGCGAATGAGTTTGAACAAAATATTTTTCACAAGCCTGCTCATCCGGAGTAAGCAAAGCTTGTGGTGAGATCGAAATCTCCTCTTGTTGCCAAAATCGCTCTAAGTTAAATGCTAAATCAGAGTTTATATGAAGATTAGTCATTAGTAAGCAAGAATTCGAAGTGATACCCGAATTACCAGAAATTATCCAGCCAAGCTCTGAACTTGTTGCAATAGGTTCATGTTGTTGGCCTTTAATAACTTCACCTATAATTAAAGAGGAGTGACAACCCGAACATAATAGCAAATCTATTCGACCCTTGTAAGCAAATCCAGGATCAGCTAATTGCAAATGGCTAATATGAGGGAATTTTTTAGGATCAATACCTGAATTAGGTGCATAAGATGAGATTTTTGGTATTATGAAGGCATCGACATTAAGAATATAATCTGAATAAAAGTGAGGTTTAATTGTAAGATTTACTATATTTGAGCAAACAAAATCAGTCTTACCACCAATTCCCGATACAGGCAGTTGAGCAGGTTCTTTTTTAAGACGCAATTTCTTAAATAAAGAAGTAGTTATAAATGAGGCTTGGGAGCATTGGTCAATCAGAGATCTTGCCAATACTTCCAGCCCATTTTTTGAGCAAACTTTAACTACAGCTGTCGCCAAAAGGGGTTGAGAAGGTAATTGTCAGGAACTAGTTGATAATGTACTAGTTTCAGCAATAGCTGCTTCTGTACTAACGTTACTAGTGGCATTGTTTGTGTCATTACCACTGTTTTTGTTGGTTTTTTTAAAACCTTTTATATGCAAAGATGTATGATGCTTTTGCTTGCAAATAGTACACCGTTTTGTAGATGAGCAATTTGAGATAAAGTGTGCACCTAAGCAATTAAAGCATCTTTTATGTTTAGAGACAATCTCTTCTCTTTGCTTTGGGGTTTTGCTCTTATAATTTTCACAAAATAAAAAGAAGTGATTGGCTTTACAAATTATGCAGTTATTGTTTAAACCTTGATTTGACTTATTTTGATTAGTAGTAGTGGTATTGAATACTTTAGCAGAATTGTTGTAATTATTTGCAGATTTATTTTTATTGAAGTCATTAACTTGTTTGTTAGTATTAGAACTGCTAGCTTCTTCTATTGACTCTAAAATGCTAATTTGACTTTCAATGAATTCTAACAATTTTGCTAAAGAAGGAGGTTCAGAGCTAGCTTTTACATTCACTGTAACATTATCAGTTCCATCATTTACAGGAGGTGGTAAAGAGTTACAATAGTTATTGTAATAAATTTCCCATTGTTTACGAGAATCAGAATCAAGCAAGTTTAAAATGTGAAAAACTATCAGATCATCCCAAGAATCGACTTTTCTACCTAACCCTTTTAAAGCTGAAAGAGGGGTGTTTACACCTGACAAAATTTTCTTAAGCTCAGTTGCAGAAGGTTTCAGAATAGGCTTAAGTGAGTATAAATTAGCAATGTGGGCATGTACAAGCCTCTTTTTAACCTCATACCTCTCCTTAAGCTTATTCCAAACTATAATGAAATTTGCATCAGTAGGTTGATATGAGGCAGCTATAGTAGCTGCATCACCTTCAAGAACTGAAATTAGCTGATGCAATTTCGCTACATTGGAATAATTTTTCCTATTAATAACTGAGGACTGAAAAATATCTCTAAAAGATTCCCATGCAGTATAATCACCTCTAAAGTGAGGTATTTGTAACGGGGGTAGTCTCTCATTATCTAAAGTTATTATTTGTGGGTGATTATTATTATTTCTAGGTAGTGATTGATCATTATTTTCACTTGTTTGGTTTGCATCTAAAAAGGTTTGAAAAGAACACATATTTTCTATATAAAATTCTTCTACCATAGTAAAATGATTTTCTGTAAAATAGGGTTGAGATTGAAGTTGGGGATGATCCCTATGAGCAAGTAAAGACATGTTATTTTGCTCATAGGTTGACCACAAATTCTCTAAATGTTTCATTCTAATTTTGCAAGTGGATGCTGTCATATTTTCAGCATCCACAAAGCCTTTATAGGCATTTTTAAGTCTAGGATATAATCCTGCCTGCTCTAACAATATTGCTGCCATTTTGATCAAACAAATTAAATACTTCTTATATATAAAGAACAATTTAGTGTTTCTAAAATTAAAGAAAAAAATCAAAACAAAAATATCAAGCTAAGCTCAAATTCAATTCAATTCATATCAAATTGATAATAGTTTGCATAATTGCTTATATAAAAATGAAGCTGATATTTTTATCAATTAGCTGATATCGTATTTTCCAAAAAACCAAAAATTAGTGCTGTTATAATTTGAAAGAATCAAGCTGAGATGACTTAATATACTAAACTTATATTTATTTTTTTTTTTTAAATGTAGACAATATTAGCAAGAGACAGAACAATTATCAAGAAATTCCTTTTTTTTTTTATAGACGCAAAATAGACAATTATATACTAATCAGCAAAAGGAAATTTCTCTTTTTTTTTAAATATCCTCAGACTTTTCTTTTACAATAACCAAATCTCAAGTTCCATAATGGAGCTAAAGCTACATTAGATACAAATATAAAATATTACAATAATAAGTATGTACAATAACTTCCCTTTAAAAAAAAAATTTTTATAGTGTAATTATTGAAAAATAAAATCAACCATTAAATTAAAAGAATAAAATAACTACAATCATCAATGATTCAATTTTTAAAAAGGAAAATTATTACAATATTTACCCTTGAGATATAGTTAATGCTAAAGTATTTTTTTTTAAATTTTTAACACAATATTGAAAAATTGTAAAACAGCTTCAGATTTGAGACATAATTAATTAAATCTGACAATAATTTTATTTTTATGAGCAAAAATATTAACTAAGGTTACAACTATAATAATAAACCTTATGTGAAACTGGTAACGCAATACCGATCCGGATGATGCAACCACTCCCCCATGACCTGATGTTGTGTTTTAACAGCAAATGGAAGAAAAATGGCCAAAATTATCAGAGTCCCCAATGGTTGAGGCCCAGCCAGGCAGCTTGAATCAAATCCAGATCACCAGTCCAAAAGCGTTAAAGTTGTAACCTAGGTAACATCAAATTAATTAGACCAAGTTCAAAAGAAGTAATTGTTAAATAACATTCCAAAATATTTTACATAACCCAGCAGAAAAAAAACTTTAATTTTTACAACATTAATTCTGAATATTTTTAAAAAAAAAAATTAAATAAATTTAATTTTACACTAAGTAGCAGAGATAAAAAAAAATTTCAATTTTATTTAAAATAGCAAAATAAAGATTTTAAAATTTTTAGGTTATGTATTTTTATTCTTTTTTTTTTTAAATCAATGTACAAAATTTACTTACACACACACACTAGCTCCCTACCCCTCAGTATACTCATTTAATTTTAACATATAATAATTTTAAGCAATGTATAAAAAAATTAATCAATATTTTATGTTTACTTTAAATTTTAAATAGCTTATTATGCAGAATTTGAAAAAAGATTTATTTAATAAAACTAAAGAATTTTAAAAATGATACTTTAAAAATAATGATGCATTTTAAAAGTATCGTTACTTTAAATCAAGAATACAAAAAAAAAATTTCAAGAAATTTATTTTAGTAAATATAACAAAAAAAGAACACTCATCTTTTATGTAGCAAGCAGCCGACAAAAAATTTATACATGATGTGGCGTCTTCACTGAGAAATTATGCGTCGTTCATGTGCGCGGCTCAATGATGCTTTATAGTTGTCGTCCCCTCTTTTCCATGTACATTGAACTCGCTCTTTGTATAATGGCGGTGGAACGACTGAGAATCATAAAGAACTGCGTGCGCCGCTCTGTTAACGATGTTGTTGAGTTTGATGAAGAAGCTAAGTTCTCGCGCCAAATTCTCTCTTCTCCCCCAGAAATGACGTCACAATATGAGATTTCCTTTTTATTATCTTTTTTCAGCATGAAGATCCCTTTTGCAAAGAATTTTTTGATAATTTCACTTTTTTATTTTTTTTGAGATTCTTGATTGGTAATTTTTTTCAAAGTTCCTTTTTATTATTTTTGATGAACAATGTCAAACAGCACATGTTTTTACTGATGATAAAAATCACTATAGCAGTCTTGATAATAAGATGATTTTTACACACAAAAATAAAAAAAATTATTAATTTTTTAATTAATAAATTTATTGTTTGCTCTGCCTTAGAAATAAAGTTTCACATTGTAACACCACTCTTAATAAAAATAACAATCTTGAAATATCCCACTGTAATCCTCCATCTTTAAATTCTATTCAAGCACATGTTTTTATTAAAAAATTTAGATTTTTCAAACACTTGATGATTATGCTTTTTACAGTTTTTGCAGGTTCGTCTGGGATGCCAAATGTTATGGATGGATTTGGATTATGGTGATGGTGATTAGAATAATAATGACAATGTGCACTTTAACTTCATATAATATAGCTTTTATTTTAAGAGCTGTTGCTCTCTTGCAATGCGGCAGAGCACTGGGGCTCGGAACGCGTATACATATAAGAATAAAGGGGGGAGCTCACCAACATATATACACTATTTACATATACACTATTTACACAACAACAGCTGACTTATGCTATAGTCGCGACCTCTAGTTCGAGTTAAGTTTCTTTTATAATTTCCTTTACAAAATCTTTTTCCAAAACAAAATAAAGGTTAATGAACTGTAAATAATTAAATTAATTTTTTATCAGGTAGTATATATTTACATATATGTAAAAAACTGTTAATCTTTTTTTATAATTTTTTATGTTTTAAAATTCAATAATAGAATGTTTTGTTTTAATTTTTTTTCTGTAACTAAAAGAAAAACATAAACAGGTTGCAGTAAACATGGTGGACTATTTCAGAAAGATTTTATTCAATAAAAGATGTTGTTTGGAGAGATGATTATATTTGAAGTTAAAAAATATGAAGTACTTTATTATATAGATGACACATCAGAGATGAACGCTAAAGAAAAAGATGAGTCTTATCAGAAAATTGCTCATGATTTAAGTTCTAAGTGTGAAATAGAAATTACAGGTAATATTTTTAGGATGCATTATTGCTATTCCTTTTATATCTTATTTCAACCTTACAATTTTTTAGCTGATCAAGTTAAAGCATGCTGGGAAGTAATCCTCAAAACGTACAAAACTATGTATCCTGAGTCGCATCATATAGATCTGTCTGTAATAGATCTGCTTAATTATGTGACATTTTTGAATCAGCAATCAAAAGATCATCCTGGTATATCTTTCATTTCAGTATTACAAAAAAAACATAAGAGTTGGGAAAATGTTTATGAAAAAATAAATGACAGAAAAAATAAACAATTTAATTTATCAGAATCAAATACATTAAAAGTTTCAAGTGCAGGTTTTGCTGAAGTAGATTTTGCCAATTATCAAATTGGTAACTCATCGACTTCAGTGTCAAAGAAAAAAAGCAGTATATGGGACGCTGTAGATAATAAAAAGTTAGAGACACGTAAAAGGTTCGTTGCACCAAAATCTGATGAGTTTCATATTGAAAACCAAGAATTTTCTGATGCATGTTTTAAAGACGAGATGTCAAATTATTCATCTATAATTGAATATTGTACTAAAATGTTCAATTGGAGTTTAAAATTGAATAATATTTCACACTCAATTTCACCTTTTGATGCTTTCAAACAATTTTTAAAAGAGGCCTTTAATGATTTAAACGAACATAAGAAATTGGAGATGATGAATGCTATGCTCTCAGATATTTACAAATATAAGAAGTAACTTGTTTGCTGTAAATACATTTGGTTTTTATACGGTAAGTTTTTTTGAACACTTTGGAATATTTTTTTACGAATAATAATGGTTGTTTTTAAAATTTTTGCAGTATTTTGTTGTTTTTATGATTTTTTTTTTTATACAAAAACAACTTTTGTCAAGAGCAATGTTTTACTCATTATTTAGTAACATGGATTTAAAGTTATATTATCGATGACCAAAAAAATTATTTTATATGATGTAAAAACTTGTTTTAATCAAAAATTAATCTTAAATAGTTTACAAAATGTAGCTAAAGCAGTAATTTAAAAAATCTTACTAGAATTTAATAATATTAAATATTAATTATGCTAGTGTATGCTTAATGTAATTGATAAAGTAATCATTTTTTAATTTTTAAATATAATTTCTCAACTTTGATTACCTTTAAGATAGTGGTTCAGATGATTATTTGTAATTAAAAGTTTATTAATAAAGGTAATAAATAAAAATAAATTAAAGTTTAAAATATTATTTTATTTCATTTAAAAATGATACAAAAATAAAAACACTATATATATGTGAAAAGCATATTGTAATTGTATAAAAAATAAGTAAAAAAAAATTTTTAACTTGTTATCATGCTGAAATAACTATATTATTTTTTTTTTCTTCGTTATCTCTTCTAAACTCCTGAACTATTATTTTACACTCCGCTAGAAGAATTTTTCTGCTATTTTTCCCTGCATAGAATTTTTTCTCTCTCTCCATTTCTTGTCGAGCATTTTCTTCTTTTATTAAACCATCATTTAAAAACTTTAAATAATAGCTGAAAGGGTGATCTGGATCACCTCTGTTTTCAAAATATGAATTTATATAATCCTCCTTCAATTGATCCCAAATCATCATTAAGAATGATGCTGAAAAAAGAAAAATTATATAATTAATTCATTTATCACATTATTAGAGCAAAGATTAAATTTATTTCTGGATATTTTTATTGAAATTTTTGAGCTTCATTCTACAGATAGGTATGAAATGCTTTAATAATGTAAAAAAAAAACATTATTTTTTTATCATAAGAAAATGAACCATGTATAAATAATATCAATTGACTGAATTATTAAATACACATATAAATTCTGTGCAAATCTCTGAATTATCTCAAATACAAAATAAATTGTGTGGGTATTTCATATATAGACCACATGCAGGTCAAGCTCTATGGGCCATTGATGTCATGAAATATGTACTTATTACTAAAAATTTTTTGTTTCTATGGGTACTTACGTTCCATGTCATATCCAAATTTATCACCCATCAATCCAGAAATGTCTTTATAATTTGTTAATCTATGGTTCTTACACCCCATTAAAAAATGGGGTGCCCATAACGCATTATGAATTTTAATTAAATGAATGAAATAAACGAGCTCTTTAGTAGAGAAAATTTTTTCTATTTCAATTCGTTCCATTTCAATAATAAACAGATTAATTTATTTTTTATAGAATAAAAGCACGAGAACCTTTGAAACTTTGAAAGATTTTGTTGCAGAGCTAGTACAAGTTGAAACGTAGTTTACATAAGTTAATCGGAGAAGCCGCCGCGCGAGTGCTAAAAACGAGACTAAAAACGCACTTCCGGTTTTCGGTATGAAATATAATTTTTTTTAAATATTATTTGTTATTACTTCAAAATAATCTTAGTTAAAAACCTTTTATCATTTTAAACATAGGAAAAAGGATCATTTAATTATTTAATTTGAGACACTGAACCTACTTGTGTATTTCTCAAAATAAACTTGGGGCCCTATTTGCGATCTTTATGTATATGTACGTATGTAAAATACGAACATAAAGCTCGCGAATAGAGCCCCTAAAATACGTACACATAATTATAATTTTTTATTTTTATTGTTTAAAAGTCTTTATTAATTTTAGTATAAATATAAAAATATTAATGTATGAAATTAAGGTAACTATGTTCTGAATAGAAAAATTCATTCAATTTAAATTAATTTAACGGAAAACATTATAGACAAATTATAAAGGAAATTTATATCAAAAATTATAAGCATATCGATATATATTATTTTTTTTACATAAATCATTAGTCAACATATTTTGCATTTCTTGAAGTGAATTTAAAGTATTGAATAAATGGGTTTTTTTTTCAACCTCCAAACTTTATATTTTGATAATATTTATTGTATAAGTTGAATGTTTAGATATTATGCTGCATTTCCTTGTATAAAATGTTTTATTTTTTACCAAAAAAGTTTTAATAAATAACATATCAAATTGTAATATAAGCTTTTGGACTCATAAATTTTTTCATGTACAAATTTTTTTATCTAATGGCCTTTTCTGGGTAAAGGGTATACAATACTTGATTGATTTAAAAAAAAAGAAACACTTTTTGTATTATTGGTATTTAATAATATATTTAAATTAAAAAAATTATTCAAGTATGTACAATTATATACATTATTGTTATAATAAAACTTAAAATATTATAAATTAATTTATATAATTATATGAGTATTTTATTTTAAAATTAAACAAAGATTAAATATTATATTTTTGCCAAATAATATGTATAATTATGATTATAAATAAATCATTCGAAGTTTTTTTTAAATTTTATTCCACTGAAAACTGACGATTCCATCTGTAACAAAATATCGAGTCAAAATATTTCGTATTAATGACCCAGTAGGGTCTACAATGACATTATTCTCTATATCAGGCTCATTTGGAATTAGATCATTATCCACAGTGTAACGTCTTTGACTAGAGTCCAATTCAAGTTCACTTGTAACTAAAAAGTTGTGCAAGCAGATTATTGATAGATGAATTTCTTCTATCGTCGAAAGTTTAAAATTTATGGGGTATTCTAAAATACTCCATTTTTTTACTAAAATGCCAAAGGCACATTCTATTATACGCCTAGCCCTTGACAGTCTATAATTATAGATCTTTTCTGGATCCGATAAAGCATTAGATCTTCCAAATGGAGTCATTAATCTTGATCTCAGACCAAATCCACCATCTCCAACAAAATAATAAGGAACATTTATTTGGGTTCCTGGTAGGGGTTTTGGAACAGGAAAATCAAGTAAATTAAAATCAAGCCCAATTCCCAACTCTGAATTATTAAAGATTCCAGCATCATTTTGATGGCCTGCAAAAATATTAATTACATTATTTATAAAAATAAATTTAATGTATTATTCAATTATAATTATTGGTATTACCATAATCGCCAATCTGTACCCAAGTGAATCGATGAAAGGCATCGCACGAAGCCATCAAAACCATGCTGAAAAATTTCTTATAATTTATAAAAAAACTTCCACTGTGGGGTGGTGACTTCATCCTCAGATGTCGGCCGTCTATGGCTCCCAAACAATTTGGCATATCCCAATGATGGAACATGTTGTTTGATATAGTGAGCCATTCTTCAGCAGTTGGGAATGGGATGTATGTTTCGATCAAAGCTTCAATAATGGCTGTGCAAACAATCGGAATCATTTTGTACATAGTACTCACTCCAATTCTGTACATCCAGGCACAATCTTTTGCACTTGAACCATGTGCTAAAAAACTAAACACGTATAATTTTATAGAAAAAATATTTACTGAAAAGTGTATAATTTAATTTATGATATCCTAAACGATATTTAAAATACATACTGTAAGGTAGCAGCTAGACGTAGTTCACTTGATAAAGGCTTCCTGCCCCTAAATGTCTTTCTGGCTAATTTTGGTTTAACCAGCGCATGAAGTTGATCAAACTGTTCGATTGTCATTCTGGTTAAAGAATAAAATTCCTCGTGATCATTCAAGTAAAAATATATAAACAAATTTGAATATGCTCCATATGTATTCCTCATTTCTTCTGTAATATGAGGTTTTACACGCCATCTTCTGAAGGACTCTATGCTTTTAAAAAACATTCTACTAATAATTAAGACAAAAACTGATAATTTTATTAAAGAAAGCAGATCTAGGCTCTCTTCATCTGTAATTTCCATTTCAATCAATAAAAATTAACTTATATGATGTTTGGATGTTTTATAAACTGACAGTAAGCGATGCAGCTGGAAAATGCAACTCTACAAAAGAAAAATGGACTTCAATTTGAATGAATTTTAATAAAGATAAATAAAATTAATATTATCAATGACATACCTGCTTCTTCAAAAGGAAATGAGTTAATTGTTAAAAGAAAAGTTTACAAGTAACTTATATAAAATAAAAATATTAAATTTACATAAAATAAGCTCTTTTGTTTAACCTTTGATAATATTAAAATTTAAATTTAAAAAAATACAATTTGTATAATTATTCGAATATGATCACTTGTGTAATTCTTGATTTCAAAACGTAATAAACAATGCTTTTATATTAATTAATTTATAAGGTTATGAATTTTTCTATTCATAGCATTTGTGCCTGTCTGATTTAAATCGTCTGCTAATATTGCCCACTTCTTTCGCGCGCCCTATTCGTTTATAATTTAAAATTTTTTTTCTGTTAATAAAATAATCAGGTATCAAGGCATTATAATGCTTTTAGATTGTTTAAATAAAAACAATTATATTTTATACTTGCTGTTTTAAAAATAATTTACAAAATTTAGGCATATAAAGACATCATTGAAAAAAAAAATTGTATAGTATATTGAATTGAATGAGATATATTTATATAATTTAAATTTAGATTAAATTGTAATGTTTAGATCTATGAATTCATTTTTAACAACAATGCAACAAATTAACATTAAATTAAAATGAGAAAGTTTTGAAACAATAAATTGTGCATTCAACATGCAAGTAAACTTACGAACTATACGAATGAAAATGTTCCGAACATAGCAAGCGTTTGTATATACCAGATTGAGAGAAGTAGTACCAGAGCTAGGGGAGAATTCGTAATTTTTTTTTTTTCAATTGGCATTATTACTTTTGCACAGAACAGAGAACGAAAACTTTTATACAAAATAAATCAAGAAATGATTAATTTAAGTTTTAATAAATGTAAACAAAGAAAATTTAAAATAATTTATTTGTTTACCTGTTTTATTTGTAAGCCCTATTATATTATAATTCGTCTTTGAATGGCTAATTGAAACAAATCATTTGTATGTTTATGATTTATTTTGCAAAACACCTCAGGTACAAATTATGCTTTTGTAAGTGCAAAAATTATCATCTCGTCATTCAAATACATATAAAGAAAAAATTTTTGTTTTATATTTTTTTACTTATAAGTTCGCTTTAAAACCTCTTGAAGCAAAAAATTTTTGTCTCTGATTTGGAATCAAAATTTAAAACTATTTGTTTTTTTAAATTTTTTCTTTCAAAAAATAAAATAACATTTGCCATTTGCCATTAGAAACTATATATTCTTTCACAGTTTGTACACAACATAAAGTTAAAATAAATGTATTTCATCTCATTACCCGAACAATTATTATTAAAAATAAATACTTTTTGATTTTGTTTCATTTTTGAAATATAATTTATATAGTCAGATATGTATTTTAATTTTTGGTTTTAATATTAGAAATCTTTATACATCAAGAAATAATTTAAAAAAAACCAGTATAGATATAAAATGTAAATACAATTTCGTTTGTTTATTCAAAACTACCGCGGCATACATAAATGTTATAAACAAATACCTATATAAATATTATAGAGATCACTTAAGACGCGTGTTCCTAAATTCTTCTATTTATCGAGCATTGCCTTGTATTATTTTTAATAATAAAAAAGCAAACACATAAAAGTTTACAGAAAATATATAAATTAGGTTATTTTAAAACCAAAATTATCCAGCTTCTAAACGTTTATGCGACAATTCTTCCTAACAACAGTGCAGCATATTGTTAATTAAAAAAAGTTTGTTATTTTAAATTTTGATGCAAATTGGTTGAAACAAGTATTGTGAACAACATTGTACTTATTATTTTGTTTATATAAATTATGCTTTCATACATTACATTATTAACAATATAAATTATAATATCGTCGATCAATATATACCTATAAAAATATGAGCTCCAAAAAACAGTTAAATAGAAGTAAAGATTTGATAATCATCAATGAAGTAAAATATTATGTGTATCACATGGATGGGAAGAATAGGAAGATATTAGTGGCTGATATAAGTACTGATAATTTGTACAAAGAAATAGCAAGGAAGGTCAAAGAGAACTTAAATTTAGAATGTGAACCCACAGGTAAGAGAAACAATGTATACTGCATTATAGACTTTTTTTTTTAGTTTTTATCTTGATTATTTTATTTACATAATAAATTTATTTCTATATTTCATAGAATTACAAGCAAGATGGAAAACACTCAGAGACACAAAAACTAGCTATTATTCAGCTTTAAAAAAAAACCCATCTCATAAGGCTACCAGCATGCAAGAATTTGTTTTACAACAATTGACATTTGTTACTTGCGATGAAAAAGTTAATAATGATATAGGTAATTTATCAAGAGTATCCTCCGTTGCACTTGCAGCTACTGCTGCATCAGTTAACGTAGGTGATGAAGAAAATTTAGAATTCGAACCATCACCTTCGTCATCTAATTTGTCAATTGTAAATACAAATGTGTTAATAAGCCAGCAAGAAACACCAAGTGTTTTAATAAGACAGCAAGAAACATCAAATGCTTTATTAAAGCTTGTTACAAAAGACATTCAAATAAACAGTTCGATAACAGAAAGATTAAGCCAGACTCAAGATAGTCAACTAACAATCGTAGATAATCCTTTAACCCAAGATATTGAACTATTGCATAATAAAAGTGGAAGCTTAAACATGGTTGAAAATACTGGTAAGAATAAAAATATGTATCGATGAATTTTATTTGCTTTTTATATACAGTAAAAATAACTTAAAATTTATAGATAAAGTATCATTTAGTAATGAATCAGGAGAATCAAATTTAAATGCTAAAAAAAGAAAAATTGATGAATTAAATTTTTTGTCAGAAGTACAATGCAAAAACGTTTCAGATATTGTTAAAATTAGAAGAACTGAAGCAACAGTTGTAATAACGCAATAAAAAACAATGGGAAAGAAAAAGATACTAAAATGACATGGCAAGCATCATTGGTATTAGTAGAATTTTTAAAAGTACCAGAACAAAATATTATTACATGTTTCCAACAACTACAAATAACATCAAACAGAATTAGAAACAGCAGTCATTTTCAAAATGAGGCACATAATTAAATAAAAAAATATTTCAATTATTAATTAAATAAAAAAATATTTCAACTATTAAATATGTAAGCAAATTGTTTTTTAAATAAAAGATAAAGTTAATATTTTTTCTGTATATTTTATTAATGATTTATTAACTACAAATAAATTTAATAAAAGTCTCATTTCAATGTTTTAACTATAAACATCAGGTAGTTTACTAATAAAACGTATGTTAGTGTATGCTGATAATTGCTGTTAGAACATATTGAAGACGTACTGGCTATATTAACTGCTGGACTATAAGAAATAACATTTGTTTTTATTCTTCAGTTATTTTTAAATTTATAAATAGATACTGATATTATACCTTTTATGTTGATCAATCACAGTCAGCATTTCATTCATCATTAAATTTACTTTATTGAGATGCAACCAAAATTCTTTGTATGTTTCAAGTCTGCCAGTGGTTAATTGCTTTCGCTCCTGAAGATTACTATGAAAAATGTTAGCACATCCTGAAATCACATTAGTTAAACCCGATAAATCTTCTTTTAAAATATCATTGGCATTTTTCCTTTTAGTTCTACAAAATTTATCCGAAGCAGCTGAAATAACTCCACTTTTTTGTCTCTCTAAAATTTCAGAATTTAAAGTACTCCAATTTTGATCTCTTAATACAGCTACAGAGGAGATTCCAGGACGATGGCTAATTTTAGTATTTGTAAAAGATATCTTACTGAATAAATCTTTTAAAATTGGATCTTGCTGTTGAGCTCCAGCTCCAGATCTGATTTTCGCCTCTTTATTTTTTGATTCTAAGTAAGCTTTATAAAGTTTTTCCCAACAAGACTTAACATTCTCAGCTAAAACAGTCGTAATCAATGAAAAAAAGTTATTAAAAATATGCAAAATCCTATATAACTATTCAGTAATTACCAGTTATTTTCTTTACGCATTCAATGCTTAAATCTTCAGCAATTTCTTTGTAAACTTCATCTTTTTTTGCTGTGTGACTATACAAAGAATGACCAATATCATAAATAATAGGATACTCTTTAAGTGCTAATAATACCATTTCTCCAAAAAGCATTTTTACTTAATCAAAAAAATAAAACATTCTATTATTGAATTTTAAGACATAAAAAATTATAAAAAATAATTTACAGTTTTTTACATACCTGATAAAAAATTAATTTAATTATTTACAGTTCATTAACCTTTATTTTGTTTTGGAAAAAGATTTTGTAAAGGAAATTATAAAAGAAACTTAACTCGAACTAGAGGTCGCGACTATAGCATAAGTCAGCTGTGTTTCAACTCATTGGGGGGCAACAGTTTGAATTTGATGATGTTTTGAAGAAAAATAATTAAAAGAGCGAAAAATTTCAATTAAAAATTTATTTAAATCATAATACACATACAGTTATATAATCTATATAAAAGTTTTAAAAAAATTAACAATTTTTTTTTTTTATGATTATATTATGTACAATTTGATGATTCCTTGTACAACTTTTATTTAATTTATACAATAGTGTATATAATATTCACATACAAAAATTATAGAATACTCACACAAACAAATTAATTAAATTAAATATATAAATAAAAATGTACAATTTTTTTTTTAATTTGATTTACGTACGAATAATTATGTAATTTTATTAAAATCGCAGATTGATTAAATCTTATAATAGTATAAAAACTGATTATTAAAAAATGAAAGTTTAAAATATAAATAAAATTAATTTATTATAAGAAATTTTCAGAGCTAGTTTTCCATGGTTTTAATTCAACGTGTTTGACTATATTAAAATCAGTAGATTCCTAAGGGAAAATAATAGATTTTAATATAAAAAATTTTTTAATAAATACCATGCAGGTATGGAAGTTTCTTACCTTCATGGTAACTCCAATAACTGCATCAGCGGAAGCTGCAAGCTCTTTATTATGAGTAATAATAATCAGCTGAATTGTATCCTTTAATTTTGCAAAAAAATTTGCTAGCGTACGAATACTTTTCTTATCTAATGCAGCATCAATTTCATCCAACATTATGAATGGGGTTAAAATGCTCCTGAATAAAAAAAATTAGTTTAACCAATATAACTTAAGTTTTATATTATAAACTGCTTACTTTTGAGTTGACAACAAAAATGCTATTACAGCCATTGTCTTTTCACCTCCAGAAAAACATTCACTTTTAGTAAATTTTTTATTAGGCACGTTGAAATCAAAATTTATATTACTCAGATACGGTTCATCAATATTATGAGCTATCACAAATGCATGTGCATCTCCTGCATTGTTGTACAAGTCCTGAAAAATAATTTTTTTTTTTAAATGTAATAATGTAAAATTTTTAATGCCTTTCTCTTTGATAGGTGCATTCCAGTTTTGCAAAAACTCAGCAAGTAAAATAAACTGCTTTAAACGTACTTCAGGGTCACCTGAACTTTTAGTAGTTTTTTGAAAAATAGGATGAATTAAATCTAATATGCTTTCATAAGCAGACACTTTTGCATGTACTATGATCGCTTGAAAAATTTGATATTGTGGATGAAAACTTGTCAACGATTTGCAATCTTTTGTTACTTCTACTAATATAAAACTGATGTATTTGCAATACAATTGATCCAAGTTTTCATAATTTTCAATTTCTGCAAGTGAATACAGTAATTTCATGAATTACAAATTCAACCGAAATGGCAAACATTGTAAATATGTAAGTATGAAATCAACTGGTCCTTGTATTTTTTAATAATCTCATTTATCAACATCAAGTACTTTAATCTAACTTGTTCAGATTGTCGAATCACTTCTTGGGATCCTAAACGTCTTGTCAAATTGGGTATTACGTACACCAGATTCCTGTCCAAACATGGTAAATTGACGAGAAATTTTTTTAAAATTTTAATAACCAACTCTCTGCATGCTTCGACATGATCATTCATTAAGCAGACTATTGGACGATGAAATATTTCCTACAAGTTGCCCAATATATTTTGATCATTTTTAAGACTCTCAAGATTTTCATCAATTTCTACAACAGCTCCTAGTCTTCGACTCTTCTCCTCTGCTTGCAAAGAAAGAATTAATTTGTTACTTCTGGAATCCATACTTGTCAATATAAATTTTGAAAAATTGATGAAATCTTGGAAAATTTTTGGAGTATTTTAAACGTTACTCCAGGCCCAACGGCAGCCTTTAGCTTTTTTTATATGCAAAGTCTGAATCCAACTGTGTTTTAGAAAGAACTTCTATTCGGCATAAAAAGTTAAAAATAATAAGAAGACTTTAAAATGTTGTAAAAAAGATTAATTAATCTTGTAAAAAAATTAATTATAATATGTACTTTTTACAAGTTTAATTAATCTTTTTTACAATTTTCAAAATTGGATAGTTTAATAAAAAAGATTTATTATTGCGTTAAACAAGTACTTGCTCAGTATACTCTTGCCATAGCTATGAAGTATTTTGCTCGCTATATTTAACATGAACATCTTGCAAATGTTTTGAAGAATTCTAAACATTTTTTTAGGCTCAATGGCATTCTTTATCTTTTTTTATAAGCAAAATCTGCATATAAAAATTGGACCTGAAATAATGTTTAGAATGCTTCAAGACAATTGCAAGATGATCATGTTAAATATAGCGAGCAAAATACTTCATTGCTAAGGCAAGAGTATACTTAGCAAGTAATTGCTTAACGCAATAGTAAATCTTTTTTATAAAACTCTTCAATTTTGAAGATTGTAAACAAGATTAATTAAACTTGTAAAAAGAACATATTATAATTAATTTTTTTACATTATTAATTAATCTTTTTTACAATCTTCAAAATTGAAGAGTTTTATAAAAAAGATTTACTATTACGTAAACAAGTACTTGCTAAGTATACTCTTGCCTTAGCAATGAAGTATTTTGCTCGCTATATATTTAACATGAACATCTTGCAAATGTTTTGAAGCATTCTAAACATTTTTTTAGGCCCAATGGCATTCTTTAGCTTTTTTTATAAGCAAAATCTGCATATAAAAATTGGGCCTGAAATTATGTTTATAATGCTTCAAGACTTTTGCAAGATGTCCATGTTAAATATAGCGAGCAAAATACTCCATTGCTAAGACAGGAGTATACTTAGCAAGTACTTGTTTAACGCAATAGTAAATTTTTTTTGTAAAACTCTTCAATTTTGAAGATTGTAAAAAAGATTAATTAATCTTGTAAAAAAATTAATTATAATATGTACTTTTTACAAGTTTAATTAATCTTTTTTACAATTTTCAAAATTGGATAGTTTAATAAAAAAGATTTATTATTGCGTTAAACAAGTACTTGCTCAGTATACTCTTGCCATAGCTATGAAGTATTTTGCTCGCTATATTTAACATGAACATCACTAAGAGCACTAAGTTTTAGAGAATAATTATCACCACTTTGAATAATAGCAGGAAAGCACATTAACTCCAGTAACGTATTTTTTATTTGTAAAAGCAGCAGAAAACTCCATCTGCTAAATTTGAATTTTTTACTTTCTAAAAATTGAAACATTAATTATATTTAGAAAATGTATAAAAATTTTAAAATGACAACTAACTTTATCAGAATCTATGATTTCTACAATTTGATCTTGTATATACATCCTTCTGAAACTATAGAGGCTTTCGTTGTCAAAAAGATAACCTGCATTTTTGAATCTTCTTTATGTGCTATAACATACGCAGTTGCAGAACTGACATAAATCTAGAAATTTTTTATTTATTAGTACCTGGTAGTTGATTTTGAAATTTCCCTTACAATTTTGAAGTCTTCTCCTTTAGTAGCACTTTTCCATGAGTCAATAAAGGCTCCTGAATCTTTTTCTTTAGCAAAAATACCTATTGTTTTGCCTTTTTTACTGTCTCGAATTACATTTATAAGTGTAGACATATTTTTCTTATCCTCGTCATTCTTTTGAAACAAAAGGTTATTTTTAAAGATTTCAAATTTAAAAGAAATATTTAAGTCTAAACTTTAACACGCAATTTAACTTGAGGAACTCCGGTCTCATCTGAACTTTGATTTTCTAATTTTCTTAAGAATTCAATTTATTTCATCTCTGTATATTTCAAGTATAGTACTGAGATGTCTTGATTGCCATATAATTGATTCATATTATTTTCTATCTTTTCTACTTTTCATTTTTATTCTTCCATTTCTTCTAAAATGTTATTATACTTGCATTCTGATTTTTCTAAACAATTTTTTTTTAAATCTATTTATTTGCTATTACGTTCAATTTCTCTATTTTCAAAATATATTTTTTCTTTCACTATTTCATAGATTCTTATTGCTTTTGCTAAAAGTTCGGTTTCTAACAGTCCAGTTTGTGTTAATACTTTAGATTTTACATTTCAATACTTTTCAAACTAAAAACACAAATTAAAAAGTAATACCGGGTCACTTGGAGAAGCCTTATTACTCCACTTTCTTAAATGCTTATTCGACTTCATAAAATTTCCTTTTCTCGCCTTTACTTATATTTTAGTTCATTTTCTAAATCTTCTAGCACTTTTTCTTTTTTATCATGAACTTCTTTCGCTTTCTCTAAATTATTTTCAGAATCTCTTACTTTTCCTTTAGCTACAAAAGCTTTATGTTCAAGAGCTGAAAATTTTTGCAATTCCTGAGCATAATCTTTTTTTAAATCTTCTATTTCTTGTTCAATTTCTACTATATTTCTTGTTAATTCTGAAGATTCTTTTTCTATGTGTGCGGTCGACTCGTCAGAATTTCCAACTTTTTATTTTTCTTCGGTTATTATTTTTTTTAAAAGATAATAAATCTTTAGACAATTGATAATGAATAATAATCAATTTCTAATTTATCCTGTTCAAAAATAAAATGACTCATAATACTATTCTTGAATTTTAAAACATAAAATTTTTAAAAATGATTCACAGCTTTTTACATACCTGATTAAATATTAATAAATAGTTTTATTTTGTTTAATTATTTATAGAGGTTTTATTAACTTTATTTTCATTAACTTTATTTCATTAACTTTGTTATTTTCTTTTATTTGTCATGTTAGGTTAGAAATAAGTAGAAATAATACAAAAATTTATATCGGCTGGCTGCATTGACTTTTTTTTTGCGTTGCGGTTGCGCTTGCGGTTGCGCTCCCCATTCACGGCTTCTGTAGATGGGGCCTCACTGTTATAGATCACCTCCCTTTCCAAGGCAAGCAGGTCGATGGGAATCACCCGAGCCACCACCTGGATCGCTGGCTCTGATACTGTCTTGTACGAGCAAGCGATTCGAAGTGCCCCCTGCCTCTGTACTGCCTTTAGTTTCTTGCAGTACTTTTTTATTCGGACATTGTCCGCCCACACCTCTGCACCGTAGAGCAAGATTTAGTTGACTGTTGTCATCAACAGCCTCCTTTTCTCAGATCTGGGACCGCCGATGTTCGTCATTAGCCACGAGAGGGACTTTGTCACCCGGCCAGCCTTTTCACAGGCCTGCTGGAATTGTCTATTGTAGGTCAACTTGTTATCCAAGAAGACCCCCAAATATTTGACCGATGGTTTGGTCTGGATCATAAGGGAATTACCTCCATCATCACAGCTGACGCCGAATATGGTATCAACCCTTCTCCGGGTCAGAAGGACAATCTCCGTTTTCGGGACTGCCAGTCTTAGTCCGTGATCCGACATCCAGCTATTGATAAGGCGCATGGCCTCATCCAAGGTATTCTGCTGGTCCTCTGGCTCTCGAGCTGTTATGGTTAGAGCAACGTCATCCGCGTATCCGATCATGGAGCATCCATCCGGAAGCTCAATCTTTAGCAAGCCGTCGTAAAAGGCATTCCACAGATCAGGACTCAGAACTGAACCCTGCGCTATGCCTGCGCTTAATACTTTACCTCTTGTGCCATCGAGCGTGTCTCAGCGCAGGTATCGGTCCCGGAGGTAATCTCTGAGTATATTTCTTAGATAATCCGGAACTCTGAATATCTGCTCGAGGGAGTGCAACATATCGTCCCACTTAGCCGAGTTGAATGCGTTTTTCACATCCAACGTGACAAGCAGGACGTCCGGTTTAATATCTGGCCGCAATTGTCTGGCCCTCATAACCACCTTCACGACCTGCTCGATGGCACCGATCGTGGAACGCCCCTCACGAAAGCCGCTAGGTCACCCGCTTCCCTAATTGCTTGCCGCAATCTTCCTCTGACCATGCTCTCCATCACCTTGCCAATGGTATTTAACATACGCAATGGTCTGTAGATGATGGAGATCCTGGTTCACCCTTTCCCTTGCTTATCAGAGCCAGACGGGCCACTTTCCAGTCCCTTGGAAAGGCGCCTGCCACGAGGCACGCGTTAAACATGCCAAGCAGGAGACCAGGGATTACCTTTGCAGCCGCCTTAAGGGCTTCCGCGGGTATTCCGTCTGGTCCTGGCGCTTTCCCATTTTTCAATGACCTAAGTTCCTGAAGCATCTCCGCCTCGATAAATAGCGGAACTTGCTCCCTCGGGACATCCAAAGCAGGGTGTTGTTGGTTTGGATGATCCGGGAAGAGAGCGTCCACTATTCTTTTGGTCTTTGCTTCATCCATCGTGTTGTCACATCCGGACTTAAGTTTGCCCATGACAACCTTATATCCCTGGCCCCACGGGTCGCTGTTGAAATAATCTCTTAGGGTCCGAAGACAGCGCGCCTTGCTGAGACGGATAGCTTTCGCCAGCCTATGCTTGGCTCCCTTGTACTCTTCAGAGCGCGTAGTCAGCTCTGGGCGCCCATGCGCTCTTTGCCGTCTTCTGCGTGCGCCGTGACAGGCCCGTCTAAGCTCCACAATTTCTTCATTCCACCAGTACACGTTTCTTTTACCCTTCCAGGGCCGTTTACGCGGCATAGAGGCATCGCAGGCTCCCCTCAGAAGAGCAGTTACCCTCTTGACAAGGGTCTCTGCCTCTCACGGGGTGGTCAATCCTCCATGCCAGGCTGGGATAGACGAGAACTCTTCGCGAAGATAATCCACAAATCTGTCCTCGTCCATCTTTGACACATTCCAGCCTAGTGGGCGCTTTTTGTACGGGGGCCGATTAACAACCCTATCACGCACTTTGAAGGTGATGTAATTATGATCGCTGCCATTGGCTCCATCCATCACCCTCCAGCCACCCACTCTTCCTGCCAGCCCGGCCGAGGCAAAATTGAAATCAGGGATCGATTTGCCAAAGCCTGGCCTTACGTAGGTTAGATTGTTCCCAGAGTTCATGACCACCAGATCAGTTCTAGCGGCCATCTCTAGGATCAACGTTCCCCTACGGTTCATGGTTGGCATTCCCCATTCCACGGCCCTGGCATTTAAGTCCCCAGCAAATATGATATTGCCAGAGACTTCCCTTATCGTTTCCTCCAATGAGGCCAGCTTTGCGTTGAACACCCCAATAGTGTCATTCGGTGACAAATAACAACTAATGAAAGTTGTATCACCGCACTTTGCCCAGACGTGGCAATTGCCTTTTCCATGTTGGGACATTGACGTCTGAGCACGACCTCGTAGCCATATAGCGCACCGGCCTGTGTCATCGGTTAACTAGAATTGCTGGTTTCTATTGCAAAGCGGCTCGGATAGCAAGACGACGCTAGAGTCTGTCTCGCCTGCGAGCTGATCGAGCAAAAGGTCAGCAAGAATGGTTTTGTTCATATTCCCTTGCAGGACTCCGAACATTACCGATGACACTTTATCTTCCTTGCCGTAAGTGCCTCCCGATAACACTTACATGCTCCGCATCCTGGAAGGTGGTCGGTCTTTGCCTTGTCAGCTCTTTCCCTGCAGAGGAAGCATTCTGCTTTTTCCACAGGACAATTTTCTGACTTGTGGCCTTGAACGCCACATTTAAAACACGCAAATTTTTGGTCCATGCCCTTACATGACCACTGGTTGTGGCCGAAACCAAGACACTTAAAGCACCGTGTAACCTTGGCTCTTAAGCGCACTTGCCAATTAGACCAGCCATTATTTAGCCGGCCTTTTTTGGTCAATTTTAGTGCGGCAGCTTCTGGTAGGTCTACGACCGCCATATCCGCCTTAGTGCCCTTAGCCTTGAAGATGGCGACTTTTATGTCGTCATCGTTCTGCAGCTTGGTTGCCTCCTTTATCACCTGCCTCACTTCGTCGCTACCAGTAGCCGGTTCTGGTGCTTCTTTCTCCTGCCTTTTTCTGTCGCCTCGGAAAGAGGAGATATGCCATCTCCTTCTTTCTTCTGCGGCTTTTTCTTTTTGCTTTTTTTATTCTCTGCCCCCTGCCGCAGGTTTCCTGCTGCTGCAGTTATTTTTGGCTGTTGCTTCTCCTGCTGCTTCTTCTGTTCCTGCTCTTGGTTTTTACGAACCTCTGCCTCCTTTCTTTCAAACTCTTTTTTCTTTTTCTTCTTTTCCTTTTTTCTTTGACCTTTGCTTTTAACAGCAACGAAATCATCCTCGTCTGGAGGGGAGGTATCTGTAGCTACATCTTTTGGCTGCCTTTGCTGGCCAGAAGCTAACTGATTTACCTCCTGAACGATATCTTTCAGAGGAGACATCACTGCATTAGCGAAGGTCTTCCTTAGAGGGAGTTTTGGGGACGTTTTCTGCGCCGGTCTCTTTTTTGTATTCTCCTTTCCGGGTGGGCTTCGGGACGCAGTCCGAGCCCTCTTCTTTCCTTTTCCAGTCATAGCCCCTGATGCTTCCTCTATAGGAATATCGGGTTTTTGTTTTCCATTTAAAAGCTCCTGCTGCAGTTCAAAAATTGTCTTAAGCCTGGCTAAATATTTTTCAAACTCAGCTATGCCTTTTTTGACTGTCATATTACAGTTCTTCCGTACTTTGACTGAGTCTCTCATCTGAGTAATATCGCTCTCCATGTTAGATCTCTTTCAATAATTTGAGAATAATTAGTACTTATTAAAATATCTATTTTTTTGTTTTTATAAAAATAAGGATTTGCTAAATTTAGATTTTTTAAATGCTCGTGATTTAATTTATGTTTAATATTAGGAGCACAATTTGAAACTTTGGGCAATATTAAAGCATTCTAATCAAAAAACTTTTGACCAAAGTAGGACTAATTTTAAAATTAGCATAACTTTTGCAAGTGTAATTAACCTTTCCACCTACACCAGAAACTGAAACTTCAACTGACTTTCGATCTAAACCTAACTGTTTAAAAACATATTCAGATACAAAAGAAGACTGAGAGCAGTGATCTATTAACGCAGTAACTGTAATAAGCTTTTCGTTATTTGTCCAAACTCTTACATAAGCTGTAGCTAATAAAACTGGGTTGGTAAAGGGAGATACGTGACACTTTGTTGACAAATCAGGTGTATTAACTATTTTTTCTAATTCAGGGTCAATGCTTAATAATGTTGAACTTGAAAAGAAACTTAAATTCGAATATTGAGTATTTTCATAATTTTCAGGAGTTTCTAGATTATTAATTATATTTAAGGCCACAATTTCATTTTCAGAAACACAATCAAGTGTTGAATGAAAATTTTTGCATCAATATTACCAGACTTTTGTTCTTTATTAATTGAACTTTGTTGATTCTGAATTCGAATAGTAAAATGGTGTTTTCATTGCAAAACAAGTTTTTTCAGATTTGCAATTAAAATGAACCAGATTAATGGTTTTACGTTAATTTTCTTGTTTTAGGAAGGTTGTACAGGTCTTCTTGGGAATTTAATTAGCTGATTTGAAGAGGGTTGCTAAAAAATAAACTACTGTTTATTTTAAACTACTGTTTATTATAAACTACTGTTTATTTTTACATGATAATAATAAATAACTTACTTTCCTGTTTAGAGTTGAATGATCCAAGATTAGTTGAATTATAAAAATTTTCTTAATTAGGATTAAATCCGAAATAAATGAATTCACCAAAAGTATTTTAAGATGTTTAATTTATTTTAAACTGAAATATTTTATAAAACTAAATTTAAGTTGTGTAAAAAAAGAATTTAAAATTAAATTAACACTTTTAAATAATATAATTAATTTAAAATAAAATTAAGTTCAAAGTTTTCTTTTCTTTCTTTTTTTCTTCATGTTTAACGTGAGTAACGTTCTGAACTGGCTCAGATGTACTTCAAGAAGGCCTTTTCTCGGCAAAACATCAGTATTTAATCAACGAAATTTCTGATAAGATCGTTTTCCCACTACTGCACCTTCTCCAAAACCAAAAACTTTAGATGGCGCTTACTCATTGGTGGGTGGTGGTAAGATTATAAAATGCAAGCGTCGGAGTGGGCGAAAGGCCTTATCATTGCCGCTGCCTAGTTCTAGAGATGTGTCTAAGAGGGGACTATTTTGTCGACTTCGCAAGTTATCGATCAGATGTTGTTTTTCTTATCACAAATTTGAATGAGTCGACAAAATATGAAATTTCAAAACAATGGATTTTACATAAATAAATAATTTTTATTACTAAACCCAATTATTTTAATTTAATTTGAAGTTAATTTTCTTATTTTCCAAGTATAAATTACTTTAAACCCCTTTTCTTTTGGTTTAAGCTACTTATGAGTTTCTTTCAAATAATTTATTCTTGAAAATAAAAACTTAAAATTAATTATACGAAAAATAGATTTTTCATGCAAAAAAGTTTTTCTTTATGAAAAATTCTTTTCTAAGCAAAAGTAAAGTTAATTTTCTATTTTTCTTCAAAACTACCGCTGAGATTAAAATTAAATTACAAAATTTTATGCCTTTCAAAAACTTAGTTTTTTTTTAAAGATTCAAAATTCAAATATTAAAAATTGCGATGAACTAAATTCTGAAATGAGGCTTAATTAAATCATATCAAGATTAAATATTCCTCCTTTGAGTTTTCTTTGTCATTTCCTATTTAAGAAGAAAATTTTCCAATGGCAAAAAAAACTCGCAAGTGAAATGCAAAACCTTGCCTAACTTTTTCTAGTCGCTTTGTAATACCTAAATTTGAAATCGTTTTTCTCGCAAGTGAAAATTTAGGTTTTATTTCGTAAGCTAGAAAAATATTTTCTACTATGTCTC
Source organism: Anagrus nilaparvatae (assembly GCA_022575985.1). Taxonomy (NCBI): domain Eukaryota; kingdom Metazoa; phylum Arthropoda; class Insecta; order Hymenoptera; family Mymaridae; genus Anagrus; species Anagrus nilaparvatae. The sequence goes on along the minus strand of JAKSXM010000147.1, from coordinate 17,699,462 downwards.
TAAATTTTCTCAGTGGAAGAAAATAAAGGAAAAGATTTTTTGATTTTATCTATACTGAAAAAATTTACAAAGCACTATGCTGATTCTGTTCAACAAAATCAAAATTATTATGTTTTATATTATTTTTTTTATCAGAATTAGCTATATTTAAAATTTTATAATGATTTTCCTAAAGATGAAACCATATGTCGTTAAAATTTTCTAAACGGATGAAAGCATTGTAAATGCTTTCCTTGCCATCTTGAATAAAATTGGTATACGATTTTATAATACGTTACGAAATAGAATTTTGCTCTAAAATTAAACTTTTTGCCATTTTATCTAACGTATATTAATATACAAAAATAACTGAGAAAAAGAGAAAAAACTTTATAATAAGAAAATGAATAATATTTCCAAAAAAAAAAATCAATGAAAAATGTTGCACAAACTGAACTATTCAACTTTTCCTGGAATTATTGAAAACTGTGCTACATATCAATGTACAAGATTTTCCATGAGAACAATCCCAAAGAAAAGATTTTCTCATCGAGTCCTTTCTGAAAAGAAAAAAAAAATAAACTCACTATTATTGTGTAAAAACAAAAAAAAAAAAAACTAATTATTAACTTTTTCTGCAGAAAGGAAACTCAATGGGACCTCCAAATTTATGCAACAAATCTCACCAACTTTTAATTTCTTCCAAATGGCAACAATTTAAATTGCAAAAATAAAAAGATGTTCTTAAATAAATTATTAATAATTCCTAAAACTTTTATACTAAGAAATAAATAATAAGTAACAAAAAAATGGCAACCTAACTGAAGGATAAAAGTGTTGGTTATGGATAAATAATGATAACACAAGCTAACTAGTTAACAACGACGCTTTAATAATAAGAAGCGTACAGCTTGAGTTCTAAGGGAACACTGCTGTAACGATGTCAGTTCTGTACCTGTTTCTGTAGCAGAGGGCGCGTATTCTAATACACAAACACACACATACAAATATTTAATATAACATTTACATAACATTCCACCCACCACAATTTATTACTAAATTGTAAAAAATAAGCGATTTGTAGTGGCGGGAAGAAAAAAAGATTTTATATTACATTGCCAAAAGGCTACATAAAATAAAAAAGGAATTTAAGCTAAGCAAAGCCTGCTGGCTAAAAAATAAAATTTGACTAGAATATAAAAATAATATAAAAATATAAGATTTAGCAAAGATTATTAATAAAGTAACAAATATTTAATTTAAATGCTAACATGACTGATCTTGAGCTTCAATAACTCCACCAGACTGGCATGAAATCCATAGACCTCAATGGTTTGTAAGACCAATGATGCCTCAGACCATACTACACAGTCAGTAATGACATTTATCTATTTTATAATTTAGCAAAGTACTACAGACAAATATCATTATAGTATATTAACAAGTTTTTTAAAGTTCAGCAAATAGAACTTTAACCCAATGTAAAAATTTTGTTCAACAAGTTAAACTATACGCTCTCCCTCTCCTCAAAAAAAAAAGTGGGAAGGGTAAGTTAATTTGAATAAAAAATTACAGTTTGAAACACATTTATTTGTGTACAGCAACCATAAATAAATAAAGCTTAAGCATGATAACTTAGCTTTGAAGCAAAATTAGAACAAAATGTTTACATTGTGGTTTGAGTTTGATTCTATGTCAATCTGACAAGGTAGGGGTAAAGCAGTAAAAATTATAATTATAAAGGAAGTAAAAAGCAGAGTAATTTTTACTACCCACCTTGCCAAATTCACACAAATAATTGTTTACATCATATTTAACAAATAAATTAAAATTAGTTCACCCATACAAATACTATTCATATCTCCCTCTTCTAAAAAAAAAGAAAATAAAACAAATATTACAATTATAATACTAACCCTACAAAATTTCTACAATTGTGGATTTAAACGGAGAGATATAAACAATATAAGTACAAAGTAAAAAATTGAGTTTAATTTACAGTATTTGAATAAATATTTAATTTTAAGTAACTTTATAAAAAAAATAAAACCAAAGATGGAAAAATAAAAAAAGTTACTATAAGATAATTAATTACAGTTAGTAGATTATGTATTTAGCAAAATTAGCAAATTATAACGCATAATGTCAATACTGAGGTGCAGCATAATCCATAGGTCCATGGAAAAAGGCTTCAATGTGTTGAGAAATTTTGATAGCACAGCAAAAATATGGAAGTCCATGAAGTCCACAGATCCCATGTCAGTCAGAGCAGTAGATCCACTCAATTTCAGCCAGTTGTTGAAATCTATGGAACATCAAAAAATTTTAGCAAATATTTAAATTAAAAAAAATTAGTTATTAGTAAGATTTATTTTTAAGCAAACTTTAGCAAAAAAAAAAATTTTTAGTTAAGTCACGGTGACCTGGAAGCGTTTTATTATGCGATCAAAATAACAAAAAAAACTGTATGTTAGGGTCTTTTTTACACTAAAAAATGTCTACGAATTTTCTAGCCGGACCTTCTATCCAGCTACTTTAGGCGTTTGCTGTCAATATTTTCATAATTTGAATAATGATGATTTGAATTTTTTTATAAGACTGGCTTTTTTTTTTCGAAGTATCCGGGATTCCTAATGCGCCTGCAGAACTCGAAAATATAAGTAACAAAAATAAGTTTCTCGTTGGATTTAGACCAAAACATCGATTTTCGAGCCCACGATAGCTCTCGAAAGTTTTTTTTTGGCCTCCTTAAAATTGGGATTTTCTTAAAACTTTCAGTTTTTCCAGTGGATTAAAATTACGTTTAAAATTATGTTCCAATTGATAAACTTTAGTATTTTTTCCCCAGGAATCCGATGAAACCATTTATTTTAGTTTTTGACCACGTTTCATAAGAGAAAAATCGATTTTCGTTGCCTTTTAGGGTCCAAATTTCAAGGGGACCAATTTTAAAAGTTTTGTAGTTTTCTGAATAAATTTTTCTGTATATTGTTAACAAGAGGGACTTGTCTATTTTTTCCCTAAGAATTCGTTGGAACCATTTATTTTAGCTTTTGACCACGTTTTATAGGAGAAAAATCGATTTTATTGATTTCTAGGGTCCCAATTTTAAGGAAAACAATCAAAAAAGTTTATTAGTTTACAAAATAAAATTTCCTAAATATTATTTACTAAAGATATTTATGTATTTTTTCCCCGAGAATCCGATGAAACCATTTATTTTCGCTTTTGACCACTTCTTATATGAGAAAAATCGATTTTTGTCGTGCTTCAGGGTCCCAATTTTGAGGAAATCCATTATAAAAGGTTATTAGTTTTCGAAATATGTTTTTCTGAATATTATTTACAAGAGGATCTTGTATATTTTTCCCCCACAAAATTCAACCACGTCTTATATGAGAAAAATCGAATTTTGTCGTTTTTCAGGGTCATAATTTTAAGGAAATCTATTATAAAAATCAAGACAATATTGAAAATATGAAAATATTGACAGCAAACGCTTAAAGTAGCTGGATAGAAGGTGCGGATAGGAAATTCGTAGACATTTTTTAGTGTAGAAAAAAAAAACACCCCACCATACGGTTTTTTTTGTCATTTTGATCACCATTTTCCAGGTCACCGTGAAGTTAATACAATAGTAAATCTTTTATTTTTAAAAATTAATTTATTAAAATTAATAAGTTGAAATTTAAGCAATAAAACACACAATATAAATTTTACACTTACACGCTGCTACTGACTTCTATAATATAATATTTATTTATTTTTTTTTTTTTTACTTTAATTTATTACACAGGCCCACAAAAAAAAAAAAGTCAAAACCCAGAAGGTAGACCTGACTAACTTTACGTTTTTTGGTGTTCTAAATTCAAATTTTCCATCCAAAATTCGATTTGATTGTCCAGTTTCCCCCCAGCACCCCCCAGCACCCCCCTGGGGGGTTAAAAATAAGTTTCTTAAAAAAATTTAAAATTAGTGCATATTCTTAGATATTTTGGTGTAAAATTACTAAAAATATTTATTCAAACTGTTTTCGAACTCCATATTAGCCCCTAAAGCAACCCTAGTATCAGTAACTAGACCCCCTAGGGGTCAAAAACTGATTTTAGTAAAAAATGAAAACTAATGTAAATTCTTTGGTCTTTTTTGTAGGAAAACTAAAAATATTCATGCAATTATTTGTCAACTCCCGGTGAACCCCTGAAATACCCCTAGTATCGGTTACCATACCCCCAAGGGGTCAGAAACTGATTTTTAGTAAAAAATTAAAATTAGATCATCATTCTTTGGTGTTTTGGTGTCGGAAAATTTAAATCATTCATGCAAACGTCGTATGAGCCCATAGACCTCACCCACTCGATGTTGGTCACTACTCTTCTAGGGGTCAAGTACTAGTACCCCTAGTAGCAGTAACTAGACCCCCTAGGGGTCAAAAACGAATTTTTTATAAAAAATTAAAGTTAGTGCAAATTCTTTGGTGTTTTGGTTTAGGAAAATTCAAATCATTTATGCAAACTTAATTTAAATCTCATATGAGTCCTTAGACCTCGCCCACTTGATGTTAGTCACCACAACTCTAGGGGTCAAATACTAGTTATTTTTAAGATTTCAATTTTAATGCATATTTCTAACTATTTTGGAGTATGTTATGGAAAAATGTTTATGAGAACTCTTTTAAATACTCATTTCAAGCACGAATTCAATTCTAGCTCATTTGTAAGATGGTGAAAAATTCGTGCTTTATAAAAATTTTATATAAATTGATGCATTAAACTCTAAGGTAGCCAAGTTACCCACTATCTTAGAGCTGCGGTCGCCAGATAACGACGACTGCGGGCCCGCTTTCGCACCCTGACCAGCCGCCGATACTGGGGTTATTTGCGCTGCAAATCCCCCTTGTATCGTAAACTTTTTTCTTTCTACTTTTGCCATGAAGGCATCAGTTTAACCTAGGAGCTTAAACCGGTTAAACCGTTATCCGCCTTCACCACGGGGAGGTGTCCTAGTCGCAAAAGTAAATATGTAATAAATTTTATTTTAGAAAAATAAAATAAATTTCAGTATCTACTTATGACGAACATAAAATGTGGTAAGTTTGAAACAAGTAGGAATCGCAGAATTATTTCTTTCTATGAGGAAAATATAAATCTTATTTTAATTTGTAGATTAATAACTGGGATAAGAAACAATTGGGTTCAAAACAGCATTTGTTATCCATGTGGGACTACGTTGTATCGTCAAAATTCCAAAAAAAAGTATTTATGAAAACGCCGGCTATGTGGAATGAGCCCAGAACTAATGAAGAATGCTATATTAAAATGACTACATTTAATGGTATGATAGCATGTTTAATTTTCAAATGCCATATCATTTACCCCACCATTATAATAATGATGTTACATTTTCAAGTAATATTGAACATTCAAATGCAATCATCGTTCAGGTTTGGATGAAAGGGAAATGGATGCACAAGAGTCAGAGAGTGACATGGATGTTAAAGACAATTCTGAAGATTCATGTAGTACGCAAAGTGATTCTGAAAGTGAAAAGAATATACAAATAGTAAAAAAGAGAGACGTATATGATCATGGAATTAAGCAAAAATAAATGAAATGATCAGAAAATAAGGATAACGTAAAGATTCTGCAGAATATCTGCTTCAAAAATGAAACATGGATGGACTAACGACAAAAGATACATCAAGATCATACTATCCCGTTAGAAGCAAGGAGTTTCTACATTTTTAAAAAAGAAGAGTCTCTTGTATATTGCACAGATGTTAAAGATCTTATTAACAGCTTTGAGCCCGATTTTTATATAAGTGAAAAATGAAGACTTTTTATTGACTCTTGTTAAGGAAGTCTAAAGGCTCTTATTATCCTCTTAAATTTTACGAACGTACCAGGTTCAATACTAATATCTCATTATGTAAATGCATCGGAAGATATTGAAACAATAAAATTTATTCTTGAAAAAATAAAGTATAAGGACCACAATTGAAAAATTGCTAGGATTTAAAATTAATATCTGTCTTGTTAGGGCAGGAATCCGGATTTACAAAGTATGCATGCTTATTGTGTATGTAGAACAGTCGCGATCGCCTGAATCATTATATAAATAAGGAATGGGCTGTTCGAAGTTCCTTAACTCCAGGTACAGCAAACATAATTTATGAACCCTTAGTACCACCTCAGAATGTGCTTCTCCCTCCTCTCCACTTAAAACTTGGTTTAATGAAGCAGTTCGTCAGAGCATTAGATAGAAAAGTTAGTAAAGCATATAAATATATACAGAAAAAATTCCCGAAAAAAACAGACGCTAAGATAAAAGCAGGTGGTGGTGAAATTGATGGTCCTGAAATTCGCAAACTTTTTCGAGACACTGAGTTCATAAAATGCATGGAAAATATAGAGAAAAATGCTTGGGAAAGTTTTAACCATGTATTTCAACATTTTTTAATTAGAGACAAAAGTGACGATTTCAAAGTGGAAATAAAAAAATTGCTTGAAAATTATAAAGAGCTTGGTTGCCTAAAGAATGCAATATCTTGAAACACATATAGATTAATCCCGAGCAATTTAGGTAACTACAGTGAGGAACAGGGTAAAAGATTCCAACAGGACATTGAGAGTTTAATGCATCAATTTATATAAAATTTTTATAAAGCACGAATTTTTCACCATCTTACAAATGAGCTAGAATTGAATTCGTGCTTGAAATGAGTATTTAAAAGAGTTCTCATAAACATTTTTTCATTACATACTCCAAAATAGCTAAAAATATGCATTAAAATTGAAATCTTACAAATAACTAGTATTTGACCCCTAGAGTTGTGGTGACTGACATAAAGTGGGCGAGGTCTAAGGACTCATATGAGGTTTAAAATAAGTTTGCATAAATGATTTGAATTTTCCTAAACCAAAACACCAAAGAATTTGAACGAATTTTAATTTTTTATTAAAAATCCGTTTTAGACCCCTAGGGGGTTTAGTTACCGCTACTCGGGGTACTAGTATTTGACCCCTAGAAGAGTGGTGACCAACATCGACTGGGTGAGGTCTATGGGCTCATACAAGGTTTGCATAAATGATTGAAATTTTCCTACACCAAAACACCAAAGAATGATGATCTAATTTTAATTTTTTACTAAAAATCAGTTTTTGACCCCTTGGGGGTATGGTAACCGATACTAGGGGTATTTCAGGGGTTCACCGGGAGTTGACAAATAATTGCATAAATATTTTTAGTTTTCCTACAAAAAAACCAAAGAATTAACATTTGTTTTCATTTTTTCCTAAAATCAGTTTTTGACCCCTAGGGGGTCTAGTTACTGATACTAGGGGTGCTTTAGGGGCTAATATGGAGTTCGAAAACAGTTTGAATAAATATTTTTAGTAATTTTACACCAAAATATCTAAGAATATGCACTAATTTTAAATTTTTATAAAAAACTTATTTTTAACCCCCCCAGGGGGGTGCTGGGGGGTGCTGGGGGGAAACTGGACAATCAAATCGAATTTTGGATGGAAAATTTGGATTTAGAACACCAAAAAACGTAAAGTTAGTCAGGTCTACCTTCTGAGTTTTGACTTTTTTTTTTTGTGGGGCTGTGTTATCAAATGCAAAATATAATTTAATTTAAAAAAAAAATATTGAAAAGTAAGAAAATTAAGCACATAAAAATATTAATTTGAATGCTTGATGAATGAAAAATTATTTTTTGACTCTTAAATAAATGTTAATTTATAAGTTTTTGCAACTAAAACTATAACAATAAAATAATAGCAGAAAACTTATCTTTTATTTTTTTTTTTTTAAATTAGTAGCAATAATATTAGTGATGTCGTCCGCTGTGATGCGTTGCTATGCTTTTGAGCCCATTGACGCACGTGATTTTGTTTGCGCAACTTCTGGATGCGCGATGGAATTGAATGGATCGTCGTTGCCCAACGTCTTCTCCTTTTCAAAAATTTTCTCTCTCCTACTATTTTTGAAGGCACATCAATCTTGCGTTTCTTAGTCGTCGCCATCTTTAATTTAAATTTGATTGGAAGGAGAGGTGATGATGACGTCCATCTTGAGATAAGAAAAAATTCACGATGATCATAAATGGTGCCGAAAATTTTTTCAAAATGACGATGATTTTTGATGTTTTGATGTTTTGCAGATGCTGATTTTTATTTTGAAAATTTTTATTCCAAAATATTTAAAAAAATTTTTTATTAAAAAAAAAATTTCTTTTTTTTTTAAAAAAAATAGTTAGAGATGACCACGTGACACTTTAAAAAAAAAATTTTTTATGCTTATTTTTCACTACAATTTGCCGCCGTTTTATGTGACAATTTTTTGCACAAAAATTAAATTTTTCATAAGTTTTTATCAAATCAATGTGATGCAAGTTCACATTTTAGTAAGATGTCATAAATATTAATAATTTTCAAATTTTATTAGAAATTTTATTAGACTCATAGTCCTGTATAAATCTATAAAAAACATCACGATGGCGATGATAGTTTTACTTCAATATTTTAATTTAATATCACTAAAATTATGCAAATTAATTTTTTAATGATAATTTACAAACACAGTTTATAAGTTAACTATAACATTTATGAACCTATAATATTAATGAACACGTGCTCCCTTTTTTTGATAACACAACACCTTCGTGATTTAAACACTTTATAAAAAGATTTATGAAGCACAGCTTTTTAATTTGCGTGGATTTTTCGTTGGGATGCCAAATGAAGGATAAAGGTGTTGGTTATGGATAAATAAGGATAACACAAGCTAATTAGTTAACAACAACTCTTTAATATAAGAAGCGTACAGCTTGAGTTCTAAGGAAACACTGCTGTAACGATGTCAGTTCTGTAGCAGAGGGCGTGTATTCTAACATACAAACACACACATACAAATATACAATTTAACATTTACATAACACTATCAATTAAGTAACTAACTGATTATCTAAGGGATAATATAAACTTGTCCAGGTTATTTTTCATTTAAAAATACCCAATAAAAATATTAAGTTACAGAATAAAGAACTAAAATAACCATAAAGTAGCCAAGTATTAAATTTTTTATACATATAATATATTATCATTCTCAATAAATAAAAAAAAAAAATTTAATAATATAAAATAAAATATAATTTCAAAAGAAATCTTAAGTTATAAATAAAAGTATTAATTAGAAAACTAATATTCATAAAAAAAGTTTAATAAGTAATATAAATTAATTTTTTCAATAATCAAAAAGGTATAATAAAATTTAAAATAATTTATCTGTCTATTAACATTAATAAAATAAATTACACGCAAAAAAATAAATTTATCACTCACACCGTGGTGTATTAAACTATTCAAATAAATGAAATTTTTATACATAAAAATATGACTTTCTTTTTTTTGTAATACGCTTAACAAATTTTTTTTTTAAGGAGGCTCTTCAGTGAAAAATTATAAATAGTGAGATATATGGTTGAATAAAGTGAATTTCCCCGATTCGAATGATATAGAGCATATATTCGATAGCCGTGCAAAATTTAGAAATATTAGCGAAAAAAGTCACAACATTTTATCACTGCTCTTATGAGAGAAATTCCGGAAATTGCTATTTATTTTCTTAAAACAAAAAATTATAAAACCTGAGTAGTTTGAATATAAAATTTATTGCCCAAGGAAATTATTGCTCACCCTCTCATATTAGGTAGCCGTGTGTTATTTTGAGCAATTAAACTCCAAAAATTAGTAAACAAGGTTTTGGAGAGAAAGCAGCCATGATAGTATATGGATAGTATACTATACAGGGGCACGCGTTTTTTTGTAAATAATTTGTATTTATTGATATTATTTATTTAATTTTATTTTAAAAATACAAAATCTTATAATTACTTGTAAACGATAAATCTAATATTTATTTGATAAATAATAGAAGTCATATAATGCTTTAAAATACGGTAAATATAAATTCTAATATCTGTACTCCGAATAATAATTTAAATTTTACACTGAGCGCGCCTTCAGTTGTTTGAATACAACGTAAACTTTTTGCTATCGGTAATTCGTAAATATAGAGAATATTTGTTATTTTATTAACATTAAATAATTAATAAAATTAAAAAACAATTTTTCATATTCATATTTCACATAAATTTACAATATTAACAAAAATTTTTAATAGCTTCTCCAATGACTAGCGAGTACACTGAAGAGCCTCCTTAAATAAAAATTTTAACATAAATTTTTTTTGTTTAATTGTTATTTGTAATAAAATTAATACGATATGGAATCCATATTAATATGACATGGATATGAAAAAAATATGGAAACAATATGGAAACAATATGAATGTCATATTAATATGAAAAAATATGAAAACAAATATGGAAACAATATGGATGTCATATTAGGGCCATATTGATATGAAATAAATATGGAAACGATATGGATGCCATATGGGCATCATATTAGGGCCATATTAATATGAAAAAAATATGTAATACTGTAACGCCCAACAGATTTTTCTTATAAACAACGCCTTATGCTATGTTATTTTTTAACTTGTGGTATAATTTTTATTTTAATACTAATTCCTTTGGTTACTTTTGTTTAAAGCTAACCGTATAGTTTTTTATACAACAATACCTTAGGTTATGTTATTTTTATGCATGACGTGTAATTTTTTTAATATATCAAAAATTATATATATCAAATTTTTTTATATCATATTTTTATTTTATATAAAAATAGAGGTAATCATGAATTTTCGGCTTTTTAAATTTTTTTCTGGACTTTTAGCTATAAAACCTTTATTACTTACTCCTTTTATTACCTAGACCTCTTAATACAGTTAAAAGTGTAATGTCCATTGTAGACTGACCATAATTTTTCATTTATAACCCTTTAGGGGCTGCCTACCCTTATTCATAAATAAAGAAAATGTTTTGATTTTGTATTCTTCACTTTTTAATCGCTTATATTGATGTAGTCACCCCCTAAAGGATTAGAAATCAAAAATTATGGTAAGCAAACATGGACCTTACACTTTTAACTGTATTAAGAGGTCTAGGTAATAAAAGAAGCAAATTATAGAGGTTTTATAGTCAAAAGTCCAGAAAAAATATTTATTCCGTATCTATGTATATATTTGTAAATAGGTTAGTGTTAGTATATATGTTGTAAGAGAAGGGAGAGAACTCGCTGGCTCGCGCCTTCAGTGCCTGCTTGGCTTGGATTGACATAACACGTCAAATAAATCTTATTGTTAAATACCAATTGAAAGTGTGGTTTTCTTAACCCTTATCCAAGTCATCCTTCACCCTTATTGTCTCACAACCAGTGCATTATTTAACATTTGGTCCAACGATCCGTTGAACGTTTTGTCGCTGATCCGATTTTAAAAAATCTGTATATTGAATTTATGAAGGATTATGAGGACACAGGTCTTATGGGAAAAACAGGTCATATTGTTGATTTCATTTTGTATTATTTTTCCCCCATCATGGCATTCTCAAAAAAAATTCTTTGAAACCTAAACTTCGAACAGTGTTCAATGGCTCAGCCAATGATTACGATGGTATATCATTAAATAGCCTTTTGCATACAGGGCCAAATTTATTGCCCGACTTGGCTGAACTATTGATACACTGGATGAAATATCAATATGTTTTTGTCAGTGACATTAAGCAAATGTATCGCCAAATCCTCATTCACCCAGAAGATCGTAAGTATCAACAGATTCTATGGCGTGAAAATAGTAGTGATAAAATACAGGCTTATTCACTGAATACTGTTACTTATGGGGTTGTTAGTAGTCCTTATCATGCTATTAGGGTCACTAAGCAGTTAGCTATTGATGAAGGCGAAAAATATCCCCTCGGCTCAGAAGTACTCAATTCTGAGACTTACATGGATGATACCCTTTCGGGAGGTTATTCTTTGCCAGAAGCTCTTGAAAAACAGCAGCAACTCATTAATATTTGCAAATGTGCTGGATTCGAACTTCATAAATGGATGTCTAATGATGATGCATTATTAAACTTTCCTGACGATACAAAAGCCGGTGTTAATGCATCTAACTCTTATTTTTCGTTATTAGGCCTTAATTGGAATCCTAAAGAGGATTATTTTACATTCAATATCGAGCTCGACCAATTTGAGAAAGACATTACTAAGAGAAATGTATTGTCCAGTATTTCCAAGTTGTTTGACCCATTGGGGTATTTGTCTCCGGTTTTGATAACAGGTAAAGCATTTATGCAAAAGTTATGGATTAAAAAAGTAAAATGGGATGATAAACTGACAATTTCTCTTAGTGGTGAATTTTTAAGTTGGTATCAAGCGCTAACTGCTATTAACTCAATTCGTATTCCACGTTGGCTAGGTTTTATACCTGACGCTAAATATGAGATTTTTGGCTTTTGTGATGCTTCTCAAATGGCATACGCAGCATGCGTTTACTTAAAAACAACGTTTCAAAATAAAACTGAAATTCGTCTACTACAGGCTAAATCCAAAGTCTCCCCTATAAAGCCTATGCACTCAATCCCTAAATTAGAGCTTTGCTCGGCATTACTATTAGCAAGATTGACTGTCAAATTACTAAGAGCTTTGGATTTACCCTCTTCTGAAATTTTCCTTTTCACAGACTCGCAAGATGTTCTCTTTTGGTTACGAGAACATCCTTCCAAATGGTCGTCGGTTTTTATTAGAAACCGTTGTTCAAAAATTCATAATAAGGTTCCTGAAGCATTCTGGAGCCATGTCAGCACTCATGAAAACCCTGCAGACTGCGCTTCAAGAGGCATATCCCCAGAACAGCTGCAAAATTTTTCTTTGTGGTGGCAGGGAAATGACCGAATGAAGAAAAATTTTAACTTTGCTTCAGATAAAAATGCTTTTCAAAGAAAGTCCATAAATTTAGTTACTGCTCACGTGGTACACATTGAAAAAATCAAATATGATAAAGTTTGGGACCTAGTGTCTAAATATTCAGAGCTTCTTCGTTTATTGAGAGTGACTGCTTTAGTTTTTCGATTTCTGTCAAAGTTATTAATTAAAGTTAAGGCAAAAAACAGAAACAAATTTGAGAAAATAATATCAAAATTACCAATTTTTCAATTTTCTTGGTTCAATTTTTCGGAATCTAATAGTAATAAATTTGTTAATGTTTTTGAAATTAACAGAGCTAAACTTTTTTGGGTTTACACTACTCAGCTTGCTCACTTTAAAAATGAAGCGAATACTTTAAAAAATGGCTTCAATCTAATAAAATCTTCAGACATCTTAAAATTAGACCCTTTTCTAGTAGATAATCTTTTAAGAGTAGGGGGTCGAATTCATAATTCATTATTGTCTCATGAACAAAAACATCCCCTGATCATTCCTAAAAATTGTGCTCTTTCAAAATTACTAATTAGATACTATCATCAAAAAACTTTACATGGTGGTGTTACCCTCACACTAGCTACCCTTAGACAGGAGTTTTGGCTTATCAATGGCAGAAACTTAGTAAGAAGTTATATTTTTAAATGTCATGAATGCATAAGATACAAGGCTAATCTTGTTCAGCAAAAAATGGGTACTCTACCCCCAAGTAGAGTGCAGCGTCCCGAAAAACCCTTTCTAAATACAGGAATAGATTATGCGGGTCCCTATAAAATTTTAAGGTACAGAGGCAGGGGATCAGCTACTTACAAAGCTTACATCGGGATCTTTGTTTGTATGGCTACTAAAGCCATACATTTGGAATTGATAACAGGGTATTCTAGTGACGATTTCTTGGCGGCTTTCCGAAGATTTACTTCCACTCGTGGTCCGTGCACTGGTCTATTTAGTGATCAGGGAACTACATTCATTGGAGCTGATAAGGCCTTGAAAGAACTGTATATGGCCTCTTCAAGCCATATGCAGGAACTTCAGGCTAAGTTAACTTGCGAGGGTACAACCTGGTCTTTTAATCCTCCAGGTGCGCCACATTTTGGGGGTCTTTGGGAGGCCGCTGTGAAGTCGGTCAAACACCATCTTCGTAGAGTTTTAGGGGATCATACTTTAACCTTTGAGGAATTCTACACCTTACTCAAACAAATTGAGGCCTGTTTAAACTCTAGACCTTTGTTGCCTCTATCAGACATTCCTACTGATGGACAATTTTTATCACCATCTTTCTTGCTCACCCAATCCAATTCCTTTATCGTACCTGAACCTAGTTATTTGGGTAGTAAAATTCCCCCCATGGAAAGGTACAAGCAAGTTCAAAAACTGTTGCAGGAATGGTGGGAATCTTGGTCGAGGGAGTATCTCCAGAGTCTTCAAGAAAGACAAAAATGGAGACAAAATAAAAGAAATTTACTGATTGATGACATAGTCTTGGTCTCGAACGAGACCTTGCCTCCTTCAAGGTGGCCATTAGGTCGCGTGATCAAAATTTATGAAGGTTCAGATGAATTGACAAGGGCTGTTGAAATCAAGACAGCTGGTTCAATTTTGAAGCGCCCAGTTCATAAATTAGTTTTACTTGAAAAATCAGATAATGCTAATAATTCATAAAATATATTAAAAAATTATTAATTAATTTAATTGATTTTTTTTGTATTAGAAAGTTTAAATGAGTACTTGTGCTCAATGTTTTGTAAATAAATGTTTTTTAAATTAATTTTTTAAACCAATTATTTGTATATAAATGTTTAAAGTAAAAAAAAAAAAATACAAAATAATATTTTTTATAACTTCTGTAAATAATTTTATTCTAATTACATTTTTATAATTTTTAAACTCTTTTTTTATATAATCTTTCAATTTTTTATTAGGATAAAAAATTAAGCCGGGAGAATGTTCCGTATCTATGTATATATTTGTAAATAGGTTAGTGTTAGTATATATGTTGTAAGAGAAGGGAGAGAACTCGATGGCTCGCGCCTTCAGTGCCTGCTTGGCTTGGATTGACATAACACGTCAAATAAATCTTATTGTTAAATACCAATTGAAAGTGTGGTTTTCTTAACCCTTATCCAAGTCATCCTTCACCCTTATTGTCTCACAACCAGTGCATTATTTAACAATATTAAAAAACCGAAAATTCATTATTACCCCTATTTTTACCCCTTTTGGAGGAGTTGTACGTAAATACTGTTATATAAATTGAAAAAATCAATCATTTTTACCCTAGAAAACTTTATAAAATAAAAAAAAAAGGTTTAGTAACATTCTGGTAATAAAAAGTCCAGCTATGTACGATTGGTGCGAAATATGACATTCATATCGTTTCCATTTATTTTTCATATTAATATGGACCTAATATGATATCCATATAGCATCAGTATCATTTCCATAATTTTTTCATATTAGTATGGCCCTAATACGATGACCATATGGCATCCATATTATTTCCATATGGCATCCATATCGTTTCCATATTTTTTTCATATTAATATAGCCCTAATATAATGCCCATATGGCATCCATATCGTTTCCATATTTTTTCATATTGATATGGCCCTAATATGATGTCCATATGGCATCCATATTGTTTCCATATTGTTTCCATATTTTTTTCATATTTATTTCATATCAGTATGGCCCTCTTATGACATCCATATTGTTTCCGTATTGTTTCCATATTTTTTCATATTAATATGACATCCATATTATTTCCATAATTTTTTTTTCGTATTTTTTTCATATCCATATCATATTAATATGGATTTCATATCATATTGATATGAAATCCAAATATGATCCTTTTTTTTGTTGATATAAATATGAGTGTCATAATATGGATGCCATATTTATATGGAAAAAAAATTGCCATAATATGGATTCGATATATGAAAAAACTAGCAAAAGTTGGAGGGGGGGGCTCCGCCCCCCCCCCTGTGTCACATTTCCTTCTGTTTGTGTTGCTTCAAAAAATCATTTTTCATTGCAAATTTATAATTATGCAAACACATTCAGATTTTTCGAATGAGACTCAGTCCCTCCTGTTCACATTTACTTCAATACTTTTCTGTTGCTTAAAAAAATCATGTTTCTCTACAAATTTATAATTATGCAAACACATTCAAACTATTCAGAGCAGCGTAGGTGAAACATTAATGAAAAATTATAGGTTCTGATTGATTCTCTAGTTATAATAGAGAAAATAAAAAAATTTAACTTAGTACGTATAAATTAGTTCCAAATTAAGTAATACCAATTGTGACAGTAAAATTTAATCATATTTTTTAGGTATTTCACTTTTTAAGCAAATTTACAAAAAATTTTATATATCCTAAAAATAGTAAAAAACTATAGCCTATGTTATCCGAATACTTTTATTCTTTATTATGACACTGGTTTCATATCAAGTGGGTCGGCGGTTCTTGAGTCATTAGGGTACAGACAGACAAATAAATTTTCAAATATATATAGTATAGCATAGGTGAGATCTATTATCTATCCCCTGATCTATTCCCGGTGTTGTTGTTATTGATTTTTTATTATTATCATGTTGTTATTGTCCAAAATATATATCAATGCCAAAAAAAATTAAAGCCTTGAAGCTAAAATTTTTTTTCTTAATATAGACCTTTTACCAGTTCAAATGTGACCAATAAGATAAAATTTGTAGTAAATTCAAAGGAATGGCGTAATTTTGAAAATGGGCCAAATCAGGCTATTTTTGGACCTTTAATCAGACATATTTCGTGATTTTTTTATCACCCCAAACTATACCCTAAAATTTGAGTTGAATATATATAATACTAGCTGCCTCCGGCTCGCTTCGCTCGCCCCGGCAGCCACCATGGGGGCTGCGCCCCCCTGGACCCCCTGCGGCTTTATTTTTCCAATAATATGTTGTGTTAGGTTACTCAATATTTTGTAAAATTACCTTTTTTTACCCGAAGTATTATCTAAAATTTACTGAATCATAAAAATTTCTGGCTTATGAACCCAGACAGATAATTAGTGATCAGCAATACAAAGCTTAGCTACCCTTCCATAGGATCCACAAGTAGTCGTTGTTTCCCTCGAATTCTAGGGTTCTGTCTGATAATAGCTGTTCAAGCTTTTTTTAGTTACTATATTCAGTTACTACATCAGTGGCTGATAAAAATAAGAAATATATATAATATAAGTCCTAAACTTTTATAATTATCGAAAAACTATTGTAACTTTTGAAAGATCGAACCGATTATCTTGAAAATTCAGATGGATACGTAAAAAATATACCTGAATCGAATGAAATTCTTTTTGATAAAAAAATTTTTCCTTGGTTTTCAGTTTTTTTGTTTTTTTTTTTAAATTTGATAAAAATTTTTTTTTTGGAAATCCAGTTTTTTCAAAATAAAAATTTTGCCGTAATCAATCGAAATAAAACCTAGCTTATGTTTTGACCCGTAATTTTTGCCGTGTTTTTCCGTAAACTCAATTTCTGTAGCTTTTATTGTGTTCTCGTTTATCACCTTTTGACATACAAACATACATAAGTAAAGATTTATATATATAGGATGTAAATTTAAAATCCAAATTTTATGCTAAAAAATATATGTAACTCTGGAAACATCAAACCGATTTGCTTGAAAATTTAGGTGGACACGTAAAAAACAATTCTTAATCATAAAAAAACTTTTCTGATTACAAAAAAATTCCAAGTTTTTAAGTTAATTACGATTTTTTTGAAAATTTACGAAAACATAAAGAATGATCACTTTTTTGAAAAAACGTTTTTTTGGCGACAAAAATTTTCTTTCGCATTAATCCAAATCCTGTATAGCCTATGACACTCCTGCAATTTTTCCGCGTTTTTTGCCGGAAACCGCCCCTTTCTAGCTACTGTCGTCTAGGCGTGATTATCAAACTAAAAAAATTCTCTATCGGCATATATATATATATAGATATAGATATAGATATAGATATAGATATAGATATAGATATAGATATAGATATAGATATAGAATATAGAATAGATATAGATATAGATATAGATATAGATATAGATATAGATATAGATATAGATATAGATATAGATATAGATATAGATATAGATATAAATAGATATAGATATATAGGATAAGATATAGGATAGGAAGGATTGGATTGGATATAAATTTGAAATCCAAATTTTTTGCTAAAAAATATATGTAACTCTGGAAACATCTAACCGATTTGCTTGAAAATTTAGGTGGACACGTAAAAAACAATTCTAAATCATATAAAAACTAAAAAAATTATCTATCGGCATATATATATGTTACGGGTAGAATCCGATCTCTGGATAATCCTAGGTCTATCCGGATAAACCTAGGACTATCCAAGCGGAGTTGGATAAAGTCCGATTCTTGATTTTTTTCATCTTTTTTGTTCAACTTTATCCGGCACCGCTTGGATAGTCCTAGGATTATCCAAGAAGCTTGGATAAAGTCCGATTCGTAAAAAATGTGAACAAAAGAAAAAAATTATTTCACCGTATTATTTTTTTATTTTATTTGTCATAATTTTATACTCAAATAATTTTTTGATTTAGTCAAATTAAATAATTCTATAAAGCAACTTTATTTTGAGAAACTCAATTTCAGAAAAATGAACTTCAAACTCTCCAGCCTATGAACGTGACAACGAAAAATATTTGTAAAAACTGTGTTAATAACATTTCATACGAAATTTGTTCAAAAGAGTTTAGTATAAGTGATAATAGAAAAAGTGTAAAACGTGCATTAGATAATCAAGATTCAAAAATGATCAAAAGATCAAATTCTAAGTTTCTAAATTGCAAAGTTGGAGATACAGTCAGAGTGGGTATTCCTGATGTAGACAGAGGTCGCGGAGATTTTAGAAACATATTCATGGCAATAATAGAAATCAACGATAACGGATTGTATAAATTAGCTAATTATCATGGAACAATAGAAGAAAAATTTTCGCGGAATCAATTTACACCTACGAATGCAAACCACATAGATGAAGAAAACTTTACGCCAACTTGCAATAATGGCATCTAAATTTGGTGGTCAAGGCTTTCAAAGGTGTAACTGCAAACAAGGTTGCAAAACTAATAAATGCAAGTGCAAATCAAATGGACTCAAATGTAACTCAAAATGTCACAGCAGTTTGTCTTGTATAAATAAATAAAAATAAATTTATATATTGTAGCTAAAATATTGTATTTTGTATTTTTTTTATATTTAATTTGACTAACTCAAAAAATTATTTGAGTATAAAATTATGACAAATAAAATAAAAAAATAATACGGTGAAATAATTTTTTTCTTTTGTTCACATTTTTTACGAATCGGACTTTATCCAAGCTTCTTGGATAATCCTAGGACTATCCAAGCGGTGCCGGATAAAGTTGAACAAAAAAGATGAAAAAATCAAGAATCGGACTTTATCCAACTCCGCTTGGATAGTCCTAGGTTTATCCGGATAGACCTAGGACTATCCAGAGATCGGACTCTAACCGTAACATATATATAGATAGATATAGATATTGATATAGTAAAAATTTTTAAAATATTTTATAAAATTTTAAAGATACCTCCGTTTTGAATAAAAATTTCAGAGAATACGTAAAAATTAGTGCTGAATTGAATACTATGAAGTGCGATACCAAAATTTTTCGATAGTATCGAGATATTTCAATTTTTGATAAAATTTTTAAAAAATGTTATCAAGTTCAAAAATACTAAAAATTAAATATCTCAAAAACTACGATAGCTAATCAGAAAATATAGGGCCTATGTCACCGGCATTTTTTTTTCTTCATTTTGACGCCGGTTTCATGCCAATCGGTTCGTTGGTTCTTGAGTCATTAGGGTATATATAGTATTATATATAGTATTTAATATATATAGTATTAAGATATGGAATATGGATATAGAAAAAAAAATCCATTTTTGTCATATTTGCCTAACTCTGCTTTCATTATTTTTTTTAATCTTTTTTTTTAACTATAATTTTTTCTAAAAAACTTTTTTTTTTAACTATTTTTCTCTTGGATAAAAACAGTAACTTTGTACATCACCATAAAATAATAAATTTTTCAATAAATAAATGACCACTGAAAAAAACTTGTAATGGCGGCCTCAAAAGAAGACGCAGGTAAAACTGCGCACATGTTTTTATAAAAGACATCACTTGATTTTTATAACTTCAAAATTTTTCTTCACAATTTTATTTATTTTTTTTTTAATTATTAAAAATTATTAATGAGATAACTTATAAATTTTCTTGATTCACTAAATGAGGCTCTCCTAAATAAAATATCTTATGCTGCCATGCGGTCGATGATAACTTATTATGGTCACTGAATTTATTTTTCTTTTTATATTAATCTAAAAGGAAATGATGGACCAGAATATTGGATATGAGTAGTGGACTGTATTTTTATTATTGGAAAATGGGATATGGTTTTGTAAAATAAATAACTTTATGTATAAAAAGTAACTCGTAACTTTTGTAGCCCAAAATAACTCAATTTATTATTGAAATTGTGTACTAATACTTTAACAGTTGTCCTAAGACTGTGGGCGCTGTGCACCGCTTCCCAAGGGACGCGCTTACACTCTCCATGCAAACGCGCACGCATACTACCAAACATACATAATTATTTTATTATTATTATTTTAATATAGTATATTATTTAACAGAATTACTTGGGTTATTTTTGAGTAATAGCTTTATAAACCTTGATGTCAAAATAGATATTCTTTTAAAAATTCTATGATTGGGACTTTAATTCATCATATTTCACAATTATAAAAAATGCTAATTCTTAGAACTAATTTAAAAAGGTTGAAAACTTGGAGCTT
The DNA here is from genome assembly GCA_022575985.1 of Anagrus nilaparvatae. Taxonomy (NCBI): domain Eukaryota; kingdom Metazoa; phylum Arthropoda; class Insecta; order Hymenoptera; family Mymaridae; genus Anagrus; species Anagrus nilaparvatae. The sequence continues at coordinate 17,678,689 of JAKSXM010000147.1, read as the reverse complement.
ATATAAAATTTTTAAGACCATTAAAACTCACATAAAAAGTCGCCAATTTTATCTGAGAAACAAGTGCGGTTAACAGGGCTTAATATTCGATACTCATACCATAAAACAAGACCAACTAGAAGTATTTTGGATAATTTCGTGTTCTGAATGTATTGTACTCTCTTTGAAAGTCAAAATTTAGTTCCTTGAAGGTATATTACATTGAATCTTATTCTTTAATTGCAAAAGTATAATAGAATAAGTTCAATCACTTTATTTAAAAAAGAGAAAATAAAAATAAATACTTGTCGACTTTTTCAGTATTATCCTATTAGAAATAGTATTTATCCTTTATAATTACCCCTTATATTCCAATTAGAGTTTATATTTATAATACTTTCTTACCATATATTTAAAAAATGTGTATTATTAAACAAGCTTAGATCAATTGAAATATTTGAAAAAAACTTAAATATCTTAAATATCTCAAAAAAACTTTTAAAATGGAGTAAATTTGGATGTTTCCAGGGTCCTCTAAAAATTTACAGCAACTTATTCAGATTAACAGATCTAAAAAATCAGCTATAGTAAAAATAAACCTTCCCCCTATTGGATTCTTTATTCGAACCCCTCTCCTGCAATTTGACTACATATTATATATTCAGAAGAATTAGTTTCAGTTCTGAAAACATAGACGATTTTTTTAAAATAATTAATTTATAATAGCCCAGGTAAGCTTTTTAAAACAAAACGCAGTAATAATTCCAAAAATCTTAATTTTTTTATAGCACGTTAAATCTACGAAAACTTTGTCAATATTCTGTGTGATTTTATGAGTTTCAATGATAAAGGATAAGTTCTAAATTTTGAAAAAAATTATAATTCGCTTTCTTTTCATTATTGTTTTATCAAATATGATAATTAAAAGCCTGAGTCCAATTTTTATCCAAAAGTTTAACTATTTTTTGATTTCTTTTTGAGTAATTACATAATTCATTGCACTCCTGGGCATAAAACTTGTGCGTAAGACTTTTCACGGAATTTTATGCACTCTTTGTACACCTAGGTAGGCAAAAAATATCTTGAAAACCATGGTTAAAAAACTTGAGACACTAGCGTTAAAATTTCTCGCCCTTGATACTTAATATATTATTTAAATCAAAATTTATGTTTCTAAAAATATATCTTTATGTAAATACGTCTCGATTTTCAGAATCTTATGTCAAATTACGAGAAAATCAACCGGAATCTCAATATTCCAGGGCTAAGTTGTTCACTAAAAAAACTTTTTTTAATTTAAAAATGGCAGTTAAAAGTTTACGAAAAAATTACTATCAATAAATAAATTTTTTGCAATTTTCATTCTGTTATTTTAAAAAAATGCACGCAAAATAATGTCTAAAATACGCAGGAGTTTGAAATTAGATTATTTCGCATTAAAGACACCTTTTTTGTGTTATTTCCAATACTGATAAGCAACGTGTCAATTTTTTTTATTGGCCAACCTTGACCTGAAGTATTGATTTTCTGTTTGATTTTTTTGATATTAGATTATGAAAATGTAGATATTTTTACAAAGAGATACATTTTTAGAAATTATGTGTGCAAAAACAAATTTGAAAACAAAACGACACTTACTTAAGCTCTTGACTTTTAATTTGAATTCTTTTAATGAATAAAAAAATATATTGCGTGTTATTTTAAATTTTGTGATATTTCATCGATGCAAAGCTTATACAAAATCTTATTTCGCAGCTCACATTTATGAGGTTTTTCACCAGTGTGAATCAAAAATATAAAATTATAATATTTCAAGAATTTAACGATTAATAATTGAACCACAATGTTTTTTTAAAAATAATAAAAATTTATTTTCTTCAACGTTTCCTTTTTACAAAAATGTTAGTAATGAACTAAATAATATGTTAAAACAAATACAAGTGTTACCTATAAATTATGTTAATTGTAAATTTGATAATATGATTAAATTAGGAAAGGACAAATATAAAAAAGAGGAAATTTCAAATATTGTTTATAAAATTAAGATTGTGAAAGTACATATATAAGTCAAAGTGGAAGAAAACTTCAAATTAGAGTATATGAACATAAAAAAGATGTAAAAAAATGTAAAACAAAATCAGCATTGCATAAGCATATGTTAGATAATAATTATAAGTCAATAGATTTTGATAACGTTAAAATCATAGATAGAGAAAGGAATAAATCAAAAAGATTATTTTCTGAAATGTTCAATATAGAATTTTTTGAAAATACTATGGATAGAATGAATGATTGTAATGGTTTACAATACATATTTAAAAGTTCTATTGATAACATTAAAAAATATGTTGAACATTTTAGCGGTAGTTCACTTTTCATCGCAGGCTACGGGTGACGATGGTATACCTCAAAAAGTAATAGCTCATTACCTACACTTGGCCCCTTCCTTGTCAAACTCTTCAATGAGTCTCTGTTTAAATACATTTTTCCACTTAGCTGGAAAAAATCATTACTAGTGGCAATTAAGAAAACTCGTATTCCTTCATCATGCTCTGATTTTAGGCCAGTAGCTCTGCTCTGCTTTCTGTCTAAGGTCTTAGAAAAACTGGCACATGATCAAATTACTGCATTCTTAACAAGTAACAGCTTACTTGAACCATTACAGACTGGTTATAGACAGCACAATAGTACAGAAACAGCACTACTAAAATTTACTGACGATATACAACAAGGAATGAACAATAGACAGATAACATTATTCTACAATTTGACTTCAGCAAGGCGTTTGATACGATTCTGCCCTCAAAATTGTTACCAAGGTTGATGAAAATGGGATTCTCCAGGATGTCACTATTATGGATCAAATTCTACTTAGAAAGTAGAACTTTACAAGTTATCTCTAAAACATCTCCTTCTGATCCACTAAGTGTTAATCTTGGGATTCCCCAGGGCTCGGTACTCGGACCTTTGCTGTTTTGTCTATATATTAATGATGTAAAATTACACTTACCATCTAATGTACGACACATACTTTACGCAGATGATTTACAAGTCTACTGTCAAGTATCACCTGAAAATGTAATGGAGGCCACAGCTTTATTATCTGAAACAGCTCGTAACATCTCTGCTTGGGCTGACGGTATTTCCCTTCGGCTCAATCATAGAAAAACGAAAGCTATATATTTTGGCACGAGTACCTTTGTCAATCGCTTTAACAGCTTAAATTTATCGGGAATAGACTTAGGAAATGGCATCATCACTCCTTTTGTAGATGAGGTGACTAGTCTAGGTGTTGTACTTGACAGAAGACTAAACTGGTACAGTCACGTTACAACAATTGAGAAAAAAGTAAACCGTGTTCTATACACTCTTAGATTTATCCTACACTGCCCTACAGAGACATTACGCACGCGACTAGTACAGGTATTAATTATACGTCATTTAATTATTGTTCAGTTGTTTACTTAAATGCAAACAACACACTAAAAATGAGATTACAAAGACTATGCAATTCTGGACTAAGGTATATTTACGGTATACACAAAGATGAATATCTAACCCCTTTTAGGCGTAAGTTGGGATGGTTATGCACTGGTTCACGCAGGCATTACTTTTTAGCCATAATAATTTATAAAATCCTGCGGTTACATTAACCCTCATATCTGAGCGAATCTTTTACTAAGTACATTCCTAAAGAGAATGCAAGGGGTTCACTCTGCGTTCAAAAGAAATCACCATACCTAATATCAAAAATTGTGGGACAAACATCTTTCGGTACAGAGGCGCTAGACTTTGGAACTCCTTACCTGCAGAAATTCGGTTTCTACATTCACTTAATTCATTTAAAACTGCTATGTACAAATACCTCCTTGTAAGTTTTTTTTTTGTTAATTTTTATTTTCTGTAATTCGTAGTCTCTAATCAACGACTATTTTATCGCAATAGTCAATAAATCAAATTTTTATTTTAAACTCAAAATTACCAATTTTCAAATTGCTGCTCAAAATGTATCTTTTATAAAAATAAGTTTTATAGGTCTGATATTATATAGAATAAAAGTTGTAATTGTTTCAAGTTTTCAAAAATTTTTTACTCGTCTATTTAGTTTCAAAATATAATTCCACAAAGATGGTGAAAATATCTGATTTTTTTTTAAACACCTTTAATTGAGAATCTGTCTTTAAATTATCATTTGTACTAACATTAAAATAGGAACAAACAAAATATGTTTCAAAATTTAGAATTCATGCAAAATTTTTGAAAACTATTTTTATTGAAAATTTCAATTTCAACAACAAATTAAAAATTGCACTGTAAAAATTTTTTGTGATTTAAAAAAAATTTACATAGTATAAGTTTTGTAAAAATATAAAGCGCTTGTAAAATCACAAACGTTATTGAAAAATACAATTTTTTTGTGATTTCTTATAGATTTTGTAAACTTACAAAACATTACTCAAATTAAAAAAAGTTTTTTTTAATAAATTTAGAATTCTTTTGCAAAGAGAACTTTTCCCAAGGAGGTCAATAGGGTCAATTTAACCCCCCCCCCCCACAAAAAAAAACATAAAAAAAATTAATTTTTAATATTAAAGCTATAATCATTTTAAAGAATGAATAGTTTAATATTTGGATAAACATTCATTTTTTTCATATTTATAGCAATAAATTATATGGTAATTTTTTTTTCGAATATTAATTGCGATCAATAATTTGATTATAAATTGCCAAATAATATAGAAATGACTAATCCACTGGTTTTGTTATGGCTCCATTTCTTATCTCTATTATTTTTTCTATACGTAAGAAGAAAAGATTGACCAAAAGAATAAAATATTATCGATATATACTTTGGTGAAATAAAAACAAAACACTCAGGTTGCAAAGCAAATTCTATATTAAGATTAAATTTTAATAATAAAATGATGTAATCATCATGCAAAAAGAAATGAGAAATGAAATTCCCGCTTTTAGTTCTTTTCAAAACATCATCAAGAATCACCAAAAATTATAAAATTGAATCTAGTGTTTTGCTTGTGTAAGTTAAGAGTTATATTTTCGAGAGTGTTATTAAAAGAAAAGTGTTTAAAGAAATTTATTAAAGGTATGTTTACATATAATTATTTTATTTTATAATACAAAGTATTAAGTACCGTATATTATTATATGAATATTATTTTTAAAAAATTAAGAAAGAAAGTTTTCTCATCTTCAAAACTGTATTTCATACTTATATAATGTTAAATAAAAATACGGGATGAAGTACTTTACTACCGCAAGTTCAATACACGAACATGTGTTAAAAAATTATGTACATTATATAATTAAGTTCATACAATTTCTTTTTATATTTACATTTATATTTGTAAATATTGTAAAAAATGTTAGGAAAAAAGCGATGCAAAAAAGTATAATTTTGGTTCTTTTTGATCATGAATGACAAGGTACCCACGTCAGATTTCGGAAAAGGAATAAATTCATTTCTTATACCCGCAGAATATCGGGAAATTTTTCAAAAATTTTTTTTTTTTTTAATTTTAATGCAGTGAAAGGGGCATCCAGATTTTGGTTTTGGACCATACCAGAAACCAACTTTTTATTCCTTGGTAGATAAAATAAATTGAAAAAATTATAAAACTCTATTTTTATGGTTACACATACAGCACAATTTTTTGATCTCACGAAAAAACATTTACCATGATATATATATCCTTTTTGATATTGATTGTTCTCAACTCTAGAAAAATTGCATTAAAATATAAAAAAAATTTTGTTTGGAAATTTTTTTCTTTTTTTTTTTTTTTGTTCTTTTTTTGTTAAAAATTGATTTAAAATTATAAAAAAAAATTTTTTTAAGTTGATATTTTGCGGGTACTAGTAGAAGCTCGGCAGGAAGGGGTGGGGTACTTTTTTTGTTAAAGATCGAATTAAAATTAACTAGAAAATACAATTTTTTTTTGAAAAATTTTTTTAAGTGTTGATATTCCACGGGTACTAGTAGAAATCTGGCGCGGTTACCTTGACGTTAATAAATTATTGCTCGTCAGTAGAAAATCATTTATATTTTCTTGGAATATTAATTGCTGTTTTTTTTATCTGCGTCTTTAATTTTATCTATTATCTATTATATTATTTTTAGTACTTGGGCTCGCATTAAATTTTTTTTTTTTTAATTTGTAGTGAAGTATTCCAAATTAAAACTATCAAGATGTTCAATTGCTTATTTTGTTCTTATACTTGCACGGACTTAAAAATACATTTAGATCATCATAAATTTCACGGCAGCATTACAAAAAAATTATTTTGTGGGTATAATAATTGCAGAAAGAATTTTAATAATGTACGCCTATTAAGAACGCACCTTAATGTAATGCACCAGAAGTTTGCAAAGAAGGTCACAAATGTACAAAATTTAAGTTGCATCAATCAAGATGGACAATATATTTGTAATAGTGATACCTCCAAGGCAATATTTGAAAATTATTCTGAATTTCTAAAACACATTAAAGATCATATAAAAAAAGGTTCAAAAATGAAATGCTTTTATTTAAATTGTCAGAAAGCTTACGATTATATAAATTCTTATGGTAGTCATTTATCTAAGTACCACAAAGTAACTGATTCTTCGGTAATAGAAAATCCTGAAAATTTTGAAGACGCTATGCATGAAACACAGGATCTCGAGGACATCGGTATGGAAACAGAAAGTAATTTAACATTCGGAGAAGATATGTCTGCTAAAATCTATAAATATTTTTTAAATTTAGCAAATTTTTACTTGAAATTAGAATGTGAATATTTGATACCCGTGTCCACTATAAATAATCTTATTAAAGATATCGAAAACATTCATAGTCAGGGACGAGAAATTGATTTATTTTATATTGAACAAAAATTAGAGACTACCAGCGCTTCTAATAAACATAAGAAAGAAATACTTGAACATTTTAAAAAAAACGATACGTTTTTGAATCAGAATGCGCATTTGAATACCGACTTTAAAAGAAACAAATTTTACACCTCGCAAAATAATTATGTTCGGCCTCTTAAAATTAAAATTTGAACAAACAAGAGTGGAATGGAAACTTTTTTTCATTATATACCTATTTTAAAAACCTTGAACGCTGTTTATAATGACAAATCTATAAAAGATTTCTTGTATCTCCCTGTAGAAAGTAACGAAGATATTTATTCAGATTATTATGATGGCCTAGTATTTAAACAAAATAATTTTTTTAAAAACAATCCTAAAGCTTTACATTTGATTTTATATCAAGATAGTTTTGAAGTAGTTAATCCGTTATCATTAGGTAAAAAAAAACACAAAATATTAGCCATATACATGAGCTTAGGTAACTTAGCCCCAGAAATCCGAACACATATTAACTCTATCCAATTAGTGGCATTAGTAAGAGAAAAATGGTTTAATCACGAAGCTGTTTACGGAAGATTAGTTCAAGATCTAAAGCATTTAGAATCTAAAGGAGTGGAAATCAGTCCAAATAATTTTAGAAAAGGTGGTTTAGTTTTTATCGCTGGGGACAATCTTGGTAGTCATGCTCTGGGAGGTTTTCAGGAAAATTTTAGTAGAGCGTTCTATTTTTGTAGATTTTGTCCAATTGAGAGAAAACATTTTTTTGAAGACACCGAAAAAGCAATAATACCCAAAAGTACACAAAATTTAAACAAAAATAAACAACAAAAAATTTTGAAAAAACCTATAACAAAAAAAAAAAGTTTATTACAGAAAAACAGAAAAAATAAAAAAATTTTAAATGAATTAAAATCAAAAAAACCTTTCATACCAAACGTATTTAATTTTCGAAATATTGAATCTTACAAAAAAGCTGTATTAGAAATTAAAACAAATAAGAAATTTACGAGTTATGAAGGCATTAAATTTAATTCTGTTTTTAACAAATTAGAAAGTTTTCACGTGTGTAATCCTGGCCTTCCACCTTGCCTGGCTCATGACTTTTTGGAGGGTGTAGTAGCTTATGATTTACTTCTTTTTTTAAATGATCTTATAAAAAAAGAATGGTTTACATTGCCTGAATTAAATTCTAAAATAGAAAAATTTTTATTTACATCTGATGATGGTATAAATAAACCAATAATAATAGAACCTAACAATGAAAGAATCATTGGAGGAGCTTATCAAATTTTTACGTTGCTGCGATTTATAACTTTGATGATTGGATTAAAAGTTAAAAATGCAGACAATTTAACTTGGCGATGTATCTTACTGATGCAAGAAATAAGTGAAATCATAATGGCACCATTTATTCATAAATCATATTTACCATACTTGCAGGAAGTAATTAACGAATATTTAAGCCTGAGAAAAGAATTGTTTAATATCGATTTACGTCCAAAACATCATTACTTCACACATTACGCTTATTTAATACACTTGTTTGGTCCTCTAAAAAGAGTTTGGACATTAAGGTTTGAAAGTAAACATACGTATTATAAAAGAGTCGTAAGAGCTATAAAAAATTTTAAAAATGTTACAAGTTCCTTAAGTTTTAAACATGAAAAGTTTCAACTGCTTTTACGACAAGGTTCGGATATTAGAAATAAAATTGAAATATATAATCAACAAGAATTCAACCCAGAAAATTATTTATGTTTGATAAGGGAAACAGTAAATAGCATTGATGACAACTTGACTCAATATGAATCATCAAAAATATCTGTGAAAGGAAAAGTTTATAAGAAAGGTGATTTCGTAATTACTGGCCAACTAGGATATGAATATGGTATTCAGTTAGAAAGAATAAATTAAATACTGATAGATAAACATGAACAAGATGTAAAATTTTTAGTTGAAAACGTTGTCACTACTTGTAATTCGCATTTACGAGTGTATGAAGCAATGACACAATTAATCAAAAAATATAAAATAGTATCTTTGAAAAATGTTTCTCATCCAGCTCTGTATAATTATACTTTTGGTACCAAAACTGTTATAAAATTATTATTAAACACCCGATTGTACTTTAAATTTAATTTAAAATTTTTGAAATTACTGTAATGTTTTAATTTCTAAACAATAAAGTTAATATGTAATTTAGCTATTATGAGAAATATATAAATTTTTGACAAAAATTTTTCGTTAAAATTAATTTTTAGGAAATTAAAAATAAATTAAAATAAAAATTAAAAATTAAAATATAAATTTTAACAACAAAAAGACAATGATCTTTAAAATTTAAGTATAGTCTAAAAAGGTATTTTACGTAAAACAACAATTATTTTTTTATGTGTAAAAATTCTAAGCTTAATGGATGAAAACGATATTAAAAAAGACTTGATTTTTAGGAAAAAATGGCTCTGTTCAAGGTTATGTCTGAAGATATGTCCACAAAAGTATTGGTTACCTGTTCCACGCTGTCAGAATTAATTTCCATCGGGGCTGAGGAATTAAAAATTTCTAACAAAGAAGATTACAAGGTAAAATTTTTAAACTTTCATTATATTTGTGTATATCAACATTAGTAATTATTTTATTTGCAGATAGTATTACCTGAAGATAAATCTGAAATTAGAAATGATCAGACACTGATGGCATATTCAAAACTGGATTCAACAAACATTCTTACATTAATGTTCATGAAAAAAAAAACCGAAAATTTTCCGAATATTAATGGTGGTTAGTTCATTTAAATAATATTACTTTATAAGTATTGTTCATTATGTATCTATTATTACTCTAAAAATTATATTATATTTTTTAATTCTTATTTAAAAAGCAATGAAACTGATAATGATTGTAAGCCACCGGAAAATTGTAATGGTGTTAACCTACCAAGTACATCTACCGAGAAATCATCCAATGCAAATGCTCCTACAGAACCAACTACTTTAATGACCACTACCTCGAGTAGTTTGCCATCACAATTTATATCCGGGACAATCCCATGGGACAAATTTCCAGAATCGTTAAAGACAGCTTGCTATGCACAAACAAAACCATCAATTGAAGATAAAAAAAGAATGGTTGATATTGTAGCAGTTCATCAACTAAATACTTTAAGAACTCCAAGTCTTTCACAGTCCAAGAAAATCGCTCAATCTCTTGCCAGTCAATTTCTTCAGACTTTTTCAGATGAAATGCAAGGGCAAAAATGGGGAAAAGGATGGGAGTCATTGTACACGCAAATATATACCAGAATTTCATATATAAAACTTTCTAAGAATAGTCCAAATACCCAGCAGCCTGAAACACAAACTTTTAAAAGAAAAAAAAATGAAAATGAATATGGGTGTGTGTCTCATGAGCCAGCTTTTGCTGCCGGAGAAGCGACAATAACATTAAACAATAAAAAAAATCTACTGCAATTGGAATTAAAAAAACCTAAACAAAATCAAAAAGCAATTCAGGAATGGTTTGAGGCAACTTATCCATTTCAAAGAGTGGATATCAAAACAAAAGACATCAGTAAAAGTTTTGAAGAATGGCCTATTCTTCGGCAAAATAAATTTTTTTATCAACATGCAGATTTGTTATTAGGAAAAAATTTAACAGAAATTTGTGATAAGCAATTATTACTGATGCTGAAAAAAATTCGATCATTTTTTAATGAGTATGCAGAAATACAGAGCAAAAAACAGATGCCCAATAAAAAAGAACTTTCTGAAAAAATTGAAAAAAATAGGGGTAATTCTGAAACAAATTTTGACCCATTTTTTTAAGAGAATTAATACCCGAAAATTGCTAAATCTGAAACTACTTGATTAAATCTCCTGATATTTGGCTGACTTATTATGTATCAAAAGACTATATATATATATATATCTTTAAAGCATTTGTTATATTTTATGAACAATTATCTAACGATATTAATTATTTTATTAGCATATGTGATAGGGGGGGCTCCGCCCCCCTGTGTCACATTTCTTTCTGTTTCTGTTGCTTTAAGGCTGCTTCCACACGGAGCACTTTAAACACAAAGTTATCTCAAACCTGTGTTTAAAATACATTGCGTAGTATATACATATATGTAATATAACTACAGATTTAACGCTAAGTTTGTGTTTAAAGCGCTCCGTGTGGAAGCAGTCTAAAAAATCATTTTTCACTGCAAATTTATAATTATGCCAACACATTCAAACTATTGCGTAGTGATTAGAGCAGCGTTATTATTACAGACAGACAGACAGACAAATAAATGTTCAAATATATATAGTTCTAGCATAGGTGAGAGGGGGGGGCTCCGCCCCCCCCCCCTGATCTATTCCCGGTGTTGTTGTTATTTATTTTTTATTATTATCATGTTGTTATTGTCCAAAATATTTATATCAATGCCAAAAAAAATTAACACCTTGAAATAAGCTAAAATTTTTTTCTTAATGTAGCCCTTTTACCAGTTCAAATATGACCAATAAGATAAAATTTGTAGTAAATTCAAAGAAAAGGCGTAATTTTGAAAATGGGCAAAATCAGGCTATTTTTGGACCTTTAAACAGACATATTTCGGGCCCATGAGGTTCTAGAGGACTAAAACTTTGGCTGAGGGACTTTTTTATCACCCCAAACTATACCCTAAAATTTGAGTTGAATATATATAATATATAGTAAAAAATTTTAACTCATATGAATATTTGCATTGCTTAAAGAACTGTAGTGCCAATAATTTGGCAGCGTTTTTCCTATATTTTAATTTTTAAAAAAATTTTAAATATCGTAGAAAATGTAATTAAAACTAATATTAACTTTTTTTAACGAAAAAAATTATATTATATCATTAATTTCTTGAATTTGTCTTATTTTTTATTATAATTATTTTTAAAAACCAAACATTATTTTAACTCCATCAATTTTTTTTTTTTTTAATTTTAAAGAAACGTACGTTTTAAAAATTTAACTAAGTACGCATAAATTACATTTTAATATAGAATATAAATTACATTATAATATACACAGACCCACAAATAAATGATTAAAAATACCATAAAAAATAAAAAAATGAAAAAAATTTTTTTACCAGCTTTAAAAATATTTTAAAAAATTTTAAAGATACCTCCGTTTTGAATAAAAATTTCAGAGAATACGTAAAAATTAGTGCTGAATCGAATACTGTGAAGTGCGTTTGCAAAATTTTTCGATAGTCTCGAGATATTTCAATTTTTGATAAAATTTTTAAAAAATGTTATTAAGTTCAAAAATACTAAAAATTAAATATCTCAAAAACTACGATAGCTAATCAGAAAATATAGGGCCTATATCACCCGCATTTTTTTTCTTCATTTTGACGCCGGTTTCATGCCAATCGGTTCGGTGGTTCTTGAGTCATTAGGGTACAAACAAACAAACAAACAAACAGACAAATAAATTTTCATATATATATTTAGTATTAAGATATAGTATTCAGATATGTACATATAGATGGTTCTAGAATTGACTGAATAAAATAATACCATTTGCGACATTCAAATTTTATCAAATTTTTCAGATATTTCACTTAATAACCAAATTTTCAGAGAATTAAATTTTTTTTTAAAAATAGTAAAAATTTTTTTATTTTAACTTTATGTTGACACTGCAGTTTCATTGGTTTGAGCCTCATGATAAAACACATAGACAAATACAGTGGAACTTTGATGATTCGAACTTTGATAATTCGAAATCGTCGATAATTCGAAGTTTTGCCTTTGCCGCATGAATTTTGTATGATCACGCATGTAAAATTTCGTTTATAATTCGAACAAATTCTTTGATAATTCGAAATTTTTGAAGCAATTTGGCAAGAAATTTTTTTTTTTATAATCTAAAGTTTTTATTTTTAAATAGTATTAGAGTAAAGAATGAAAGGATTTTAATAGTGAGGGATTATATACTAAGAAATAAATGCACACTAAATAGATTATTATTTTTTTCTTTTTGTAGGTGGGCCTTATAAAACTAATTTTTAAAAGAAAAGTATTGTACGATAATCACGTTAATAATTTTTCTATTTAATCTTTTAAAATTTTAGTAAATATGATTTATTTTTTTATTATTTTAATATTTATTTATTTATTTAGTAAACGTACACGAAAACCTGCACATATTCAATTTATGGGACCCCCCTTATTAGTCTAAACTTAAGTTAATCTTATAAAAAGAAGATTTTTTGTTTTTTTATCATTTTTAGCTATTTGACAAAAATTTTTGATAATTCGAAGTCTTTGATAATTCGAAGTTTTCATCTTGCCGCATGAACTTCGAATTATCAAAGTTCCACTGTAGATAAATTATTAAAAATATTATTATAATAATATTATATATATATATTCATAATAATATTGTTTTAAAGATAATAATATTTATGTAAGTATTATTAATTATATAATTTAAATATTTTTAAAATTTTGTATAGCTTGTTTTTGGAGAAAAAAACAATGTCTCTTAAGAAAATAAATTTTTTTAAAAGGCATACAATGTGAATTATTTATAAAACCTTAATAAAAGGTTTTGGTAATTCAAATACAAAATTTTGGTTAATGGATAAAATTTAAGTTATATAATATTAAATAATTTTTATGAATATAGAATAAATTAATTTTTTTTTATGTAATTTGTATGAATATTTACTTTCGTTATATCCAGAAAAGTCAATTGAACAAGTTTTAATACGTATTACTTAACTTTTATCAATTTTCTTCTAAAATTTTATATTATAATTACCAGAATTTTTAGTAAAATTATATATTTTTATATGATAAATTAACAAAACTTTTTTTGTAATATTACAAAAAGTTTGTAAATTAGATGACTACTTTTGTAAAAATACAAATAAATAATTGTAATTTTATAAAATAGTAGTTTAGTAAACTTACAAAGCACTTTTGTGATATCACAAAAAGTTTTTGTATTAAAATTACATAGCAACTTTTGTAAAAATACAAAGAAATGATATTGTTTTTACAAAATCGTGACTTTGTAAATTCACAAAACATTCTTTGTGATATTACAAAAAATTGTTATATTAAAATCACATAACTACTTTTGTGAAATTACAAAGATATGTTTGTGATTTTACAAATCTATTGTTTTGTAACTTTTACAAAACTTTTGCTCATGAAATTTATTTCCATTACATTTTTTGTGATTTCACAATAAAAAATTTTTACAGTGTGGGCTTTTTGAGGTGAAAATAGGTATTCGATTAATTGTCTATAGGAATAAGAGAATCGGTCAAAAAAATTTTGAGTTACAGAGAATGAAAGGTAGTAATATTAAAAAAAAAAATTAGATCAACCGCAGAAGTGTTTTGTAGAAATACAATGTGACAGATGTAACAGGATTAAATTCTATAATTTTTTATAAAATTTCGCGTGGATTCACACAACAAAAATTATTAACTTTTGTTAATTCTGATGAGTTTAATTAATTTTATAATATTTTACTAAATTGATTACAAGAATTTCTGTATATTCTTTTAAAAGTATACTTACAGTTGATTTTGTTGAAATAAAAATATGAACTTTTGAATTTAATTTGAAATTTATTTAAGAATAAAATAGTTTTTACAAAAAAATTTTAGAATTTAATTTTAAGAATTTAATTTTAAGAATTTAAATTGGAGAAAAAGGCCTAACTGACCAAAAACAGCGAATTAGCTTTAAAAGGCTAATTAAAAATTGAGACAAATTAGTTTTAACTAAACTAATTAAAAAAGTGAACTGACTGAGTTTTAAAATTATTAGTTTTAAATTTATTCTAATAATATTTAAAATTAGGGGTTTATTTATCCCAAAAAATTATTAGATAAAGATCATCAGGTGATAATTTTTATTTATTAAGTTATGGAATTGGCCCTATTTCGTAATTAATAAAAAATAATATGTCAATCAATATTGTTAAAAAAAAATATAGTTCACCTAGTTCTCTAATATTAATTAAAAATAATAGTATATTAAGTATCAAGGGCGTAAAAGTTTCGGCACTAGCGTGAGCACTAGCACGAGTGCTCGGCGAAGCCGGGCACGAGTGATATGTGTTCACGCTCTTGTCTTAAGTATTTCGCCCATGGTGCTTACACTATTTTTTGCCCACATAGGCGTAGAACGAGTTCAGAAAATTCTTTACACGCGAGTTTTACGCCCGGGAGGGCAAAAAAATTATTATAGCTAACAAAAATGCAAGATTCTAAGAATTAAGAGTTTAAAAAATTTTTGATTAAATTGATAAATTTTGAAATAAACAATAATTGATAAAATTTAAAATAACAATTTTTGATTGACTTAAAAAAAAATAAACTATTTTATATTGATAAGACTTAAAATTTTAGAAGAAAGAGAGAGAGAGAATAATAAAAAAAATTTATACGGTATTATTCCGTAACACAGGGTTATTTAGAAAATTACCTAAAAAGCATATTAATATGGATAATTTTTATAGGGACGGGGTTATAAAAACATGAAAATTAAGGGTTGCGGGGGGTGAAATGATGCTTAGTATGAATTAATAAGATATAGAATAATTTTAAAAATACTTATAGGGTAGATTCACCAGTAAATGATCAATGAATCAAGAACTTTACTATAGTAAACATGATGCGTGCATTTAGGTTTATTTACACAAACCGGTTATGAGATAATTTATAAAATTTTCGAAAAATCAAGCCCTGCAATTTTAGACCTAGAAGGTTCGTTAGAATAAATGGAGGTTATTTTGGTATGGTTTATAGTTTTTAAAATATTAAAGTCATTGTGGTTTTTAATATATTAAAGTCATCCAT
The DNA here is from genome assembly GCA_022575985.1 of Anagrus nilaparvatae. Classification (NCBI taxonomy): domain Eukaryota; kingdom Metazoa; phylum Arthropoda; class Insecta; order Hymenoptera; family Mymaridae; genus Anagrus; species Anagrus nilaparvatae. Next base: position 17,662,982 of record JAKSXM010000147.1, on the reverse strand, counting down.
AACTATAGATCCTAATCTCATACTCAAATGTTACAGTCTCCCCTTGTAAGAGAAAGCAAATTAGAGAAATTTGCGTCTTATTTATACTTTCATATCAAACTCAATGCAATCAAAGCTTTCCACAAAATTAAAAAATTAAAAAATATAATAAAAAAAACCACAAATTTTTAAAAATTATTTCAATTTTTTCCCTATTATGGTCAAAATTTGGGGAGTGAGGACATTTTATATGTATAATAACCTGTGTTAAGTTTCAGCCCAATCGGAAGACCCCGTCTGGAAATCCACGTACATTTTACATGGAATCAGTCTGGTATGATATATTTTCTTTATTATAAATAATTAACATAAAAATCATATAAATTTATGAAAGAAAGTATTTTTTAGTTTTATAAGGCATGTGGAAGACACGCGAAATATCACATACAACAATTTATATCTTTTTCATTTATTTGCCCTCTTGGTATTCTGAGATATTCTCTTATTGATAGAGATATTCTTAGAGATATTCTCTATATTCCTCTGAGATATTCTCTTCATATTCATTAAAAAAAAGTGTTTTTTCAAAAAAAAGCAGATACAATTTTAGAGTGTGAATTTTCATTAGTTATTGTAACGTTGTTACAAACGCTAAAAAAATATTTATTTTAATTTAAATAAAATATTCAAATTTTATGAAAAACTGGTAGATTATATACGTTAAGGGAGACTTTTGGTAAATATGTACATTTTTCCAAGTGAAGATTGTGAAAAAATGGTTAGAGATTTTTAAGTAAACGTTTTTTTATTATTAAATATAAGTATTAAAATTTACAAAAAAAAAAATTTATGAAATAGTTAATGCGCAATCTCACCCCCCGTTTGTAAAAAACCTGTTTCGAGAAAAACGCGTTTAAAGTTTCAAAACAAGTTTTTGATACTTTTAATGAAATTTTTTTTTGTGTTTTGTCTTTTTCGTTTAGAACAACTCATAGCAAAAAAATCTAGACCATAAACATTAAAATCGGTCCTGTATTTTTGCAGAGAAGTTAATTAAAAGCTGTAAAAACGTGACTTTTTTAAAAAAGAAATTTTTTTAGAATTTTTTTTAAACTTTTTTTTAATTAATTTTTTTCAGTTATTAGTGATTCCAGGCTAATAAAATAACCCTTCTGCCTTCTTATCTTTGACTTGAAGATGATTATTCCTGTTTCTGGTCTCATTACCCATTTTTGGCCATTTTGGTGCTGCAAAATTTGGCTTTGTAAGCAACCGCAAAAATTCGCAAAATTCGCTACATAATTTATACCCAAAAGTAGTTCTAACACAATTGCTAACTATTTAAGAATAGTTAGAAGTATATAGTCTGGGCGCCAGCAATACTAATCACGCCCAAAAATTAAAAAATTAAAATTCTTTTTCCGAGGATAAAAATGGGTGGTATTTATGTTTTTTGACCCGCTGAACACGAATTTGGGGTCCGTTTTGCGAATTTCGTGATCAATTTTTTGTTATTAATAAATTATTGGTCAATTTCGCAATAATTTGTTAATAACAAAAAATTGACCACGAAATTCGTAAAACGGACCCGAAATTCGTGTTCAGCGGGTCAAAAAACATAAATACCACCTATTTTTATCCTCGGAGAAAGAAATTTAATTTTTGGGCGTGATTAGTATGGCTGGCGCCTGTATTAATAATGAGAGAAAAGTTAATCTATTTTTTTAGAATAATAAAGCTATTTGTTTAATTTCTTAAAAATGTAAGTTTGACAACGCGCGCAAAACACAATTTTTAAGAGGTAAAACCTTTTTCTTAGCATTAACGGTGTTCATTGTGATACAGTTGTTCATGTGTTCAGAGTGATTTTCTTGAAGAATAGGTAAAAATATACACAAGTGACAAAAGATTTAATCAGAGTTCTCTTGAATTTTTAATTTCAAACTAAAAATTTTAATTTAAGGCACAACTTCAATAATTGTAAAAAAATTTTTTATTTTTTATTTTTTTTTCTAACGCGCGCATTTAAACGGCCCCTTATGACACTAAAATTAAAAGCATAATAAGGCCTTTTACAGACAGATTGAAAAAAAGTAGAAAGCCGTTCGTAAAATATTAACAAATGCATAAAAAATAAACATATGAAATAAGAAATAAATAAACGAAAGGAAGAATGGAGAAGAAAGTGAATGTAAAAATAAAAAAATCTGTGGAGGGTCAGGTAGGGGAAACGCATTGGCCACTAAAAATTCTATTAATAGATGGCGTATAGTGGGAGTAAAATATCATACTGTGATGTATGAATTCATACATAATTTTTTTGTAATTTTTTGTATCAAATAAAATTTTAATAAATATATCATTTGATTGTGTTCATCTATCTTTAAAAGGCCTTATTATGCTTTTAATTTTAGTGGCAAAAGGGGCTTAAATGCGCTTGTTAGAAAAAATTATGTATATAACACGTAAAATAATGATGCTTTTTTACGTATCTCTTTTGGGTGTAAAGAGACGGAAGCAGAGAGAGAAAGCGATTCGGAAGAAAGAAATAAAAAAGTAAATCTCTGGCAGCTATCGCTGCCTCACATGCATTACGTCCCAAAACAGACACCTATTAGACATTAGCTTTGAGTACCTAACTTATATTTTTAAACATTTTTACACCTAATAAATATTGGCTTTACATCCCAAAATTTTTTTTTTATAAAGACCTATAATATATTGGCTTTGCGTCATTAACTAATATTCTCAAATATTTTTTTTCTCGGTAACTTATATACATGCATAACGTCACTAAATATTTTTACAGACACCTAGAATACATTGGCTTTGCATACTTAACTTATATTTTCAAATTTTTTTTTCTTGACACCTTATATACATGCTTTGCGTCCTCAATAATTTTTTTTTTATTAAGACATATAATAGATTTATAACATATATTAGATTTTCGCAAATATTTTATTTTCTCGACAAATTATACATGCATAAGGTCATAAAATATTTTTACAGACACCTAAAATACATTGACTTTACGTACCTATCTTACATTTTTAAACATTTTTTATCGAACATTACTTATTTAAAATATGGTGGAAATTTTTCTATGGCTCAGGAGTATGATCTCCGTTTTCAGGATCGCAAGCTGGAGTCCGTCCAAAGGTTGATCTGTCTTATGATTTGCTTCAACCTCTCTTGAGCAACGTCCATATCCCTAACCCTACCCCATCTAGGAGATCGATGCGCAGCAGGCCATTGTAAAAGTCCCTCTGGTCCATCTCAAGAACCGAACCATGCACGATGCTCCTTAGTACACTTTCGCGCCGGCTATCAAGCGTTTCTTAGAGCAGCCTCTGGTTCCGCAATTAGCGTTTCAGGAGTTTGCCCTGAGGCATCTACGTATCTGGAAGTCCTGCTCGAGGGTTTGAAGCATGCGTTTTGCGTCTTTCTTTTTCCTCTCATCTACATATTATGGTATCCTCGACGAACTTGATGGCACCTACAGTAGAATGACTTACACAAAAGACGCGCTGCTGGTCTGATAGGTCTCCGCCATCGGCTATTCCTTTTCTTAATTTATCCCAAAGCATACTTTCCATCACCTTTTTAATAGTATTTAGCAGATACAGAGTCAATAAATTGATGGGGAGTCATTTGCTTCTTTCTTTCCTCATGAGCATAAGGTAGCATTCACACGAGAAAAAAATTTTAACCACCACCTCCAAAATTTACTCCCACTTTTGATTATTTAGCATGCAAGAATGGAACGAGAGGGGGTAAATGAAGGTGGGGTTTACAAATTTTTTCTCGTGTGAATGCTCCCTAAGGCAGCTCACCTTCCTAGGGAATACTCCCACCACCAGATAGGCACTGTCATAACTGCTCGTTTAAGTACTTCAGCAGGCATCCTATGTGGTCCAAGTCGCTTGCTCTTTACATGACAAAGATGGCCTGACCATATCGGCTTTTCTGAACAAACTACGGTATACGCAAACTACTAATTACTAAATTTATAGTATTATAATTAGACTAGGGACTTTAAAATCAAAAGTTAGATTAAAGCAATATACTAATGATCTAAAAAGTAATAAAAAAAACCGGAAATACTGCTCTTGTTAAATACAATAAAGAAAACTATTATATATTTGATATGAGCAATATAAAAGTATTAGATACTATAAAATATAAAGAAAAAAGTTTATTTAAAGAAACAGTGAACATACAATCTTTTGAAAATACTTTCAATAGAGCTGAAGAAACAAAAAATCTAAAAATAACAATAAAAAATTCCATATAATTAATGAAATATTTTTATAATAATAGTTAGTACTCTATGATTTTATTTGAATGTTTTTATATTGATATTATACTATTATTGTTTATATTTATATTAGCTGGATCGTGATAAGGGTGAAGGTTTTAAGGTGAAGGGTTGTATAATAACCACACTTTAAATTAATGATAATTAACGTGATTTATTTAGACATCACTGTAAAAAATCATCACGTGATCATGTGATATATCATGTGATTTATCATGTGATTTGGGTAAAAAATGTAAAAATAAAAAAAAAATGAAAATTTATGAAAATTCTTGTTAATTTTGAGTAATTTTAGGATAGGATGGAAAATTTTCTTAAAATATTTTCATATATTATTCATATTATAATTTTATTTTAAATTTTTCAAAAAACAATACGTACAAGCTGAAATCAGACTTAGAGGTCTTTAGACAGATAAAAATGATTATCTCGTAGTAAATTTCATTTTTTTCAACCTGAAATGAATTCTCGGAGTTCGAAGATGGCGAAACTTAAATACTTGATATGAATACAAGATACCTTTCGCAGCCAAATCTGTAAAACAATTAAAATCTTAAACAAAGAATACGAGTTCTTCAAATTAATAAACAAAAGATAATTATAATCCTTTTTGTACTTATCTAAAAATTTCCTAGACTGTTCATACATATAGGTTAATTTTCGGTTCTTCCTAAAATAAAATTGTTTATACATTATTACTTATTTGTTTAATAAAATTATTTTTGTATTATATTTTGAAAAATTGAACAAAAATTGAACAAGTGCTGCATCCGCATATTCTGACAAATAATTTCAAAGAATTTTCTTAACTTAGTTTTAAAATAAACCAGGGATTAAAATAAAATTTTGACGTGAATGCAGAACCCTAGGGATAAAATTGGACTTATAAAATAAGTTACATATTCAGTACCCCTTAGGCGTATATTTTGGTATCTATTTTGTGCATACGGAGTCCTTTGTTCGTCCCCAAGGATCAACTTTTCTATCAGGATTTCAGCGTAGTACTCCAGTCAAATAGCAAGAGGGGGCCTGATATCACGTACCTGCTTGAGATAAGGTCTGTTATAGGTCTTTTGCAAAATTTTGAAACTGAAACGAAGATTATCAAATTATTGCCATTTTTTTAAGATTGGTTACCAAAATATTGGACTTGCTTGATGACAGACCAAATTTGGAAAATAATAGCTATTAACAAGGGAGAAAATAACCCTTAAAATCAGAAAAATTTTATTCCTTATTCTAGTATTTATGGTATTAAACTTTATTACGATAAACTAACAGCCCCCCAGGGGGTGAAAAAGAGTCAAAACTACCCCCAAAATTTAAAAAAAATTAGAAAAGTGGTTATAATTTTTTTTTTACTACTATTATTGCTATTTTTTCCTTTGCAAAATAAAAAGTAAAAAAAAATTGTAACCGTTTTTCTAATTTTTATACAAATTGTAATGGTAGTTTTCACATATTTTTCTCCCCTTGGAGGCAGTTAATATATTGCAGAAGTGTAAAATGCCCTACAATGTTATTAAGTAGATACTATGTAATTAAGTAGATCCCAAATTGAAAAGTAAAAAAAATTGTATATTATGTTTTTCATAGTTTTCACATTTAGGGGTAGCTTTTAACCCCAGGGGAAGGGGTTGAAGCAATTATTATATCACATATGTTGCTATTTCCTTGGTTGCAAAAGAAAAATTTATAACCAGTTCGTTTAACTACACAACCAACGAGCATGGAGCATGTTCACTCATAACAGTAATAAATCCAAAACCCGAAATTACAATAAATCTCGAAATATAAATTATCCTAAGTTTAGAAGCCTAAAATATTCTAAGTTCTTTTCTTATCAGGGCCTAATCAGGCCCTGACTCCTACTTTAAATTATTCTAAGTCCCTAAATCGAAAATATTCTAAGTCCATTTCACCCTCCCCTCTAAAAACGTCAATTTTTCAACCCCATCCCCTAAAATCATCACTTTTTCACCTCCCCCCCCTGCCAGGCCAAACTTTTTCAAATACCCCATCCAATGAATATGTTTAAAGAAAGGGAAAAAATGTAACCTTTTTCTAATTTTTTTTAATTTTGAGGGTAGTTTTCAACCATTTTCACCCCCTGAGGGACTGTAATATATCGCTAAAAAGTTTAAAAGTATGAAAGGTCCATAAATACTAGAATCAGGAATAAAAAAATTTTTTAAATCAACCTTTGTATGAAGAATTTATTTCACGTACGAACAACCAACGAGCAAGGAACATGTTCACTCATAACAGTAATAAATCCAAAACCCAAAATTACAATAAATCCCGAAATATAAATTATTTATCCTAACTCCAGAAGCCTAATCCTACTTCAAATTATTCTAAGTCCCTAAATCGAAAATATTCTATGTCAATTTCACCCCCACCCCCTAAAAACGTCAATTTTTCAAACCCCCCCCCCTGACAGGGCAAACTTTTTCAAATACCCCATCCAATGAATATGTTCCATGTTAACCCATTTACGCCCAAGCGGACGTAAACGGAAAGTCAAAAAAAATTTTGGGCGTTTTGGGTCGCTGATCACGAAAATCGGGGTCTTTTCCTGGAGATATTGTCGGAACACTCTTAAATTTGCAAAAACTACCCCCAAAAAGGGGTATTTTTGATATATTAGCAAACTGAGTTTTTTGGTCGCCAAAGTGCGGAAATAGCAAAATTGAAATATTATTCCCCCGAATTCTTGATCAGCATCCCAAAAGACCCTGAAGGACTTAATTTGGTCGCTCAAAGTGCGGAACAACCCCTTTCAGATATCTCCAATATCTCCCGGAAAAGACCCCGATTTTCGTTATCAGCGACCCAAAAAATATATAGTAGAGCAAATCTCATGCCGGCAGTAGAAAATACACCCCCCTCCCCGCGTTTTGACTGGAGTACTTACGGAATCTGAAGTCAGATTTTACTTCCAACCCTTTCAAATGCCCCAAGAATAGGGGTAATGGGAGTGAAAAAGGGGCTAAAATAAAAATGACAGAAAAATCAATTTAAAAATAAAAAAATTATACCAAAAAACATTTAAAATTACTTATTTGTGCAAAAAACTGCCTTAAATATGGGGTAAATTTTACAAATTTTTAGACTTTATTTAAATAGGACTATTAAGAGCACGTAAAAAATAAATTCATACCAAGTTATTATCTTCAATTCCTTTATGAATATTTTGAGCTTAAATTATTATCCAGCAATTAATTTTGCTTTCTATTTTCATTACTTAAGTCTATTTTTACATACTACTCATAAAAAATAAGATAGCATCCCCTATATTTTTACAGAGAAAATAATGTAATTATTTGATTGTAACCTCATATTTTGGGGATGATATCTTATTTTCTAGGGGTAGTATGTAAAAACAAACTTTAGTAATGAAAATAGCAAGCAAAACTACCTACAGATGACAATTTTGGCCCAAAATATTTCTTTTTTTCTTTTGCACCATTTCCCCATTCAAGGGATTGAAGATAATAAATTAATATTAATTTTTTTTTTTTATTTTTATGGAAGTACCATATTGCGTTTTCAATGCCAAAATGGGAAATTCCCTTGTTAGATTGAATGTATGTAGCAATACATTATAGGATAGAACTTTTTTCTGTTTTGATGTGTAAAAAATATTGTTATGTAAAGCTAGCACTTATCCGGCAAATGCATTAAAAATCTTTTTATTCGTATACACTGGGTTGCTCAGTTCGTTAGTTATAAACAATGTTTTTTTACAATGTAGCAGCCTAAAGCCAATTGAACCTACTGTTTATAAACTAAGCGATTAATATACAAAGCATTTGCTAGATCATGATCATATTTTTCAAGTGTTTTTGTTTAAAAATAGCAAAATGCATTTTGGAATATCTATTGCAACTTTGAATTAGTATGTATTTTAATAGTACAGATCCTTAAAATTTACGAAGCAATTTATAAAAGCTTATGTTTTTATTTACCTTGTTTTATTTTTTAAACTCTTCCATCCGTAAGGTCTACCAGATTCTGCTAAAAGATGTAACAATGCTTAAATTTATTTTACATGCTCTAAATAGCTTTGCACGTTACAGGATTTTGTGGCCTCTAATAAAAATATAGACAAACATTTATTACGCTTGAAAACCTGCATTTGAAAAATTTGTCGGTAAGTTGCATTGAAGATGCTGCAAACATGAAAATATTTTTGCCACTACTAGTTGTATTATAACAATAAATATCTACTTGAACCTAATTTTTAACCTGAAAAATATAAAAAAAAGATCTAATTTTCTGTTATAATTTGCAAAAGAATCTTAACACTTATCTGATTTTGTTTTTCAATAACAGTGTAATAAAATTATGTTCATATAGTTGCTTCGAAGAATCTTAAAGTCTTTTATTAAAGTAATTTAAATATTATTGAGTGAAAAAATATATTTTTAGAAACTTAATTTCCCATCTAAGGCAGACTGCACATTTATACTATCCTGAAATGAAAACAATTTTATTTCTTGATTTTAATTTATGAATATGAAATATATATATGCAATGCCTACTAAATATTTGGCAAATTTTCTTGAAATAATGAAATTATCAAAATTACAAAAAGTTACTATTTCTGCTTATATGTAGCAAAATTACTCTATTTACACACAAAAAAAAGTCATGGAAACTTCCAGAGTATCCTACTCTGATTTCTGAAGCAATCGTGAAACCTGTATAGCGCGGCTATCGACAATAAGAGAAAGAGAATTAGAGAACAGCAGACGGCTTTAAAAAAGTTCCTCGCAATAGGGTTGTATCATGAAAAAAATTTTGAAATTCTATTTGGTTGGTTTTGTAGTATGTAAAAAAATATTGGATACGTATTTTTTTGTTTTTTATTTAAACAAAATTTAACCGGTTAAATAAAGAGTTTAATAAATTACCTGTGACGTCACAACTCAGATTCCCTATACTTTTAACATTGCGTTTTTGAGTTGTGACGTCACGATCCCCCCACTACCAGTATTTTCACTACTTTAATTATTAATTACTCAGTCATTTTTAATTTTTATGAAAAATAAAAAAATACGTATCGAATATTTTTTTATATATTTTCAGAATATCAAAAAACCTCAATAGCGTTGCACAACCCTATTATAAATGCAACTACGATAAGAAATTTTGTTTTAAAAATAAAGTATAAGTTGAAATATCTTTTATTATTTCAAGAAAATTTACCGCATATTTAGTATAGGCACTATGTATTCAATATGTTAAAATCAAGAAATAAAATTGTTTTTATTTCAGGATGGTATGTCTGTCTCAAATAAGGAATTTTTTTAATTTTGTTTACTCAAATATAAAGAAGTTTATAAAAATATATTTTATTAAAAGACGTTAATTATCTTCAGCAACTATAAGAGAAGATCATTTTATGAATATTCTTAAAAAACAAAATCAGATAAGTGTTAAGATATAATTAGTTCTTTTTTTTAATTTTTTGCAGGTTAAAAATAATTTAAAAAGAGAATTCTGTTATTTTATTCTACCACTACATTCTAAAATTCTACAACTAGTAGTAACAAAAATATTTTTTTGTCTGCAGCTTCTACAATGCAACTTAAAAACAAATTTTTCAAAGGCAAGTACATTGAAAAATAAACTTTTTTTAGGCATAGTTAATGTTTGTCTATATTTTTATTAGAGGCCATCTGTAGAATCAACTTTAGTTTTAGAATCGCTTAACTTCCCAAGACCCTGTAACATGAAAAGCTACTTTTAGAGGTGTCAAATAAGAGTTGTTATATCTCTCAGCGGAATCTGGTAGAGCTTCTGGATGTAATAGTTTAAAAAATCAAACAAGGTAAATAAAAACATAAGCTTTTATAAATTGCTGAATAAATTTTAAGTAGGTAGATGTAATATTAAATACATACCAATTCTTTAAACAAAAACACTTACAACACCTGATCTAGCAAATGCTTTGTAGTAATCGCTTAATTTATAGAGAGTAGATTAAACTGGCTTCAGGTTTCTACTTTATAAAAAAACATTGTTTATGACTAACGAACTGAGCAACCCAGTGTATACGAATAAAAAGATTTTTAATGCATTTGCCGGATGAGTGCAAGCTTTACAAACCAATATTTTTTACACCAGAAAATAAAAAAGTTCTATCGTAACAATGTATTGCTAATTAGCAGTGTAAGAGGAAGGCCTGATATCAAAAACCTTACAGAAAAAATGTCTCTAGGGTTGAATTTAAACACAGGGTTCAAAATTTCAAAAAGCTCTAGTGGAAATGCCCTAAAATTATCTAAAACTTCCTTTTTATTTTTCTTTTATTGCAATTGCTTGAGACTAAAAATAAAACTATCAAACCAATGTAATTTTTACAAAACTAATTTTTATTAATTTGGCTGGGAGAAAAATTGACATCCACATTTGATTAATGTACTGTAATTGGGTTTTAATGTTGATAACTTGAGTAAAAACTTCCCTAAAATAATAAAACATGAAAAATATATTTAAAAATTTTTTTTTACATAAAACATGTTTATAGGAAAGGGTATCCTAGAAATCCGATAATCAAGGTGCGTGGGCAAATGGGAATGAAAATAATTTTGATTTAGAGACTTATAATAATCCAGGTTTAGGGACTTAAAGTAATTTTGATTTAGGGGATGCTACACTGAAAAACCGGTACCATTGAAACAATGACTTAGAAGCAATTGATATATGCCAATGACGGATATCATAAATTCAATGGCGAGATTGAAATTATTTCAAATATTTAAAGCTATTGAAATGATTATGAATACATATCATTTCAATGTATAATAAACAGAAAATAAGTAAAAATTTATTTTTTTTTTTTTTTTTTTTTTACATTTATTATTTTATTTTAATGTTTACTTATTTAATTATTCCTCGCTTGTGTATTTTTTTTTAAGGCGGTATTATTAATTTGTTATATTATTTTTCGATTTTTTTTATTAATTATTATTTTTTTTATTAATTATTATTACATTATTATACATTAATGAATTTAATTTTTTTTTTTAAATTTATTATCAAATAAAAAAACTGCGACTTCATACGGGTTCGAACTGGGTACCGTTGTGAACCGTGTTGATCAGTAAGCAGCGACCTTATCCATTACGCCAGCAGGACTCTTTGTGTTCATAAAAAAATTTTGAAGACTATATGTTACAGATAATAATTTTCCCACTCCTTTTTTTAATATTCAGAGTAATTTATGCATATCTAGCGAAATGCATGATTAAAAATTATAATTAAATTTATAATAAATGATTTTCAGGTAATTCCGTTTCTTTATAAGAATAATAATGAATAACAATAATATATACTATAAGACACCCATTCGCGAGCCGCGCGCGCCATTAAAAGACATATAGTCTGAGTGACTGGCAAATATACGCAGAAGGATAGAAAGAGAAAGAGTAGTATACCTAGACATATGCACAATACGTACTTTTTTTGTTATTATTAATATTATTGAACTAAAATCAATTTCTATTGATTGAATGTTTTTAAACGTTAAATCAAAATATTAAAAACAATTATTTTGATTTTATGCTCTCTATTAATTCAATCTTATATTCTCTTTTATTTTGACGAAAATTTACATCAAAACAATGACTGCCATATTAATGGCGAGAAGCTATTCGTTTAATAGCGGCGCCATCAAATCAATGATATATTCTATTGGCATATTTCAATCGCTTCTAAGTCATTGCTTCAATGGTGTCGGTTTTTCAGTGTATCTTATTTTTTATAAGTACTATGTAAAAATAGACTTAAGTAATGAAAATAGAAAGCAAAATTAATTGCTGGATAATAATTTAAGCTCAAAATTTTCATAAAGGAATTGAAGATAATAACTTGGTATGAATTTATTTTTTACGTGCTCTTAATAGCCCTATTTAAATAAAGTCTACAAATTTGTAAAATTTACCTAATATTTAAGGCAGTTTTTTGCACAAATAAGTAATTTTAAATGTTTTTTGGTATAATTTTTTTATTTTTATATTGATTTTTCCGTCATTTTTATTTTAGCCCCCTTTTCACCCCCATTACCCCTATTTTTGGGGCATTTGAAAGGGTTGGAAGTAAAATCTGACTTCAGATTCGGTAAGAGCATGAAATTTTACTATAGACATGTAATTTAAAAGCCTCTATCCATACGGGAACCTATTTCTTTTTTTGACTTTCCGTTTACGTCCGCTTGGGCGTAAATGGGTTAACATGGAACATATTCATTGGATGGGGTATTTGAAAAAGTTTGCCCTGTCAGGGGGGAGGGATGTGAAAAAATGACGTTTTTAAAGGGGGGTTAAAAAATTGACGTTTTTAGGGGGTGGGGGTGAAATTGACTTAGAATATTTTCGATTTAGGGACTTAGAATAATTTGAAGTAGGATTAGGCTTCTGGAGTTAGGATAATTTATATTTCTGGATTTATTGTAATTTTGGGTTTTGGATTTATTACTGTTATGAGTGAACATGTTCCTTGCTCGTTGGTTGTTCGTACGTGAAATAAATTCTTCATACAAAGGTTGATTTAAAAAATTTTTTTATTCCTGCTTCTAGTATTTATGGACCTTTCATACTATTAAACTTTTTAGCGATATATTACAGTCCCTCAGGGGGTGAAAAAGGTTGAAAACTACCCTCAAAATTAAAAAAAATTAGAAAAAGGTTACATTTTTTCCCTTTCTTTAAACATATTTATTCGATGGGGTATTTGAAAAAGTTTGGCCTGGCAGGGGGGGGGTTGAAAAATTGACGTTTTTAGAGGGGAGGGTGAAATGGACTTAGAATATTTTCGATTTAGGGACTTAGAATAATTTAAAGTAGGAGTCAGGGCCTGATTAGGCCCTGATAAGAAAAGAACTTAGAATATTTTAGGCTTCTGGACTTAGGATAATTTATATTTCGAGATTTATTGTAATTTCGGGTTTTGGATTTATTACTGTTATGAGTGAACATGCTCCATGCTCGTTGGTTGTGTAGTTAAACGAACCGGTTATACATTTTTCTTTTGCAACCAAGGAAATAGCAACATATGTGATATAAAAATTGCTTCAACCCCTTCCCCTGGGGTTAAAAGCTACCCCTAAATGTGAAAACTATGAAAAACATAATATACAATTTTTTTTTACTTTTCAATTTGGGATCTACTTAATTACATAGTATCTACTTAATAACATTGTAGGGCATTTTACACTTCTGCAATATATTAACTGCCTCCAAGGGGTGAAAAATATGTGAAAACTACCATTACAATTTGTATAAAAATTAGAAAAACGGTTACAATTTTTTTTTACTTTTTATTTTGCAAAGGAAAAAATAGCAATAATAGTAGTAAAAAAAAAATTATAACCACTTTTCTAATTTTTTTTTAAATTTTGGGGGTAGTTTTGACTCTTTTTCACCCCCTGGGGGGCTGTTAGTTTATCGTAATAAAGTTTAATACCATAAATACTAGAATAAGGAATAAAATTTTTCTGATTTTAAGGGTTATTTTCTCTCTTGTTAATAGCTATTATTTTCCAAATTTGGTCTGTCATCAAGCAAGTCCAATATTTTGGTAACCAATCTTAAAAAAATGGCAATACATTGATAATCTTCGTTTCAGTTTCAAAATTTTTTAAAAGACCTATAACAGACCTTATCTCAAGCAGGTACGTGATATCAGGCCCCCTCTTGCTATTTGACTGGAGTACTACGCTGAAATCCTGATAGAAAAGTTGATCCTTGGGGACGAACAAAGGACTCCGTATGCACAAAATAGATACCAAAATATACGCCTAAGGGGTACTGAATATGTAACTTATTTTATAAGTCCAATTTTATCCCTAGGGTTCTGCATTCACGTCAAAATTTTATTTTAATCCCTGGTTTATTTCAAAACTAAGTTAAGAAAATTCTTTGAAATTATTTGACAGAGTCTGCGGATGCAGCGCTTGTTCAATTTTTGTTTAGTTTTTCAAAATATAATACAAAAATAATTTTATTAAACAAATAAGTAATAATGTATAAACAATTTTTGTTTTAGGAAGAACCGAAAATTAACCTATATTTATGAACAGTCTAGGAAATTTTTAGATAAGTACAAAAAGGATTAATTATCTTTTGTTTATTAATTTGAAGAACTCGTATTCTTTGTTTAAGATTTCAATTGTTTTACAGATTTGGCTGCGAAAGGTATCTTGTATTCATTTCAAGTATTTTCGAACTCCGAGAATTCATTTTAGGTTGAAAAAATGAAATTTACTACGAGATAATCATTTTTATCTGTCTAAAGACCTCTAAGTCTGATTTCAGCTTGTACGTATTGTTTTTTGAAAAATTTAAAATAAAATTATAATATGAATAATATATGAAAATATTTTAAGAAAATATTCCATCCTATCCTAAAATTACTTAAAATTAACAAGAATTTTTATAAATTTTCATTTTTTTTTTATTTTTACATTTTTTACCCAAATCACATGATAAATCACATGATATATCACATGATTTTTCGTTCGATAAAATCACATGATAAATCACATGATATATCACATGATATATCACATGATTTTTCGTTCGATAAAATCACATGATAAATCATATGATATATCACATGATATATCATGTGACATATCAAGTGATGATTTTTTACAGTGATGTTATGTCTATCAAAGCCATGCGGGCACTGAGGAGCCGATAGGCAAGTACTCTCTCTCCTCTTACAATATACACTAACATATTTACATATATCCCTCACGGAACAAAACAATTAAAAATCATTAAAACGCCAATCGAATTGAATGCTCAAATTTCCCTATCATTGAAAACGATTGAAATTCAATTTTTAACGATGTTTAATGATTTCAATAGTTTTTAATCGTTTGAATCTCTTATAACCGAATTTAAGACTCTTTTAGAACTAAACTATTTTATTGGATACTGAAAATTATTGGTGGACATAAAATTTCATTTTTTTTACCGAATTACAATTTTTCGGGAATTCAAAATGGCAGTCAAAAAAACGTTCAAAATAATATTTTTACTGGACTAACAGGTGAGTAAAAATATTAATTTAGTAAACATTTTTATTCATTGATACGGAATTAAAATTTGAGAAATCCAATATGGCGGACCGAAAAAAAATGTGTAACTAGTTTGTGTAATGACACAACCAATGAGCATGGAACATGTTTACTTATTGCTATACTTCTACAAAAAAAAAAATAAAATAAAATGAGAAAATTTTCATTTTTTTACACTAGCATATTTTCTGATTTTCCAACATGGCGGAACAAAGAACATGAAAAAAGAACTTTCTACATTATCTAGGGGTTTTCAAGGTTGAGAAAAACGTTTTCATTGATGAAAAAATTTATTTTTTGGCCCCAGCTTATTTTCCAATTTGCCAATATGGCGGACCAAAAAACATGTTAGAATAAGCTTTTTATATTTCCTAGGGGGGTTTCTAGGTTGAGTAAAACGTTTTTAATAATTTTTTATTTTTTCACTCCTTAATATTTTTTCCAGTGCCAAACTAAGACTATTGGAGGCTTCTTGGCGGAAATATGGTGGAGGCCTACTTAAGGCGACAAAAATTTAAAAAAATTTACTTTTTAATAAAATTTTAATATCCTTTTTCATAAAATTTGTGCATTAATAAATTTTACATTTAAAGTTAAACAATTGATTTAGATAGCATCTTCTTTTTTATTCTTAAATCTTTATCAACTTCGTTTAAAAACCCGATAAAAGCCCACCCTAAGGTATGAGAAGTAAAAAAACTATATACAAGTCTCACACCTCAGAAGCCTGAGATGGACCAAAATCACCAATTTTTAAATTACTGCAAAAATTATAACTCTTGACGCCGAATTTAAATTTTTATCTCTGGAAAACAGATACTTGAAAAGGGACGAGTAAAAAATTTTTAGAAACTTGAAGCTTGTAAAAAGTTTTTGAGACCTACAAAGTCTATTTTCGTCATAAATTACAATTTTGGCAGCATTTAAAAATTGGTGATTTTTGGCTAGACTAATGGCTACTCGGGTTATTAGCTATAGCAATTTAAGAACTAGTGATAAAAAATTGCGGTTTACTGAGTTTGATAGGTAACTCCAAATCACAACTGGAAAGTATTTGGTTAACTCGCGAGGTTAGAGAGTTATATTGAAAATTACCAAAAAATCGTATTTACTAGATACCGTTAAAGACGGGTAGAGCGAAGCTGATCAAATAGAAAAAAGCAAGAAAAGAGTTTCATTAATTTTTTAATTTAGGGACTGTGTTAAGTAAATCTTGCTACTTACTATTTTCAAAAGCTTTTGACCTAAAAATTGAAATTTGGTCAATAAAAATGATTTTTTTCTTTAAGAAATTAATTTCCAGGGAAAAATTAATCGATTTAAAAAAAGAAAAAGTTATTATTTTTGGATGAAAATCAAGCGAGTAATGCATGTTTAAAGTTCAGAAACAGACTTTTTTCAATAAAATTTCAATCCTTTTTAAGATGAATTTGGGCAAAATCTTAAATTTACGATAACTTGGCTAAATTTCATCGTAAAAAGATAAGTTTTTTTTTCTTCTGGAGTGGTTTTTCCCTGGCAATCCAAATTTTTCATCTATTTAATAAAGATTTATTGTTAAAAATCAAATTTTCGGATTTTGATCTCTCAGTAACCCACAAAATTGACTAAAAATTTTTTAGACGAGCAGCTCCAACTAACTGCTATGGAAATATGAAAATAACAAACTATTCCCGAAAACTTTGTAGTATCAGATTTTGTCGTCATTTTTTTCGACTTTTCGCTCGTTCAAGCTAGGTGTGGGATAAAACTACCCCTGAATTTAACAAAAAATGAAAAAAAATTATAACTGGTTTGTGCTTTCACACAACCAGCGATCGTGGAAAATGTTCACTTATAACAGTATTAACGTATATTCCCTAATTATTATAAGTCCTAAGACCGAAATTACAATAAATCCTGAAATATAAATTACCCTAAATCCATATTTAACCTATATAAAGTATTCTAAGTTGTATTCTAAGTTGTTCTTATCAGGGCCTGATCAGGCCCTGACTCCCACTTCAAATTATTCTAAGACCCTTAATCGGAAATATTCTAAGTGAGCATTCCGACGAGAAAAAAAATATTAACCACCACCTCCAAAATTTACTCCCACTTTTTATTATTTAACATGCAAGAATGGAACGAGAGGGGGTAAATATCAAAGGTGGGGGTTATAAATTTTTTCTCGTCTGAATGCTGCCTGAGTCCATTTCACACCACCTCCCCCCCCTAAAAACGTCATCAATATTTCAACCACCCCCTTAAAACGTCAATAGTGGTCCCGAACGGGACGTGAATTTTATTTTATTACGTGAATCACTATTTTTTGTAATCTTACAAAATCTTAGCTGCAATTGGTTAACTAATAAGCAAATGCTTGTAATCTTAGCTGCAATTGGTTAACTAATAAAAAAAAAATGCATCCGCTCTGGATCACCTTGTATTTTAACCCCCCCATACCCCTAAAACGTCAATTTTTTACCCACCCCCTACCGAGACGGACTAACCCATCCAATGAACATGTTCCATGTTTAAAATGTATTACATTTTATTTTTCAGACTTTTCATAACTTCTGTGATATGAAAAATGGCTTTTTTAAACATATTTATTTATTAAGTAAAAAAACAGAGGAATAATATAGGAAATAGTGGCGAAAATTTTTTTTTTAATCCTAAAAAAGGCATATACACGGTCTTTGGGTGCTGGACGTGTTATTTTTAAAGTCAAATGACAAAAAAAAAATTAAAGGGTTTGTATTAACTATTATATCGTAGTATAAGTGAACGCGACATACGGAGATGTTCCATTGATACCAACCTATGAATTTAATTTTATCATATAACTTTAAAAATACCATGCCCAGCACCGGAAGACCATGTAATAATAAAGATTTTGCAAGAAAAAAATTTGCTTAAGTTCTCTTATGCAAAAAGTTAACAAAGCTGCAAAAAGAGAGCAGATTTTTCGGTGTCTTTACATTGCTTTCGCTAATAAGAGACCACTACCTTTAGGAAACCAAATTATAAATAACTTTCATTAATATATTGAAAAAAAAACCCTATAACCTTTATTCCAACGGGCCTTCAAATACTGTGCCCATCAAGGCTTTTAAATAGAGTTTTTTGGTAATATTGCTTTTTAGTTAGTTAGTTAACAAAAAAACTTCTTGTTGGTCACAATTTTTTGATATTAATTTTGAAGATTTTCTCAATGTCATAGCAAATTAACCAAATGGTCTTTATTGTCCCAAAATGATTAACTTTTAAATTCTCTTAAAAATTGCAATTTTATTGCAATTTTATTTTTTTTGATACAATAAAAATTGTTTTTTATTAATAACAAAAAATTTGGTTCCATTATTGATCAATAATATCCTAAAGAAATATTAAATTTTAAGTAAGGAACGATAAAAATTTGAAGATTTATTAGGTCTCAAAAATTTTCTAAAAGCTTTTTTCTAAAAATTCTTTATTTGTCTTTCAGAATTGTTTGTTTGCAAAATATTTTAACATTTTAATTTTTTATTTTAAATTCTCTTCTTTACAGTCAGTAAATTAAATGCCCATTTTTGGCCCAAAATGATCAATTTTCAATTTGTTAAATCGTAGTTTTAACATTGAACATATTTATAAGGAGGGGTAGCCTGTAAACCTGAAAATCAAGTAGGGTCAAGTGTGTCTGATTTAAGGGGGGAGGTCCAAATTTCAATTTCGGCACTTAGAATAATCCGGGGTTAGGGACTTAAAATAATTTCTATTTAGGGACTGAGAATAATTTACTTTTAAAAGCTTTGAAAAATTCAAGTTTAGGGACTTACAATAATCCGGGTTTAGAGACTTATAATAATTCGAGTTGAAGGACTTAGAATATTTTCGATTTAAGGACTTAGAATAATACAGGATTACAGAATCGAAATAAATTGGGTTTAGAATCTTAACACCTTGCAAAGGTGATAATTACAAATTATAAGAATAGCGATTTTATTGTAATATTGCTTATAATTTATGTATTATAACTAGTCTTTTTTTGAGGTTTAGTTTTCACTTCCTATAATTAGTCTTATAGTCCATTTAAAGCTTGTAATTATTAAATCCCAATATTTTCTTACCCTTTCTTCAAAAAAGGCAGTTAATTAGATATCTTTAGCTCTGCTTCCAAAATATTGCAAGAAAACTTTAAAATGGGGTAGTTTTTGCTGATTTCATTTCCTCTACTTCTCAGCCACTTTATACCCCAGATCGCGTAATTCAGAATCAAAGCATAACTACTTTTCTATTCTAATTTTTTTGATCGCATGTTCTGGAAAAAGTTAATCAATTTTTGAAAAATAAAACTGAAATTATGACACCACGGAAGAGACTAGATTTTTAGATTAGGCCAAAACATACTTAATTTATATTTTAAATTTTTCGGTATTTTGGCTCTGGAGGGGCATGTCGGGCCATTGATACCTGCCATTTACCCGCGCTCATATTGTTTATAGTATACATGATTTTGAACTCTGATAAATGTCTTCAATGTCTCGACATGCCTCTCCAGAATAAAATACTAAAAAATTTAAAATATAAATTAAGTATGTTTTGGTCTTAATTTAAAACCTAGGCTATTCCGGGGTTTCATACTTTTAGTTTTTTTTCAAAAATTGGCCATTTGTGTGGACCTAAAATTTTTTCCGGAACACGCGGCCGAAAAAATTAGGATACGAAAGTGCATGTATTTAGATCTTGAATATCTCTGAGCCAAAATTCAGCTGTAATACTCACACGAACTTATTACCATACCATTATCATCACCAGGTTCCTAAACTCTTTTTTATTTACTAAAATTACGCTTTAATATAATTTTATAAAATAGTTTTAACTATTTAAAAAAATCGGTTTTTAAACAACCGGTTTTTTTTTCAATGTAACCGACACAAGAATTAAAAACTTTTTAGTTATTAGTTTCTAATCAATTTTTCAAGTGTTGATTTTATAGTAAGTTTGAAATCAAATTCTGATAATAGCGAGACTTTTTATCATAAGGATACATTTTTTTAAAAATAAATTTTTGTTAGAACTCGTGGATAGGCTCTTGGACATTAAATGTTTAATTCAATAAAATTCGGATTAATTAATAAATAATAAAAACCGCAAAGAATTATAAAAAAGAAGGTTTTTTTATTTCAGGCACGATCACATATTTATTGAGTATTTTCTCTTTAATAACGTTGATGGGATCCAAACCCTCGTAAATTGAAAACTATTATTTATTATCACACACCAAGGCAACATAAGCGTGTAGAGTATTGCATACATAGGGTGATCGTGACTAAAAATATAAGTATCTTGTGTTATTTTGCATTTCTATGATATTTCACCGGATGCAAAGTTTATACAAAAGCTATGAAATTTATTACGTAGTTGACATTTATAAGGTTTTTCACCTCTGTGAAGCGAAAATACAAGAATAAACATGCATTTAAAAATACCGGGATGGGCTCAAAAACTATAAGTAGTTATGATAATACTATAAACGAATTTTTTTTTTTTTTTAAATATATATATATATGGGCACGTCCAGGGAAAAACGACCAGCCAAAAAATAAAAAATGAAAAAAAATTTTTTTTGTGTCACTTTTTACCTGAGATTTGTGAAACCGCTCCTATTTTAGACTTCCTGATGCATTATTTTGATATACGGCTGCTCCAAAGTTGGATTTTTTCATTTTTTTGATTTCAGCTGCCCAGTTCAACCTAAAATAACTCTGAACCATTTAACTTTTTATATATACATATGATTAAGAAAAAGTTTTATTTTTACCTGAACTACTAAAAAAAAAAAAATTTTCCATTTTGACTTATTCCACTTTTTTTTCTCCTCGACGGTAGCTTTCAAACATCCAGAAAATTTGTTTCGCCATGATTTTTTTCAACTTTTTTCTTCTCAAAATTCACATCAAAGGGTCTAATTTACATCCTGAAAGTCCTGAGATGTAATAGGCAATGATCGGTCCACAATCTTAAAACTTGGTTCTTCCGTTTCCCTAAAAATCCATAAAAATGTTAAATATTAAAGCGTAAAATCATTAAAATACTAAATTTAACCTTACCAAATGATTTCTTCTGTTAAATCTTCACTATCAGGACCACATAAACTTGTTGTAACATATCAATAGGATCATCTAAAATTTCTGATGCTAAAACACTCAAGATCAGCCTCGCGTCAGCATCCAAAAATAGAAAAAAACTGAAAAAAAAATGATTCTGGTTAAAAATAACTACAAAAATAATTATAAACTATTAAAAAAGACTGAAAAATATTTAAATTAACTTACCAAATATGTTTATAAGCAAATTAGAACTTTAGAATGCTGACAAAATCTGGAACCTGGAAAAAAAGTTAAACAAAGAGATTAATTCTTAAATTTTTAAAAAAAGTTTCATAAAAAAATTTTATACTTATCTGATCTCTATTTTCCTGGTGCAACTTCATCTTCTTGATATAAATTAGTACCTGAAAAAAATAATTAACAATAATTAACAACAATATGTGTACATATTATACCAGTTTTCAAAAAAATATGAAACCAACAAATGATAAAGTAGTTTCTTTTTGGTTTCTTTTAATTCCCATGAGTAGGAGACTTTGATTGCAATATTTTGTCTTCTGCTATAATTTCAATTTTATAAAAAACTGGTATAATATGTACACATATTGTTGTTAATTATGGTTAATTATTTTTTGCAGGTACTAATTTATATCAAGAAGATAAAGTTGCACCAGGAAAATAGAGATCAGATAAGTATAAAATTTTTTTATGAAACTTTTTTTAAAAATTTAAGAATTAATCTCTTTGTTTAACTTTTTTTCCAGGTTCCAGATTTTGTCAGCATGGAGTTCTAAAGTTCTAATTTGCTTATAAACATATTTGGTAATGTTAAATATTACATTGTATAATAATACACATATTAATATAAGTTTATAAGTATGCGTGCGTGTGTGCACAGAGAGAGCACAGAGTGTAAGCGCGTGCCTTGAGAAACGGCGCACAGTGCCGGCAGTCTTAGGACAATAGTCCAAGTAGCAACACACATTTTTATACAATAAAGTTTCAGAATTATTTTGCTACTTAATTAATATAATTTTTTGTGAGTTATTTTTATTTTATCATCACCAAAATCCTAGTTTATCACGCAATATACAGTCCACTACTCAGCTATTGAACATTATGGTCCATCATCGCCGTTTTAATTAAAAAAAAAGGACAAGAGTGACCAAATTTTCAAGAACCGCATGTCCGCAAAGTTATTTATTTTGGATTTTTACCTTTTTTTTGGTAATCTGAAGTTACCAAAATGTTTAAAATTTAAAAGAAATATAATCAAGATAAATCTTTATAAAAAAAAAAAAAAAATCACAAAATTTTTTTGAAGTTAAAAATCAAGTTGGTGAAATCTCTAACAAAAACATGTGCGCGGTTTTACCGGCATCGTGTTTTACGGCCGCCATTGCAAGTTTTTCCGTGAAAGTTTTAATTAATAAATTTCAGTGAAAGGTTTAATTAATTTTTATTAATTATCAGTTTGTCATTAATTTTTGGTGATGTACAGTTTTAAAGTTGTCCAAGACACAAAAGTTAATAAATATTTTTATTTTCATAAAAAATTAAAGTTATAAAAAAAAAGTTAGTTAAAAAATAGAGTTATTTAAAAAATCAGTTAATCGTAGATATTGAAAAATTTTTTAATAAATAATCAAAAAGTTCAAAAAAAATCATAAAATAAAAGAAGGACTCCATTATTCAGTGAGATTGTGACGTCATCAATAAGAAGAAATCCAAAAAATTACCGGAAGGGCCTGCGCAGTCAAGAAATCACATGTTTACATATGTTTAAAAAATTTTTCAAGTTCAAGAGGTACTGCGCGCGCAACATTCCAGTTCCCTCTTCTGCCTTTTCTAATTTTTTGGAGTTTTCTGCTATATGGGGGAGTCCATAAGATTTCATCTCAAGGTTTCTCTTATAATATTTATATATATATATTTTTTTTTCTCTTTTGTAATAATTACATTTGCTAAAATTCATTGTTTTTCTAAATAAATTTAATTTTTTTATTATCCTTTTAAATTTAAAATTAAAATTCTTTTATTCAATAATAATAGTTAAAAAAAAAAAAGTTATATTATGTATTAAAAAAAAAAAAAAGATTTTATATGTATTACAATAAAGAAAAAGTTATTAAAATTAAATTATTTTTTTTTGTATAGTTCAAGGCACCGCGGTATGAGTGATACGATTATTTTATGTAATTTATTTTTATTAATAATGATTTATTATGTGTATAAAAAAGTTAGTGATTAGTTTATTTATGCGTTTATTATATTTATATATAATTAGATGCAAGTTTTTATTATCCTATGTGATGATCAGTTTATTAGTTTAGTTGTAAAAATTTAGTTTTTTTTTCAGTTTTTACAGGATTCTTTCAACAAAGAAGAAGAGAAATATTTTAGTTTCAGTTATTATACAGTTTTCTAAAGTTTTTTCAGTTATTTTTTATTTTTCTCTTTTTTGTGTGGGAGAACCTGTGTCAGTTATTCAGTTTTAGGAATTATTGATGATTTATTTAAAACAAGTTTTCATTTATGCAATTTAAATTTTACCTTTATAAGAAATAAAAGGTAATATATAATAATTGGTGAGATTTGTTGCATAAATTTGGAGGTCCCATTGAGCTTCCTTTCTGAAGAAAAAGTTATTTACTAGTTTTCCTTTTTTAGTTAATTATAGTTAGTTTACTCTTTTCAGAAGGGACTCAATGAGAAAATCTTTTTTTGGGATTTTTCTAATGGGAACTTTTGCACATTGATATGTAGCACAGTTTTTTAATAATTCCGGGGAAAGATGACTAGTTCAGTTTGTGCAACATTTTTTCATTGATTTTTTTTTCTTTGAAATATTGCATAGTTACTTATTATAAAGTTTTTTCTTATCTTTCCCTCAGTTATTTTTGCATATTAATATACCTTAGTTAAAATGGCAAAAAGTTTAATTTTAGAGCAAAATTCTATGTCGCAACGTATTATAAATTCGTATACCAATTTTATTCAGGATGGGAATGAAAGCATATACAATGCTTCAACCCGTTTGGAAAATTTGAATGACATGTGGTTTCATTTTGAGGAAAATCATTATAAAATTTTAAATATAGCTAATTCTGATAAAACAAATTATATAAAACATAATACTTTTGATTCTGTTGAACAAAGTTATTTAAAAAATAAATGTCAGTTTAATGAATTTATTGCAACCCATAACCCTCAAAATGATAACTCACATAGATCTTCACGTTTTGCCACTGAAAATAATTTGGGAAAATTGGAAAGAATCCCTATCCCAAAATTTAACGATAGTTTTACGGAATGGGAAAATTTCCGAGATATGTTTAAATCTCTAGTTATTGATAAAAGTTATTCTGATGTTTTTAAGTTATATTATTTGAAATCCAGTTTACAGGGTGAAGCCCTTCAGTTAGTTAATTCATATAGCATTACGAATAATAATTTTCCTTTCGTTTGGGAAAAATTAGTTGATAAATTTGAAAATAAGAGGAGATTAGTTAATTCACATTTAGCTTCCTTTTTCAATTTAAAAGCTATGAAAAAAAAATCCTATTCAGAATTAAAGCGAATTTTGAATGGTATTACAGCTCCTATACAGGCTTTAGAAGCTTTAAAAAGAAATACTAAATATTGGGATGATATGTTAGTTTTTCATTCTATTTCTCTTTTTGATTTGGATACGCGAAAACAATGGGAAAAATTTGTTGGAAGTTTAAAAAACTCAAAAGAACCTCCTTTATTTTCAGATTTACTTAGATTTGTGGAAAATCATGTTATTGTCTTAGAATCGATCGAAGACAATACTAAGAATATTTTTGATAAGTCATCAATAAATCCCACAAGTAATGATTCGAAACATAACAAAGATAATCAAATCAATTGTATTATTTGTAATAAGGATCATTTCTTTTCCTTTTGTGATATTTTTTTGAACAAAACTATACTTGAAAGAAAAGAATTCGTGGCTAGTAAACATAGATGTTTTAATTGTTTAGGGTTACATGTGTTGCCTGAATGTAAATCACAAAAAAGATGTAAGTTTTGTCAAAAAAATCATCATTTTACTTTGCATTTTTCTAATCAGTCAGATGATTATAACATCAGTCAAAATTTTGACTCTAATTTAATTAAGAATATACATACATCTACTGAGAACAGGAATGCAGAGGGAAATTTAAAATTTTCTAATAGTGACGTAGAAAATCGTCCTTTTTCTAATTCCTGACAATAGCTTACCTCTGGGTAAATGGCTTTATGCCTAGATTCTGAAAATTTGCCCAGGGATTAACAGTTTATTTTGGGCCATCAAAAAAAAAACTACTACTTAACTGGACCCATAAATAAGCTAATTACTTACTAAAAATATAAAATATTTTGTTAATATATAAAAAATATTTTTATGTAAGTTCAATGTAAAAATGTAAATAATCTATTTTCTTTGAATGAATGAATGTATGTGTGAAATTTTTAATATAAATTTACGTAAAAAAAATAAACTAATGTATAATAAAAAATGAAATGTATTGTAATTTATTTATTTATTTTATAAAATTATGGGTTTAATTTTAAATTTTATTTTAATTGATTTTCAAAATTATTTTAAATATGTACATAAAAACTAGTAAATTTTTCTTGTTAATTTATTTTCTATGCAAATAAATTAAAAGGGGGGAGAATGTTAAATATTACATTGTATAATAATACACATATTAATATAAGTTTATAAGTATGCGTGCGTGTGTGCACAGAGAGAGCACAGAGTGTAAGCGCGTGCCTTGAGAAACGGCGCACAGTGCCGGCAGTCTTAGGACAATAGTCCAAGTAGCAACACACATTTTTATACAATAAAGTTTCAGAATTATTTTGCTACTTAATTAATATATTTTTTTGTGAGTTATTTTTATTTTATCATCACCAAAATCCTAGTTTATCACGCAATATACAGTCCACTACTCAGCTATTGAACAGGTAAGTTAATTTAAATATTTTTCAGTCTTTTTTAATAGTTTATAATTATTTTTGTAGTTATTTTTAACCAGAATCATTTTTTTTTCAGTTTTTTTCTATTTTTGGATGCTGACGCGAGGCTGATCTTGGGTGTTTTAGCATCAGAAATGTTAGATGATCCTATTGATATGTTTCAACAAGTTTATGTGGTCCTGATAGTGAAGATTTAACAGAAGAAATCATTTGGTAAGGTTAAATTTAGTATTTTAATGATTTTACGCTTTAATATTTAACATTTTTATGGATTTTTAGGGAAACGGAAGAACCAAGTTTTAAGATTGTGGACCGATCATTGCCTATCACATCTCAGGACTTTCAGGATGTAAATTAGACCCTTTGAAGTGAATTTTGAGAAGGAAAAAGTTGAAAAAAATCATGGCGAAACAAATTTTCTGGATGTTTGAAATTTACCGTCGAGGAGAAAAAAAAGTGGAATAAGTCAAAATGGAAATTTTTTTTTTTTTTTTAGTAGTTCAGGTAAAAATAAAACTTTTTCCCAATCATATGTATATATAAAAAGTTAAATGGTTCAGAGTTATTTTAGGTTGAACTGGGCAGCTGAAATCAAAAAAATGAAAAAATCCAACTTTGGAACAGCCGTATATCAAAATAATGCATCAGGAAGTCTAAAATAGGAGCGGTTTCACAAATCTCAGGTAAAAAACGACACAAAAAAAAATTTTTTTTCATTTTTTATTTTTCGGCTGGTCGTTCTTTCCTGGACGTGCCCATATATAGCACTCTGAAGCGATTCTTATGTGCATATATATGACTCATAGCTTGAGGTAAGAGATGTGATTCATAGTTTCTGTATTGCTATTTTGCTGACGTTTGTTTTTTTTGTTTTTTTTATTTTTTATTTGCTTCTGACCTTGTCGTAAGTGTTTGAACCCTGAAATTGATGTTAGTGTGAAAGAGATGATTTCTCGCCTTTTTTATGTGATTTTAATATTATTCTCTTTTTCTATAAATTGCATCGTCGTTACGTTTGTGAAAGGTTTTTGAAATTTTGGAATAAATAATGGCAGATTCCGTTTTGCAAATTTTTTTAAATTTGCTAATTTTTTGACATTAATTTAAATAAATTTTGTTGAATTTCAGGTTTTTATTTGATTTTTAGTTGGTGACATGTATAAATATTTTATGATTTTTTTTGCTTAGTTGAAATTTTTTTTGTAGATATGATTATTTTTTAATTAACCTACCGAAGATATTAAATTTTAATTGGTCAATCGTAAATTGCTGGAAATTTATTTGACATAAATTCTTTAAACCTGTTGGAAATCGTTGTAATTTTAGGTAGCTAAATGACCAAATTAATTTAACTAATCTTAAATTAGGGAAAAGTCAGCAGGTTGAACTTTAGAGTTACACTGTAGCTTACCGAAGACATTAAATTTTTATGGATCGATCGGAAATTGCTGGAAAAATACATGAGCTGGATCCTTTAGACATATCGAAAATTGTTGTAGTTTCATGTAGTTAGGTGATCAAATTGTTTTTAATAAACCAAAATTTTAGGAAAAATTCACAGGTAAAATTTTTTTAAATTGAAAAATTTTGTTTTGAAAATTTGGTACTTTTTTTGTCGGTTGTGTTCGTTTGCCATTTCTTTTTGATAGATTTTTTAGATTTATTATTAACTGTTATCATTACTGTCGATACTTTACTTTTAATAACGTTTTCTGATCTTTGCGCACGCTTTTGTCAGCGTTTCTGCTTTACTCTCCCCGTACACTAGCACCACCGCCGCCACCCTTTCCTTGCAAAGTCTTGGTTGCTTTTTTTTGGTTTTTAGCATGAAACTTTCAAGCTTCTGATTTGTTTTTGTTTTTTTTTTCGTACAAATCGTGCAAATTTTTAATTGGTGACATAAATAAATATTTTTAGATTCTTTCGCTTAGTTGTAATTTTTTTATTAACCTACCGAAGATGTTAAATTTTAATTGGTCAATCGTGAATTACTGGAAATTTATTTGACATAAATTCTTTCAACCTGTTGAAAATCGTTGTAATTTTAGGTAGCTAAATGACCAAATTATTTTCACTAATCAAAAATTTAGCGAGAAGTCGACTTGTTGATTTTTTGGGGTATGCTATTGCCTACCGAAGACATAAAAATTTTAATGGATCGATCGGAAATTACTGGAAATTTATATGAGCTGGGTCCTTTAGACATATTGGAAATTTTTGTTATTTCATGTAGTTAGGTGATCAAATTATTTTAAATAAACCAAAATTTTAGAAAAAATTAACAGGTATAATAATTGGGGTTTTAAAAATTTTTTTAAATTGAAAAATTTTGTTTGGAAAATTTGGTACTTTTTTGTCGGTAGAGATCGTTTGCCATTTTTTTTTTTTGATAGATTTTTTATATTTATTATTAACTGTTATCATTACTGTCGATACTTGACTATGTGCATATATCGACGCTACTAGCGAATAAAATTCCGGTTCAATTGAGGATGGAAAACTACGCTAACTAAATTGTAATTGGAAGACTGCGACAACTAAAAGTAAAACCGAATACTCTGCCAACTCAAATTCGGAGACGAACGCTACGCCAACTTGAATTATAAATGGAAGACTGCGACAACCTAATTGTAGAGACGAAGACTGAGCCAACTTAAATTATAATACGAAAATTACGCCAGCTCACCAAAAATTCAAATTCCAATTTTGACTAGCGCAGTACTTTTATAATTAAGCAAATTTTTATTTTTTAAATGGCTTTCGGGGTTTTCCACTATAACGGAGTGATAAATTGAAAAGTAATAGAAGATACTTAGACATGGGAAAGAATATTACTCATTCTCGAAGCCGCCATCCTAAAAATATTTATATTTATATGCTAGAGGATGGGTAAATATTCTTTCCCACGTCTAAGTATGTTTTTTATAAATTAGTGATAAAGAATTTATCATTATTTATACAGGTACACGTGTAACAAGATCAAATTTCTATAGGACTTTTAAATTCTGACAATAAAACGTCAACCCCATAGCACCGCTGTTAATAATATACGTTCAATCCCCTCTCCTAAATATAAAAACTATGCCTAGAAAGCGATCGATAATTACATTCTTAACTTTTGAATAAGCGTGTTTTTGTACCTTTTTTTTTGTTTCAAAGCCGTGGAAGAATGTGAAAAT
The DNA here is from genome assembly GCA_022575985.1 of Anagrus nilaparvatae. Taxonomy (NCBI): domain Eukaryota; kingdom Metazoa; phylum Arthropoda; class Insecta; order Hymenoptera; family Mymaridae; genus Anagrus; species Anagrus nilaparvatae. Next base: position 17,633,339 of record JAKSXM010000147.1, on the reverse strand, counting down.
TGTATAATAAAATATTATATGCTAATGCGCACGCTTATTGCAGGATTTAAAAGTACTATAAGAATATGATCTTTTCCACGTGTAGTTGTGTATAAATAATGATATAATTCTATGTTACTAATTTATAAAAGTAAATGAATTTTCTTCTTGACACCCTGATATGGATTTTTTGCCCTCCCGGGCGTAAAATTCGTGCGTAAAACTTTGCAAAGAATTTTCTGCACTCGTTCTACGCCTAGGTAGGCAAAAAATATTGTAAGCATCATGGAAGAAATGCTTTAGACACTAGCGTGAACACATTAGAACACATGTGATCACGCTAGATCCAAAACTTTTGCACCTTTGATACTTAATATACTATTGTTGAATTATAAAAAGAGAAGTCTTAAAAATGAAAAATTAATAAAATTAGTTAGTGAGCAGCAAAAATTACTAAATTTATTTATTCGTAGCTTTTAATTGAGATAAACATAAGAGGCATTTTTGAAATAACACATCTTTTTACAAAATCTATAATCGTTAAATTAAAAAAAAAAGTATATTAGAAAAAATAATAATTTGTGCATACTATCGACTCTAAATAATAATATTTTCCAGAAAATTATCATAACATTTTTTTTTACTTTCAATAAGTAACACACATAAAAGTACAAACGCTTACTATTTTATATCTGTAGTTTTTTACTATAGATTTAAATTAAAAATTATTAAAATTAAAACCTTAAAAATATAATTGTTACTTTGGATGCAAGTTTTTACTTTTATATAACTTATAAATAATTAAATTTTTTATAGTAATCAAAAAAATAAAATGAAATGACTATATACATTTGACATTTTCTAATGACATTTTTAGAATCTTAATCTTTTAAAATATTATTATAAAACGAGCAATGCTCTTTTGGAATATAGCCTTTTTCAAGCGTTAGCTCAATATCTTTTTTTTTGCTAATTGTTAAAGGGATTTTTTCTTCGTGTGCTGGATTTACTTCAGTATCTTTTAAGTCCGTTAAATTATATTTTTTTTAAAAAATTTTTATTTTTTTTGGCTCTGGAATACCATCATCTGGTTTTTCGGGATTTTCATTTCTTAGGTCCACGCGTGTTACAAAAAAATCTTCATCAGGTCTTATAACTATTTCCTTAATGGTGGACGTTTTGGCCAATGTCCAGTTAAATAAATGTGAAATAATTTCAAAGTTTTGGATTTGAGATTGGTTTATTTCTTTTAAATTATACTTATCGCCTGTCTGCTTTGCTTCTTTCATATGTTGGACCCACTGACCTTGAGTAAATACGCTTTTATTCTTAACATGATTCTCAATACAGGCATGCATGGAATCACCATCACACTCACTATGGCCAACTTCAAAAAATCTAAAAGTAAATACTTTCTTAGGCTATGTAAGGCATATAATATAGTATTTTTAGAAAAATAAAATAAATAGTTAAAAAGTGCAAAAATTTAATCGCTTCATTTCCCGTCTTAATAGTATAACAATGTTTAAAAGACAAATATTGCATAAGTTAATGATTGTTCAATAATATAAGTATGAAGTTAACTGTCCAGATTCTTAAATTTACCATTTTTTAGTAAATAATGAATATACAGAAATGTTTATAATATAAATAATTATTTAATTAAAAAAATTATCGAATATGAAAAATTGAAAACGATAGTGATGTAGAGGAACTAAAAAGAAAATTTTAGGTAAAAGAAAAATTTTTTGTTTAATAAAATTTTCTATTATAAAATGTCGTCCCACAAGAATCACGTGTATAAGATGCATGAAAAAATATGCACCTAAACAAAAAAGTTGTTAACATCCTTAAGCAACTAAAAATGCTTTTTTTACCAATTTATTTTACTCACTCCCACTACCCTGCTTAAAGAAAATGAAATAGTTTTATATATTAAGAGGCCAAAGATCACGTGTTGCATATAGGAATAGGGAACTATAGCGATTTTATTGCGCCATTGGTTCCAAGAAACCAGACATCGATGGTATCAGAAGGTAGGTTTGTTTTATAGCTGGAATTTCGTAGAATTGCGTGATTATAAATGTTTTCTGAATTATTTGCAAGAAATTTTTTATTTTACAAATTATTTTCTAAGTTTATATGATTCTTTTGACAATCAATTGTTTTTGTTTTTGTTACTAAATAAACAGTTATAACCAAAAATAATATAGTTTTAATATGATAAATGTATTATGCACTAAAAATTTTAGAAAATATTTATAATCACGCAAGTATATCGAGTTAAACCTTTAAAATAAGCTTATTTTGAGCTAGCTCAACCACTTTTGCCATAGATGCCTGGTTTCTTAGAACCATTGGCGCAAGAAAATCTCTATAATTCTCTATATACAACAAATGACCTTTAGCCTCTTAAAAACTAACCGATGGGTGATTTTTATTTTCATGGTATTTGCTGCCTTCATGTACATCGAAAAAATAATCTTATTACGATTTTGTCCGGAACAGCTATCGCTGTACACGGTAAACTCTTCGACACCTTTTTGACTCTCTTCTTGAAAATATTCCCAAAGGAATGAGGATACTTCATTTGCTCCTCGATATCCTATGGTTTCATTCCATACATGACATATTCCTATATGATTAGATAAATCAAATATTGTGCAATTCCATACACAAATTTTGCGTAAATAATACAGTGGACCAATTTCTGCTCGAGGGGTAGTAAGAACCTTTTGAATATCAATGTTATTTGTCCTTTTTTTTGAATTTTCTTGGGCTGCTTATCATCTTTCATCAATGATCTTACGCAAGATATTTTTTCTCTGTGTTCTTCGTAAGCTAATTTCGCAAAAGCTTTTTCTGGAGCCGTTTTATATTTATAATTTTCACAATAACTGCATCTGTAAAATATTATAATTTATATATTAAAACTCTCTAAGCATCCTATTAATAATAATTTAAAAATAGCTAATAATTTAATAACAAATTTAAAATAATGCGTGAAATAAATGGCTTCAAGTTCACAAGCATTCAAAATTTATGTAAGCACATCTTAGAAATTCTAGAAAATTAAAGATGCGTACTTGATAAAAGTAATTCTAAATAAAAAATATATGGAGATAAGCCATAATTATAATATAAATCATGTCGAAGCAAAAGTGGTAGTGTATAGAATTTATTTTTAACTATATTACACTTACTTCTCAATTCAAAACTTCAAAAAGTTTCTCAATTTTCAGAATCTGATGAGAAACTTACGATAAAATCAACCGCAAACTAAATATTTCAGGTCAATGTTGGCCACTAAAAAATCGATACGTTGTTCATTGACGATATCTAGTTTATAAAAGACAATAATTTTAATGTACCTCTACTAGTGTTCTATTATAACATAATTTTTGCATAACCTTAAAATTGTAAAATAACAACAAATTCAGGCCAAAATTACTAACTGCAGGCATCTTAACAAGTACTTAAAGATCCCTTAACTAACCTATTACCAAGCAAGACCCTTTTTTTCTCTATTTCCATATTTTGATGCCTATTTATCTCTTTTTTCAGAAAAAAAATTGTAAATATATATTTTTTCCATTTACAAATAATGAAAATGTATAACAATACCAAAATGGTACGGTCCTTTTTAATCTCAGAACATACTGTGGTATAATAGTACATCTTTCCAAATGTTAAAGAACAATTTTGATTGAAATCAGCAAAACCATACAGATCGGGTCCTTAGTTTGGGCTAAAGATTTTTTTTCGTTTTCCCATACTCAAAAACGTTATTTCTCCGCTTTATATCCCTTAATATTGAAATTTAAGACCAGAACGAATTAAAAAAAAAAATATGTTTACGAACCTATTTCTCAATGACTATTTTCTAACCTCGATGGGACGTCTTTTTTGCCGTTTATATGTAAATTATGTTTTTAATCATGGGTTAGAACTTTACATGCTGTGTGGACTCTTGTTCTTATAACGGAATGCAAGGTCAAAACCAATATTTTGAAAAGAATTTTTTCAAGAAATAACTAATTTTAGTAGTCCGTTCATCTTCTCCTATCTCATCTTTTCCAGAAACAATTAAAAGTTTTGAGCAAAGAGAGATTCAACAGTAAATTTTTCTCAAGAATCTGATCCGGACATTAGATTTAGAAAATTCACATAAGAAAATTAGGAAAATTAAACTATTTCTTGCAATTTCCAGAAAGTTGTAAAAAAATACAACCTTATTTTTTTCCTTGAGAATTTGGGAACATTTGACTTTTTGCATAAATTTTCGGTTGCCATACCGTATGAAACTAGTTACCATCAGCCATTTAAGACCCCAAAAACATTCAAAGAAACGAAAATTGTTATCAATTTTTTTGAAAATTTCAAGCAGAATCTGAACTTTTGGTCAAGTCCTTATTAAGGTTAGATGTCCTCGTGAAATATTATTATTTATCAGATTGTGCAAATAATTTTTTCTTATTACTTGTAATTTGCAAAATTGCATGGTTCATCTACAAGGACACTTGTATTGATAAAAAAATTAACATGTATTTCTAAAAATTAATCAAGAAAATGTCCTCGGAAATGGCTCATCTACAGATTTTTATAAATATGAATGTTTTTCTGTCTTTTTTATACTCGCGTGACGTATTAAATAGCTCATATTATACATATTAAAATTCTCCTGTATTTTTCGTGATTAGAGAATTTTTATGGCCTTCCTACAGTTTTACATATACGGTTGCGAAATCGCGAAAACTATTTTAACCAATAAAAAGAGCGTGTCTGAATTAGTATAAAAACATGTTTATTTTTTTAAAAACTATTGAATATCATTATTTAATCAATTGAAACGTGTTTCTTTAAATATCTCGAAATCGTGAAAAATGACATAGACAGGTTTTTAATCTATAGGGCAGTATAATACTTGCAGCTATTTTAGAAATGCAAATTTTAACTTTGCTGAGACTTTGGAAAATTTTCGTTTTTTTTTTGTCGTTTTCAGAGTTTTAGATGGCCGATCATAATTAGTTTTATACGGCAAACGAAAATATATGCGAAAAGTTTTTCTAAATCCTCAAGAAAAAAACAAAGGTGTATTTTTTTATAGCTTTGGGAAAATAGGACTTTTTAAAACCAATGGCAGTATAGAATTCTTGATGAAATTTTACGAAAGCCTCTCTTTTACCTTAATTTTTGAATTTTTCTGAAAGAGATGGAATTATAAAGGAGAACGGGCAACTCAGATACGAGCGAAAAAACCTTTTTTTTTTTAAATTCCATTTGATTTTAAATTTCAATATGAAGAACTGCAAAGCGGGAGAATAACGTAAGTTGAATAGGAAAATGAAAAAAAATATCAGCCCAATTAAAAGATCAAACCTGGAAGGTTTCGCTTATATGACTCTAAATTACTACTCTATTTATCTTTATGTATTTTACTTTTTTTAATGCCTTTTTTTTGCTGATATTACCCATTCATATGTCTTTTATCCCCTATTTTATCCTATTAAAGTCCTATTTTTCCCCATTTTCGCCTAAACATGCCCGTTTGTACCCTAAATTTTTTAAATATAGCTGTAAATGTATAATTTAATTATATACTAAAATTAATATTACATTTTTCGTTTTATATGAATCTAATCTAAATCTGATCTTAGGATCTCATGGTTTTACCCTATAGTACTGTCACAGTATATCAAATATTAGATATACTTAAAATTAATTAGAGTTAATTTACTAAATATTTATGTACTATATTTACTGAAATCAAAGCTAAATTATTTTCTTATTATTGTTAAACACTCATCATTCAAAATCTAGGAAAAAGACTAAATTAACAGTAGATTAAAGATATTTATATGGAAATTTGGTTCTCATCATAGACTTTGAAGTATGAGTGTTCATAAATTATAAAAAAATTAAAAATAATTATTTCTACGGTATAAACAGTCATCATTCAAAAACTATGAAAGTCAATAAATTTTATATATAAACAGTAGATCTGTATAAAAATTTTGCTTTCAGCATAGCTTTTAAATGATGACTGTTTATAATTAATGAGAAAATAAAAAGTAAACTATGCATCAAATATAAATAGATGATGAAAAAAAAATCATAGAAACGCAGTGAACATATTAATATTTTATGGAAAATAATATTTAATCATACTTAATGTATTTAGGAACATGGTTCTGCAGACTTTTATATTTTTATCCGTTGAAATTGGTAATGAGTATGCATAGCTGTCTTTTTTTTTCTTTTTTTGTGGATTACATTTTTGACTGCAGTCTGAATCCGAATCACTGCATTTATTATCATATTTTTTCACCCAGTTTAGAAGGCATTGCCTTTTTTCGTTTATATTTCCTAATGCCCAAAAATGATCCCTTATCGTATCTCGTTGTTCTTCTGTTATTTTAGATTTACATTTAAAACGGCATTCAGAATCGCAGCCCACTTTCTTTACTCGTGCTTTTATAGGTTTCTTCCTTCCCATGCCTTCTATACCATAATTTCTAGCCTTTTTTGCTTTATAGTCTAAATGTTCATGTGGTCTTCTTGGTCTTCTTCTTGTCACTTTTTTCTTAAAATATCTTCTTTTCTTTTTTGGTAAAGATATAGCGTTGGGATTATAATCAAGAATGGGTAAATTGGCATTATTGTTGGTATTAATTGCTCCAATTTCAGATGCCGTATCCCCTCCAAAAGTCTTTTCACCTTCGAAAGTATTTTCATCTGCGGAAGTACTTTCACCTTCATCAATGGTTTCATCTTCGGATGTTTTATCAACTTCAGATGTGATTTCCTCTTCCGATATACTTTTATCTGTACTGATACTTTCTGCTTCTTCTCCTTTTTCAAAACCATAACTTCCATCCTCTTCGGAAGTTTCATTTTCAAATATTTTTGTCTTAGATAATTTTTTCCTTTTAGGGGACCACGTATTATTATTCTTACTCTCAGGATCTAACTCTTCAAACTTTTTTTTTATGGTACATGTAACATTTGATCCTTCAATTGTCTCAGGATTCCGAGCATCTTAAAACAAATTTATAGTTTTTGTTGTCATTACAAAAATAAATTATTTGAATTTTATTCTAAGAAGCAATTATGAAAAAATTAATTACATATCATGACTTATTGATACTTAATAAAAAATTTATCAATAAGAAATTTTAAATAAATACATTAATTAAAGGACACCTTTATAATTAGAATGTAAAAGAGATTATTATATTTACAAAAAAAAAATTTCTTAATATTACAGAATATGGTTAAAAGGTAATATTTAATGAAATAAAAAGAGAGTAACATTGAATTTAATTTCTTAAACCTTTATTGCCAACCAAATTTATTTTTAATTATAAAAAAAAACTTATAACCGGTTTGAGAACTCACAATCAACAAACATGGAACATGTTTAAACCTAAAATTCTTTCTATTATATACCCCTTTATTAAAATTATTATAAATAAGTCCCTAAACTCAAATTATTTTATGTCTCTGCATGAAAATTAATCTAAGTCTATTTGACCCCCCCCCTTACCTATAAATATGTTCCATTTTAATATATATTTTAACATTACTGTTATGAAAAACTAAGTTTGGGCTTTAAAAAAATTTGAGTGATAATGAAATTTAGATAGATAGAGCATAAAAAAACATTTTTATATTCATCGATGGTCCAAATTTTTAGATAAAAATTTTCAAAAATTTAGATATTAGACACTTACAATCAAGTAGTAACGAATACGTGTCAATAACAAAAAAAAATGAGGCTTTTAATTATTTTTTAGCGGTCTAATTTTTCGGTAAAAATTTATACACATTTGAATATTTAAAGCAAAAAATTGAGTAAAGTCGAATTATTTAAAATTAGTTAAAAACTAAATTTCCACGTAAAATATTTAGCTATTAGTTTTGAGTAAAATCAAAAAAAAAAAATTGTTTATATTTAAAAAACATGAAAGACTGCACGTCGAAATAATTTTTTTAGCAACTGGAATTCACAAAACATTCTTATATCCAAAAAAAATTTCAATTTTACCAAATTTAACTGTAGTGAAGGTTTCTATTTTAAGGAATCTAAATTAGTTTTATACGATTATAAAACTTGATTGTAATATTTTTTAAATTTTTATTTTAAAAATCATAATATAAGATAATTAATAAAATCAGATAAGTAAAATAACTTGGAAAAGCTTTATTAAAATTTTTTTTTTTATTAAAAAAATGTTTAAACTTCACAATAATTATGTCTGAGATTCTCTTAAAAAATTAAAATTAAAATTATTATTGTTAAACAAGGATAGAATAAATTATTACCTGTCGTTAGTTCCAAAAATGAACTATTTTGATTATGATACGTAAATTCTTCGTCCACTTCTGACAATGAATCAGTGAACGTTCTAACTGGTTGCAGTAGAGGCGGGGGTGGGTTAAATAAATTTTCATCAACCTCGAACCCAAAAGAAAGTCTAAGACTTTCAGCAATATAATCTAAAAAACAATTGCCTATGGTTAATAAATAAATAAATAATAAATAAATAAATATATTAATAAATACTCGAATAAATACATCAATGTCTAAATTTAATAATTACATATTATAATTATTTAAATGATTAAGAAGTAAATACTGGACGTAACTGGTTAAAAATGTAAATAGAAAACAAAATAGAACATAACTCCTAAAATTAACTCGAGTAATGTATTTTTTTAAAAAAAGCTTATTGTATGAAATTCTAAGAGAAGAGTTACCTGTAAGTAAATTGAATGATGGTCATAAAATGAAAATTTAGTTACGGAAAACCGACTTTCTTGAAAAATGAAGCAATTTGGAGCTTGAAATTTTAGAAACTAATTGAAATTATTATTATTGAGGTGTCTTTTTTCTTAGAAGTTCATATACATTATTTTTTGAAAAAATATATTCCTCAAGTTAATTTGATATGATTTTTTTTACCGATCCGAATAATATGTCGAATGTATTATTTATGATGTATTTTGAAGTTTTTAATGTTATAATAAATAAGTAAATTAAACCGGCCGGATAATAATTATAAATTTACGAATGCATGAGTTATTTAAAATAAAATAGCAATGGCATCTTTAAATGTAAATTTATTTTATTTAAAAATAATATTCGTTTTTTTCATTATACTTCATTTTTGGAGAACATACACACTAAACCTAATTTTTTGGTTAATTCTTAAAAAAAAAATTTTCTTTTTGAACAGAATTTAAAAGAAAATAATTTTTTTTAAAAAGAATTAACCTCAAAATATACATTAATAAACATTAATTCTTTTCTGGATAAAAACAAATTCTTTTAGGTTTAGTGTGTATGTTCTCCAGAAAAAGAATTATTTTTAGTGTTATACAATTTTTAAAAAAAAGTACATAACCTAAAAATAAAGTATAATGCAAGCAAAGAATATTATTTTTAAATAAAATAAATTTACATTCCAAGATGGTATTAATATTTTATTTTAAATTACTCAAACATTCGTAAATTTTTTAATTCAATTTAAATACAAAAAGAAAATATTTAATACTTACTGCTATCAATCATGTTTTCATCCATCATTCAGTGTTACTTATCCAATAAATAAATAATATATTAATTAAACAAATAGTTGTTTGAGTAGCATAAACAAAATGTATATTAAATTGTAGCAAATTAAATAATAACAATTTTCAGCAATAATAAACGCTTTCGGCTAAATATTTGCAACGCATTGTTGTTAAAAATTCCATATTCTTTTCAGTTAGAAAAAAGTCACGTTGCTTACGAATGTAAGCATATAAAATAGAGATGGCGCTAGATTTGCGCGCGTGAAATGAATATAAATTAAAATATATGCACGGCCAGGTTGCTTTAATAAATTTCAAGCAAAGCAGCCTGACCGTGTGCCATTAGGCAAATTACCACGGTTTAATTCAAATTTTTAAGGTTTTAATTTTAATAATTTTTAATTTAAATCTATAGTAAAAAACTACAGATATAAAATAGTAAGCGTTTGTACTTTTATGTGTGTTACTTATTGAAAGTAAAAAAAAAATGTTATGATAATTTTCTGGAAAATATTATTATTTAGAGTCGATAGTATGCACAAATTATTATTTTTTCTAATATACTTTTTTTTTAATTTAACGATTATAGATTTTGTAAAAAGATGTGTTATTTCAAAAATGCCTCTTATGTTTATCTCAATTAAAAGCTACGAATAAATAAATTTAGTAATTTTTGCTGCTCACTAACTAATTTTATTAATTTTTCATTTTTAAGACTTCTCTTTTTATAATTCAACAATAGTATATTAAGTATCAAAGGCGCAAAAGTTTTGGATCTAGCGTGATCACATGTGTTCTAATGTGTTCACGCTAGTGTCTAAAGCATTTCTTCCATGATGCTTACAATATTTTTTGCCTACCTAGGCGTAGAACGAGTGCAGAAAATTCTTTGCAAAGTTTTACGCACGAGTTTTACGCCCGGGAGGGCAAAAAATCCATATCAGGGTGTCAAGAAGAAAATTCATTTACTTTTACTTTTCAATTTATCACTTCGTTATAGTGGAAAACCCCGAAAGCCATTTAAAAAATAAAAATTTGCTTTATTATAAAAGTACTGCGCTAGTCAAAATTGGAATTTGAATTTTTGGTGAGCTGGCGTAATTTTCGTATTATAATTTAAGTTGGCTCAGTCTTCGTCTCTACAATTAGGTTGTCACAGTCTTCCATTTATAATTCAAGTTGGCGTAGCGTTCGTCTCCGAATTTGAGTTGGCAGAGTATTCGGTTTTACTTTTAGTTGTCGCAGTCTTCCAATTACAATTTAGTTAGCGTAGTTTTCCATCCTCAATTGAACCGGAATTTTATTCGCTAGTAGCGTCGATATATGACTCATAGCTTGAGGTAAGAGATGTGGTTCATAGTTTCTGTATTGCTATTTTGTTGACGTTTGTTTTTTTTTGTTTTGTTTATTTTTTGCTTACTTTTTTGGTAGAAAATGGAATTTGTTATTTTGATGTTTATAAACTAATTTATAAAAAATCTGATTATAATAAAATTTTAATTGCAACAATGAATCAAGAATAAATGATAATTACAGATTCCGTTTTGCTAATTTTTTGACATTAATTTAAAAAATTTGTTGGAAAATAGTTATATGATATTTAATTGGTGAATATTTTTATTATTGTGACTAATGTGACATTTTTTTTTCTTTGGTAGGATCGCATATGGTGACGTGGTTTTTTTAAAAAAAATAAGCATTTTTAATATTTTTATTATATGTATTTATTTGTTTGTTTTTTATATTTAAACAATTGATACAAAATTTTAATACTAATTAATATATGATTAAATTTATAGATAATGATTGATAAGTTATATATTATGTGAAACAATATTATTTTTTAAGATATTATAAATCTAATTCATTACTTACACAACTTAAAAGGTAGTCTAAATTTAATGCAAATAACTCTTTTAAGAATAGGTGTGAATCAAATAGACTTGTAGCTTCTTTTTCGAGCATCTCTTGCTGTAGCTGTTTTCTTAATTCTTCGGTGACTTTTTCATCAAATTGTTCGCCTATCAATTTTACGTCTTTGACATTTACTTGGGAAATTAAATTTTTTTTGTTTTCGTTCAAGCGTTGAGTAATGTAATTTATAAATTTATCTTTCAACGCATTTAAGTAACTTCTTTTAGCGTATAAATTTTCAAACATCATATCAATCGAACTTGATAAATTTTTTAGTGAGTCAAAGCTAATTTTTTTTAACACCAGACTTACTTTAAATTTTTTATTTCGGATTTAATTTCTTCTCCTGATATTTCTATTGCTTTTTCATAATAGCTGCGGGTTAATTTGATTGTGAAATATTTGTCTTGGAAAGTTTGCTCACTGCTTGATTCTTTTCCATGGAAGTAATTATCTATTTTTGTAAAGTACGTTTGTAGATTTTTCCATCCTTCGTAGTCGAGAGCCAAGTACGCGGAGTTGACGTTGTTTCCGCATAATCGGAAAACGAATTCAAGCTCAGCTGTTGAAAAATTCAAATCGAATCCAGTGAAAACTTTTTTACTAAAGGATCTATTTAGGCCATAAAAACTTGTCAGCAGTAGGTGATGGAGCCCGTTGACGTTGTTGAAACTCTGCGCATCTGTATCTGCCATTTTATAATAATAAAGTTTTGCAATTGCAATTTTGCAATCTTAATTGGTCGTTTAATCCGTTAACAAAGACTGCCTCTGACTGACTGATGCTTGTGTCTCTGCGTTTTTTTTTTTATTATTCGACTTACGTTTGAATATTTCGACGTAACTCTTTGCTATTTTGTCATTGCGTCTTAAGTCGGTCGTGAATATATTTATGAAATCTTTCATTTTATTGCCTCGTGACATGTAATTTAAGAATATTATGCAAAATTGTCCACAGACGTTGGACGTATCGCTTTGTAATGGCCTCGTATTCCATGTAAACTGTTTGCAGTTTTTTCTTATGCGTCTGACGTGATTGATAACGTAAGAAGGCAAAAAATTTCTAAGCTGTTCATATTTATGCGTCTACTGTGTCTTCCCCTTGAGATAGATTTTTCAAATTTTGATTTAACCAAGCCTTTAGTTGTTGAGCATTGTTAAGTGCAAAGCTGTATTTCACGTGATCGAATTTTATTGCATGCTCTATGCAATACAAATTTTTCCGAGGTAAATTTTGGAATGATGGACAATCGATTTCCAACTATAAATTTATAACTTCGTTTGTTATGATTTTGTGTAGAAATATTACCTTGTCACGACCACATACGTAAACTTTTCCTGCTTTTTTTGATATTAGCTGTAAATTTCTCGTCAAAATTTTACCGGTTATGTCTCCCTCATGCCAATTAAATCCGTAATGATTATGGGTTAACCAATTGTTTTGTCTTTGGGAGTCGTATGATATTTTTGTAGAGTTGTATGGAGGTTTTGTTATCCAGTGTGACTGAGATTCGCTGTTTAGTGCTATTATTGCGACTTTTTTCGGTAAAGTCTTGTCTTCGATACTCTTAAAAAACTGTATATCCACAACGACATCCATACTCGGTATGAAAAATACAGCAAGCCCATCTGACTGTTTGTTTGGAAAGTTGATTAACCACTAAAGTCGATAAAGCACTATCGAGCAGCATCTATTTCGCATATCGAATTATACTCGGAATAAATGACGCAGTTGACAATTTCTTTCAGAGCTTCTGCGAAGCGAATTTCTATGCGCACGCTACCGTGCTTTACGAGATTCCAGTGGCCTTCGCTGGCTGATAGGTCGGGTGTCAAGTCAAATACGTAGAGGCAAAATCCTGCTGGATAGGAAAACCTGTCGATTCTGTTACCTTGATTAAGGAAATGAATACTAGTCCCGCTGAATAATGTATGGTAAGCCTCGACGTAAGCCGCATTGTTGCCGGTGTAAACGGGTTGTAGTGGTGAGGAGGACGGTACCTGGACACGATCTACGTACATCGACAGATAGTTCAGATTAAAATGCTGGAAATTGAATGGGTTGAGTTTTCGGTCCTCGTTGAAAGCTTTATTCGATACAAATCCTAAGATAATGCGTTTCAGTATCTGACCTATAATAACCGAATCTATCGTTTCAATATCCCCTGCGAAATAACGACTGATTTAACGCCAACTCTGGTTAAGTCGTACTTTGCCGTGGTTTTTGACAATGTATTTGCATGTGCGATGAGAACACCCGGTGAAATTTTTACTCTTCGTATGTGTAGGTGTAGTAGCTTCGTCAAAATGTACGTAATGCGTACCCGTCTCGTTCATTAGTGCAAAAGCTGGTCGGGCTTTTATTAGTCTTACTTTCAAATCGACACCGTTCAGCAGGAACTTGTTTTGGTTGAAGACGTCACTGTGTAAATGACGAATCATATCTATGCTTTTGTTAGCATTTAACATCATGCGACGTCCTTCAAGACCAATATTACCGTCTTTTAAGTCATCCATCTTTCCCGCCGCGCCGTGTCGCCATACCAGCCGACACATTGTAGATGCGAATTTTTCGAATCATATCCATAGTTGAGCAAATTTTCAATGTATGCTCGGTAACCATAACCGTTACCCGGCGGAGTTACGATTTTTTGGTTAAAAGAGACTTCCACTTGACTGAAAAGCGAATGCATAAAATTATTTACCGGTCCAATGTTTTTTATTTTCAGCAAAGTTGCAGCGTCAGCTTCGGCTAGGTCCTCGTCCGTTTTGATTGTAACTTTTAGGCTTAGCATGGTATGGGCCAGGTCTAGGTATTCTTCGGCATTTCCTGTAATATTGAATTCTATCGGGCAATCATCTGTTAAGCTCGCGATCGGTTTGTAATTAACCCAATGACTCGATTGGATGGTAACTTGTGTGTAAGGTACGGTAAATATTTCTAACTCGCTTTTTATCGATTCGCATGAATGTGTATGCAGGAAAGCCATTTTGAGTTTCTTATATTTTAAGAAAAAATGTCGGCAAACGTATTCTTACTTGACCGTTTTTTGTCGTTTTTTTGCTTTTTCTGAATCTTTTTTCTTTTGTTTTTTCTTTTTTTCTTTTTTATGCCGTTTTTTTTTGACGTTGTTTTCCTTTTATTTGTTATCTCCTTTTTTTTTCTTTTTTATTCGTTTTGTTTCTTGCCCAGTTGTACGCAGAGTGCCGAGTGTATTTAGCAAGTGACTGCTTAGAGCCGGATGTTTCAATTTATAACCAGATCCCTCCATTAGATATTTATCTAGCTGATCCTCTGCTTTTCTCTTTAAATTACCGACAGACTCGCGTGCATGGATGCGCAGAGACTCTTTGGCTGGTTTTTTGTTCAACGCGACATCTGACAGTACATTTATACCGGTCCGCCAAGCTTCTTTACCGACTACCTTAGCCCCTCTTGTAAATAAAGGTAGGATGCTGCGAAACAGTCCGCCAAGAAATGAGCCAATGCCGCTTCCCCGTTGATGTGGTGTTCCAATGTAAACGCGATTTATACCTGTACTAAATGCACTTCCACCGCTCCCAATTTGACTGTTATAGTAATCAATGTAGTGGGCCATTTTGTTTTTTTTTTTTTTTTTTTGACTAATCCGTGCGCTTGAAATGCAACGTCACCGTAAACGTACCGGCATCAAATGGCACTGCTGAACCGTATTGGTCGCGCAAGTCAATTTCAATGGATCTAAAAGATTTGTGTAATAAGGGTACGTAAGAAGGGGGTGAGAAACTTTTAACCCTAACTGATCCATAAACAAACTTTTCGGTATCGAGAGAGATGCTCCTTAATAGCGGGGTATGCACATCACCCGTGATCCTTGGTTCAAGAATATCCGAATATATCATATCATGTTGGGTATGTTTTCCGTGAGATTCGGTTGTCTTTCAGCGGTTACTTGCTCTTTTTCTGGGGCTCGTAGCTCGTAAGTTGAATCCGTGAAACCTAATATGCTTCTGATGACTTCGGAGACTTTCAGTGTGTGTAGTGAGTTGCTCCTGCAGTTTTTATCGCAAGTCAGTTTGAGGGAAACGAAGCCTCCTCGTTTGCGTTCGTATGCGAAATGTTTTTTTACTGATTCCTGTGTATTTAATTCCACGAGAAACGATTCTATATCGTCGTAAATGCCTGGACTTATGTGGGATTCAATTTTTGACTCTGCTGTATAGACTCCAGTTTTTGGTGTATCTTTTTCTTTTCCAGTAAAATGCAACAACCGAGTAGTAAGTTTTCTATCGATCGAATTGTCCTTGACGTGATGCATAGTCATTGGTATTTGATTTTCGGCCAAAGCCACACTCCACTCTCCATAAATCAATCTGTTGCGGTAGGTACGTGCTAAAATGCGTCGTCATATTGTCAGGATATACATTCATGCTGCTGTTGCTGGGCAGCAGAATGGAGAATTGATTTTTCTTCATTTTTTTTTTTAAATATTTTTAGCATTTACTTAAATGTGAACCAACTCAGAAGCGAGAATCCAGGAATTGAACTTTGCCGGATATCCACGCCAGCTGACAAAATGTTTCTTTGCCTTTCCGCGACCTTTAGTTTGCAGAATTTAATCAATTTCGAAAACAGCATCGGTGAGTTTTTTTTTACCGGACACAGCTCTTCCTCGTAGTATATATCGTCTATGGCTTCGCCATCCAGATCCTCCAACGTGTACACTGGCGGTTGTCTCGCACAAGAGACACGCGCGATTCTGAAAATTTCAAGAGTCCAACCACTCTCGTAACCCTTCCGGAAAGTTTCTGGAGCACGGCTGACCCGAACCAGCGTTCCAGCGTTATATTTTGGTATTTTATGTAATTTTCTCTTTAGCGAGTATCTTTTTCTCAAATTGAAGCGTGCTATATCTGCGTTATTTAAATTTACACTCGCTGGAGTCATTTTTGTGCCTGAATGTATCGTGTTGTTGTACGAGTGGACTATAGACGGTAGTACATCAATATATCTCCGTGTATTTTTGTAATTGAAGAAACGCCATAAGCGATGCTTGATTGTCTAAATCACGCGCTCGGCGATTGCAGCTTTTGCGTCTGGGTTTCGAATCAATCGAAATTCAATATTATAATCCTTGAAGACATCCTGTACGACCTTAGCCGTGAATTCACGGCCACGGTCCGTTTGGTAAATAATCGGTAATTTATCCCTGTTGTTGGAAAATATTTTACGCAGAGCTGTAGCCACAGAAATGCCTGATTTTTCTTTAAGAGGTTCGACCCACAAAAATTTACTTAAACAATCAATAACAAAGAGTACGTAAGAGTAATTATCGCTGAATGATTTGATCGAACGGAAATCGGCCAAATCAGCTTCGAAACAGTCGTATATATTGGATACTAGCATAGGTGTGAGGGGGGGCTCCGCCCCCCCTGATCTATTCCCGGTGTTGTTGTTATTGATTTTTTAATAATTTTTTATTAATTTTTTATTATATATTAAATTTTTTTCTTAATGTATACCTTTTACCAGTTCAAATATTACCAATAAGATAAAATTTGTAGTAAATTCAAAGGAATGGTGTAATTTTGAAAATGGGCCAGATCAGGCTATTTTTGGACCATTGAACAGACATATTTCGGGCCCATGAGGTGCTAGAGGACTAAAACTTTGGCTGAGGGACTTTTTTATCACCCCAAACTATACCCTAAAATTTGAATTGAATATATATAATATATAGTAAAAAATTTTATTTTTTTTTTTTTTTTAATTTTAAAGCAACGTACGTTTTTAATAAAAATTTAACTAAGTACGCATAAATTACATTTTAATATAGAATATAAATTACATTATAATATACACAGACCCACAAATAAATGATTAGAAATACCAAAAAAATAAAAAAATGAAAAAAATTTTTTTACCAGCTTTAAAAATATTTTATAAAATTTTAAAGATACCTCCGTTTTGAATAAAAATTTCAGAGAATACGTAAAAATTAGTGCTGAATCGAATACTATGAAGTGCAATACCTAAATTTTTCGATAGTCTCGAGATATTTCAATTTTTGTTACAATTTTTAAAAAATGTTATCAAGTTCAAAAATACTAAAAATTAAATATCTCAAAAACTACGACAGCTAATCAGAAAATATAGGGCCTATGTCACCCGCAGACTTTTTATCTTTATTTTGACACCGGTTTCATGCCAATTGGTTCGGCGGTTCTTGCGTGATGAGTGGACAGACAGACAGACAGACAAACAAATAAATTTTCAAATATATATAGTATTAAGATATCGTACGTCCGTCGTGGAAACTTTTTTCTAACCAATTTATGCTGATTATAGGCGTCTTGTTCGATCAGCCAATCTTTAACTTTTGTTTTTTGGAATTTGCTTTTTGTGTTTCGGAATAAATGATAGGCTCCGGCGAAAGCCCGTAATAGCTCTTAATACAATTTGCTCAGTTTGCTTTCCATTATTTTTTTTCTTTTTTTCTTCAATTTTAACGTTTTTATTTTTCTTTTTATTGATACCAATGAGTTTCTGGATACGATCAAAAAATTTTTCGAACGTAATTTTCGAAACCATGCAGCAGGCTGTTACGAGAGCAGCGGTTCGTTCACCAGGTTCGGCGTCAAAATATAACGTCCTCGTAAATGCTTTATCGGCTAATATTCGATCGGCTTTGCGTCTGTCCTTGTCAGAGTTGTAAGCTAAGTCATGTTGTAAGCAAGCTTTATCTAAGGGATTTATACCTTGCTCACCTTGCTGTAAACGCTGATCCAAGTGAGTACCAGCCCCGCAAAATTCGTAGCCTCCCGCAAAATTTAATTCGAAAGGTAGCAAATCAATTAGCGCATCTAATATGCTATTTTCTTCCTTTTTTACATCGTCTTCTTCACCGTTGAGCATTTTAAATGCTTCTGATTCAGGTTCTACATTAACCTCTTCAGATAGTAGATTAATATCAAACGCTCCCATCATAGGTGATTCCATGTTCTTAGCGATGAATTTGCTTCGGGACTGAACGCGGGTATAGAATCGTTTTTTCGTAGCCCCTTTTGTTTATTTTTTTTTCTGTTTAATTTCGGTGTGACGTCCGAGTAATTTTCTTCTTCTTCTTCTTCTTCTTCTTCAGCTAGTGCGTCTTTATACGTGGATTCGTTTATCGACGCAAACGATTTGCTTCTATTAATATTATTATTACTTATGTTTCTTTCTGGTGGTAGTGGTGGTGGTGTTGATGACGCGAGAATGGAATGCAGAGAGTTGTGAAGCGCAACAACTACGCCGTCTTTCCAAAAGTCTTTGTTTGCGTCAAAATTCTCAGGCAAAACTCTAAGTCAACAATGCTCGAGTCAGGTAGGAGAAGTCCACGCACGCGTTCTCTTCCGGCATCGTCTCAAGATACTCTATTTACTTTTCGCGCAAACATCAAAAAACTTCTGGCTTTTTCGCGATATTTTGCCGGTACGGTGTTAATAATTTCGTCGTCGAAATTGCGCGATGCCTCTTGCTCGTCGACTTCGTGTTGCAATTTTTCTGTTTCCAAGTTTTGATTAGCGCGTAAACTCGCTTTTGCAGTTAAAAAGCGTTGCAGAGCCTGTTGATAAGCGTTGCTCTTTGCGTTCAGGTCTGGAAATTCATCAGATTGAAAAATATCCCGCATTAGAGCATCGAGTCTGCTAATAGGTGTGCCCGGAGTTTGTACAGTTTTTTCCACCTCCATGGACATTAATTAATTATAGGTGCTAAAAGAGCCGGCAGAAACCCGCCAATACCGCCGCCGTGCTGTAGAAGTAACTTTTTTTTGCCTGTGAATTTATCGTTTTTTCGTTTGACGCTCAATAATCTCAGCAACTTTGCGTGTTTTTTTAATCGATTTTTTTCACCCGGTTTAAGCGGTACATTGCCTCTCAATAAATTAAGCGGACATTCGCATAAACACTTTACGAGATTTTTATCGGCGCTGCCGAGTAAAACTGCTCTCTGTTTACCCTCTAGTTGACTTAACGCTCTCAATATGTTTGCGTGTTTTTTCGAAATCGGGCACTTTTTTCTCCCACCCCCTCAGCGTCGTCCTTTTGTCACCATTACAAATAAATCACTGATGGTTGAGCGCTTGAGTTTTTCATTGACGTCTTTTTTCTTTTACCCCTATTATTATTATTATTTATGGGTACGTAAACTGTTTGATGCAATGCCTCGTGTGGGAAAATGTCTGTACGATAACGTGAATTCTCCGGTGTGGATTTTTTTTTTTTTTTTTTGGTACACCAATCATCATCATCATCATCATCATGAACACCAACAACAACATCAAAGAGTAAAATGAAAGGAAAAAAAAGTTATTATGTTATTTAATTTTTTTTTGTCTAAGCAAAAGCAAAAATTTTTACGGTAAATTGACAAATTACCTGTTGGGCCGCTGATCATACATGTCCATGGATGCTTCCATGCTCGATATGGATCCATTTTTTTTTTTTATTTTTTTTTATTTAAATGTAATTTTTTAACTTACGTAGTTTCGCTGCGTGAGCAAATACGAGCTCGCGCAGCCGACAAAAGCTGCTTGTGCAGCAGCGGACGCCGCCGCCCCCCCCCCCCTCTCTCTCGAAGGGCGCGGCGCGTGCGCGAGCACGGTAAACTCGCAAACAATTAGACTAATCTTGCGTTTTTTCTTTTTTTTTTTATTTATTGATACAAACAATGCGTAAAATCGATGTACCATTTGTACGTACGTACGTACGTACGTACGACTGTACGAGGAATTTTCGGCAAGGAAAAAATTAAATAGGAATCAGGTAATAATAAAAATAAAAAGTACACAAATAATTATTATTTTTTTCTTTTTTTTTATTAACAATTTTTTCTTATTTATTTTTTTTTTTAAACTTACTAAAATGCAATAATACAGTATCATACATGTTTTTTTTTTCTTTTTACTTTCTATCTACATTTAAAAAAAAACATATGGAAAACTTTTACTTAAACTTACGAATCCAGGTTTGTTAAAAACTGGTCTACAAATTTTCGTTTCAGTCCGGGTAACGACATCTTGAAATTGCGTGCGTCTAATAGCAATATTGTCACGTACAGTTATTGGATCATTTTTTTCGCATAGTACCAGTGATTTAACCGTGTCAAAATTGATTATCTGACTGTTTTTGAAATTTAACCTAATACCCTTGACCTTGCATATTTCCAAAAATAGAAAAAATGTCTTTCGCCGGAGCCTATCATTTACTAATACCCTTGACCTTGCATATTTCCAAAAATAGAAAAAATGTCTTTCGCCGGAGCCATCATTTATTCCGAAACACAAAAAGCAAATTCCAAAAAACAAAAGTTAAAGATTGGCTGATCGAACAAGACGCCTATAATCAGCATAAATTGGTTAGAAAAAAGTTTCCACGACGGACGTACGATGTATCCAATATATACGACTGTTTCGAAGCTGATTTGGCCGATTTCCGTTCGATCAAATCATTTAACGATAATTACTCTTACGTACTCTTTGTTATTGATTGTATAAGTAAATTTTTATTTTTTTATCAGTTCTAAATTAATTTCATAAAAGATTACATACAACTGATGCAGAAAAAATAACTCTTCCAACATATAACAATAAGATTATAATTAAGATAAAAATAATAATAATAAAAATAAACAAGTGTCAGAAAAAAAAACAATTAAAAGTCAAGTATCAGCAGCAATGATAACAGTTAACAATAAATATAAACAATCTATAAAAAAAATGACGAAAAATCTCAACCAAAAAAAAAAGTACCAAATTTTCAAAACAAAATTTTTTAATTTCAAAAAATTATTTAAACCTTAAAAATTTTACCTGTTAATTTTTCCTAAAATTTTGGTTTATTTAAAATAATTTGATCACCTAACTACATGAAACAACAACAATTTCCGATATGCCTAAAGGATCCAGCTCATATAAATTTCCTGCAATTTCCGATCGATCCGTTAATATTTAATGTCTTCGGTAGGCTACAGTATAACCCAATAATTCAACCTGCTGACGTTTCTCTAAATTTCAGATTAGTTAAATTAATTTGGTCATTTAGCTACCTAAAATTACGACGATTTCCAACAGGTTTAAAGAATTTATGTCAAATAAATTTCCAGCAATTTACGATTGACCAATTAAAATTTAATATCTTCGGTAGGTTAATAAAAAAATAATCATATCTACAAAAAAAATTTCAACTAAGCAAAAAAATCATAAAAGATTTATACATGTCACCAACTAAAAATCAAATAAAAACCTGAAATTCAACAAAATTTTTTTAAATTAATGTCAAAAAATTAGCAAATTTAAAAAAATTTGCAAAACGGAATCTGCCATTATTTATTCCTAAATTTCAAAAACCTTTCACAAACGCAACGATGATGCAATTTATAGAAAAAGAGAATAATATTAAAATCACATAACAAAGGCGAGAAATCATCTCTCTCACACTTACATCAATGTCAGGATTCAATCACTTACGACAAGGTCAGAATCAAATAAAAAATAAAAAAAACAAAAAAAACAAACGTCAGCAAAATAACAATATAGAAACTATGAACCACATCTCTTACCTCAAGCTATGAGTCATATATATGCACATAAGAATCGCTTCAAAGTGCTATATATATATATATATATTAAAAAATAAAAAAAAATAAAAAAAATTGGTTTATAGTATTATCATAACTACTACTATAGGTTCTATCAACTCGATAAAACAAACCCAATTTTAAGAACTTAGAGTGACCCGATGGATCGTTATTGAGATATCGTGCCCACAAGGTGTCGATTTTTGCATCCATTAAGGTAGAGCTTTGCTCTATAATTAATATTGAGTCCTACGTTTTTAAGCCTAGAAGGCCTATTTTAATAAATAGAGGCTATCGGGTTTTTTTTCAACATATGGGTCGCCAAATTGCAATCTATAGTTACTGATGACTATTGAAAAAACACCCAATACACCCTTTGTGTATTCTGACATACCGTCTGGGCCTAGAAACACAGGGCTCAATATTATGATAATGTTAAAAAACAGGATTTTTAAGCAAATTTCCAAATAGAGTTATCATAATATATGGCTGTCATCCTACAATTCAACGAAAATACTTCCGCTGGCCTCATTATTTTTTTATAAGTGCCACCTTTCATTCCCCATAAACCATAATTTTTATCACCGGTTCTTTCATCGTTATAGTAAAAAAACCAAATGCTCAATTTTCGCCCAAAATGACCAATTTTTAAATTGCTGCTAAAATTGTAATTTTCAATAAAAATAGGTCTTATAGTTCTAAAAAATTTTGTATGAGCTCTAAATTTCCAAAAACTCTTTATTCTTTCATTACGATTGTTCATTTAGCATATAGGATAATTTACAGAATCTTAATTTTTTTCATTTTTTTATTACTATCCTTGTAGAGAGTAAAATATAAGTAAAGAATTTTCGGAACTTGCAAAAAATTTTTGAGTCTAAAATTATCATTAAAAATTACAATTTTAGCAGCAATTTAAAAATTGATCATTTTTGGACAAAAATGGGCATTTGGTTTATTGATTGATGAGAGAAACGATGATAAAAAATTGCGGTTTATGGGGATTGAAACACGGTTCTTATGTAAAAAAAATGAGACCAACCGAAAGTATTTTTGTTGATTTGCAAGATGATAGCGCTTTTTGGAAAATTGCTTAAAAACTCTATTTTATAACATTGTCGTTATATTGAGCCCTGCGTTTCTAGGCCCAGAAGGAGCGTTGGAATACACGGTATCTTGGTTGCAAAATATTAAAGTCATTCATAACTATAAAGATTGTAATTTATAGCGTCCTAGTTTTTGTGGGTTTAAGGCTGGAGGTATATCTATTTTTTATAAACCATTTCCTTAGGTTAAGTGAGTGTAAGGCTTGGGTGTAATTTTTATTTTCAAAAACCACTTCCTAAGGTTATTTGGATGTGAGGCTGGCGGTATATTTTTTTTTTAAATACCATTTCCTTAATCTACATAGGTTTAAGGATTGTGTTACATATATTATTTTTTTACTTTAAAAAAATATTAACATTTAAAAAAAATTTTTATTAATTGGTGGGGGCCTATAGGCGAGCGCCTCAAGCGCCTAATGGATAGTTAGGCCGAGTCTACATAACCACACCGCACGGCGCAGCCCAATGCTATTGGTATAGGAGTCACGTGACGCCGCAAGCGCAAGCCTATATCAATAGCATTGGGCTGCGTCGTGCGGTGCGGTTATGTAGACTCGGCCTTACTGATTTTTTGCTAATGACAATTCCATCGCGAAAATTATCACTCATCGGCAAAACAGCCCATACCATAAAAAATTGATATTATCAAAATGAGTTGCAAAGGGCCAAGCTTCCAATTAATAGATGGTATATGTTTTTAATTTATGAAAGGAATACTAATGATGCATTTATCATAAAAGATCCTAATTGGTATTATTATTATAGTTTTTAGTATATTTTAATACTATATATATTTGAGTGTGTCTTATTTTTTTTTTTTCAATATTTTTTGGGCCTCCCCGTTTTTTTCGAATACTTTGGTCATAAAAAACGCCCAGCTCAAGGATTTTGATTTTCGATTTTTTTAACCCATGCCGCCGAGCACTTGAAATTTCCTATTTAAATAACATGGGAATTTAGAGTTTTTAGCTATACAAATTTTTACAGAGACCACAAAGCGTTTTAAAAAGCTAATTTTTACTGGAAAACATACTTTCATATGTTGTAAAGACATGAAAATAGCCCTGCATTCATTTAAATGGAAATTCTAGGGCTAGAAATGCAAATTTATATGTTGGCTCAATCTTATAAAACAGGTTTTTTTGGTAATTTTCGATAAACCGCTGCAACTTCTAAAATTAACCAAAACACTTCTGGTTGTTCTACTTTTTTTATTGCAAGTGTCACCTTTCAAACGACTTAAACCGTATATTTTTACCACTGACTCTCTCAATGCTATAGTCAATTAACCTACTGGTAATTTTTGACCCAAAATTTTTAAATTTGTTTAAATTGCTGCCAAAATTGTAATTTTTGACGAAATTGAGTTTCACAGTCCTTAAAAATTTTTTTAAAAGCTTCTAGTTACTAAAAACTTTTTACTCGTCACTTTTCTTCAAATAATTTTTAAGATATCACTTTTCAAAGATAATGATAAAAATTGATTTTTTTTTTAAACCCTGAAATTGAGACTTTGACTTTAAATTATCATCTCGGGTTAACAATTTATTGAAAAACGGTGAGTAAAAATGTTTTGGAAATTTCAAGCTCGTAGAAAATTTTTAAGGCGTATAAACCTCAATTTTGTCAAAAATTACAATTTTGACAGCATTTCAAAAAAAATTCAAAAATTAGTCATTTTTAGTAGAAAATTACCGTTACGACAATTGGCTATAGTCATGAGAGGATCAATAATAAAAGAATGCGGTTTATGGCGTTTGAAAGGTGATACTTGTATTAAAAAAAAATGAATTCAGCCAAAAATATTTTGGTTAATTTTTGAGGTTGCAGCGTTTTATCGAAAATTACCGAAAAACCCTGTTTTTTAAAATTGAACCAACATGTAAATTTGTGTTTCTACCCCCAGAATTTCCTTGAGAATGAAGTCAGCGCTGTGTGCATGTCTTTACAACATGAAAGTATTTTTTTCAGTAAATATTAGCTTTTTAAAACGCTTTGTGGCCTCTGCAAAAATTTGTGTAGCTAAAAACTCAAAATTCCCATGTTATTTAAATGTTAAACTTCAAGTGCTCGGGGTTTTTTTTATGAAAAAGCATTTTATGCAAAATTGTAACTATAATATTAAAAACTAATAATAATACTAATTAGGAACTTGTATGATAAATGTATAATTAGTATCTCTAATGAAAAAACATATAGCTTCTATTAATTGGAAGCTTGGCTCTTTGCAACCCATTTTGATAATATCAATTTTTTATGTTATGAGCTGTTTTGCCGATGAGTAACAATTTTTGCAATGGAATTGTCATTAGCAAAAATATTACGGAGTGAAAAGAAAAAATTATTAAAAACGTTTTACTCATCCTAGAAAACCCCCCCGGCAATATAAAAAGCTTATTCTAACATATTTTTTAAGCCGCCATTTTGGAAAATTGGAAAATATGCTGTGACCAGAAAATGAAAATTTTCATTCATAAAAGCGTTATTTTCAACCTCAAAGCTCACCAGGCAATGTAAAAAGCTTATTATGACATGTTTTTTTGTCCACCATCTTGAAAATTTGGATAATAAGCTGGGGCAAAAAAATAAATTTTTTCATCATTGAAAACGTTTTTCTCAACCTTGAAAACCCCTAGATAATGTAAAAAGTTCTTTTTTTCATATTTTTTTTGTTCCGCCATGTTGGAAAGTCGGAAAATATGCTGGGGCCAAAAAATGAAAAATTTTATTAATTAAAACGTTCTTTTGTTCTTTACAACCTCGAAAACCCTTAGGCAATATAAAAAGCTTATTCTGACATGTTTTTTTATCTGCCATCTTGGAAAATCGGAAAATATGTTTGGGTGAAAATATAAAAATTTTCGTAAACGTTTTTCTCCACCTCAAAAACCCCCAGGTAATGTTGATATTTCTACTTTGTTCTACTTTTAATGTCTTTTGTTCCGCCATCTTGGAAAATCAGAAAATATGCTAGTGTAAAAAAATGAAAATTTTCTCATTTTATTTTATTTTTTTTTTTGTAGAAGTATAGCAATAAGTAAACATGTTCCATGCTCATTGGTTGTGTCATTACACATAATAGTTTTACATTTTTTTTTGGTCTCCCATATTGGATTTCCGAAAATTTAATTAATAAAAATGTTTACTAAATTAATATTTTTACTGACCTGTTAGTCCAAAATAAATAAATCTAAAATATTATTTTGAACGTTAAAAAAATTTTTGACTCTGCCATTTTGAATTCCCGAAAAATTGTAATTCGGTAAAAAAATGAAATTTTTTGTTGACAAATAATTTTCAGTATCCAATAAAAGAGTTTAGAGCTAAAAGAGTCTGATATTCGTTTAAAAGACATTCAAACGCTTAAAAACTATTGAAATCATTAAATATCATTAAAAACGATTGAATTTCGGCGTTTTAATGATTTTTAATCGTTTTGTTCCGTGAGGGATACAACTACAAATATTATAAATGCACAGTACGGAACATTCTCCCGGTTTAATTTTACATCAGGGATGTAAAATTATAATAAAAAGAAAAAGTTTTAAAATCTTTAATAAGTAAAAAATTAAAAAAGATTTAACATTAAAAAGTTTTCTAAGTAGCTTAAAATCTGAATATATAAAATTTATATTTACAACTGTACGGAGCATTCTCCTGTCTTAATTTTTGTCAAGGTAAAAAAAAATAAATAATAAAAAAAGAAAATTACAATTTGTTTAGATTGCATAACAAGATGTAAAAATTAATTAATTGAATTTAATAAATTATTAAGCTATTTTGAACAATAATTTATAAATTTGATAATTTAGTTTAGTTTACAATGATTAATTTCAATTTTTAGACAAAAATATCTATTATTTATAAATTTAAAAAGCAGTTGATCGTTTCTGCTCGCTTAATTTTACATTATAGATGGAAAATTATAAAGTTAAATTAACATGATAATTAATTAAGAAGTCAATAAGACTAGATATTGCTAATCTAAGATATCCTGGCAATCAAATAGATTACGGTTAATCAAGGAATTAACTTTTTGACCAACAATAATTTATGATTTTAATAATTTAAAGCTAATTTAATTTTAAAAAAAAGCAAGCAAAAAGATATTTATAAAATAAATTTTGTCATATTATAAGAAGTACATAGCATTTGTATTGACATCCACTACTCTCCTATCTTTTCATTAGAATTCGGATTAATGAGTTTTTAGTCAGGATATGTCGAAGTAAAATTTAAGAATTTATAATTTTAACATTTGCAACTCTCCTATCTTAAACAGAATAAGGATTATTGAGTTTGGTAAGAAATGTCAAAATAAAATTTAAGAAATTAACAAGTTTCATGACAAAATTTAGTTTACAATATTTAAATTTTAGTTAAAGAATGATTTTAGAACAATGAAAATTTATAAAAAGCTTAATTTTTTCAGTTAATAAAAAACAATTTCTGAAATGATTACATAAATAATAAAAAACTAATGTTTTAAATATAAAACTAACGATAATTAAATTAGAATTTTTTGCCATATTATGTAATCTTAGCTTCCTTGAATTATGTGTCCACTTCTTTTTGATTGCCAAGACAGCCCGATTTTTGCAACAGCACATTGAAAGACTTCTTGATACCAACCAAAATTGAAAGTACCTATGTAACATCATTTTAAATTAATTGAGAGAATTTTAAAATTAAAATAATAAATAAATTAAAGACATTACATTACAGGTAATTTAAGGACAAGCAGAAAAAATGTATAAGTTTAAATGAGTTTATTGATTCAAAAGTATTTTTATTTTAAAAAGAAAAACAAAATTTTATTTAATGAAAGATTAAGTTATTTGATATTTAAGAAAAGAAATTATTAATTTAAGTTAACATAATTAATTTAATGAAAGTAAATATTTAAAAAATAAAGTTTGTTTTTTTTTTTTAACAGTTGCTTAAGTATAAGTATTAGAAAAAAAGAAATTATTAGATAATTTAAATTTTTTTTTATAAAATACACAATTGAGTGATAGAGAGAGTATCAAACTATAAAAAGTACATGAGACATATGATTAAATAAAGTATATAATTTTAATTGTTTTTGTAAAATGTTGTAAAATCTTAATTTAGTAATATAAATAATATTTTTAATAATAATAATAATAAAAATCTACTATTAACAATGTTAATATTAATAGCAGACCACTTTATGTATTTTTATTTACAACACTATAATTTAAAAAAAAAATTAAAAAGTAGAAAATAATACATGTCTTTAATCTAAAAGTAGTAAAAGAGGTGAAAAATCTGATGAAATCAGGTGAAAATTTGATGCATCGTGACTGGAATGACCCATATGTGATTCAGTAGTAGAAGAATTTGTTGAAAAAAAGAAATGGCCGCTTACTGATCTGCTAGCAACATACCAAAACGATGACGCCAAAAGAATATTTTGTAGAAGAAACACGTGATCGCTGTCTTATAAAATTTAGTAGCAGACGAACTCGGTGAGAAAATATGGCAGTCGACTGAACTGCAAGCAAACACCCATAGTGATGATAGCGCCAAAAATGATTTTGTAGAAGAATCACGTGATTGTCTTCTTCTTCATAAAAAATTTGGGTTTTCCCTCCTTTTTTACACTTGAATTGTTGAATTTTATTAATTTATTTTCTTTTTTTTTTTTTTTAACTTTTTATGATTTTGATAAGCAGAAAATTTCGCCAAGTCGAAAATTTTTCACAATAAATTTTTAAATGAAAGTTGCCTTGTTGAACTAATTTAATTTAAAAAAAAATTTCGCCATGTTGAAAATTTTTTTTTGCGATGAAATTTTCAAATAATTCACCATGTTGAATTTTATTGCGATAATTTTGAATTTTTATTTCGCCAAGTTGAAATTTGTTAGATTTTTTTCTAATAAAATTCGCCAGGTTGAATTTTATTTTAATAGAAAAATTTCGCCATGTTGAAATTTTTGCGTGGACTGTATTAATTATTTCGTGCCGCACTTTGATTTTGCAATTAACACCAAATTCAACCTTTACCTTCACCACTTTTGAAAAATTTTGTTGCAATAAAATATATTCAACACTTTTATAAATTTCTATTGCTATAACACCCAATTTTTTTTAAAAAGAAAAAACTTCCTGGCACGCGAACGGCCTTAACGACAGCATGCGTGCTCGTTAAAATCAAAAAAAGATAACTGCCGTTATAAAACTTTTGATTATTGTTAAATCACTCCAACGGTTCGTAGCACCAAATGTTTATATTTATATTAGCTAGATCGTGATAAGGGTGAAGGTTTTAAGGTGAAGGGTTGTATAATAAACACACTTTAAATTAATGATAATTAACGTGATTTATTTAGACATGTTATGTCTATCAAAGCCATGCGGGCACTGAGGATCCGATAGGCAAGTACTCTCTCCCCTCTTACAATATACACTAACATATTTACATATATACAACTACAAATATTATAAATGTACAGTACGGAACAATTATTCTTGCACCAAGTTTATTTTTTTCTGCTCTTTTACAGGACGTGTTATCAGTATGAAAATTTACAACTTATGTATAATTTTTATATAAACACATTATTGTTGACAAAAAATTAATTAATATTAATTTTTTATGTAAAAAAATTTTTGACTAGTTGCAAGTGTTATTATATGTTTGTACATGAATTAGGTATATTTATTTCAACAAAAGGAATGTATTGAGACATTTTCGAAACTTTTACGAAATTTAATATTTTTGATCATTTTAGAATAAACAAAAGTTTGTAAAAAGTACATCATTTTTTGTTCCTTATTGCCCAATTTCAAGTAGTATAATTTAATATTTATTCATTAATAAATACAACAAATATAATTCTTAACCAAAACTAGATTTTAAAAATACAATTATTCTTTTAGTCCTTAAAAACTTCAAAAAAATTAAAAATCAAAAGCAAAATTACTACTAGCTTCATTCTATTATCAAACCTGGAAAAGATTCTTTAAAAAATTGTAACAACAACGTCAGCAAAATAGATTAAATGAAAATATTAAAACATAATTAACAAACATGTGCTCTTACAGTGAACATCAATTTGATTATATGAAGCACTAATTGTTAGCCTGTTAAAATAAATAAAAGTAGATTATTTAGTAAACTCCAGAAAATATCAGAATAAGAAAAAAATTGGAAGAAGCGCTCAAAAACGTTAAGAAAAGAAAAAACATCATCTAATATTTTAGGAAACATTTTTAGTTCAAAAAAGGTCCTGTAGCAAAAAATTAATTTGTATTATTTTAAAAATAATATTAATTTTTCTGTATAATGAATTCTGTATTATTTTATTTTACTATAATTAAATTATTTGCTGTTAATCTCTGCATTTGTCTAGGTAATTTTACTAAAATTTAATAAATAGCATATTTACGGCCCATGTCCAAAATATTAAAGCTATATCGCACGTAAATAAAAATTACCTCCAAGGCAAAGCTAAGGATGATAAACTAAGCCATTTTTTATTTTTGAACAAGAGTCGTATAAAGTTCTTCTGTGTCAGTAGAAAAATAATTATTTATTTACTTTACACTTAAAAGTAATTATAAATTTGATAAATTAAACCAGTGTAATAAATGGATTTTTTTTTTCAGAGTTGCAAATGGCTTTTGATGCTTTTGATCACCAGAAAAAAGGGATTGTAAGTACAGATATGATTGGCACTATGTTAGGGATGCTAGGACATGAAATCCGGAGCAGCATACTTTCAGAAGTAATAGCTGAATTTGACCCACATGGTAAATTTAATATATACTAGCAGTATTTATGGTCATCAAACATAATTGGTACCTTTTAAGATAAATCAGAGTTCCTAAACCAATGGTTTTTGTTTTGGTAATTTTTTGTTTTTTTTTTAAAGATAGTGTACTATAAACGTTAATAAAAAGCACTGTTTAAAGCCAATTATTTATTATTTGCTTGGGGGGAGTAAATAGTAATTTTTAGTTTAACTAGATTATTTTTATCTTGATTTTGTATTTGTGAATGCGTGTATAATTATTATATAAAAGGAATTGAATATTATTCTTTAACTGCGATTTCGAATGCATTCGTATTGCTTTATGAAAAAATTTTTGTGTTCTTTTATTAATAATTATTTTTAAAAATTTGGCATAAATGAAATTTTGAAAAATATACAATTTTTCACTGGAAAAAATATAAAAAGAGCAAAAATATTAATAAGTGTAGAAAAAGTAAACATCGCTGTCCAAATTTACGCCAAAGAAGTATGAAAGTAGATAAAAAGAGTGAAAAAATGTTGCAAAAGAATTCTCTGAAAAAATACATTTTGATCATGATTCGCCAATTCCCAAAATTCTTTTGCACACTTTCGGGACACTTTTACACCTTTCTACTACATTAGTATGCGATTTAATAAATTGAAATGAAATTTATTGTATTGAGTGACAAAACGCATTTTTTAAATTTTTTATTATATTATGTAAGTATTTCATTAATTGCTTTTCCAAAACAAAAAAATTTTCAGGTTCAAAAAATTTGAATGTTAAAAATATTCATTTTTTATATTTTCACCAGTATTATTACCAAAATATTCAAATAATCAAAATCTATCAATTGGGCATTAACAGGTTAAACTAAATTAATCAAAATTATTCGGAAAATTCTTTTAAATTTCGCTGTTTTAAAATATAACCTCTCAAAAACATAAATAGCTATTTTTTAAACAAGGGACCAAATATTGGTTTTAAATTTGAATGAGTTGCAAACAGCATACAAAATTTGAATCCTATATATTTTCCATAATTTAAAAAATATGCATATGATTGTCAAAACTGGCGTTTCCCTAGGGCTAATATAGGCTTTTTTGCCCTAAATATGTTGAATTAAAAGGATGTTGGTTATGGTAAATATGACCGAGGTGCAGCAACAGCCATATTGGACCTACCTTTTACTGTTGTTGTTTCCAGAAGTTCCTGAAAATAAAGTATTTGGAGGGGAGGTAAAAATTATTATTTATATAGACAAAATTTAATAAATGAACAAAAAGAATTTATTTTTATTTATAAGAAATTATTTACAAAATAAAGTTGAGCGCCACCGGTTTAATAAAACCGGAAATTATAAATAAACAAATCAAAAAGGGTAAAGTTAATGCCAAAAGGGTTAATGATCTAAATATTAAAAATTAAAGGGTGAGCAAGAGATGATTTCGGGTCGCCACTTCTGTATAACAATTAATAATTAATTTAACCTAAAATTACAAAATACAAATACTAAAAATACCTAAAATCTGCAAGGGAATATGAACAAAACCATTCATGCTGACCTTTTGCTCGATCAGTTCGCGGGTGAGACAGACTCTAGCGTCGTCTTGCTAACCGAGCCGCTTCGCAATAGGCTCCAGCAATTCTGTTTAACCGATGACACAAGCCGGTGCGCTATATGGCTATGAGGTCATGCTCAGACGTCTATGTCCCGACATGGAAAAGGCAACTGCCACGTCTGGGCAAAGTGCGAAGATACAACTTTCATTAGTTGTTATTTGTCACCGAATAAAACTATTGGGGTGTTCACCGCAAAGCTGGCCTCATTGAAGGAAACGATAAGGGAAGTCTCTGGCAATATCATATTTGCTGGGGACTTAAATGCCAGGGCCGTGGAATGGGGAATGCCAACCACAAACCGTAGGGTAACGTTGACCCTAGAGATGGCCGCTAGAACTGATGTGGTGGTCATGATTTCTGGGAACAATCCAACCTACGTAAGGCCAGGTTTTGGCAAATCGATCCCTGACGTCACTTTTGCCTCGGCCGGGCTGGCAGGAAGAGTGGGTGGTTGGAGGGTGATGGTTGGAGCCAATGGCAGCGACCATAATTACATCACCTTCAAAGTGCGTGACAGGGTCGATAATCGGCCCCCGTACAAAAAGCGCCCACTAGGCTAGAATATGTCAAAGATGGACGAGGACAGATATGTAGATTATCTCCGCGAAGAGTTCTCGTCTATCCCAGCCTGGCATGGAGGACCGACCACCACGCGAGAGGCAGAGACTCTTGTCAAGAGGGTAACTGCTCTTCTGAGGGGAGTTGGCGATGCCTCTATGCCGCGTAAACGGCCCTGGAAGAGTAAAAGAAGCGTGTACTGTTGGAATGAAGAAATTGCGGAGCTTAGGCGGGTCTGTCACAGGGCACGCAGAAGACGGCAAAGAGCACATGGCCACCCAGAGCTGGCTACGCATTCTGAAGAGTACAAGGAAGCCAAGCATAGACTGGCGAAAGCTATCCGCCTCAGCAAAGTGCGCTGTCTTCGGTCCCTAAGAGATGATATCAACAGCGACCCGTGGGGCCTGGGATATAAGGTTGTCATGGGCAAACTTAAGTCCGGATGTGACAACACGATGGATGAAGCAGCGACAAAAAGAATAGTGGACGCTCACTTTCCGGATCATCCAAACCAACAATACCCTGCTTTGGATGTCCCGAGGGAGCAAGTTCCGCTATTTATCGAGGCGGAGATGCTTCAGGCAATTAGGTCAATGAAAAATGGGAAAGCGCCAGGACCAGACGGAATAACCACGGAAGCCTTTAAGGTGGCTGCAAAGGTAATCCCTGGTCTCCTGCTTGGCATGTTTAATGCGTGCCTCGTGGCAGGCGCCTTTACAAGGGACTAGCAAGTGGCCCCCCTGGCTCTGATAAGGAAGGGAAAGGGTGAACCAGGATCACCATCATCTTACAGACCATTGTGTATGTTAAATACCATTGGCAAGGTGATGGAGAGCATGGTCAGAGGAAGATTGCAGCAGGCAATTAGGGAAGCGGGTGCCATTAGCGACGATCAACACGGTTTTCGTGAGTGGCGTTCCACAATCAGTGCTATCGAGCAGGTCGTGAAGTTATGAGAGCCAGACAAGTGCAGCCGGATATTAAACCGGACGTCCCGTTTGTCACGTTGGATGTGAAAAACGCATGCAACTCGGCTAAGTGGGACGATATGTTGCACTCCCTCGAGCAGGTATTCAGAGTTCCAGATTATCTGAGAAATATACTCAGAGATTAAATCCGGGATCGATACCTGCGCTCGGACACGCTTGATGGCACAAGAGGTAAAGTATCAAGCCCAGGCATAGCGCAGGGTTCAGTTCTGGGCCCTGATCTGTGGAATGACTTTTACCACGGCTTGCTAAAGATTGAGCTTCCGGATGGATGCTCCATGATCGGATACATGGATGATGTTGCTCTAACCATAACAGCTCGAGAGACAGAGGACCAGCAGAATACCTTGGATGAGACCATGCGCCTTATCAATAGCTGGAAGTCGGATCACGGACTAAGACTGGCAGTTCCGAAAACGGAGATTATCCTTCTGACCTGGAAAAGGGTTGATACCATATTCGGCGTCAGCTTTCATGACTGAGGTAATCCCCTTATTATCCAGACCTCGTACAAGACTGTTTTAGAGCCAGCGATCCAGGTGGTGGCTCGGGTGATTCCCACCGATCTGCTTGTCTTGGAAAGGCTATCTATAACCGTGAGAAAGAAGAGCGCGACGTAGCTTCCGTTCGCGCTCGCTCCCGCACAATGGAATTGTGGCAGTATAGATGGAATGGTGACCCGAGGAGACGTTGGACGCACCGCCTTATTATCGATTTGGAAAGCTGGATGAACCGTGATCATGGGGAGGAAGACTTCCACCTCACTCAGTTCCTAACTGGTCACGGTTATTTCCGCGATATGCTTTTCAAGTGGCGCAAGGTGGCATCTCCGGAATGCTTGCATTGCCCGGGCGAGCTGGATACCGCTGAGCACACCTTTTTTGGGTGTCCTCGCTTCGGAGAAGGGAGACTGCCCTTCGATGAATGGAGGCCAGAAGTTGTCGTCCCGGAAATGCTGCGCAGTACCGCTAACTGGTACAGTGTAGCAGAGTACGTACGGGCGACACTGATTAAAAAAAAGGAGGAAGGTTTCCTCTCGTAGGAAACTCTCCTCCTTTATTGACAGGGTATGGCGAAGAAATGCCTTGGCTGCATTGTTTCTGGACCGAAGTAATACCTAAACAGGGAGTCCCAGTCCGGATTCTATTATATTGTCGTAAATGTAGGAGGGTGGGGAGTTTAGTGGGTATTGTAATTCCTCCTCAGTTATACTGAGTATCTATGCAACCATAAATTTAAGGTTGAGTCCCACATAACCATATAGTACGCGGTGTTTAGTATGCGTAAAAGCATTCTTCTCGTCCTACGAAAAAGGCCCCTTCTTGAAGGGGCCAAAAAAAAAAAACCTTAATTCTACACCTTAACAGCACATTCGCACGCGTTATCTAGAAGATGTTTTACCTTACTTCCTGATGTCGTATTTGGTAAATTTTAACACTCTCTGATGTAGTTGACCAAAATAAATAATTATACTGATTAATCCAAATCAAAAATAAATGAAAACTCTACTATAAATTTGTAGAATATCCAGTGAGTATAAAAGTGAATCAAAATCACAATAGCTGAGTCAGCGACTGCGTATTTATATTCTGGATTTTGATTAATCACGATTCACAAATATTCGATATCGGTAATTAAATTACATAAGATTAAATTAAATTACATAAGATTCACTCAAAATAATCTATGTCACTGAATCACAATGGATAAGAATTATCCAGACCTAATAATTGAATATATTCACAAAATATATAAAAATAAGAGAGAGCTTTCGAAAAAGTGCGTTTTGCAGCTAACAGACGAGCACGCAATGATCTGGTCCAATTTCAGTTTCTCCCTTACGGAAGTAAATCTCCCTTAATAATCGCTCAAAAGAGCGCTTAAAAACTTAAACTTAACACGCTTATTAAATTATATTCAATATACAATGCTTTATTTGATCTGTTACTAGCCTGCGTTCTAAGCGAGCACTAAGCTCTATAACTTATATACATTAAAAAAGGAGGGGAGCACTCCCACATAAATATACACAATAAATTACATATATACAAAACATTTCTACCCACCACAATTTATTACTAAATTTTAAAAAGTAAATATAAATAAATAAGAAAAGAAGCTAACAGAAATAATTGTGGTGAGTGAAATTGTAAAAATAAAAGAAAATTACCTTAAAATACAATGCCAAACGGCTACAATTTGTGAAAAGTCTATTTAAAATTTTTGATATAATATAATGCCTTATGGCGCATGAATCTGGAATTAAATTTTTTTTTATAATATGTTAGTAAATAAATAGGCTTAACACTATAAATATTTAACACAATAATTTAAGCTCTTTAAATAAAGACAAGTAACATGGTATCAAATGGCTAAACTGAATTTAAACAGTAATATTTACAATTTTCATTTCAAAAATTAATTTTATAATTTAAATTTAACATAGTATATAATATAGTATATTAAGTATCAAGGGCGTAAAAGTTTCGGCACTAGCGTGAGCACTAGCACGAGTGATTTGTGTTCACGCCCGTGCCTAAAGTATTTCGCCCATGGTGCTTACACTATTTTTTGCCCCCCTAGGCGTAGAACGAGTTCAGAAAATTCTTTACGCACGAGTTTTACGCCCGGGAGGGCAAAAAATAATTGACTAGAATATATAAAAATTATAAAAATATTAATAAAATTAATAAGATTATTCAACTTAAGCTTTTAATATGTATGATCTTGAGTTTCTTTAAAAACACTAGACAGGCATGAGACCAATAGACCTCAATGATTTGTAAGACCAATGAAGCCCCAGATCACACTACACAGTCAATAATGATACCCATCCAAATTACAACTTGCACAAATAACTGATAAATATCATTTTTTTTTTAATTTAAGCATAGTTTTCAATAGAACTTGAAACCCAAGTTAAAAATTTTTACCAGAAAGGTATTGTTAAAAATTTTGCTAAATGGAGTTCTGCAAGTAGAACTCTGCACACTCCCAGATGAAAGAGGTGTAACAAATTTCTAATTTGTTACTAAATTAAGTGAATAATATGATAAAACATATTAGCAAAATCTTCATGGTTAAAATATTTAATATTAATCAGACAAAGCAGGGGTAAATCATTAAAAATTATGATTGTAAAGTAAGTAAAAACATATTATTGTTCACCACCCACCTTGCCAAATTTACACAATAGATTTTTAACAGCATACTAAGCTTAAATTAAAAATTAATTTACTCTCTAAACATTGATTTACTTTTCCAAACATTGTTCATACCTCCCTCTCCGCAAAACAAAAAATAAGCAAATATAAAATTATAACCTACATAGCAAATTACAAATCCTAAAAAGTGTCAACATTGAAGTGCAGTATAACCCTTTGGTCCACGAATACTTTATTGGTTTAAGTAGATTCTCAAAAACAGCAAGGATTAATTTAAAACAGTTCCCTGAGTCCACAGGTGCCATACTAGCCAGGGAAGCATTATATTTACTCAATTTCAGCAAAACTTTGAACCTATGTAACATCAGAATAATTAGTATAATTTTAAAATTATTTTCTAAGATAATAAAAATAAAATTTTTAAATATGCAAAATCTATTTCATACAAAGACAACAAACTTTTTTGCCCTAAGTATGTAAATATATATTAACGTAAAATTTTTTGCGTAAAGTTAATATAAAATGAAAGTTTCTAAGCTGCTTATTTTGATTTAGTTCTCAAAACGCAACAGCATAGTGTAACGTAATACTATATTGACCCAAATAAAGGGCGCAATATTCAAGTAAAAATATTCAATTTTGAATCATTACAGAACTCGATTAGAAAACTAACGAATTTCGAAAGTTTGGGTAACCTGCTAATACGCAATTACCGCTTTCTCCAATTCTAAGAATTGGTCGAGTTCCATCAGGTTTCGGGCGTTGGCCCACGTAAGAGATGGCAAACCGTTACACCCCCATACAGAGCTTAGGAGGATAAGTGGACATTTTGTCAAATTCTTCCGGCACTATATATACTCGCGGATTTTGAAGGATCGGTCTTCTCGTTTTGGGCCTCAAGAAGTTCAGTTCGTACTCTAGTGTAGTGTCAAGTTTACCAGTAAACTCCAACCGCATTTTCGTTACAAAGGTTTTAGGATTTGGCTTGGGTCGCAATCGCTCTTTATTAAGTAAACTGTAAGACTTAGTATTTATTATATTAATAACATTCAACTCTTTATTTAACTATTTACTCAACTTATTATATTATATTTAATTATAAAATTTTCAAATACTTTTATATTAATAAATTAAGTTTTACCTATTAATCTACTCTCTTTAATTGAACTTACTACCTTTCCAGCCGTTTAATGTCTGCATAAGACGCAAGGTCTAATCAATTTGCATTTTGTGTTACGTCAATCTGTATGCAAGTTTAGTAAAGTCTAGTAATATTTCAGTATTTCAGTAAATTCAGTAAGTTAAATTGGTAAAACAAACTTAGACGTAACAAGGTTGGAGTCTCGTCCGCGATCATAAGTTCAATCAAAGAAAATTAGTGGAGAGAATAATTTAAATTTTTTATTTTCTTTTTGTTGAAAAAAAAATTTTAATATTGAATTGAATGTTATTTCATTTCTTTATAATTATTTTATTTTATTTCTTCAAGCATTCTTTAATAATTATTAAATTACAGCGCGCTAATTTACAGGAAATTGAGGTTTCTCTCTCTAATTTTAAGATGACCTTCAAGAGCTTTCGATCGAATAGCTCGAAAACCTCGAATTTCGATTATTATGTGTTTTTCATCACTGGTATATGTATAAATAAAAAGGAGTATCAGTGTTGATTTAATAAATCGCTGGAGTCAGACCAGTTCAGCCCTAGTGACTTTTAGGTCGGTTAGATAAAATGGAACTCTGCAATAGTCGGGTAATTAAAAAGTTTAAGGCAGTAAAAAGTAATGCATACTGAATGAAATATAAAATAACTGTTTGTTTTTGATAAAAAAATAAGAAATAAACAAAATTGTAGTCTTCATTTTTTTAAATATTAGGTAAATAACTACCAAGTTTCAGTTAAACTTTTAAATTTACCGACTTTTGCAGAGTTCCATTTTATCTAACCGACCTAAAAGTCACTAGGGCTGAACTGGTCTGACTCCAGCGATTTATTAAATCAACACTGAGGAGTATAGAGTATGCGCATATTATTTTTATATATATAGCGTCTGCTCTCGCCCGGTACAAGATATCTCTATATATTATAAAATATTATAATATAACCTAATAAAAACAATTTTTATAAAAGATTAATTAAAAAATACACCTAACTTACCTAACTGTTTATTTGTGCATGCTTTTTGAATATTCACATTTAATTAATAAAAAGTGATAAATATTTGCAAAGCTCATGAAAGAAAATTAATGGAAATTAATAAAATTTGTGCATGCTTGTTGAATATTCATATTTAATTAATAAACAGTGATAAATATTTGCAAAGCTCATGAAAAAAATTAATGGAAATTAATAAAATACCAAGATGACCATATTTATATATTTATAGACTCATGTATTACTTATAAGTATCAAGTTACCCATGCTGGAGCAGTGTTTATTCTTACGATGAATGTTCTGTAGTTTAAAAACTCATTAATTGCAGCAAAACAAGTAATAAGTATCTGAGGCAGACAAGAAACATATGGTGTAATAGCTAATTTCTTCTGAAGGCTCATAAAAAAATAAATAAATAAATGAAAAGTTTTTTTCTTTTAGGTTTGAGTTTTTAATTCAGGGTTTCGAAGGTATAATTCAGTTCGGCTTTATATTTATATTCTCAAGTATTACTTACTAAAGTACCAAGAAATCAATCCATTGCTGGAGCAAGTTCATTCTTACGATGAATGTTCTGCAGTTTAAAAACTCATTAATTTCAGCCAAACAAGTAATAAGTATCTAAGGCAGACAAGAAACATTTGGTGCAATAGCTAATTTCTTTTGAACTCCTAAACATTGATGGTAAGAACAAACACTACACGGGTCATGGACTTCCTGATACTTAAGTAATACATGAGAATGTAAATATAAAGCTGAACTGAATTATATTTTTGAAAGCTTTAATTACAAACTAAAAACTTAAAAGACAAAAATTCTTAATTTATTTATTTATTTTCTTTAAATAATGAAAGAACCATCTCTTTTTTTTTATACGTCTAGCATGCATCTGCCAGTTATAGCAAAAAAGGCACATAAAAAAATAAAAAAATAAATTAACAATTTTTTTCTTTTAGGTTTGAGTTTTTAATTCAGGCTTTCAAACATATAATTCAGTTCAGCTTTTATTTATAGTCTCATGTATTACTTAAGTATCAAAGAAATCCATTGATGGAACAGTGTTTTTTTATTACGATGAATGTTCTGCAGTTTAAAAACTCATTAATTGCAGCAAAACAAGTAATAAGTATCTGCGAGACAGACAAGAAACATTTGGTGTAATAGCTAACTCCTTTTGAACTCCAGAACATTGATCAGAAGAACAAATACTATACGAGTCATGGGCTTCTTGATACTTAAGTAACACATGAGAATGTAAATATAAAGCTGAACTGAATTATATTTTTGAATGCTTTAATTACAAACTGAAAACTTAAAAGACAAAAATTCATAATTTATTTATTTATTTTCTTTAAATATATAATGAAATAACCATCTCTTTTTTTTATATGTCTAGCATGCATCTGTCAGTTATAGCAGAAAAAAGTACATAAGAAAAATAAATAAATAAATGAAAAATTTTTTCTTTTAGGTTTGAGTTTTTAATTCAGGCTTTCAAACATATAATTTAGTTCGGCAATATATTTACATTCTCAGGTATTACTTAAGTATCAAGAAATCCATTGCTGAAGTACTGTTCATTCTTACGATGAATGTCCTGCAGTTTAAAAACTCATTAATTTCAGCCAAACAAGTAATAAGTATCTAAGGCAGACAAGAAACATTTGGTGCAATAGCTAATTCCTTTTGAATTCCAGAAATTTTTCTTTATTTATATGCTTCTTTTATTTATTGCTATTTCAAAAAGATTTTTAAGTTGCAAAACCATATAATTATAATTTATAGGCAGATATTATTTCTGCTATAATAACTAGTTAAAAAAATACTATACTTCTTAATCTTTACAGAATAGCAGCACTTTAAAATCTTAATTTATCGTTATTTGCAATCGTTTGAACGTGAAAGAAAATTTCAGTATAGACATTTTTCACATTTTTGAATTCCCTAATTGAAATAATTAAATTCCCTAATTTTATTGCTCTTATTGTTTATTAAGATTTTTATCATAAAAAATTTCATTTATTTAAAATATAAATTAACTCTCTGGCAAAAATGGTATTGAAAATATTGCATTATAAGATAAAATTTTTATGCTAGAAAGCAGGATGAAATTCGGGGTGAAAATAAATTATAATAAATTTTTTCAATATACCTTTTCCTCTGGAAAAAAAGAAACGACATGCATATTTTTTCTACATTCTCCCACACGTATTCAAATACATTTTAAAATACGTATTTAAATACTTGAATCAAAGAGGTTTATATTAAATTTTAAAACAATATAAAAAAAAGACAAATTTTAATTATTTCCTCAGACAGATATGAGCACCCCTCGTGCGAGTTTATAAGCTCTCAAGAATAAAATTAGGGGAGGGCAAAGGTATTACTATTATGTTTGGAAGATGGGTACAATATTCCTAGTGGATCTACTTTTTACATATAATCCAACTTTCGTCCCATAAATGTTGTGAGATGAAATTTTATGACCTAAGCTAAGTAAATTTTTATTTCAGCAAAAGTTTACAGTAAATAGATAATTTTTCTTATACAGTGCTGTACTTTAAATATAATTAGCTTATATTATAACAATTTATTATCTTCAGAAACTGCTTAACTTGCCAGGCCCCTAAATAACCAGTAAATGGCGTGATTGCAAATTGTATCAATAATTATCTATTATAAAAAAGTTTATGGGCTATCAGGGACCGGAGATATAAGCAATTAAAAGTTTGCTGTTTCCGAAAATATCGATTTTTTAACAACTTTAATCGTCTGCAAAATTTTTCTCTGAGCACTTAAAGGGCTGAAAATTTCAGGGAAGCTTCTTTTGATATTAAAAAAAATTCCCTGAAAATTTGGGCGATGGTATTGGCTTCTGTTCGTAGATTTAAAACTCTGAAAATGTGTAATAATTGGACCAATATTGGCCAATAAATGGTTAATGGGTCAACCAAAAAGTTTTTCTTCTTCAATATTCGAATAGCCAGGGAAAAATGAGCTGATTTAAAAAAAAAAATTTATTTTTGACCGAAAAATAAGCAAGTTATCATCATTTTCAGATTTTTTAAAAAATTTTCCAAAAATCCCATTTTTAGGGTCATTATACAGTATTCTCTTTCTTTTGGCAAATTACTTTAGAACTTACTTTATTTTGTCAATGTATTCGGGTAGTTTTTTGCCCAAAAAAATAATTTTTGCGTATAAGAAGTTTCTTATTTGTAAATATTCGAATAGGCAGGAAAAAATTCGACAATTTAAAAAAAAAAAAATTTTATTTTGGACCGAAAAATAAGCGAGTTATCATTATTTCGAGTTAGAATACTGTATAATGACCCTAAAAATGGGATTTTTGGAAAATTTTCTAAAAAATCTCAAAATGATGATAACTTGCTTATTTTTCGGTCAAAAATAAAAATTTTTTTTTTTAAATCAGCTCATTTTTCCCTGGCTA
The DNA here is from genome assembly GCA_022575985.1 of Anagrus nilaparvatae. Lineage (NCBI taxonomy): Eukaryota > Metazoa > Arthropoda > Insecta > Hymenoptera > Mymaridae > Anagrus > Anagrus nilaparvatae. The sequence continues at coordinate 17,590,460 of JAKSXM010000147.1, read as the reverse complement.
TTTGAATATTGAAGAAGAAAAATTTTTTGGTTGACCCCTTAACCATTTATTGGCCAATATTGGTCCAATTATTACACATTTTCAGAGTCTTAAATCTACGAACAGAAGCCAATACCATCACCCAAATTTTTAGGGAATTTTTTTTAATATCAAAAGAAGCTTCCCTGAAATTTTTAGCCCTTTAAGTGGTCAGAGAAAAATTTGGCAGACGATTAATGTTGTTAAAAAATCGATATTTTCGGAAACAGCAAACTTTTAATTGCTTATATCTCCGGTCCTTAATAAGCTTTTTTAACGTAAGCAACGCGTACGCAAGCGCGACAGCAAATATTAGGTTAGTTTCAGATACTAATAATGTTTTAAAAAAATGCGATATTTGGAGTGGGGGTCATCTAACACTGGCATGTGAAATTTTTAAAAAAGCGTTAAATGATTACAATAAAAAAGCAAATGAAGTTAACGCAGTAAATAATAACCAAAATAATAGAGCCAGTCAGCCGGTTTTTCAGGACGTAAGCAAATAATTTGCTTTTATTGTAAAAAACCGGGTCATATGAAAAAGGATTGCAGAAAATTAATTTATTTAAATAATAAAGCAGCACGCGAACAAGCGTCGGGAAACGCCATCGGGGCCTCCGTTTCAGGCGCGAGCCAGAGTGCCCCGAGTTCAACGAACCAATAGTTCATATACATTTAAGTAAGGGCAGCCAAGCGCCAATGGTTAGAATAGTATCCGAGTCGCTGGTAATAAGTAATAATTTTCCTATTGATCAGGACGGTTTGATTGGTAATATAATGTTATGGGAGACACAAGCAAATATGAATTTTAAGGAAGGATGTTTAGAAATTGGAAAAATTTCATTTCCTTTTACTCAGGCAGTAGAAGATAGTAGTAGTACGTCTTGTTTCTCGTTAAACCCTTTAGTAAAAGTTTCTCAGAGCATCAACAGAACCTCAGGAAAATATTAGCAGAACCTCAGCAGAACCTCAGGAAAATATTAGCAGAACCTCAGCAGAACCTCAGGGGAATATTAGCAAAACCTCAGGAAAATATTAGCGGAACCTCAGCAGAACCTCAAGATAACATTAGCAGAACCTCAGCAGAACCTCAGCAAAACATTAGCAGAACCTCAGCAGAACCTCAGGAAAACATTAGCAGAACCCCAGCAGAGCCTCAGAAAAGTATTAGCAGAACCTCCGTAGAACCTCAGCAAAGCATCAGTGGAGCATTAGTGAAATTAACGCCTGAAATCGACTTTTGCCGAATCTCTACTTTGGTCACGCGAATCTCGGCGAATTTTTTTTTAATTAACACAAAAATTGGTGTACCACTATTTTTGAGTAAGCTCTTTCAGAATCTGCAAAAAAAATTTCGAAAAATTAATTTTTTCATGCAGATTTCCAAGAAATAGAAAAAATTTTTTTTAAAGACTATTTTTAAAAAACATGCGTTTTCGACCTGAAAAACTTTTCGTAGATTATTGCAATAATAAAAAAGACTGCAATTTTCGTTCAATCTTTTCACCTACAACTTGCAGAAATAAAAGTTTTACCGTTTTCGGGCAAAAATTTGGTCCCAAAAAAGTGCATTTTTTCAAAATTTGATAGTTACTCTCGTCAATATACGAGTTTGGTTTAATTGTCACTAGGCCTCTCAAGATTCGGTTTAGTAGGGTTTTTTGGGTCGCTGATCACGAATATTGAGGTATTTTTTATAAAAAAATCGGGGTTTCACCCGTAAATCAGCAAAAACTACCCCTAAGTATTGACATTGCTTGCGCAAAATTTTTTCTAAAATAAATAAATAAAATAAAATAATCACTAAGGTTATTTTCTTCTAACATATCAGAAATTAATTTTTTTTAATATTGACACTTGTTTCAAAAAATAAGTTTCTTCTTCAGAACTATGTACAAATTTATGTTCAGATAATGTGTAAATTCTATCAGCTAAATCTTTTTTATGCTTAACTATTTTTTATTTTTTATACCTGAAGCTTTCCGCCTCTTCTACCTTATTAACCCATTAACGCCTAAAATCGACTTTTGCCGCATCTCTACTTTGGCTACGCGAATCTCGGCGATTTGTTTCTAATTAGCATAAAAATTGGTGTACCACTATTTTTGAGTATGCTCTTTCAGAATCTGCAAAAAAAATTTCGAAAAATTAATTTTTTCATGCAGATTTCCAAGAAATAAAAAAAATTTTTTTTAAAGACTATTTTTAAAAAACATGCGTTTTCGACCTGAAAAACTTTTCGTAGATTATTGCAATAATAAAAAAGACTGCAATTTTCGTTCAATCTTTTCACCTACAACTTGCAGAAATAAAAGTTTTACCGTTTTCGGGCAAAAATTTGGTCCCAAAAAAGTGCATTTTTTCAAAATTTGATAGTTACTCTCGTCAATATACGAGTTTGGTTTAATTGTCACTAGGCCTCTCAAGATTCGGTTTAGTAGGGTTTTTTGGGTCGCTGATCACGAATATTGAGGTATTTTTTATAAAAAAATCGGGGTTTCACCCGTAAATCAGCAAAAACTACCCCTAAGTATTGACATTGCTTGCGCAAAATTTTTTCTAAAATAAATAAATAAAATAAAATAATCACTAAGGTTATTTTCTTCTAACATATCAGAAATTAATTTTTTTTAATATTGACACTTGTTTCAAAAAATAAGTTTCTTCTTCAGAACTATGTACAAATTTATGTTCAGATAATGTGTAAATTCTATCAGCTAAATCTTTTTTATGCTTAACTATTTTTTATTTTTTATACCTGAAGCTTTCCGCCTCTTCTACCTTATTAACCCATTAACGCCTAAAATCGACTTTTGCCGCATCTCTACTTTGGCTACGCGAATCTCGGCGATTTGTTTCTAATTAGCATAAAAATTGGTGTACCACTATTTTTGAGTATGCTCTTTCAGAATCTGCAAAAAAAATTTCGAAAAATTAATTTTTTCATGCAGATTTCCAAGAAATAGAAAAAATTTTTTTTAAAGACTATTTTTAAAAAACATGCGTTTTCGACCTGAAAAACTTTTCGTAGATTATTGCAATAATAAAAAAGACTGCAATTTTCGTTCAATCTTTTCACCTACAACTTGCAGAAATAAAAGTTTTACCGTTTTCGGGCAAAAATTTGGTCCCAAAAAAGTGCATTTTTTCAAAATTTGATAGTTACTCTCGTCAATATACGAGTTTGGTTTAATTGTCACTAGGCCTCTCAAGATTCGGTTTAGTAGGGTTTTTTGGGTCGCTGATCACGAATATTGAGGTATTTTTTATAAAAAAATCGGGGTTTCACCCGTAAATCAGCAAAAACTACCCCTAAGTATTGACATTGCTTGCGCAAAATTTTTTCTAAAATAAATAAATAAAATAAAATAATCACTAAGGTTATTTTCTTCTAACATATCAGAAATTAATTTTTTTTAATATTGACACTTGTTTCAAAAAATAAGTTTCTTCTTCAGAACTATGTACAAATTTATGTTCAGATAATGTGTAAATTCTATCAGCTAAATCTTTTTTATGCTTAACTATTTTTTATTTTTTATACCTGAAGCTTTCCGCCTCTTCTACCTTATTAACCCATTAACGCCTAAAATCGACTTTTGCCGCATCTCTACTTTGGCTACGCGAATCTCGGCGATTTGTTTCTAATTAGCATAAAAATTGGTGTACCACTATTTTTGAGTATGCTCTTTCAGAATCTGCAAAAAAAATTTCGAAAAATTAATTTTTTCATGCAGATTTCCAAGAAATAAAAAAAATTTTTTTTAAAGACTATTTTTAAAAAACATGCGTTTTCGACCTGAAAAACTTTTCGTAGATTATTGCAATAATAAAAAAGACTGCAATTTTCGTTCAATCTTTTCACCTACAACTTGCAGAAATAAAAGTTTTACCGTTTTCGGGCAAAAATTTGGTCCCAAAAAAGTGCATTTTTTCAAAATTTGATAGTTACTCTCGTCAATATACGAGTTTGGTTTAATTGTCACTAGGCCTCTCAAGATTCGGTTTAGTAGGGTTTTTTGGGTCGCTGATCACGAATATTGAGGTATTTTTTATAAAAAAATCGGGGTTTCACCCGTAAATCAGCAAAAACTACCCCTAAGTATTGACATTGCTTGCGCAAAATTTTTTCTAAAATAAATAAATAAAATAAAATAATCACTAAGGTTATTTTCTTCTAACATATCAGAAATTAATTTTTTTTAATATTGACACTTGTTTCAAAAAATAAGTTTCTTCTTCAGAACTATGTACAAATTTATGTTCAGATAATGTGTAAATTCTATCAGCTAAATCTTTTTTATGCTTAACTATTTTTTATTTTTTATACCTGAAGCTTTCCGCCTCTTCTACCTTATTAACCCATTAACGCCTAAAATCGACTTTTGCCGCATCTCTACTTTGGCTACGCGAATCTCGGCGATTTGTTTCTAATTAGCATAAAAATTGGTGTACCACTATTTTTGAGTATGCTCTTTCAGAATCTGCAAAAAAAATTTCGAAAAATTAATTTTTTCATGCAGATTTCCAAGAAATAAAAAAAATTTTTTTTAAAGACTATTTTTAAAAAACATGCGTTTTCGACCTGAAAAACTTTTCGTAGATTATTGCAATAATAAAAAAGACTGCAATTTTCGTTCAATCTTTTCACCTACAACTTGCAGAAATAAAAGTTTTACCGTTTTCGGGCAAAAATTTGGTCCCAAAAAAGTGCATTTTTTCAAAATTTGATAGTTACTCTCGTCCCCCTTTTTAGGAGTAGTTTTTGCTCATTAAAGGGTAAAACCCGATTTTTTATAAAAATTTTCTCAATATTCGTGATCAGCGACCCAAAAAGCCCCTCTAGACCAAATCTGATAAGAGCCAGAGCAAAAGTAGCAAAAATAACCCCTCTCGGGGGTAGTTTTTGGTAATTTAAGGGTGAACGCCTGAATTCTCAAATAAAGTACCCCAAAATTTGTGATCAGCAGCCCAAAAAATCCTACTAAACCGAATCTTGAGAGGCCTAGTGACAATAACACCAAACCCGTTTATTGACATTTTTGAAAAAATGCACTTTTTTGGGACCAAATTATTGCCCGAAAATGGTAAAATTTTTATTTCTGCAAGTTGTAGGCGAAAAGATTGAACGAAATCTGCACTTTTTTTTATTATTGCAATAATCTATGAAAAGTTTTTCAGGTCGAAAACGCATGGTTTTTAAAAATAGTCTTTAAAAAAATTTTTTTTTATTTCTTGGAAATCTGCATGAAAAAATTAATTTTTCGAAATTTTTTTTGCAGATTCTGAAAGAGCATACTCAAAAATTGTGGTACACCAATTTTTATGTTAATTAGAAACAAATCGCCGAGATTCGCGTAGCCAAAGTAGAGATGCGGCAAAAGTCGATTTTAGGCGTTAATGGATTAATAAGGTAGAAGAGGCGGAAAGCTTCAGGTATAGTGACAATAAAACAGAACCCGTATATTGACGAGAGTAACTATCAAATTTTGAAAAAATGCACTTTTTTGGGACCAAATTTTTGCCCGAAAACGGTAAAACTTTTATTTCTGCAAGTTGTAGGTGAAAAGATTGAACGAAAATTGCAGTCTTTTTTATTATTGCAATAATCTACGAAAAGTTTTTCAGGTCGAAAACGCATGTTTTTTAAAAATAGTCTGTAAAAAATTTTTTTTATTTCTTGGAAATCTGCATGAAAAAATTAATTTTTCGAAATTTTTTTTGCAGATTCTGAAAGAGCATACTCAAAAATAGTGCTACACCAATTTTTATGTTAGTTAGAAACAAATCGCCGAGATTCGCGTAGCCAAAGTAGAGATGCGGCAAAAGTCGATTTTAGGCGTTAATGGGTTAATAAGGTAGAAGAGGCGGAAAGCTTCAGGTATAAAAAATAAAAAATAGTTAAGCATAAAAAAGATTTAGCTGATAGAATTGACACATTATCTGAACATAAATTCGTACATAGTTCTGAAGAAGAAAGTTATTTTTTGAAACAAGTGTCAATATTAAAAGAATTAATTTCTGATATGTTAGAAGAAAATAACCTTAGTGATTATTTTATTTTATTTATTTATTTTAGAAAAAATTTTGCGCCAGCAATGCCAATGCGCATTTGAATACAATTTTAGAAAAGTACAAAATACATAATATAATAATTTTTATAACAATATTAATAAAATAATATAATAAGAACAAAAATATATATCTATTTAAGTAGTAGCTTTATAATAAAATTTTCATAACTAAAAAAAGAATTTAATATATAATATATAACTGCAAAATATAAAATTTAACTAAAATAATCTATTTTAATATGTAAGAATTTTATACCGATTGAAGGACAGATATTGGAGTTTTTTGTATACACAAGAGATAATTAATCAAATTGGTTTTAAATGTTTCTAAGCATGTATAAGCTTTTAATGTGAAAGGTAAATTATTCCATTCGTTAATGGCTGTTATAAAGAATGAGTTTTTAGAGAAGTTTAGTAGCGGTTTTTCTTATTTTGCTCCACAATTTTAGTTTGACTAAGCACCAAACCAACGAGAAAAGTTTATTTTAACATTAATTTTAAATAAATTATATACATATAAATAATTTAATATACGCAATTTTTAAAAAACGTTATTTTTTAAATTTTAAACGTGATTTTTTCAGACATAGAGGCGTCTGGCCACGTTGGCCAAACACCAATTCTGTATATAATGAGGCAGGCGTGTGAATGAATGTTAAAAAAAACTTTTCTCGTTGGTTTGGTTCTTGGTCAAACTAAAATTGTGGAGCAAAATAAGAAAAACCGCTACTAAATGGGTTTTCCATGTATTTTAAAACGGATACATATTGATAAATATCTCGAAGAGGATGACTGATTTTGAAAAACGAGTTTCACCATGTTTTTGGGGACCAAAAAAGCAACCTTTCCTGAAAATTTCAGCCCGATCCGAGCAGGAAAAATTTTGGCTCATTTTCAGCTGCCCCGAGAGACACGTTTTATCAAATAACTCTCAAGAAGCTAGGTAAAACATTTAAATCCAAGAAAGTATTATCTCCTTATAGGTTGAACATTCATTTTCCGCTATAAAATCCCAAGTGCCCGACGTTTGCATAATCCGATAATTCAAGCTAGGCGTGAACAGTTAACCAGTTCAATTCATTTCTTAATCAAATTATTGAAACTTTCTTATATCTCCCCACTCCAAAAATAAACCGTATTGCTAAGTTTAATATCTTTTCAACTTTGTCCATAAGAGTAACATTAAGAGCATCATAAATTTATCTTTGGATGGCTGATTTAATGGATTTACAGCTGTACAGTATATTCAATTCAGGATTTAATTATGTTTTAATAGTAATAATTGCATTTTTGAAATTGTAAGGGCCAAGCCTTTGAAAATAAAGAAAGTGCAAAAGATGTCAATATTGGTTTTTGAAAAAATTTTAAAAGAATCAAAAATACATGCAAAATTTATATTTTTTTACAAACATTTTTGTTTTATTTATATTAATAATTCTGACTTTTCAATAAAAAGTTTTAACAAGTTAAGCCCTATTTTCATATTTTGTTTTTAAAATCTCATGTTCATAAAAAGCCCCGAATATTAAATAATCTTGATAGTATTTTAAGTTATATGTCACTTGATTTGTTGCTTGTTTTTTGCGATTGTAAAAAAGCTCTGTGCTCCAGGATGGAAGGTATCCTTTTTGAAAAATTCCCTTGTATCGGGATATGCGGATCTTGTGCCCTATTCGATATATGGGTTTATTTACACGTTTAGAGTCGTAGTTAAAAAACAGTACTTGAAAATAATTCTTCATGTTTTTTTTTTAAATCGTTCGGCTTAATATTTATTTTTCCATGCTTTGTTGCATTATGTTTTAAAACAATTTCTTGCAGAAATTTTATGTATTTGTAATTTTCATTGAGACTAAATCTCTTCCAAATTATTTCCTTGAGAGTTTTTATTACACGTTCGGCGATGGAGAGTTTTTTGTATGCATACAACTTGAATACATGTTTATATTATACTTTTTCAGCAACTTTTTAAAATGCTTATTATAAAGTTTTGAACCCGGTTCCACTTTTTTTCGATTCTTTTAAATTTTTTCAAAAGCCCTACTAACATCTTTTGCAGATTTTTTAAATTCAAAGTTTCAGCCTATACAAATTTCAAAAAAATACAATTATTAGTGTTAAAACATAATTAAATTTTGAATTGAACATACTATACAGCTGTAAAGCCTTCCAAAGTTCGTTAAACCAAGAGCAACTAAATGCCTGCGTGGAAAATTTTACGCGCGTGTTTGTGATATTTATTTACGACTTATCAAATACAAATTTTTACGTTAATTTACTATTACTAAAAAAAAAAATGGCAAAAGCTGAAGTCTTGTTTATAGTTTTGCTTTTTATATTTTCATTGTCTTCTAAAATAGTTATTGTAATACTTGTACGACTTTCCAGAATAGAAATTACTTTCGTTTTTCCGCTTTTTATACGGAATACTCAATAACAGACTTGCTTAGAATGATGGATTTTTCAAATTCGCATGTTTATTTATAATAATACTAGGGGGCAAGCCCCCCCTTTAGGTCATTTTATTTTCAATTTTAGTCAAGATGGACATTTTTTCATAAAATTAATAATATATTCACTTTTATAATGCTATTTATAAAGTATTTCAAGAATAATTATTATTATTTGGCTGTTAATTTTTATGATACATTTTACTTACATTTTGGCTGAAAGTACTAATTATAGATTTGTCAGTTATAACAAATTTAATCAACTTCAGTTTTCCTTTTGAGCTAAAAAAATGGTTGGATATGAAACAAATTATTTTTAAATAAGTCAAAATAATATTTGCCAACAAAATATGCATCATTTTTTACATAATTAAAAGTAAAACTTTTTGTAGATAATTTTAAAGGCTGATTTATTTTTTAAACTCTCTAAATATGAATAATAAAATATTTAATTTTTAATTATGTACTATCCATTTTGCAAAGCTTTAAAATTACAGGCTACTAAGGTTACAGGATATTTACGTTTAAAAAAGTTATGATCACGAGTGATTTTTTTTTATTTAACAGGATCAAAAGAAATTTAGTTTTTTACATGTATATTTCCTTGTGTAGATATATTTTTTTTTCTATTAGAATTAGTTATATTCTTATTAAGAAAAACTTCTAATGAATCTTCTGATCCAACTCTAGAGAAACGTTTGGCTGACCATGCGTAAAAATGTCTCTACGAAAATTTATGCCAATTTTTTTAAAAGTCTGACCTTGAGACTTGTTGATGGTCATTGCAAAGGATAATTTTATGGACCATTGTCGTCTTTTAAATGTGAAAGAATAATCAATTTAGCAGTACAAAACAATAAGATTTAAAATAATAATTTCTGTAGCATTATCTCCTGTAATTATTTCACATTTAAGAAAATGATTTGAAAAATCAACAATTCTTAGACGAGTTTCCTTAGATAAGCCTTTTTTAATACTAACATTTCGTATTAACATAACATTTTTTTGCACTATTAGTTCATGCGGTGGTAAACAGGAGAAAGCTAATGAATTTAAGTATTCTGGTAATATAGCTTGGGATATATCACCATTATCGTCACAATTATCTACACTATCAATGCTAGTATAAACATGCTCTGTTGTCTTATCTAGTAAATTAACAACATTCTTGTTTATTTGATCAACATCGACATTTGTTGCAGATAAAATCGCACAAAGAGATAATTCTTTAAAATTCTTATTTCTTATAATATCAGCATAAACATATTGTTCAATACTCATATTTGATTTGGCTATTAATTTTTCTGATAACTGTAAGTTGTCTTGATTATCATTCGTGGCCAACGAAATTCATCACCATCTTTCAGCGAATAATTTAAAAATTCTACTTCATTAGGCTGTACTCTCATATTTTTAGTTAGTTTAAAGTTTTTGAAGTTACTCCCCAAATAACTATATTTTATAGAAAGATCCGTAACTTCACTACGTGTTCCTCCTATTATTATAGGTAGTAATTGCCTAAAATCTCCACCTATAATAAATATTTTTTCCCCGAAAATTTCGTAAATCTCTGTCTACAAATTTTGAAGTATATTTGGGAGCCACGGGTATTTTGCCTCATATAAAAACATCTGTTTCTCTTAATAATTAAGCTTCTTTTGATTGTACTTTTATAGGGAAACCAATTGTTTTATGTACAGTTTTACCCAGAAGAAGTAATATGGCAGCAATTCCAGTGTAAGCTATTGAACAAACTTTTTTAATTTCAGATTTTAATAAATGATAAACAAAAGTTTTCCCGGATCCTCCTTGGCCTTCTTTAAAATAATAAAGAGAGCGATCAGGATTTTTTTCATATGAAGATTGTGATACCATGTTTACGAATTCTTTTAACATGGAACATGTTTATAAGGAGGGGGTACTTCAGAACTTGAAAATTAAGGGGTGGCGTCAAATTTGTCCTATTTAAGGGGGGTGGTCAAATATGTCCTATTTGAGGGGGGTGGTCAAATATGTCCTATTTAAGGGGGGTGGTCAATTTTGTCCTGTTTAAGTGGGATAGTCAAATTTGTACTATTTAAGGGGGGTGGTAAAATTTGTCTTATTTAAGGGGGGGGGGGTGAAATGAAACTTAGAATAATTAGGAGACTTTGAAAAATCTGAGCCTAAGGACTTATGATAATACAGGTTTATAAAATTAAAATAATATCGATTTAGGGTCTTGGAATAATATTGATTAAGGGACTTAGAATCATTCAGATTTAGGGAATCAAAATTGTTTGGGTTTAGAATCTTAACAGCTAATAAGGTGATAATTACAAATTATAAAATTAGCAAATTGTATTGTAATATTGAGTAACATTTCTATTATACCTAGTCCTCAGCTAGAAGTAAACATGTTCCATGCATTTAGGTTGTGTTTACACAAACTGGTTATAAGTTTGCTAATCATTAAGTAAATTATATTGTTGATTAGCTTTGCTTTATGTTTTTAAGTTGATAAACCGTCTTCGTTATCGAAAATGAATTCAACAGTTTGTTCCATTGTTGAAAAATCAGATAACGATCGGCCTTCTGCAATCAGCATATTACTAATATCTGCATAAACTTTTTTTTTCTGCTATCAATAATGAATATTTTTTAGCAAATCTTTAGCCATAAAATTTTTAAATTCTAACCATACTTCTTCTGGGTTGACAATATATTAAAATTCGAACAAATAAATCTCGAAGACTATTTGGCATCATCCACAGGCTTGCTTCTCGTAAATAATACTCCATTCTTCATTTTTCATTGTCTTATACTAGTCCTAAAGCTAAACAAGTAACCACAAAGGTCAGATATTACACTCTATTAACAGTTTACTGATTGTTAATTAACTGACATTTATTAAATCAATAAAACTTCTTGCTCCCCGTACATGCAACAACAATACTCTTAAATGAAATAAATCAATTTGTGTTAGGCTAATTGAATACATTCTTCCAATAACACCAATATTGTGTTTTCTTTTTTCCAATTGCAATACATTATTGACTGGTGTTTTCTTAAAGACATAATGATTTGGAATATCAGAAAATAAATATTGTCTAATATTTGGATCTCTTTCATTCAGAGTAAAATAATCAATTAACATCGTTTTTTTATTTAAAGCTTCTTGGATTTCTTCGTCATTACCATCAGTTTATTACCATAAGATTTTGCTTATTAGTAGACTTTTTTCTTGCAAAGTTTTTCCAAAAATACGCCAACATGCTTCAATGGGACCAAAGTATCTAGTTTTAATAAAGTGCTCAACTTCATCATGTTCTATTATGTTATCATCTACTATGTTATCATCTGAATGTTTTTCGTTTAAAGATATTGATTCCGCGTCATGACCTTTGTAAATATATTTATAAATGTATTTAATGGATTTTATACTTGAAACTGCTAGAATATATAAATGACAATCAAAAGTAAGTAACAAGGTTATAAGGCAAATTACAAGGCCTGTTGGCTACAATATTATTTATTCTTATCATAGGTCACTTAAATTCAGAACATGCACCTACTACAGCATTTTAACGTCCATTCTATGGGATATTATTTAATATATTTATATAACGATAACCTTTCAAGATTTAATTTTACGAGAAGCGAAAAAGATGGTTCGGTAATAAATTATATGATATTGCAAAACAAGTTAAGCAGGTAATTATATACAAATAAATTAATGAAAAAAAACATCTAATCTTTTCCCTTTTTTGTTTTAGCTAATGAAAACTAATAAGAAAATGATACATATAACTAATTTCTGTCATATTTTTCGCGGACCATTTCACGCATGGGATAATAAAGTAAGAGAGCATTGCCATTTTAAAGCTACTTAAATTAAAAAATAAATGAATAAAAAAATACCCTGCCAACTAGCTGGCACTGAGGTTCCTCAAACAATGATCTTTAAACTTCAATATTCAATAAATATTATTGATTACAACCATGCAATTATACATACATTTTTCTTTTTTAATAGGTAAAGTAGACCATTAAGATTTAAATTAATTTTAAATTAATTTTTTAAATTAATTTACACTCAAATTTTCATTTTTAACTTAACAATATAATGTTATCTAATTAAATTTATTTGGAAAGGTCTCAATCCACGCTCAACCTCATTTGTTTAAGCGTGGATTTAGCCACAAAAATTTAATTAGACTCGATCCACGCCTAAAAAAAATAATAATTAACCTCAAATAAAATTTATTCTAATTTTCTAATAAAAAATATAATTTTTTTGCAGTTTCAGTGCATATATAAAAAAAAAATAAAAAATCATTACAAATAAATATTTGTTGTGCATCGGTTGTGCATAATATTCAAATTTAAGTTTTTTTAAAGAATATCGTAATTTTAAGAAATTTTATCATTAGGCGTGGATGGAGATCTTTCGAATTAAATTTCAGAAAATAATTACCAAGCAAAAATAAACAAACCTAGAAACAAACGTAGTTCAAAAATTGAGTCAAAAATTTAACAAAAATTCGAGCCTCGTGCAATTATTATCCATCATTGTGCAATTTAAAATAGCGAATTAACATAAGTTAATTTTTTTAAATTTTCTCGTGAATTTTTATTTATTTTAAAAAATTGAGTATTAGAATTCGATTTTTTATATAATAACGTATGATTCTTTAAAAAATTCCACTTTTTGCAACTTTTAAATCTGAATTTTAAAATTTAAACATAACCATTTAATATTTTTAGGTTGTTTATTATTGTTTATAATTTCACTAAGCTGCATACATAAATAAACATAGCAAGGAACAAAATAATCCGAGGAAGTCAAAAAGAGGCAAGATTTCCATCATTCTTTCTTATGTGTTATAATTTATATCAAAGTAAAAAAAAAAATTGTAATCAAATACAAAAATTACTATAAACAAAATTTATAAAATTTATATTCTCATTAAAATAAATTAGATATGTCCAATACGAAAAATAAATTTGATGTTTTATGTATTTTTTTGTAACAAAGATTTTTGGGAAAAAATTTTCAAAAAATTAATTATCAAATTCAAGATATCTAGTAAAAACTATACTTTCAAGTATAAATACTTTCATGGAAATAAATGAAGTATTACATCCAAATTAAAAAAAAAAAAAAAGTATTTTTAGATTTTTTTAATAAAAAAATTTTTGGAAAAAAAATTAAGTATTCGTTTGATAATTGTTTTGGGATATCACTGGTTACAATATTTTAAAATATTAGTACTTTCATAGAATTAAAAGAGGTATTACACCAAAAAAATATTGCAATTTTTTTTATTTTTCTTTTTTTTTAATTTAGAGAATAAAAGTTTTGAAAAAATTAAGTATCAATTCCAAAAAATTACTGTAAACGAGGTTCTTAAAACTAGTACTTCCATGGAAATAAATTAGGTACTAAATACAAAAAAAAAAAAGTTTCGTATTTTTTTGTATTTTTTTGTGAAAAAAATTTTAGGAAAAAAAATTTTGAAAACATTATGTATCAGATCCAAAAAATTACAATAAACAAGGTTCTTAAACCTAGTACTTCCATGAAAATAAATTAGGTACTAAATCCAAAAAGAAAAAAAAAATTGGTATTTTTTGTATTTTTTTGTGAAAAAAATTTTAGAAAAAAAATTTACAAAAAATTAAGTATCCGATTCGAGATATCATTTGAAAACTATACTTTCAAATATAAGTACTTTCATGGAAATAAATGAGGTATTACATCCAAATTAAAAAAAAAAGGGGGGGGTTTGAGATTTTTTGATAAAAAAAGTGTTTGAAAAAAAAAATTGGGTCTTAATTCGATAATGGTTATGAAATATCACTAGTTACAATATTTTCAGATATTAATACTTTCATAGAATTAAATGAGGTATTGCACCAAAAAAAAAAAAAAATATTGCATTTTTTTTTATTTTTCTATTTTTTTAATTTTGACAAAAAAAATTTTTTAAAAATTAAGTATCAGATCCAAAAAAAACAATAAACAAGATTCTTAAAACTAGTACTTCCATGGAAATAAATTAGGTACTACGTCCAAAAAGAAAAAAAAAATTAGCATTTTTTGTATTTTTTTGTGAAAAAAATTTTAGAAAAAAAAATTTCAGAAAATTAAGTATCCGATTCGAGATATAGTGTAAAAACCATACTTTCAAATATAAGTACTTTCGTGGAAATAAATGAGGTATTACATCCAAATTAAAAAAAAAGGGGGGGGGGGGTTTGAGATTTTTTGATAAAAAAATGTTTGAAAAAAAAATTAGGTCTTAATTCGATAATGGTTTTGAAATATCACTAGTTATAATATTTTCAGATATTAGTACTTTCATAGAATTAAATGAGGTATTACACCCAAAAAAAAAGAAAATATTGCATTTTTTTTTATTTTTCTATTTTTTTAATTTTGACAAAAAAAATTTTGAAAAAATTAAGTATCAGATCCAAAAAATAACAATAAACAAGGTTCTTAAAACTAGTACTTCCATGGAAATAAATTAGGTACTACGTCCAAAAAGAAAAAAAAAATTAGTATTTTTTGTATTTTTTTGTGAAAAAAATGTTAGAAAAAAAATTTTCAGAAAATTAAGTATCCGATTCGAGATATCATGTAAAAACCATACTTTCAAACATAAGTACTTTCGTGGAAATAAATGAGGTATTACATCCAAATCAAAAAAAAAAAAAAGTACCTCGAGATTTTTTGGTGAAAAAATTTTTGAAAAAAAAATTAGGTCTTAATTCCATAATATTTGTGAAATATCACCGATTACATACGTACACACACACACACACACACACACACACATACAGACTTTTTTTAAAAACAGGTTTTTTAGCTTCCTGGGGTCCCAAAACGTGCTTATATGTCAAAAAATAGAAAATCAAATTTTGACCTAACACAATGGTTCCTCTTTGAGGAACCAATATCATATAAACTATCATAAAAAATTTTTTTTTAGGTGAATTCAGTTGAAGCGCACACAATCAATGTAACCTGAATTACAAAAATTCATTAAACATTCCAATTTTCTTCCATAGTATGAGTAATTATAACCGCCATCTAATGATTTAAGAAAACGTTAATGAAATACCAGGAGAGTGTTCTATAATATCTCAAAATTTAGAAAAATACACCGCTGTAATGAACTGTACTGACTTCTATATTGTAGTTATCTTGACTGAGTGGAAAAGTGAGTAATCTGTGTACGAAAGCGTTGAAGCTGGCCATTTTCTGCGAGTAAGGGTGATGTGAATCTGCATGTATGACGATGTCTGAAGTTGTTGGTTTTTTACAAATATTAAATTCAAATTTGTTTTCTGATTTAATTTATTGATATCCAAAAAGTTTATTTTTTTTTCATTTTCTACTTCCAGTGTAAACTGTATATTATTTTTAATACTGTTTAAGTATGCTTTTAAGCTATCTAGTTGTCTATTGGTACCATTGTATATGATAAAAGTATCATTCAAATATCGTGAGTAATACATAAATTTAATGATAACGTCACTCTATGCTGTCATGACACATATTCTCATATATACGAATTTTGGGTGGTAGATATTTATAAAAACATAAAAGAAGATTCGGATAAATTCGACACGAGCGACTACGTGGTAAATAATCCATATGGGATTGAACAAAAAAATAAAAAAGTTCTTATGCAAGATGAACTTAACGGAGAAACAATGATAGAATTTATAGAGTTAAGAAGGAAAATGTATACGTGGAAAACGAAAGACTAAAAAAATATGCAAAGGAATACGAAATTATGTTATTAGCAAAAAATTACCTTTAAAGATTACAAGAAATGTCTATTTGATAACGAAATCACAACTTGTCAACAAAATTGTATAAGATCTAAATTACATAAAACTTACTCTATGAAAGAAAATAAAATTGTACTCAACCCACATGATGAATAAAAAAAAAAGAAGAAAAAGTACGAAGAAAATTGATACCTATTTATGGGGGCATACAGATATTGTACAATCTCTTGTATAAATAATGTTACTTAATAAAAAAATTTAATTTTTTTACTTTTTTTTTCATTTATTTATCCAACAGTTAAAAGAAATATTAAAACCTCACCACTTCACAAAAAGTTTATTTCCTCTTCTTTTTATAACCCTCTCTATTAAATAATCATCAGGAAAAAAAGTCTTTTGCAACTCTCCCTCGTGAAATCCATACGAGATTGGATTTCCTTGAATATCTTCAAGTAAATATGTGATTGGATGAGTTGGATTTCTTTTTTTAACGGTAAAAATTTCTATTGTCCAATTAGAAGTATAAGCCTTTTCAAGCAAATGTTTATATTTTAATATTCTCACCTTTTCCCCGATTTAAAACTTTGGTATCTTAATTTTTGAAAACATATGATTATAAACAGTATCGACTAGTCTTTATTAATCTTTAAGACTTGTTATCTTCTCTTGGTTTTGTGACGGAAATAGGGGATTTACCCATATAATACACCCATCTAAACACACCCATATACCAAAATTAATTTCAAACCACCCTACCATATTTAAAATCGTTAACTATTTTTAGACTTATCAGACATAAGAATAATAAAGTTCCCCTATAATAACGCACCCAACCCCAATAATATCATAAGACATATAGTATATTACTCACCGTAGACATGCAAAAGTAGCACACCCCCCGTAGACATGCAAAAGTAACACACCCTCAGTAGTCATGCAAAAGTAATACACCCTTTGTAGACAGTCAAAAGATCACCCTCTCTAGACAGTCATGCAAGAGTAATAAAACACACCCTAAATACAGACATACAATAACAATAAAATGCACCCTTAAAACGCACCCTTAATAGTCATAAAACTAAGTTAATTAAAAAGCTCACCCTCCTTAAAATACATAAAAATCAATATCTCATCCAAAATGGAATCCAGCCACTAACCTATAAGCTTTCGGAAACCCACTTAGCAACCAATCACAAAACTTACGACTAGGTGGAGACTTTAAATCCAGCCTTAGAAAGATATTGTTACTCCTACCAGAAAGGGTATATAAAGCGTGGTTCAGTTTGACTGGGCTCTCTTACGTTTGACTCTTAAGTTAGGCTCTTACTATCGAGCTCTTATATTGTATTGTCTCTTAAACCCGGTAGTCTGTAATAGTCTTCCTCGATATCTATTTATCGTGATTAAAGTATAATATCAATAATACTTGTTAATTCATTTCTACCTTTCATATCCGAAAAATACCAATAAAGGTCCGAGAGTACCTTATAATCGCCAACAAAAGTGAAAGCCGAACTACATCAAGAAATCAACGATATACCACAATTTTCGATATTTTGGTCCATTACTAAGATTCGTAACAAGTTGTTCCAGTACTTCGGGACTCGCTTGGATTAGAAGGTATTTAAAGCAAAAAAAAAAACTTATTACGTCAAAAGCAAGGATTGTGGACTCAAGTTGTTCAAGAGAACTACTCCAGTGAAGGCCTTTGTCGATTTCAGCAAACCTGAGCAAAAGGAGCCCTCTATAGAACGGCACATCTGAGCTTTAATGGATATCTGGAGCTTCGTAGTAATCACTGTGTAAGAGATAAGTATAAAATTATTTTATATTTTTATTTCTCTACACTGATTACATATTATTACACTTTACCAATAGAAGTATATATTAAAAGTACTTTTGAGATAATAAAGAAAATTTCTATTATAAATAAATTTACCAGGGATTAAAATTAAATATTAACAGAAATATTAATATTTGAATAAAGAAATATATAAATAATAGTTATTTGAAGGGAAGCATACAAAATATTTCTATACAAAGATTACGAAAATTATTTAAGATATTAAAAATATATTTATAAAATTTGTATAATAATTCTGAATCATAATTTAAGAAATAAATCATGGCAATTAGTAAGGATTGGAGGGAACAACCGGAAATATTTGGTGATGATACTAGCCCAGAAACGGTTCTTACAACCGCTAAGAATCTACTTAATCCCGATTATACAAATGCTGACCATATTGTAATTTCTGATAACACTTTTCAACCAATAACTCAGAATGCCGCTAACGGGACAAGGCAAAAAAATAATATTTTACGTAAGCCAAAATTAAATTTAGATAAGAAAAATTGGCAGTTTGATGATGATATTTTACACAATAATATTGAAGAGCATACAAAAAAGGATGAATGTGGGGTTGCTGGATTAAAGAAAATTGGGAGGATTATCTGGCAGCATTTGATTTGAATGATCTTGATTTAAGAACCCCAGTTAGGAAAAATTTAAGAATACGAAGTATTTTATTCTCCTTTAAAGATGCGATTAATTTTATTTCTGACTATGAGGGTCAGCATCATAATCTTTATGCGTTTTGTAAATCCTTGGAAAAACTTATTATTATCATTTGGTCCTGAGAGTGAACAACACATTCTACAAATGCTTCCAAGAAAACTAAAAGGTAAGGCAGGTCGAATCTTTGGAGGTTCAGTCCTTAGCTATGACTCTCTTGCAGATTTTATAAAAGCTTTTAAATTATAATTTGGGGCTATGCAAGATGGGGATACGGTAAAATCTAAACTGAGAAGCATATTTCAATATAAAAATGAACCAGTTGAAGATTATGCAATTAGAGTACAAATACTAGAGCAAAAGCTGATGATTATTTATGAAGCTTCTACTGATTTAGACAACCACGAAAAACAAAGAAGTAAAGAAAAAATTAAGAAGAAAGCATTAGATTGTTTCTTGTATGGTCTTCGTGATCCACCAGAATATAGAGTTTTGGCTAGAAATCCAAAAACGTTAGCAGAAGCAGTTAATTTTGCTATAAAATTAGAAGGACGAGATGAGGCTGTTAAGGGCCAAGATAAAATGGCTTATGATAGACTAAAAAAATCTTTTGTTTACAAGAAAAATAATAAATATGACTCAGATGAAGATGAAGAGGAACTAAAAGAATATATGGTAAGAGCGGCTATGGCAGCAAAAGTGAATTGCAGTATTTGTAAATCATTATTACATGATTCTAAAAATTGTCCTACTAAAGTAATAAGTATAGTACCATGTACGCTTTGTAATTCATCACAGCATGAAACAAACAAATGTTTACGTTTGCCGCAGCTTCTCGAAGCTTATACAATTATAAATAACGAGCAAAATAATTTACAAGGCAATCCCGGATGGAATGATAATTATACACGAAATATGAATATGAATTTATCTAATCCATATTATAGAGCAAAATATTATGCTCTTGGTTTTCCAAACAAGAGGAACTTTAATACATTTAGATACAACAATTTCAGGAATTTTAATACAAACAGAGATTTTTCTTGACAATATGAAAATAGAAACGAGACACCCCGATTTAATGCTAATAATGTACGTAATAATGATTTCAATAGAAATAATTTTAATCGTAATAATAATGGACGTTATAATAACAATTTTAGACCCATGAGATATGAACAACGCAATTTTAATAATTCAAATTATAATAACCAAAGATATTATTCACCAAACAGAAATTACCAAAACCAGAATCGATACGAAAAGAACTCGTTTGAAAATCGTAACTATAATAATAATAATAATAAGAATAATCAAAGATTTTCTGATTGCCCAAACGATCAACGTTTACAAAATGACAAGAGCAATTTAAACTAAATTCGGGCCCAATTCTGGGTGGAATTGGGCAAAACGATTTAAACAACATTAATATTAACGATAGTAATATTGAAAAGTATTGGAAACCCTCACACGATCCGAACCAGAACATCGGTGAAATACCTGGGAGTTCAGCTTGATAACAAGCTGACCTTCTGGGAGCAATTTCAGAGGTCGTGTGAAAAGGCAGCGTCGGCCGCATCCTCCCTGTCAAGGCTCATGGCCAACATTGGGGGACCCAAACCAGGGAAGCGGAGGCTCCTGATGTCAGTCGTCAACTCTGTCCTGCTCTACGGATCAGAAGTCTGGGCGAAGACCACAGAAACTGCCAAGTACAGACGAAATATATCGTCGGTACAGAGGAAGGCGGCAGTGAGGATCGCCTGTGGATACCACACGGTATCTCTAGAGGCGATCCAGGTTGTTGCTTCGGTGATACCCATTGACCTGCTAGCGTTGGAGCGAAAATTCATCTACGAGAGCGTAGAAGAGCGCGAAGTGGCTTCCACTCGCGCCCGCTTCAACTCTATGAAAGCATGGAAGAAACGATGGAAAAAGAACCAAGAGAAAAATGCCCTGTGGACGCGCAGACTGATCTCAGACCTGCAGGCATGGATGGGACGACAGCATGGGGAGGTGGATTTCTACCTTACCCAGTTCTTAACTGGACACGGGTACTTCCGTGTCATGTTGAATCATTGGCATAAGGTGGCAACACAGGAGTGCTTGCACTGTCCGGGCGTGGATGATACAGTAGAGCACACATTTTTCGAATGTGTTCGCTACTCGGAGGGGCGCCCGCCCTTCCCGATTTGGATGCCGGAGACGGTGGTCCCGGAAATGCTACGGAGTTCCGAAAACTGGAACAAAGTAGCAGAGTACGTAAGGACCACCTTGTTGCAGAAGAAGGAGGAGGGCTTTCTATCGTAGAGAGCTCTCCTGCCCCTAGGCAGGGGGGAAGGCAGCGGCCAGCTGCCTAGGCTGCGCGTCCCAAACTGAAGTTATACCTGAAAAGGGAGTTCCGGTAACAAGCGCGGGGGGTTTAAAGTGTGTTTATCCAGTAAGAATCTGGGGCGTAGCCGGCGACCGCGTTCGCTGGTGGTCTCCCAGTTGTACACTTCTTACAACTGGGCGGTCATGGAAATTTGCGGGTCTTTAAGGCCCGCAAACACTCCATGGCTGATGTAAGATTCACATATTTCCCTTAAAAAAAAAAAAAAAAAAAAAAAAAAATAAAGGTTTAAGGACACACCCTAATAATATTAACAATCGACAATGCCCTTTGGCAAATAATTCTATAATAATAAAAAGACAACCTTTAAAAGAAAAAGGGGATAAGCTTCCCCCTTATAATAAAATAGAAAATAAAGAATCACGCCCTAGCATCGGTAAAGATAATAAAAATCCCCCTTACAATAATATAGAAAACAAAGGGACACGCAATAACAACGATAAAGATAATAAGCTTCTCCCTTATAATAATATAGAAAATAATGAGTCACGCAATAGCAACTGTACTGACAACTTGTACTAACAAAAAAATATAGGCTATACTGATATTTATAATAAAGTTAATAATAAGACTAAGGAAAGTCAAGCTCTAATTGAAAATATCGTGGTTAAACAAGAACTAACAGAAATTATTAATAAACTATATAATAATATTGATAATAAAGTAGCTCTAATCAATAGTCCTGATAATAATTATTTTCAAGCATCATTTTCTGATATTAAAAAAGAAAATAATACTGATATTTCTTCTAATTTAACACAACAAAATATTGTAACTAAAAAAGTAATGTTATCTAATTCAAAAAGAATACCTCCGATCATTACACTCACTAGCCCTAATTTAATTTCTGGAAAAGCTGATTTTTTTTATAGATACAGGTTCTCAAGTAAGTTTAATTAAAAGATCTGCCCTTAAAGATTCAACTTTTATTGATAAAAATACTATACTAAAAATATGCAGTATAACTAACGACTATAAATATACCAAGGGCGAGGTTGTAATTCTCCTTAATAATTTGCCATGTAAGTTACATATTATTGATGATATTTTTCGTATGGATACACTAGGCCTTTTAGGTTTAGATATTTTAGAAAAATATAATGGAAATATTGACATTGCTAATATGAAAATGAAATTAGGACCATTTTCTATACCATTTCAAGAAAACGAAAAATTTTTAATACAACCACACTCTAGACAAATTATATATGCAAATATTTTAAACCCTGATGTAAAGGAAGGATTCTTACCTAGACAGAATATTCATCCAAAAATTTTCTTAGGGGAAGCTTTGGTGAAAAATGAGAATGGTAAAGCTTTAGTTATGTGTATAAATACTTCAAATAATGTAATTAAAATCGATATACCTTTGGTAAAAATAGAACAATTTGATAAAAATCAGGAAATAAATAATGAAGCACATCTTATTAATGATAAAATTGAGCAAAATTTAGAAAGAGAACAATTAGTGAATACCATTTTTGACTTACTGTACAGAAAGGATTTAAATAAAAATGAAATAGATCAGATGCATGGACTAGACAGAGGCAGGGGGCACTTCGAATAGCTTGCTCGTACAAGACAGTATCAGAGCCGGCGATCCAGGTGGTGGCTCGGGTGATTCCCATCGATCTGCTTGCCTTGGCAAGGCAGGCGATCTATAACCGTGAGGAAGAAGAGCGCGACGTAGCTTCCGTTCGCGCTCGCTCCCACACACTGGAATGCTGGCAGTATAGGTGGAATGGTGACCCGAGGGGACGTTGGACGCACCGCTTTATCATCGATTTGGAAAGCTGGATGAACCATGATCATGGAGAGGTAGACTTCTACCTCACACAGTTCCTAACTGGTCACGGTTATTTCCGCGATATGCTTTTCAAGTGGAGCAAGGTGACATCTCCGGAATGCTTGCATTGCCCGGGCGAGCTGGATACCGCTGAGAACACCTTTTTTGGGTGTCCTCGCTTCGCTAAAGGGCGACCGCCCTTCGATGAATGGAGGCCGGAAGGAGTCGTCCCGGAAATGCTGCGTAGTGCCGCTAACTGGTACAGTGTGGCAGAGTACGTACGGGCGACACTGATTGGAAAAAAGGAGGAAGGTTTCCTCTTGTAGGAAAATCTCCTCCTTTATCGACAGGGTATGGCAAAGAAATGCCTTGGCTGCATTGTTTCCGGACCGAAGTAATACCTAAACAGGGAGTCCCGGTCCGGATTCTATGATATTGTCATAAATGCATGAGGGTGGGGAGTTTAGTGGGTATTGTTATTGTAATTCCTCAATTGTGTATATCTGGGCAACCCCAGATACAAATTTGAGGTTGAGTCCCACATAACCATACAAGTACGCGGTGTATGGTATGCGTAAATGCATTCTCCTCGTCCTACGAATAAGGCCCCTTCTTGAAGGGGCCCAAAAAAAAAAAAACATGTACTTATAGAAAAATTTGCTGAAATTTTTTATGTTGAGGGAAGACCTTTTACGAGTACTTATTTAATTGAATAATATTAATATAATTTAATCAATAATACTTGTTAAATCATTTCGCTGCCTACCTTTCATATCCGAAAAATACCAATAAAGGTCCGAGAGTACCTTATAATCGCCAACAAAAGTGAAAGCCGAACTACATCAAGAAATCAACGATATACCACAATTTTTGATATTTTGGTCCATTATTAAGATTCGTAACAGTTTCATACCAATTGTCCTGTTTTGTTGAATAATACTCATTAGTCAATTTGTCTAATATATCATAATATTTATATTTACCTTTCAGACTAAATTGAAAAATTTCCTTTTGATAGTTCTATTCAACCTCTCTACAACCGAAGATTTTAAAACACGTTATGTATTGATTAATTTGATACTGTTTCATTAAAGCTTCAAAACTAGAATTAAAAAACTCAGCACTTTGGTCACTTTGAACATTTTTTGGAGCGACAATTATTTTTAATATATCAGCCATTGCTTCAGTTACATGCTTTGCACTCTTAGTCATTATCGGGCGTGTCCATGCAAATTTTGTAAATACATTAATCACCTCTAATGTATTTATATCCTTTATTTAATTTGCTATATTTTTGCATATCTCCCAAGTTTATTTTCCATAATTCGTTTATACCTTTCACCACGACACAAGGCTTTGGGAAATTTTTACGAGTGGACTTGAGTAACTCACTAACAATTGCAGATTGGATTTTTTTTAAACTATTAAATATACAGGGATTGTTAAAATTATAAGCATAAAAAATAATACCCAATTAAATTCACTTTTGTAACTATTTAACATGTTATTTATTTTATAATAATCTTTGAGATTATTACAACCCTCCCTACCCATCGAATATTTTAAAATACCACATTTATCACTATAAGTGTTCACGATTACTAATGAAAATAAAAAAAAAACTTATATATTAACATTAAAAAAAAAAAAAAACTAAAGAAAAAACATATTGACCACGTATTATATAATATTTTTATTTTTTTTATAATAAAAATTTTTCTACAAGGTTTTTAATATTAAATACATTTGAAAGAGTGAAAATTTAAGAACTATAATGCGGATATTAAGGCCCACATTAACATTTCAAATACACCCGCGCTCCAAAATAAAAGTTTAGAGACGAAGGAGCAACGACGGCTGGGATACAGCCGAAAAAGAAGAAGGAGCAGCACAAGCGCTAGCCATTCTTGTACTGACCTTGTACAAGCCAGTTTCACATATGCCGCATGGGCACAGTTTCATAAAAGTTTATATTAAATTAGTTTTTTTAACATTTTAGTTTTACCAGTCCAGTTTATTATAAACAGTTATTATTATAAGTGACTAAAATTTAGTTAATAAATACTTCATTTAAATATCTACAAATCATCATAAAATCAGTTTTAGTTCATTGTGATGAAATTATACGTGAATATATTTACAGGCTAATTGGAGTAAACTAACTCGCTTTGAAGCCTAAATTATTTAATTACTTAATTCCATAGAATAAATAAGGTACCTTAAATATTATGTAAATAAAAGTGCACTAAAAATTATTATTTTAATTTCATAATTTTGTAAAATAAATGAATGAGAGTGTGTTGACGCGTATATGTGGAAAAATCAACCTCCGTGAAGGTACCCCCCATATAAAAGCTGATAACACCAATCGATTGCGCTTAATTACTCCTTTAATTTGGTAGGGTCAAAAGGTTTGCGCGTCCCTTAGTTAATTAATTAATCCAAAAAAACCTTCAGGGGATAGTTTTCATACCCCGAAAAATTAAAAGTTATTTTAAAATATTTCCTTTTAATATAATTTTAAAAAAAGGTACTATTCGTTTGCGCGTCGTTTGCGCTTTCATCCCCCGCAATCAGTTTATATTAAAAATAATTATTTACTTAATTATTAATTCAAAATTATAGTATGCATAAATGAAATTAAAATCCAGTGAAATCCACGGTAGTGACGCATGCGCCGCGACATCTATTTGAAAAACGAAGTCAGCTGTTTAAGCTGTTTGCAAAACATAATCATTAACCAAATATGAACATTAAAATTAAATAAATTAATTAATTAATCATAAAAGCTTTTTATTTAAAAATTTTAGGAATCTTCGTAGTTGTTAGTGTTACAGAAATATATTTTGTATTAAAGAAAAAAAGATTCAAACAGAATTCGGATCTGATTTTATTAGTGGATTTGATAAAGCAATACTTTTTAAAAAATATTTATTTCAATGATGGTTTAATTGATTCAAGTGTCTAGATGTTAAATAATTCATTGTAAATTTTATATATTGCAAAAATCTTATGGAATATGACAATACCATTGTATAGAGGCTCTTGGTTAAACAATAGTTTTTTGTAAAGTTTCTGTGTGCATAGATATAGACTTATTAAAATCAGTGTAATTTTTACTATCATTAAAATTATTATTATTTTTAATAATAAAAACAAAGTGCTATTTACGTATTAAAAAAGTTATTTTTTTATAATAAAAAGAACAATTGTCCGTTGCACTATTTTAGTATTCGTCTCAATGAAAATAAAGAAGTACCTGATGACCGTAAACTTTGTTTCCAGGTAACTATAGAAGCTGATGGCATTTACTTGTAGAATCATTTGGAATATAAAATAAATAATCTAATTTCAGGTTGTCATGTTATTATCATCAACCTATATTTTATTCTGTTGACAAGCAAATAAGACCATGGCATTGGAGATGAACTTTCATAAATAAAAAATTTGATAAACTTACTGCATTCTTGATCAATAATTTTCTCGTTGCAGAAAATACATCTCGATAACAGAATTTTGTGCTTACAAATCAGCCAAATGCTTATCTAAGGATGCTCCAAGTAAGCTGGCGGTTATTATTTTCAGTCAATAAATTATTATTAGTACAAAAAATAAAGTAAGATGTATATCATATTGTAGGATGATTTCAGATTATTTACAAATTATTTATTGCGGTCAGTAAATACTATGAAAATAATTACTTTATATTTTTTCATCTACTTTTCTGAAATCATTTTTTTTTAAATTAATTAAATATACTGATAACCACTACCATACTATGGTACTAGAAAAATCAGAAAACTTGCACATTCTATTTTTTCATCGGGAATTTCTTTTTTTTTGTACCAGATGTTTTTTTTAATGAAAAGTACGCTGATTATAATAAATCATTGCTTCCATTTTTGAAGAAGAAGTTAGAAGATTAATAGAGTGCGTAGTATGATTTTAAAATTCCTATGTAGCTTCCGATAAAAAAACAGTTGACCGATGGAAGAGTGTTCAGTTTGTTGAAATGGCTCAACCTGGTGAATAACTTATCAGGTTATCGAATTGGAGCAGAAGTTATTATAAAATGTATTAAATCATAAGACAATTTTATTTTTTTGCCAAATGCACCTAAGTAAATGTTTTCAGCTTGAAAATGATGATCGTTAAACTTTTCTGATTATTTGATAATAATTTGAGTTCATTTTTGGTGTTTGGGATTAAATAATTTTATACTGAGAAGAACTTCCTGCAATAACAAAAGTATTCGTTATTAATACAGTTTATGGATGAACATTAAATTACATGCCACATTTTTTTCATACCTCCAATACAATGATCCGATTAGCTGTTTACCAGATTAAATATTCATGGACATCCTACAATATGATATATATCTTACTTTATTTTTTGTACTAATAATAATTTATTAACTGAAAATAATAACCGCCAGCTTACCTGGAGCATCCTTAGATAAGCATTTGGCTGATTTGTAAGCACAAAATTCTGTTATCGAGATGTATTTTCTGCAACGAGAAAATTATTGATCAAGAATGCAGTAAGTTTATCAAATTTTTTATTTATGAAAGTTCATCTCCAATGCCATGGTCTTATTTGCTTATCAACAGAATAAAATATAGGTTGATGATAATAACATGACAACCTGAAATTAGATTATTTATTTTATATGCCAAATGATTCTACAAGTAAATGCCATCAGCTTCTATAGTTACCTGGAAACAAAGTTTACGGTCATCAGGTACTTCTTTATTTTCATTGAGACGAATACTAAAATAGTGTAACGGACAATTGTTCCTTTTATTATAAAAAAATAACTTTTTTAATACATAAATAGCACTTTGTTTTTATTATTAAAAATATTTATAATTTTAATGATAGTAAAAATTACACTGATTTTAATAAGTCTATATCTATGCACACAGAAACTTTACAAAAAACTATTGTTTAAACAAGAGCCTCTATGCAATGGTATTGTCATATTCCATAAGATTTTTGCAATATATAAAATTTACAATGAATTATTTAACATCTAGACACTTGAATCAATTAAACCATCATGGAATTAAATATTTTTAAAAAAGTATTGCTTTATCAAATCCACTAATAAAATCAGATCCGAATTCTGTTTGAATCTTTTTTTCTTTAATACAAAATATATTTCTGTAACACTAACAACTACGAAGATTCCTAAAATTTTTAAATAAAAAGCTTTTATGATTAATTAATTAATTTATTTAATTTTAATGTTCATATTTGGTTAATGATTATGTTTTGCAAACAGCTTCAACAGCTGACTTCGTTTTTCGAATAGATGTCGCGGCGCATGCGTCACTACCGTGGATTTCACTGGATTTTGATTTCATTTATGCAAACTATAATTTTGAATTAATAATTAACTAAATAATTATTTTTAATATAAACTGATTGCGGAGGATGAAAGCGCAAACGACGCGCAAACGAATGGTACCTTTTTTTAAAAATTATATTAAAAGGAAATATTTTAAAATAACTTTTAATTTTTCGGGGGATTAAAACTATCCCCCAAGGGTTTTTTTGGATTAATTAATTAACTAAGGGACGCGCAAACCTTTTGACCCTACCAAATTAAAGGGTTAATTAAGCGCAATCGATTGGTGTTATCAGCTTTTATATGGGGGGTACCTTCACGGAGGTGAAAAATCATTTATATGTGTGCACGTGTGATGAGAATATTCGTGGTATTTTCACACTCAAATTTTTCATAATTTTCAGTGTTATATTTCGTTTTATATTTTATATACGCGAATATACTCGACACCCGTGTACACCCACACGCGATCATAAAAGATGGCGCCCATCAATACATTTAATCAAGGCCCACGAGGCCTCAAAATTATTTCTTTATTTTATTAAATGGCCAAATCTAGCTTTAAGTTTCTTTGTAAATAATTATAAATTTCCAATTACTTTTCATTAAAATCATTTATTATTCTTATTAATCGTAAGGCTTATTATTGACTTAGCTCCCCTTCCCTCCCCCGTTTTTCAGGAATATATTCAAGGTAAGATTTTGTAGCCGGCATAACCGAGCGCCGCAAGTAATTTACATGTAAGTTGAATTGTATAATAGGTAAAATACGTTGGTTTAGATTCTTAATAAAAGCTTACTTATATTTTCATAATAAATTTATAATTCATTTATATACTATATTAATTAACCAGGTCATAATATCTATTTGAATTAAATATTAATTATTCTTAATTATAATTTATGGTACGTAATTATTTAGTAAAATCACACAAGAGAAAGAATATATAAATGTACGGTACATGCTACAGTACAGAAAGACCTTATAAATGTCAGGCTAGTTAACTTTTATTTCAAAGTCATTTAAAGCCTTTTTTTAATTAATTAATAGCAATATCGCTATTACAGAACATCCTTCGTGTCTCATACACGAAATTTTACGCGTAAAACTCGACGTCTTATATTTTGGTATACCTTCTGAAACTTCAATATTATAAGCATTAATATTCAATGCTTGTAAATTATACAAGATCCCTCAATAAGAATATATGCTTCACTTAACTACACATATAAATCAGGATTTAATATTTTAATGCTAATCTCATTAACACAACTCACTTTATTCTGTTGAAATGGTTTATCAGCGTTATACTCATAACCGATAATAGAGTAAACTTCTTAGACGGAAGACAAAACGTCTACAATACTCATTTTTCCGTACTTTGTATCCCAAAGACTCCAAAAACTTCATATTTTCTTTCTTTAATGTTTTATCCTCAACTTACCAGAAGTTTCTACTAGCATTATAAATCAAATAATTATTATAAATTAAAGGCATCTTGAGCTGGACGTAAATGTAATCTTAAAGTTGTCAATTCTACTCTAAAATTTACCAATTTCCCCTTTGATCAGTAAGCCTAAGCCTTTCGTCAATCTCTTATGTAGTAATAAGTAAGAATAATAAATTTTTTGGTATATCAATAATCTTATATCCAGGTGATTGAGATACTGGACAAGAATAGAAATTATGTGATCTTTTATCGTTAAAAAAAAAATTATACTCTACGTTTAATTCTTTAACCTTTAAAATTTTAATAATTCCCGTCGACACATGGCGTACAAATGGAGGTAAAATTACTTTATCAAAACCTAATATACTACCAATATTATTCATTTGGGTGAAATCTATAGAATATCTTCACAGTATCTCTGTCTAGAACGTAGATTTAATTCCGTTTAAGATGATCGGCTCACCTGCCAATCGAATCTTCTCATTTTCTTGTAACGGATATTTTAAATGATCATCTCTTAATTCTTCCGATATATAATTTTTTATATCCGTAATTTCATATCTGCCTTCAGTGATCTCGAGTACCTTTTGAGTATTGTTAACTGGGTAATAAAACTAATTATTTTCAGAGGTTAAATTATGAAATAGAATTCCAAAATTTAATTGAAATTAAAGATATCTCATATCTACCTTTCAATACGATTGGGGAACAATACCGAGCTCTAAGGATCGATGTATCACTCAGCAGTTTCAAAACAAAAGATATTTATTTACCTGAGGAAATCGAACTCACATTCGAAACTATTTGCAGTCATTCATTCATATAAGGCAAACTGCCATTTGAAGCGAAGTGTCAGAAAAAAGGTGATGTCTGGTGCAATAAGGACCTTGACGATCAGAAAAAGAAGGTTAGAAATGTTAAGTAAAAAAATCGAAGTAACCCCTCCTTAAGGGAGGACTATTTTAAGATCCTAACCTCATTTAAGAACAAAATTAGGAAAGCTAAATTGTCAAGTAGTAGGGACTCCCAGTAGGGTTTCCCGGACTTGATAGAAGTTATCCCGACTGCTGTAAAAAGGTCTTTCCCACTTAATGGGCCCAATTACGAAGCTATTCAGGGCGTGACTGGCAATTGGTTACGTGCCGGTCAGCTGGAGAACTTCCACGGTAGCCTTCATTCGGAAAGGCGGAAAAATAGGGCACTCGTGTGAAGGACTGTAGACCATTCACTCTCATCATTTCATTTCTCCTGAAAACTATTGAAAAAGTAGTTAACAGAAAAATGAACGACGAACTGGTAGTTTTACCTTTATAGTAATCTAATAAGCTTATTAAAGAAGGAAACTACTGAAACGGCTTATCAACTTCTTGCCATTCTTTACCTGAGAGTTTACTTTCAGGTAGCCATGGGCAATAGTTTATAGCTGAGAGTAGATCCAATAGTTTCTAAAGTTGGGAGCTTCTCCAAGATCGTTCTGAAGTGAGTAGCTCCCTAGTATAAACTCCCTCCTTTCTTCGTTTACATAAGACGAAGGGTCCAGGTATCCTCTAACGATGATCCTCATAATGTTGCTATTCTTGATAGCCGGTTCACAAAATTAGGAGAAGTGTCTTTTCCACTTCTATTTCTCTTAATACTCAAAGATCTAGGAGAAGGTGTCTCTTAACCTGGGCCTCCTTTTAATTAGCTATTTTATCCAACCTTGTCTTTTGCCTATTGGCCTCAGATCTTTTAGTTGCACCTGTTTCACTCGGCGGTGTTTCTTTTGCAACCTCACTGCTTCCATTTGGTTTCTCTCCTAGAGTCCCAGACCTAGTCAATGGTTTCATGTTAAAGATCCCAGCTAGTTTTGTATTTCTTCCATCTGGTATCAGAAATTTGGTCCCAGCTGCCGGTTTCTCATAGTGATTCCCAGGTTTCTTGGAAGGAATGGCCTGGTTTAATGAAGTCTTAACAGAATGTTTATTAGTAACGGATTTTATTAGAATTACTCATTTAAAATCCCATGAGTGGGTCGGAATGGATCGTCAATCCCAAACAGAGACACCTTGTATAGGAAAACGAGGAGGACAGAACATTTATCACATAAATCATGGAGCCTCCAGATGCCCTGAAATGCTGCACTAAGCATGAGATTAGCTCCTCATCTCCCCTCCGAACATCTGGATATAGAAGATATATATTAAGGTTGTTCAATGAAAAAAAAAGTGCGCCAAAAATGTTCTTCCTGAAGTATGTTGAAGTTTAGGTGACAAAATGATCCCATACCAATTTTCAGCTCATTTAAGAACGATTTAGGGGTCGCACAAACCCAGGGTAGCTCCCAAGTGGTTGGCTAATAACGACAATTAGTGTAAACGACAAAAATTTTTTTTAAAATACGTTTTCTATGCTTCCTAATATGTTTTCGGTGTCGCTAAACTTGAAAATGAGGTCCTCAGAGTCCGAAAATACCTTAATCACCCTTAAACACCTAAAACACCCCTTTTTTTACCAAAAATTTTTGGATTTTATAGCGAAAATCGTATATATTCGAAACATCTGGATTATAAATTACAATTGATGACTTAAAAATGTTAAAAAAATACCGAAAACTCCTTCCGTTTATTCTAACGCGCCTTATTGGCCGAGAAACGCAGGACTCAATTCTATAACAATGTTATAAGATAGGGTTTTTAGGCAATTTTCCAAATAACGCTGTCATATTGAAATTCTACCAAAATACTACCGTTTGGTCTCATTTATTTCGTATAAGCTCTACCTTTCAAACGCCGTAAACGGCAATTTTTTATCACTAGCGTACCCAGCAGATTATTTCGTAAAGTTCAAAAAAATCAAAAATAAGTAAAAAAAGAATAAAAATCTTTGTTTATTACGAATTTCAGAAGAAAAATCATGATTATTTTTAGTGATGAATACTTTATTTTTTTTATAAAAATTAATAAAAATTAATAAAAACTTAAAATATTATAAATTTACAAAAAAAATTTTTTTTTAACTATGGAGTTTAATATTTCTGATACAAAATGCTCAATTCCCTTAAAATTTTAAAATGATATTTTAATACTATTCATTAACTTTAAAATTAATTTTCGTTCACATCTGACGTCTCGCTTAGAAGCATTTACAAAAAGATACTAGATTTCAATGCATTTTCACGCGTCTTCCTATTCAAAAAATGTATAAGAATTGAACTTTGGAGTTTAATAACTCGTAAACTAAATGGTGAATTATCTTAAATTTTTAACAGTAGATGTATTTTTGCCTTTTGCCAATTGATAGTCAAAGAAAAAATTTTAAACTTATGACATTTTACCTACAATTATAAAAAAAAGTTGATATATTTCAGGATTTTTGCGATAATTTGAATATAAGATTGAAACTATCCTTAACTTTTTCTTATTTTCCTGATTATAAGCATGCTTTCAAATCCTGAAGCTACCCTTAAGTTTTTTTATTTGTTTTAAGTAGTTCCTAGTGTATTAGATTTTTTGAAAGTTTTTCTCATTTTCACGTTAATAATTTGGTCGATTAATTTTATAATTGAGGTTTAAGTCTATTTAATACCTGAATTTATTCAATACAGCTAATGAAATTATAGTACATATCAAAAATACATAAATAATAATTTTTTTATTAACTCTCGTTTTTCATATTCATGGTTTATACGTAGAACAAATATGATGGTCTTCAAAAAAATGTTTAAGGCATAGTGAGCATTTTATTATAGCTACATTACTGCAACCAGATATTTCGCAATGCGTTCCAGATTTTCCAAAACCAAATGTAACTGGATTATCAAATTTTTCTGGTTTTTGTTCAATGTAATCACTTTTGTACCAAGCTCGTTTAAAAAGACTTGTGTATCGAGGAGAAGATAACTGATTATGCACCAATGACTGCAATTTTATTATATTATTTCTTAAATGTAAATTAAGATTTTCATTTAATAATATAACACTGTCAGAAAAGTGTCTGGCAAAATTCTTCCATATTCGCAAACCAAAGACATCTAATGGTTGTATTTTCCCCGTTGTTCCTTCAGGAATTTTTAGGATCTCTATATTTTTATTTGTTGGTTTCAGTTGTCTTACAACATCTGTGCATTGTCCACTCCAATAATTTTATAATAATACACTTTTTGTTCCAGTATTAGGGAAAAAAACTTTTGTTAGCCATTCTTTAAAATGTTCTGTAAAAATTTTTTACTGTAAAAATAATTAAAAAAAGTTTTATTTTTAAGCAAATAAAATTTATTATACGAACCAGATGTCATTTTTCCTGATTTAGAAACCGTAATGTATACATTATCAGGACGGAATAAATTTTTGGAAACGATTGGATCCAATTCATTTTTACTTTCTTTCAGTACTAGAAACAGCGGAGAAAGCAATTTTCCTTCAGCATTAATAGTAGGCATTATTGTATAGCTGTGATTCATTGCTGAAACCGATTGAACCACACATTCAACTGTCTTCTCGCCTTCTGCTGCTAATGTACGTCCTGCATGTAATTCTAGACGGAAACCAATTTGATCAGCGTTATATACGTTTTTAATACCATATTTTTTTATTTGCTTTTTAACATCTGATACAAATTTTTCTGCATTTTTTTTTATTGATTCTTGATTTGTTTTACCTTTTTTTGTCACAAATTTATTAATTTTTCTGCTAACAATTTTATGAGCTTTTTTAAATTTATACAACCAGTTATCTGAAGCCTTAAAACGTACGTCATAAAAATTCAATTCTTTTTTAGATTGTAAAGCCCATTTCCGCAAATCAATATCGTGCACAATCAAACCAGCGTCCAATGCATTTTTTAAGTTTTCAATGACCAATTCTGAAATTCTCGTTAGTTTTTCTTTGTAAGTTCCACCTTTATTAAGCTGATTTGCCCAACGACGTAATTGTCTAACTGATTTTACAAGCTTAAATCTATTTTGAACGGTCTCAAGGCTAAAATTCTTTTTTTTTCCAGATCTCCAAAACTCAACTGCCTTTTTTTTATAATCATAACTTAATTCATCCTGGTCCTCTGAACAAGCATCATTAACTTGTTCATCCTTAAACCAAATATCATCTTCTACAGCTTTAGCTTCGTAATCCTTAAACTTTTCTTCAAAAGCCAATGTTTCTTCTTCTATAGCCTCTACTGTATTTATTTCATCCATTGAGGATATCAAAATTTGTTTTAAATTTTCAACTAACTCTTTTTCGGCTTCATTTATAGGAGATTCCGGAATATTCATTACTTGAAATATTCCAAGTAAGAGGTTTAATACATTTATCGGATTAACATACATTCTATATAAAATATAATCGCTTAAAACAATAATTTTAAAATTAATTCAATATTCTCCAAATTGAATATTATTTTTTTTTAGTTTGCAATTGAATATCATATGGAAAATTATTAACCAAAAATTCTTTATGAAAAATAAAGTAAAAATAAAAATGCTTATAGAACTTTCTTTGTGTAGAACGCAATACATACTGGCAAACATTTAAAAAAATTTGTATCATTAAAATATTTACGCTTTAAATTATTCATTATCACCTCTGGTCATTTTATTTTTTTCTTTTTAAATGTAAAATTTAATTCACACGGCTAAACTGCGCTGCTTGATAATTCAAGCAAACCTCCTAAAAAATGTTAAAATCTCATTAGTTATGTTATAACCAGAGTTGATCAAATACAACAGATATGGATTTTCTTCTGCGGACCAACAGCCAGCTCTACTCTCCCTTCTTATAATAAATATTTAATAATTATTAAATATTTATTTAGAAAAAAAAGTATCATTGCTCTGCATCAGCGGCGAACCCACTTCATAATATAATACTATATTACAAAGCAAGAACGTCACTTCTGCGCTACCGAGCGGTTATAAAGATATTACTATTAGGAAAAAATAATTTTTGAAATACTTCAGCTTTTTAAAACTTTTAATTGCCATACTTGATAAATCGTTTTGGTAATAGAAATTCTGACATTATATTCATAATCAGCGACTCTAAAAGCAGAAATCGCATTACTTATTTTAATTTTATATTTTGAATTAAAAAAGAACTTTTTAGGGGTAGGTTAGGGGTAGTTTCACGCTTGTATTTCTATTATCGCATAAATCCTGAAATATGTTAACTTTTTTTTATAATTGCGAGTAAAATGTCAGAAGTTTAAAATATTTTACCCTGAAAACAAATTTTTTTATAACGAAAATATTAAGAATATAGTATATTACGAGCCCGTGTCCAGAAAAGTAAAAATGGCCCAAATCGCACGTAAATTACCTTCCGAGGCGAAGCCGAGGTTGGTAAACTGCGATTTGGGCCATTCTTTATTTATGGACAAGGGTCGTATACGATTTTTCTTGTCTTTTCTCTGTCGAGAAAACGCGTTGCTTCCGGTCGCACAGCGGCCGGGAAATACGTGCTTTCTGGCCGCTGACAACAAAGAAATTTTTAAGAAATACCTTAGTTTTTAATTGCAATACTCGACAAATCGTTATGTTTAATGAAATTCTGAAATTTTAATCGTAATCAGTGACCTCAAAAACATAAATCCCACTGTTTATTTAATTTTATATTTTGAATTAAAAAGAAACTTCTTAGGGGTAAGTTAGGGGTAGTTTCACCCTTATATTCAAATTATCGCAAAAATCCTGAAACACGTCAACTTTCTTTCACAATTTTAAGTAAATTGGCATGATTTAAAAATTTTGTTCACCAATTCCAGATTTAAAAAAAAAAAAACTCATTTGTTAAAAACAGTTTTTCCTTAAAAAAAATTAGGGGTTGCAACCCTTAGTAAAACAATTTATATCATTTTAAAAGTACAATAATATGTAAAAAAATGTCGTTGGTTTTATAACATTATCTTGAATACTTTTAGAGAAAAAGCTAAAAAAGTGTTTTTTAGGGTCAACTTTAAGGGTGGTTTTTACCGCTTAAAAACGTTTTTTAGCCAAAACAAAAATATACGTGTACATTATTTTTTGATCCTCTACAATATATTTAAGTTTCATTAAAATTAGAGGGGGACACCTCGGGAGGTTTCCTTGTTAGTTAAGTTAAAAATAAGGGTTATAGGCACTTTATTAAAGTAATTATACAGCATATTTGAGTGTTGAAGCCACAAAAAACATGCTTCACCTCTTTTAAAAAGATACATAAAGCATTTATAAAAATCAAAGTCTGAGGGGTGAAAGAGTTTAATATAATGGTGGTTTAGCCCATTATTTGAGAATTTTGATATCAAATTTGAATTTAAGTTTTCAAATAACTTACCGGGTCTCTTAAAATTCATAAGAAAACGTTTAAAAAAAATTTAAGTTTAAGGGGTGTAAAGGGTTAAAATAAGGGTAGTTATTCAGCCTGCATCAGTTAAAATAACATTTTTGACATCATTTTTGAGTTCAGTGGCCAAAGAAACCTACTTGACCTCTTTACAACAGAAAAATAAAGCTTTTTTTAAAAATGAAAGTCTCAGGGGAAAAAGGAGTGAAATAAGGGGTAGTATCCCCACTATTTCAGAATTTTAATATCAAATTTGAATCTAGGGTTCTAAATAACCAACTGGATCACTTAAAATTTAAAATAAAAAGTTTATAAAAAAAATTTAATTTTAAGGGGTGAAATAAGGATGTTAATAACTCTGCATCAGTTAAAATAACATTTTTCACATCATTTTTGTGTTTAGCAGCCCAAAAACCTATATGTTCACCCTTAAGTACCTAAAAAATTTTCTTTTTGGTAAATGCATATTTTGGGGTAATTGTGGTGAAAAGAGGGTAAATTCAGCCCTTATAAGTTATCCAATGTAATTTAAACATCATATTTGAATTTAGTGGTCCAATTTACCTGTATGCATCACTATAAATTGAATATATATTAATATAAAAGTTTAATTAATGTATAAGAAATTTATTAAAAAATAAATTTTTTTTTAGGAAAATGAAGCTTTGAAAAAAATTTTTGGAAAATTTTTTTTTTTAAAAGCGGTAGCCCATCTTTACACGGAAAAAAATTCTAAGTTGTATTGACAAATAACTTTGTTGAAATATGCCAACAAAGTATTTGTTGAATTGTCATAGTTACTTAGTTGATTCAAACAGAGTGAAAATTTTATTTAAAAAAAATTATTTTTTTAATATTTTTTTATTTATTTTTTTTTTTTTAAATTAATTATTTTTTTTTTTATAATTATTTTTTTATATTTATTTATGTACTTATAGGTATATATTTATTAATTTAAAATCTGTTAAAAAAAACCGAAGAAAAATTTTGACTGCTACTGGGATCGAACCGAGTACCGCGGCTTCCGAGACAACGTGATTATCCATTCTGCTAACAGGACACTTGTATTTAATAAAAAAATTTTAAGTACTATATGTTACAGATAATAATTTTAGAAATTATATGCAGAGTAAATTATACATACCCAGCGAAATGCATATTTAAAAATAATAGTTAAAACTATCATAAATAATTTTTATGAAATCCCATTTCTTTATTATAATAATAATGAATAATAATATAAGCAAAAGTAAATTATGCATACCCGCAGTGAAATTTATATTTAAAAATAATACTTAAAACTATCAATTTTTAGGAAATTCCATTTATTTATTGAATAATAATATAAACAAAAGCGCGCTGCTGAAAGAGAAGAGCATAATAGGATAGAAAGAGAAGAGCATAATAGGATAAAAATTTTAATATAAAAGAAAAAGCATTGACCTAACTATTAAAATGAATCATATTAATGTTGTAGGTTGTTGGTTTATCTAACACTATGTTGATTCAACAAAGATTTAAGTGGTTAACTTAACAATTTTAATTTTGCTTGAATCAACAAAGTATTTGTTGGTTTAATGTTTTTATTTGACAATTCAACGTTTAATCTTTCCATTCAACAAACTTACAATACTAATCATATTTCAGTAACGTAATACGTTTAGTTTGTCTTATATTTTGTTTACGTGTATACATACTAGTTATGGGTTCTTTTTCATTATACAGAAATATTTTTCATTAGAAATTGTGCTGAAGCCGATTTTTGTCCCTTTTTGTTTCTTTTTATCATATAGTGTAACGTCACCACTGTCGCCTGAGACCTTTGGGCCAAAATGGTCCTTTTACGCCAAAATAAACCCTCTGTTAATGTAAACGCTGCCGTCGCTGTAATGAGAGCCTGAGACCTTTGGGCCAAAATGGTGTTTTTGGGGCGAAAATGGTGCTTTTGGGCCAATGTGGTCTTTTTAGGGCAAAATAGATCCTATAATGGTATAAACGCTGATAAAAACTGACCCAATTTTCTAATCCCCCTATGGGGGTTGGTATGCGAAGCGCACAGGGGGCGGAGCCCTCTAGTATATATATATATATATATATATATATATATATATATACTAGCAAAATCTGTGTCGCATTTACTTCTGTTTCTGTTTCTTGAAAAAATCATTTTTCACAACAAATTTAACCTTTTGAAAGTTATAAAAAAAAAAAAATCTTTATAAAGAATGTCAAAATAAATTCCGAAAAGAATTAAAATGAAAAACAATTGTTTTAAAAGAATCAACTACAAAATAATTCTTTTTTAAAGAATTAAATAAATATTAAATCTTTTTTTGGTATTAAAAAGCTCTTTAAGGTTTAGTGTGCACCTGTATTATATCATAAAATTTATCTTTTTATCTGCTTTTTATATTTTTCTCGAGCATTTTTACTCTATGGGGCGGGTTATAGCCTATAAAACCTATAGGGCTACGACATATTGCCATGGTTACTTTTTCTAATCAATCGTTGCTATGTTTACCATTCTCATAACAACCGTTTTCATGGTTACTGTTTCCATAGCAACCGTTGCTATGGTTAAAATTTCCATAACAACCGTTTCTATGGTGATCAAGTAATATACACGTGGTGATCACGTGATAAGCGTATAGTGATCACATGATAACCAAGTGGTAACCTGTCTACAGCGGCGATTACATATTTATAGTACACTCTCCTGGCAAAACGAGAAAATATGACCAACAAAACGAGATTTCTTTGAGTTTCTAATTTATAAATCAGAAATCATAAGATTTCTCGTTTACAAAAAAGAAATAGCGTCGGCGCGAGTCGCAAAAAGAGAAATCTTAAAAAATACAGTTTCAAAACGAGAAATATCAAGTTTTCTCGTTTTTTAAATCCGACGCGATTATACTATAGTAAAAAGACGCGAAGGAATGATGCAGCATTGCAGACAATTCACTTACTAATATTTAAACTAAAAAATTACAAATATATTATTTTTAATTATATAAATAATTAATTTTATATGCTATTAAAATTTTTAATATAATTTTCAAAATTATAAACAAAATTACATTAAAAATGTTAATAACATATAAGCAATAGGATTCATCGTTTCTTTTGTTATTATGGTATTTTATTATCTGTTTTTCAAGCAAAAGTAAATTGTTGATAACCTAAATAATTGAGTAAGAAGCAAATAAACTTAAAAATTTATTAATATTATATTGATTTATTCTTTGGAATAATTAAATGAACTCTTCCCAAACTGAAAATTATTAGTATTTCATTCACAGTCTTCATAACACTCTTCCTGTAGTATTTGATTAGTCGAACTAGGATATCGGTATGAACTTATTATACGGATTGTATGAAAAATGCTACTTAGAATGATTTCTAATTTTGCAAGATGCTTTATTACAGTATTCCAAAGAATAAATCATTTTAATATTAAGAATTTTTAAAGTGCATTTGCTTCCTACTCAGTTATTTAGGTTTTGAACAATTCACTTTTGCTTGAAAAAACAAATAATAAAATACCAAAAGGATATCTACTGAATTCATTTTTAATATCAAAAGGATTTATTCTTTGAAATACTGTAATAAAGCATCTTGCAAAATTAGAAATCATTCTAAGTAGCATTTTTCATACAATCCGTATAATAAGTTCATACCGATATCCTAGTTCGACTAATCAAATACTACAGGAAGAGTGTTATGAAGACTGTGAATGAAATACTAATAATTTTCAGTTTGGGAAGAGTTCATTTAATTATTCCAAAGAATAAATCAATATAATATTAATAAATTTTTAAGTTTATTTGCTTCTTACTCAATTATTTAGGTTATCAACAATTTACTTTTGCTTGAAAAACAGATAATAAAATACCGTAATAACAAAAGAAACGATGAATCCTATTGCTTATATGTTATTAACATTTTTAATGTAATTTTGTTTATAATTTTGAAAATTATATTAAAAATTTTAATAGCATATAAAATTAATTATTTATATAATTAAAAATAATATATTTGTAATTTTTTAGTTTAAATATTAGTAAGTGAATTGTCTGCAACGCTGCATCATTCCTTCGCGTCTTTTTACTATAGTATAATCGCGTCGGATTTAAAAAACGAGAAAACTTGATATTTCTCGTTTTGAAACTGTATTTTTTAAGATTTCTCTTTTTGCGACTCGCGCCGATGCTATTTCTTTTTTGTATACGAGAAATCTTATGATTTCTGATTTATAAATGAGAAACTCAAAGAAATCTCGTTTTGTTGGTCATATTTTCTCGTTTTGCCAGGAGAGTGTATAGGTAGATACCAGTAAAGACTGTTTCGCATTTACTTCTGTTTCTGTTTCTTGAAAAAATCATTTTTCACTGCAAATTTACCTATAATTATGCAACCACATTCAAAGTTTCCAGAGAAGCCTAGTTTTGTCTCCAGCGAAGTCTCCAGTAAATTTATAATTATGGATTACAAAACCATATTTAAAAAGATATTGGAGAGGCTATGCCCAATCCTGACAGACAGACAGACAAATAAAATTTTAGATATACACGGTGTCTCTTAATTTCGCAATAAAATTTTTTCCACATGTAGATATCAATAAAACAAGTAAAAAATGTCCAATAACATATGGTCTATTATCAATATTTTCGCCACAATTAATTGATAAAGTTATGGACCAATGAAATTCTTTAAAAGTGATGGACACTTTTAAAAA
Source organism: Anagrus nilaparvatae (assembly GCA_022575985.1). Classification (NCBI taxonomy): domain Eukaryota; kingdom Metazoa; phylum Arthropoda; class Insecta; order Hymenoptera; family Mymaridae; genus Anagrus; species Anagrus nilaparvatae. The sequence goes on along the minus strand of JAKSXM010000147.1, from coordinate 17,548,606 downwards.
TAAATATTTTTTTTTTTTTGTTTTTATTCTATTGTTCTAACTTGAAGAAATTTTATCTCGTATTTGTAAAACTTGTTTTATTTAAATGTATTAGTATTTTTTTTGAACAAATTATATCCTAAACACTATGGGCGTGTCCATCTTTAAGATAGAACAATAGAATAAAAACAAACAAAAAATTTTTAAAGGTGCCCATCTCTTTTAAAGAATTTCATTGGTTGAAGTTGACCAACTTTATCAATTAATTGTGGCGAAAATATTGATAATAGCCCGTATGGTTATTTGACATTTTTTGCTCTCCTTGATAATATCTATATGTGGACAAAATTTTATTGCGTAGTTAAGAGACACCCTGTATATAATATACGCCCTGAGGGTAATAGCGGATTTTAGTAAGTTACGTGATTTCCCCTTTTTCATTGGGAAAACTTTACACGTAAAGCATAAGAAAAATCATGAAAATTAGAGATTAAACAATTATAAACTGTATTTTGAATAAAATCTTTTTAGCATAGCAAATGTAATAATAAAATGTATATTTATATTATAAAATAAAATAAAAATATAAAGGTAACTTTTATAAAAGTTAATTTTATTTATCTTAAGAGGGTTATGTGCGGTATTCAATGCAAATGTATTAAATTAGTTTTTGTGTTACAATTTGATTAAATTTGATAAATTATTGATAAAAACTGTTGATAATTGTTATCGCTAAGAAAATGCAAGCAGTAATGATATTTTTTTTAAGAGAAAAATAATATCAATACTTTTGAGTCATCAAACAAAAGATTTTAATATTATTATTGTCATTTTACAAAGACAAAATATATCTTTGTGTTGAGATGAATGTATTTTTACCCTAATTAACATTCTTTAACAAAAAATCTGCAAAAATTCAATTGTTTTACCCAAAAACAATAAAATATTCTTAAAAAACATATAATCATTGGTAAAAGTGAGCATTATTTCAGAAAAGTAGCATACGGAAAAATTTACAAGAATAAAAAAAATCAATTTAAATAAATTTAGAACTTATTTTTTCACTATTCATAACACAATACGGTTATCAAAGAATTTTTTAATTAATTAAAAAACATTTTATGTGTAATATAATAATATAATATAATATAATATAATAACCATATATTTGCATACATAGATTTTCCAACGCGGACTAATATTTACGCCACCGCAAGCGCGTCGTTCGAATTTTTAATATCCCTTCTACCATTCCCCTCAGGGAAATATAGTATTAAGATATATAAAAAATGTTGCTAATTTTTAAATATACCTCCGTTTTAAACAAAAATTCAACTGAGTATATATTAGTGCCGAATCAAGTAATACCAAATCTTATACTAAAATTTTTTCATATTTTTTTGATATTTCACTTTTTAACTAAATTTTCAAAAAAATTTAATTTCTCCATAAATAGTAAAAATTAAATATCTTCAAAAGTACGATATCTGAGTCGCGAAACTATAGCCTATGTCACCCGCAGACTTTTTTTCATTATTTTGACACTTCATTTTGACTTTTCATTGATTAGACCCTAATGATGAAACCCATACAACCGCAGACTTACAAATAAATGATTAAAAATGACATCGGTTTTATATCGGTTCTTAAGTCATTAGGGTACAGACAGACTTTTTTATTTTATCAAAAATAATTTTTTCTACCAGCTTCAAAAATGTTTTATAAAATTTTAAAGGTACCTCCGTTTTAAATAACAATTTAAAAGAATACATAAAAATTTGTGCCAAATTGAATACTACAAATTTCTTACAATATTTGTCAATAGTCTAGAGATACTTCAATTTTATTTTAAATTTAAAAAAATTTTATGAATTTCAAAAACACTAAAAATTAAATATCTCAAAAACTATGATAGCTGAGCAGAAAATCTATAGCCTATGCCACCCGCATATTTTTTTTCTTTATTTTGACACCAGTTTCCTGCCAATTGGTTCGACGGTTCTTGAGTCATTAGGGTACAAACAAAAAAACAAACAGACAAATAAATTTAGGCGAGAGAAATTTAGCTGATCTGTTCCCGGTGTTGTTGTTATTGATTTTTTATTATAATTTTTATTATTATCATGTTGTTATTGTCCAAAATATATATCAATGCCAAAAAAAATTGACGCCTTGAATTAAGCTAAAATTTTTTTCTTAATGTAGACCTTTTATCAGTTCAAATGTGACCAATAAGATAAAATTTAAAGTAAATACAAAAATGGCGTAATTTTGAAAATGGGCCAAATCAGGATATTTTTGGACCTTTAAACGGACATATTTCGGCCCCATGAGGTGCTAGAGGACTAAAACTTTGGCTGAGGAACTTTTTTAACACCCTAAACTATACCCTAAAATTTGAGCTGAATATATATAATATACTAGCTGCCTCCGGCTCGCTTCGCTCGCCCTGGCAGCCACCATGGGGGTTTCGCCCCCCTGGATCCCTGCGGCTTTATTTTTCCAATAATATGTTGTTTTAGGCTACTCAATATTTTGTAAAATAACCTTTTTTTACCCGAAGTATTATCTAAAATTTACTGAATCATAAAAATTACGGGCTTATGAACCCAGACAGATAATTAGTGATCAGCAATACAAAGTTTAGCTACCCTTCCATAGGATCCACAAGTAGTCGTTGTTTCCCTCGAATTCTAGGCTTCTGTCTGATAATAGCTGTTCAAACTTTTTTTAGTTACTATATTCAGTTACTACATCAGTGGCTGATAAAAATTAGAAATATATATAATATAAGTCCTAAACTTTTATAATTATCGAAAAACTATTGTAACTTTTGAAAGATCGAACCGATTATCTTGAAAATTTAGATGGATACGTAAAAAATATACCTGAATCGAATGAAATTCTTTTTGATAAAAAGATTTACGAAAACATCAAAAATGATCACATTTTCAAAAAAACGTTTTTTTGGCGACAAAAACTTTCTTTCGCATCAATCCAAATCCTGTATAGCCTATGACACTCCTGAAATTTTTCCGCGTTTTTTGCCGCAAACCGCGTCTTTCTTGCTACTGTCGTCTAGGCGTGATTATCAAACTAAAAAAATTCTCTATCGGCATATATATATAATACTAGCTGCCTCCGGCTCGCTTCGCTCGCCCCGGCAGCCACCATGGGGGCTGCGCCCCCCTGGACCCCCTGCGGCTTTATTTTTCCAATAATATGTTGTTTTAGGTTACTCAATATTTTGTAAAATTACCTTTTTTTACCCGAAGTATTATCTAAAATTTACTGAATCATAAAAATTACTGGCTTATGAACCCAGACAGATAATTAGTGATCAGCAATACAAAGCTTAGCTACCCTTCCATAGGATCCACAAGTAGTCGTTGTTTCCCTCGAATTCTAGGGTTCTGTCTGATAATAGCTGTTCAAGCTTTTTTTAGTTACTATATTCAGTTACTACATCAGTGGCTGATAAAAATAAGAAATATATATAATATAAGTCCTAAACTTTTATAATTATCGAAAAACTATTGTAACTTTTGAAAGATCGAACCGATTATCTTGAAAATTCAGATGGATACGTAAAAAATATACCTGAATCGAATGAAATTCTTTTTGATAAAAAAATTTTTCCTTGGTTTTCAGTTTTTTTGTTTTTTTTTTTAAATTTGATAAAAATTTTTTTTTTGGAAATCCAGTTTTTTCAAAATAAAAATTTTGCCGTAATCAATCGAAATAAAACCTAGCTTATGTTTTGACCCGTAATTTTTGCCGTGTTTTTCCGTAAACTCAATTTCTGTAGCTTTTATTGTGTTCTCGTTTATCACCTTTTGACATACAAACATACATAAGTAAAGATTTATATATATAGGATGTAAATTTAAAATCCAAATTTTATGCTAAAAAATATATGTAACTCTGGAAACATCAAACCGATTTGCTTGAAAATTTAGGTGGACACGTAAAAAACAATTCTTAATCATAAAAAAACTTTTCTGATTACAAAAAAATTCCAAGTTTTTAAGTTAATTACGATTTTTTTGAAAATTTACGAAAACATAAAGAATGATCACTTTTTTGAAAAAACGTTTTTTTGGCGACAAAAATTTTCTTTCGCATTAATCCAAATCCTGTATAGCCTATGACACTCCTGCAATTTTTCCGCGTTTTTTGCCGCAAACCGCCCCTTTCTAGCTACTGTCGTCTAGGCGTGATTATCAAACTAAAAAAATTCTCTATCGGCATATATATATATATAGATATAGATATAGATATAGATATAGTAAAAAATTTTAACTCATATGAATATTTGCATTGCTTAAGGTATATTGCTACTTCACAAAATTTTCTCGGGTCAAAATTTTTTTATTTTTTTTTTCTGTTGAAAAACTATTCAAGAATATGTAAAAAAAATTTTTATAACGATCGAAATATTTTTTATATACTTTAAATCTTCTTTTATGGAGCCCCCGCCCTTCAATATATACGCGCTTAAAAACTTTAAACGCGTTTTTCTCGAAACTACTTTTTTGCACCTGGTACCCAGGATAAATCAAAACCACCTAGTCCGATCGACTCCAAATTTGGTCCACACACTTACTACATGTGTAGTTTTCGTGTGAACTAAAATATTGCAAAAATTTTAATTTTTTCGATATTTTTTTGCAAAAAACGTAGAAAAAAAAATGACTTTTTTCGAAATTTTTTAAAAAATTTTAATAACTTTTTTTTTTTTTTTGGCCAAAATTAAAAATTTTGATAACCATACCATACCAACGATAACCATACTCATGTAATTTATAATTCTCTTTTTTTTTTTTTCTAAGTGCTGCCAAACATTTTTTATCTTGGGTACCAGCAGCTCTTTCCGGCGAAAATTCTTGAAGTTCAAATAAAATTTAAACGCATAAAAAATTATAAAAATTGATAAAAAAAAATTTTTTTACATACTTTATTTGTTTATTTATTATATCCCAAAAAAATTTTCCATTATCTCTTCCCGTTTTCCTGTAAACTAATTTGCGGATTTTGCTTGACGTCGCGGGCGCGCCAAGTAGCAATATACCTTAAAGAACTGTAGTGCCAATAATTTGGCAACGTTCTTACTATATTTTAATTTTAAAAAAAATTTTAAATATCGTAGAAAATGTAATTAAAACTAATATTAACTAAATTATTTTTTTAACGAAAAAAATTATATTATATCATTAATTTCTTAAATTTGTCTTATTTTTTATTATAATTATTTTTAAAAACAGTGAGTAAAAAATTTTTGTAAATTTGAAGCTTGTAGAAAATTTTTAAAATCTATAAAGCTCAATTTCGTCAAAAATTACATTTTTGACAGCAGTTAAAAAAATTCAAAAATTGGTTATTTTTAGTCGAAAATTATCAGTAGGTTAATTGACTATACTGCTGAGAGAATCAGTGATAAAAAAACGCAGTTTACAGCATTTAAAAGGTGACATTTACACCCAAAAAAGTAGACTAATCAGAAGTATTTTGGTTCATATTTGAGGTTGCAGCGTTTTATCGAAAGTTACCAAAAAACCCTGTTTTATAAGATTGAGCCAACATGTAAATTTGCGTTTCTAGCCCCAAAATACCCTTTGGAATAAATGCAGGGCTTTTTGCATGTCTTTACAACATATTAAAGTATGTTTTCAGTAAAAATTAGTTTTTTAAAACGCTTTTTGAATTTTGTAAAAATTTGTATAGCTAAAAACCCAAAATTGCCATGTTATTTAAATGGGAAACTTCAAGTGCTCGGTGGCACGGGTTAAAAAACTTAAAAATCAGAATGCTTGGAGCTGAGGGTTTTTTATGACCTAAATATTCGAAAAAAATGAGGGGAGCCAAAAAATATCGAAAAAAAAAAAATAAGACACACTCTAATATATATATATATATATATATATATATATATATATATACATACATTTTATAACCCTCACCTACTGAGCATAGTCACTCTATCATTAAGCTGGGTAGACCGGGTCAGCCGTCACCATGGTCCAGATGCTTCGGCAGTGATATCCGCTTTTGGTCCTACAATTCGATGGATTTAACCACCATGACTGGTAACATTATACGATATTGTACCCTGCTCCGTCTATAACAAAATTTCGATTGTTGTCTAACAGTTTGGATGGGATCTCGCCAGCGTGATTGCTACCATCTCGCGATATTATTTGCCCATCATGAGACTGGGGAGGATTAATTAGGGGTTACAGCAAAAAGAACCAGAGATCCGTCAGAAGTCCTCCCAAAGTAAATTCCCAGAGCCGAATTCCTCAAAAATAGTTTTAGACAGATTTCTACGGCGCTCCAATGATAATAATGCACGGCGGTACAAAGTACATTATGTAGAAACGATGGTCTAAGACCTTGTTTATAAGGAAAGCCCGGATTTTCTCAGAAAGCTCCATTCAGCATCTCTAATTTCTCCAGCCGCGTCTTAAAGCTATAACCATCTCACACCAATTAAATGATATGGCAGATCCTCAGTTAACGCCTAGCGTTTACAACGCTGTTCTCTAGGTAGGACTCCCCAGCTGGGATCCGATACTCAGGACGGCCACTAAAGCAGAGCCCGTAAGTGACTTGAGTGGTACTAACATTGGGAGAATCCTTTGGGTCACCTTCGATTGTCGACTCCTCGCGGATTCATAAGAGTAGCATCCTGATAATAAGAATTGCAGGGCATAGACCCATTTACGTAGCAGTCTATGATATTCCAAAAGCTATATCTAGTTTCTCCGATTTTAGTTCAACTTTAATAAGGCGGCCTTAACTACCCTTCTCCTTTCTTTTAACAGACCCTGGGCTTGGGACCGGTACAGAGAAGTTTTAGATTTATATTTATATTTACATTTAATTTTATACACAGAAAATTTATTTTTTTTTTAATTTTATGTATTTATGTTATTATATTGTATATACATTTTATAATAAATTTTATTATCATTTACCTTTGCATATATTTATAACCGTAAAAATATTTTATATTGTTTTTTATCTGGTTTTTTATCAGATTTCTTTACATACCTATGTTGAGAGCTTCTATATGCATTAGTTATGTTAATTTAATATAATTTAAACTGATTTATATAAAATATTTATAAACTCCGCCGAATTGTACGACTATTTACATAGTTTGCGAAAATTTTATAGTCAGCGCCTTAAAATTAACTTTGAAAATTTTTTTTGGCCCTACCCATGACGATAGAGTGTGATATGTTATAAATAATAAAAAAAATTTGTTTAGTTAAAATTTTTAATTTTTATCTTAATAAGTACATTTTTAAAAAAAATTTTTAAAAAATGTTATCAGTTCAAAAATACTAAAAATTAAATATGTCACAAACTACTATAGCTGAGCAGAAAATCTATGGCTTTTTTTCTTGATTTTGACACCGGTTTGATGCCAATCGGTTCGGCGGTTCTTGCGTCATTAGGGTACAAACAAACACAAAAACAAACAAATAAATTTTCAAATATATATAGTATTAAGATATATTTAGAAATTTTTTTTTATATTTACTAATTTTTTAAAACCTTAAAGTGTACATAAAAAAATAATAAGTTCCCCATTGAAATTTAAGCTATTATGTAATCTAAAATCGTCAAAAACGTCATAAATTTAAGGGGGGTGGTCAAATTTGACCTATTAAAGGGGGGTGGTCTAATTTGTCCTATTTTAGGGGGGGTGGTCAAATTTGTCCTATTTAAGGGGGGTAGTCAAATTTGTTCTATTTAAGGGGGCTGGTCAAATAAGACTTATGGACTTAGAAGAATATCGATTTAGGGACTTGGAATAATTCAGGTTTAGGGAATCAAAATAATTTGGGTTTAGAATCTTTACAGCTAGTAAGGTGATAATTACAAATTACAAATTCACAAAAAAAATATCAGGAAAACTCGAATTTTATTTTAATATACTTCTTCTTCTTCTTCTTCTTCTTCTTCATTTTCTATATCATCTTCATCTGAAACTTCAAAATCAGCCGCGTCAACCAGAAAATCGGGGTAGTTTTCACTATGGTATTCGCAATTATTATCCAAATGTCTGTAATATCCTAAATACCAAAGAACTGAAGCTATGTGAGCACTTTTCTTCTAGCCCCACCGTTGTCTTCGACCATTTTGCCTTTCTTACTTAAAGCAAGAATTCTTTCAGCGATAATGGCATCGTCTCGGCATGTCATTGCAGCTCTTGGTGGTCTGTAAGCATTGCACTCAGCTGAAACTATTCTCACATAATCACCAATATAAGGTATTTGAGAGTTAGGCATGATCTGAGCAAGTATTTTTCATTTTTTATCAGACCATTCACAGATTCAATAACCCATCTTATCTTTGTAACTATTCGAGATTTGTTGACACTTGCTGCATCGTGTTGAGAACCTTTTTCTAAAAATCGTGGCATTACAGGCACTAGTCCATATTCTTCTAATATCACAATACAATCTTGAAATCCTCTGTCAACAACCAATATATCCTCAGGCATGATTCATTCTAAAAAGGAGGATGCTGTCTGCCGTATCAAACTGTTTAAAATACTAGCGTCATTATTCTTCCCGTCAGCATAGTAAGGTCTATACATTTCTAACATGTAGCTTGTTGTGCTAACTAACATCATTGGTTCAACTAAGTGTCTGCCTTTATGAACTGAATAACTGCGACGCTAAAATGTGTAATTACTGCTTTTTTCGATGTACACATAAGTGCCGTCAGCAACAATAATAGCTACATCGTTATCCGTTGCAAATAAAGCTTTAGCTAAGTCACTTGTGTGATAATTCATAAACTGTTCTCTGCTAATGTGGTCTAAGCCAAGATTTAACGGGACAAACTTTTACATCAGAGCTTTCCTCGCAGAATCAATAGCTCTACCTATATACCGAGGCATTTGAAAGATTGTTGACATAATAGAGTGTGAAAGGCCAGTTCTAAGCTTCACCAACATTATGCCAAGACAAGTTCGTGAACTTCTATTCACAGTACTTTGAAGAACTCGTTAAGGTTGTTCTGTCCGAAACCACTGGGGCGCGTGATTCCTCTTCTTCTTTGATAAACTTACCTTTCAAATGTCTCCTACAGAAGCGAGTGCTACCTTGTATAATTATCTCACGATTGATGAATATACGAAATTTAGCTTCAGGTGATACAGTGACAAGTTTTTTTGAAGATAGGCAAATGAGTCTACGATTTTTTGCTTTACTGGTTCTATTAAACGGTAATGTTATTTGATCATTATCGTCCATTTTCTCACTTGTAGCATTTGACTCAACATTGGCCAAGTTTCCCACCGATGTTAGGCTGCGGTCGCCTGATGACGACGCCTGCGGGCCCACTTTCTTACCCTGACCAGCCGCCGGTTCTGGGGAACTGAACCCCTGTCCCGAACACTTTTACGTGTACTTGCCATGACGGCGTAACAGCTGTAACCCAGGGAATCTGCCAGATAGTGGAGCAATTCTGTTGCCCACCGTCACCACGTGGAGGTGCCCTGGTTGCAAGCACGCGTTAAAGAATTGTTCAAATATCGCTTAAAAATCTTTTGAAACTGTGCAGCTGAGCTGAATTTTTAGAATGATTTTATCAAACTGAATACAATCATATTGTTAGGAATTCTGTGTATTGGATCCAGACGTTAACAGAAAATTCCTCGATTTAGTCTAGTGGCGTTTTGATGTTGATGTTAGTGCGATCCTGCCATTCTACTGAGTTCCGTAAAGCTTGTTTGTGGAAAGGTGTTCGTCAAAGATGAAAGTAGGAGCTGATTTGTATAATAAATGAACGAAATATAATATAATAATACGAAATATAATACTACGAAAATCATATGTCACACGTGCAAAGTCGATTAGTTTTCAAAGATCCTCATTTTTCTGAAGATTTTTGCGGTTTTTCAAAAACTGATGACTTATAAAGCAAAACTGAGCACGGATTCATGTTCAGGAAACAAAAATACAACGAAAATCATATGTCTCATATCAATTACAATAACATTTCTTAGTATTGTGCAATAAAAACTATCCATTACCTTTTTGTCCCCTCCACCCTGGGGGTAACTAGGTGGGGGTAGGGGTGGTCCGTTTAGGCTGGAAATGACTTTTTTTCATCTGTTAATTATGAAGGAACTTATTTTGAGTATTTTCATTCAACTATAAATTAGGCCAAAAACCGGCCTTATTGACCCTCCCCCTTTAAAAATTTTACTTTTCTTATTATAAATCTCGTTTTTGTACTTTTTTTAAACTTAAGAAAGGAGGTGTGGCATTTTTAAAATTGCTTTGTACCTTAGTAGGGTATAAATGGTGTTTTTTTACAATCATAACAAAAAGAATTTTTTGTTTAAATCATGTTCAAACGTCAACCTAATAGCCATAATATAACCATAATATATGTCTGATTTATAACCCATTACCATAAATTATGGCCAAATTGTGGTAAAAATTTTTCACAGGAAATACACCTTCAAAATATACTTGTACATTTTCTTTTTTCATTTAGCCGTTATTTTGCCTAAATGTATACGGTAGAGCTGCTTTGCTTAAATATTTAACCCATTGATTGAAATTTAAACCAAAAGCTAAAAAACAATATTAAAATAATTATATAATTTAATTTATAATACAGGTTAAAAAAATGATCTGTGCATCTATTAAAAATAAATTAATTTTATAATCTTAGTGATTTTTTATACATTACTTCACTTGCCTCATAAACTGTGGAATACAAAAATAAAAAAAAATTTTAAAATAAATGTACCTGCTGCACGATATTTGAATATTCTTGCAAAAAAATGTAAGTATAAATTCCTATGACATTTTCAATTTTTTTAAATTAAAAAATATATTCGTTTTTTTTTAATTTTCTGTTACTTTAAACTATTGTATAAACCATATATATTATAGTGAAAAGGACGTCTTTACTTCAATTTGCAAATATTTATAAAATAATTTTTTATGATTTTTTTATCAATGTATACTTAATTATTTTTTTTTGATAATTAAAAAAAAATGCACTCTGCTGACTGGAGCATTAATTTTAAATTATTATTACTTATTTTAAAATCAATATTTCAAAAAGTAATTCACCTTATAGGTTTTATAAATTTAGAAATTATTCATTTAAATTAAATCATGCTGTCTTTTTAATTCGTCATTCCTCAGTTTCAGAGTCAAGCGGAGTAGTTGTTGATGATGATAATTCTATGCTGGTTTCACTTATATAATTTTAATGGACGACGTATGATAGAAATAAAAAGATGATAATTTATTAGAACGTATTATTTTATTGAGCTTAATATGGTGAAGGCCGTGCGAGCACTGGGGTGCCTGCCGGCTTCTTCTCTCATCTCCCCTCTACAATATATACACTAACACTATTTACAAATATATACATAGATACGGAACATACAAAAACATATAGTAGTACATATAGTAGTACATACAAAATAAATAATTATAATAGATTATAAAATTATAAAATTCACTTTTAATGGATGCACATATCACTTTTTTACCCTGTATTGAATAACATTTTTATTTTGTATTTTAGCTTTTGTTTACATTTTCAAACTAAATCAGCTCTACCGTAGCTTTGGGAAAGTAATAATGAATATTAAAGTACAAATTTTAAAAATATTAATTTCAGGTAGAAAAGAAATTCGCTTTGACACGTTTTGTAGCTTAGCTGCAAGATTTTTAGAAGATGATGCAGACACAGAAGCAGTTCAATCAGAGTTAAGAGAGGCTTTCCGATTATATGACAAAGAAGGGAATGGTTACATTACAACAGAAGTGTTTAGGGATATTCTGCATGAATTAGATGACAATTTAACACCTGAAGAACTTGATATGATGATAGATGAGATTGATGCTGATGGCTCAGGAACCTTAGACTTTGATGGTAAAGAACTCTTTTAATCAATATTAAAAATTTTAAGATATTGCAGGATTATGTTGAGAATTATTTGTTATGAAAAATTTATTTAAGGGTCTTTTTACCTAAACTTTTTTGTGATAATCTAATTTTTAACATGGAACATGTTTATAGGGAGGAGATACTTCAGAACTTAAATATTAAGGGGGTATCAAATTTGTCCGATTTAAGGGGGGGGGGGGGTCAAATGAGACTTAGAATAATTTCAATTTAGAGACTTAAAAAAATCTGGACTTAGGAACTTAGAATAATACAGGTTTATGGACTTAGAATAATATACATTTAAGGACGTAGAATAATTCAGGTTTAATCAAAATAGTTTGGTTTTATAATCTTAATAGCTAGTAAGGTAATTATTAACTAGTAAGTCATTATAAATAATGAGAAGTCTGAGTGAAGATAAAAATATATTAATCAGTAAAATAAAATATAAAATAAATATAATTCTTTTATAATTCATAATTACGGTAACTATTGATATATTTTTTAATAAAAGATTCCTTAAAAAATGAAAAATTACTTATATATTTGTTAAATATTTGTTAATTATTGTAAACATCTTGACAAAAAATTGAATATATCAATAGTTAATTAGTTAAAAATATTCATTTTTTCTTTTGATTACCTAAATAATAATTAGAATTAAATTTAAGGACACAATATTGGAAAGGAGTGCCGAAAGAAAATTGCTAAATAATTATTGCAATTATATCCCAATACTTACTGCAGATAATTGGAAAATGTCTGACAATAAAATTTTTACCACAGTTTAACTAAATGTTATCATTATTAATTTTAAAAAACAATTATATTGAATATTTTATATTCAGTTTAAACATACCTACTTTAAAAAAATTTTAATTCCTATAATAAATAAATAATCATAACTAAAAATTAATATCATTTTCTGTCATTATTTTTTAAAGCTATTGGTCAACGGCCATACTTGGTAAAAAAATAAAATGTTCGACAAACAGGATAACATTTGTACATTATGCAAACTTTTTACATCCAGTATAAGATCCATTGTTATAACAATATCCGAGAACTCTACTTCTGTGATGATCTTGCTGAAGTTATATAAGATTTCCAATAATGACCAAAAGTGTCTTTAATAATATCAATATTTAATGTTTGCGTTGATAAAGCAAGTCGAAAAGGTTTTTTTGAATTTTTTTTCTCATCTTATTTTTTTGTTCTAAGTTGAACAATATTGAAGTAATTTAGAGGTTAATTAGTGGAATATTGGAGTGGATGCGAGTAGATGTAATAATAATAATTGATACTGTGATTGATAAGATGATAAGATGATTTATTAATACGTGTGTACTGGTATACGGCTGAGTGCGTACTGTACACAGACAGGTAGCGCTTGATATTACCTATCTCTTTCTATGCATAAATTAAGGCGTGTTTACATATTATATTACAATAAAGGTATATTTACAATAATTTACAATACGGAACATTCTCCCGGCTTAATTTTTTATCAAGGTAAAAAATTGAAAAAGAGTTTAAGAATTAAATTATTATTATTTACAAACAATTTTTTTTGAAAAACATTATTATGTGTTTTTTTAAAAAGTCTCTTGATTTATATAAACAATTATAGATTTGTATTTTAACAATTAATATAAAAGAATATAATACTAATTATGAAGATATTTAGATATTTTTAGAAAATGAGTTTATATATACAATGAAAATGAATACAATAATAACAATGAACATAATATTGATTTACATCAAAATGATTATCAATAACTATTGCTAATCAAAATGATCCTAGCAATCAATAAGAGTATTAGGACTATCATTTGTGATTAACAATACAAGAATAAATTTAAGAAATCATTTGAGGACTAAGTTTAAGAATTATAGTTTATAACTGGTCTGCTAACATAATTTTAATTGTTTTAGAGAAACTCAGTCTAACCTTCTTAAACCAGAATTAAAAGTAATTTACCTCATTAACATGATTTGATTAATTTTAAGATTATTTTTACAATTTTATCTCATCTTAGTGATTATAAAATGTGGTTCAGTATTCCTCCCCACTTAATTTTACATCACAGATGAAAAATTATTAATTAAATTATAGATTGAGATAAAATTATAAAATTATAGTATAAAAACATTATAGCATGAATTATTATTGAATAAAGTTTTATAAAATGTGGTTCAGTATTCCTCCCCACTTAATTTTACATCACAGGTGAAAAATTATGAAATTATAGATTAAGATAAAATTGTAAAATTATAGCAAGAATTATTGAATAAATTTTTAGTATGAAAATTACATAAGAATTATATTTAAGATTTATGTGATTTGAATTATAAAATCTTAGTAAATTTTGTCATGTGTAGTAGTACATAGAATTAAATGCATTTTAATGCTTGACATTCACCACTCTTAATTTATGCATAGAAAGAGATAGGTAATATCAAGCGCTACCTGTCTGTGTACAGTACGCACTCAGCCGTATACCAGTACACAAGTATTAATTAGTCATCTTATCATCATATTAATTAATTTACAATACGGAACATAAGTGTTCTAACTTGCAATTCTTAAAATGTTACCAAGTTTTACTATAGATTACTCAGTTGATGATATTTAAAAAAATTTTTAATTAATTGAATTTGTTGTCACTTGGAGTAATTATTCCAATCTCATTAGAAGGTATATCTAACTTATAGAAATTGTTTAAATAAAAATCTTTTTGAGCAGCTTCTTTAACGTTGCATGGTGCACCAGTTATAACTACCCCAAACTTATTCTTTTTTAGCACCCATTATAGAAGAATAGATGTTGATGATGAAACACCATTTTTTTAGATCATAAAATTGAAACTTTTTTTAATAATTGAATATCTTTACAATCCTCTGACCAAATCTATTTTTAAAAAGTAAAAAAATTAATTATTTTTTATCAAAAATTTTCAGCATAATTATAATGATTAGGTTATCTTGTAATCCTTTGTCATAAAACAATTAATTAGAAAGTTTCAAAATTTCTGATAAGGCTTTTGTAGATAATTAATAATTTGGTAACTGAACGAGGATTGTACCCATAACAAGATCCTTCAAAATCCTTTTGTTATGGAAACAACTGTATTTATATTATTCAATAGCTTTCATGTAAAACAAAATAATTTGAATGGTATGAAAAATTTATTAGTTCTGACTACTGCGGATCATCTGTTAAAATAATTTGACTATATCTAGGACGTAAAAGACTGTTTGGAATCATTATTTCTGGTTCAGATATTTATCCAGCCAGCTTCGTCGATACTAGCATGGTTAAAATGATTGTTTGATAGATCCATGTGATAAAGAATACCTAATGCTGAACAAGTTCCAAATATTATTCTATAATATTTGGAATTAGAAGATACTAGAAGTAAAATTTATTGTGAACCCTCGTGAATCTTTTATGCTAACATCTGTGGATTTTATACGTTCAGCAGATATTTCTACAGTGGAACAATAGCTGAGAATGCTTTCAGGGTTACTTGGAGAGTCTAAATAATGATTAGCTACAAGGAGAACCTAAGAAAACAATGAATAATAAATATAAAATACATAAATAAAAAAAATTAAAATTGTTTACCAATTTTCTTGGAGTGATAATATAATATACTAATATACTAATATACTAATATACTAATATAATATACTAATTTTTCTGACATTAAATATTTTTAACAGCTTTTTTATAAAATCTGTTTAAATTTTGATAATCTATCCACAAAATTTTGCTTTTTAATGTTTCATGATGTATTATAAAATTGTTAGATTTAAGTTTCCTTTTGTCACTTGAATATCTTTTCCATAATATTTTCTTTTTCTTTATCTTTTTCATAATTAGAATATAAGAAATAAATATTTAGAGTTTTTTTTTTATAAAAAGTACTTAATAATTACTTTTTATTAATAAAAAAATGTTAGTGTATTTACTTTAATTAATTATTTTTAAAATATTTATTCTTATTTTTTATTATTTGAATTTCGCGCCATCACCAATTCGCGCAATGATTTTACACGGTACTGGCGTCTATTTTAGTCATAGAAAATAACCAAAAAACCGTGCTCTCCAGCAGGCCTATTCTGTATTTAATTCACGTGAATTAGTGAAATATGAAAAAAATGAGTAGAATGAAACAAAATAAATTCTTATTTCACAAATTTGCATAATCATTTATTATAATGATGTTATATATTTTATAACAATATATGTTATATATTTTATAACTATGTTTTTTACTTATGAAATAAATAAATAAATAATTTTTAAGTTTATGCTAGTTTAAGTATTTATAATATTTATCTGAAATATAAGTTTATGAAAATAATTTAGAAGAGTTCTTATAATCATATTATTGGCAATATGTTGGTAAAAATGGTTTTATTTTATGAGAAAATAAAATAGTTTAAAAACTATTCAGATTGATTCTGTATATAAAAATTAACTGATGTTTTTACAAAGTTATAACCAAAGTTTGAAATTCATTTAAATATATGTATTTATTTTTTGATATTTATTCTAAAGGTCGTTATTAAATCAATAAATACAAATTTAAATAAATCAATTTGTATATAGAAAATTCAAGCATGCCAAAAAGAAAAAGACAAAACAATAATTTACAACTAGCAAAATATGATAAGGATATATCGAGGGATTCGTATTAAAAGCAACTAAAGTAAATTACAAAAGAAAATAAAAAAAATTGTAATTAAAAATTGTAAATTGAAATAATTTTAAATCTCGTTCGACCCCCCCCTTCTTAAACCGGACAAATTTGACCCTCCCCCCTTAATTTTCAAGTTCTGAGGTACCCCCTCCCTATAAACATGTTCCATGTTAATAGTCGTAACACTCAATTACAGTGGGGTGAGGGGGGGAACAGTTACTAGCTCTCACCAGATTTGTTCTAATATATAGGTTTTTTGGGTTGCTGATTGCGAATTTCGGAGCCCTATATTAAATAAACTCGAGATTCATTTTTAAATCAGCTAGAGTAGTGAACATAGCGAAAATACCTTTTTTCGGGGTTAGTTTTTGCTGATTTAGGAGTAAAACCTTATCTTCTATAGAAATTACCTCAATATTCGTGATCAGCGACCCGAAAAACCTATTCTAGACCAAACGTGGTGAGGGCTAGTATATTAACTGAACCCACATATTGAGTGGAGTATAACGATTTACAAATAAGAATATAACATAATTTTTTAATACAAAAGAAAAAAATGGTATAAAGTATCGGGGCTAAAGACTATTTTATTCTTTATTTCATTTATATGAGGGTTTTAAATGATGCTTTACATTTTAAAATATTAAAAAGATGTAATTAAATATACAAATACATTAACATTAAATATTAATATTTTGCAGAATTTTTAATTTTTTACAATTAATTTAATTAACCTAGTCAAGAAATCTATAGTTTTTCATTCATTTGTATAACGCGAATAAAGTTCGGTTATAAGGGAATCAATTTCAGAGTGTTTTCGCAATAAAATCTAACCTAAAATTAGGAACTCACATTTTCAATAAATAATTTCCTTCGACTCACGTACTTTTAAACTAAAATTGCATGCTTTCACGTGTTTTCGCGCTTATATTTCATGTGAAAACAGCGTGAATCAAATACTGAATAGGCCTGCAGCGTTAATTTGGAATTCTTACATTTTACAATTTTATTGATCTGAAGTTGCCTATTGTAAGCAACTAAATCATTTTCGTTAAAACCCAATATCATATTCATGTTCAGTGATCCAAAAAACCTACTAGGGGTCGTTAAAATTACAAAAAAAGATCTATTTAAAAATACCTAAAAATTAACCTGAAGTTGCCTATTGTGGTCAACTAAATCATTTTCGTTAAAACCCGATATCATATTCGTGTTCAGTGACCCAAAAAACCTACTAGGGGTCTTTAAAATTACAAAAAAGGATCTATTTAAAAATACCTAAAATTAACCTGATGTTGCCTATTGTGGGCAACTAAATCATTTTCGTTAAAACCCGATATCATATTCGTGTTCAGTGACCCAAAACTCCTACTAGGGGTCGTTCAATTTACAAAAAAAGATCAATTTAAATTTTAGGGCTTAAGGGGGGGGGAATTGGGGGTAATTTCACCCAATCTTCAACACTAACAGTTTAATTACTGAAAAGGTATGACTACTTTACTATATACAGAATAGTACATATAAAATAGAAAAACAAAACTGTAAATTCTTGGCATTTTTTAGACTCGATGCCAAAAAATTAAATATGAAAACTTTTTTTAATTGTTACTTTCAAAACTCTAAATTTAAAACAAATATTAATTTGGTCAATATAGAACATAATCTTACACAATATAATTATTGCTTAAAATTATGGAATTTTTTATTGTCAGTCTAATTACTGACCTAAATTATTTCATAATATTTAAAATGGTTTATTTCGGCTCTGTATAGTAGTACGATTTATCATCAGTAAAGTATACTACTATACTTCTTTATATAAGCCAAAGATGTTAAAGATTTCTTAAAACCCATTTGTATACCATTACTACGCCATTTCACTTTCGAGAGAAATTACAGTTTATGTTCATCAGTGATAAGATGGTAAAACACAAAATATATACATATATATACTTTTATTTATATATAGTTAGTCAAGTAAATAACAGTTTAATTACTGAAAAGGTATGACTAGTTTACTATATACAAAATAGTACATATAAAATAGACAAACAAAACTGTAAATTCTTGGCATTTTTTAGACCCGATGCCAAAAAATTAAATATGAAAACTTTTTTTATCTGTTCCTTTCAAAACTCTAAATTTAAAACAAATATTAACTTGGTCAATATAGAAAATAATCTTACATAATATAATTATTGCTTAAAATGATGGAATTTTTTATTGTCAGTCTAATTACTGACCTGAATTATTTCATAATATTTAAAATGGTTTATTTCGGTTCTGTATAGTAGTACGATTCATCATCAGTAAAGTATACTACTATACTTCTTTATATAAACCAAAGATGTTAAAGATTTCTTAAAACCCATTTATATACCTTTAGTACGACATTTCACTTTTGAGAGAAATTACAGTTTATGTTCATCAGTGTTAAGATGGTAAAACACAAAATATAAATATACTTTTATTTATATATAGTCAGTCAAGTAAATAAGAGTTTGATTACTGAAGAGGTATGACTAGTTTACTATATACAAAATAGTACATATAAAATAGACATTCAAAACTGTAATTTCTTGGCATTTTTTAGACCCAATGCCAAAAAATTAAATATCAAAACTTTTTTCAATTGTTCCTTTCAAAACTCTAAATTTAAAACAAATATTAATTTGGTCAATATGGAACATAATCTTATACAATATAATTATTGCTTAAAAAGATGGAATTTTTTATTGTCGGTCTAATTAGTCACCTAAATTATTTCATAATATTTAAAATGGTTTATTTCGGGTCTGTACAGTAGTACGAGCCATCATCAGTAAAGTATACTACTATACTTCTTTATATAAACCAAAGATGTTAAAGATTTCTTAAAACCCATTTATATACCTTTAGTACGCCATTTCACTTTTGAGAGAAATTACAGTTTAGGTTCATCAGTGTTAAGTTGGTAAAACACAAAATATATATATACATTTATTTATATATAGTCAGTCATGTAAATAACAGATTAATTACTGAAAAGGTTTGACTAGTTTACTATATACAAAATAGTACATATAAAATAGACAAACAAAACTGTAATTTCTTGGCATTTTTTAGACCCAATGCCAAAAAATTAAATATGAAAACTTTTTTTAATTGTTACTTTCAAAACTCTAAATTTAAAACAAATATTAATTTGGTCAATATAGAACATAATCTTACACAATATAATTGTTGCTTAAAATGATGGAATTTTTTATTGTCAGTCTAATTACTGACCTAAATTATTTCATAATATTTAAAATGGTTTATTTCGGCTCTGTATAGTAGTACGATCCATCATTAGTAAAGTATACTACTATACTTCCTTATATAAACCAAAGGTGTTAAAGATTTCTTAAAACCCATTTATATACCATTAGTAAGCCATTTCACTTTCGAGAGAAATTACAGTTTATGTTCTTAATCAGTGTTAAGATGGTGTTGCGGATTGTAACTATTGTAAATATGTCTTTATTATAATATAATAATGTAGAATAGTTTTTTAATTTAATCATTAAATTAATTAAAAAACTCAGAAATCAGCACCACGAGGTTTTATAATTTTTTCTTCAAGTGAAAAAGGATATTGGATATTTAAGGTGTATTTAAAGTGGATAATAATAGAATATACTGACGTTCATCGATATTATTGTGCTGTGATTAAATATCAATTAACAGTTTTTTCAAAATTTGTAAAAAGTGATTTACACGTGCTGTTCTAAATTAAATACAATTATATTTGCAAATATAAAGCTAATTATTTGAAAGCAAATAAAAAATTAATGAGTGCAGAAATAATATTTTAAAGAATAAATTATTTAAAAATTTATAAAAATTAAAAAACAAAAAGTGTATTACAAAAAAAAAGAAAATAGTCATAAATCAAGAAGAGGGGGCATAATATATTCATACCAGCGTGTTTCTCTCTCACACACATATTATCAGAAATATAAGCGCCATGCGAACGCATTTTCTCAAGTAGACGACAGCAAACTCCAGTTGCCGCCATATTTTTTATATTTGGGAAGCAGAAGCACGCATTCAAGTTTTTTCTCTCTCTCTCTCTCTTCGCTCTCACTTACTCATATCAACGACGACATCATGCAGTAACTAGTATCACGTCATCATATATTCTCTTCGGGGCATCTACATCACGACTACAAGTACATACGCGACGGCGCACTGGGCCCGAAGCGTCTGCTCCAATCATTTTCATTGTCTGCAGCGTGGCTAAATATTTGTCTACTGCTGGTGTCTCTTATAAACTTAAGTTACGTTTTTCTTTTATTATAATTTATTTAATTATTTTTAATTATTTTCTTTTATAATAATAATAATACAAAAATAATTAAGCTCTTTTTTCAGTACACTTTTTGTAATATTTTATTCTTTTAATTTCTTAAATTTTTTCTAATAAATAAATTCAAAATTTATTTTATAATAATAATTAATATAAAGTTAAACCAATAATTAAAATTCAACTTCACGTATGATAAAATTAAGAAATTCAAACTTCTGTATCATACAATACTAATATATACTATATGTTAAAAAGAGATAGAGATGTTCGAAATTCTATGTAGAAAAAGATAGAGATGTTCAAATTTCTATTCTACGCTAAAAATCATTCGAAGAAATCAGATCGTACTCTTACTAGTACCTTATTTTTATACAGCAATCAATGCACTTCTACTCTTGATTTCTTTCGGTGATTAAAACATAATATTTATTTTGTTCTAAATTAATATTTTAAAGTTACAATTTTAATTTTATTATTTAAAATACTATTTTAAGTTCTAACAAATTAAAATAAAAATTTAAAGTAGTATTATAAAAAAAAAGAAACTCTATCTCTTACATTTGTCTTTACAATATTCTTAAAATTTTAATTATATGTTATTTATGTCTTGATCATATTTCTAATTAACTTGATGTTACCTAGGTCTGTACATTAAATGGTCGACATCAAGAGGTCTATCATAAGCTGTAGCTGTTCGGGCTGACTTGTCAATCAGTGGGAGTACCTGGACATCATTTGCAGATCTCATCAATCAAGATATAATTTTCTTTGTCATGAGGACTATGTTTAAAATATGCTGGATTTTTATTATATACTTTTTAATCATTTACTCAAATATAAGTCGTAATGCTCGATTATAAAATCTATAACGTATATCATTCTTCTCGGGAGGCAAGGCTTAACTTTCTTATTCAAATTTTGATATTTATAATATAATTAAATATTCTTAAATTTTCTATAAAAATTTTAAAAACTTAGTAAATTTTGTCATAAATTATCTAAATTCATTAATTATATTGATAATTCATTACGATAATTTCTTGTCTTATAATTACATTTACTTATAATGACATTTCTTACAAATCTTAATAATCCGTATTCTGTTCAAGATAGGAGAGTGGTAGATGTCAAAATTTGTAAAAGCTATTGCCGGATAAATATAGTGATTTGGCCCCCCTCCCGAATCTCAAAAAAATTATTTGCATCCGAAAAATATTATAAAAACTAACCGATCGCCGTTGGAATTAGCTTCCTAGCCCATATTAGGCGCCCTTAAACCTTAAAAAACTTTAAAAATCGTGTTTTTTGCGTTTTTTTTTTTGTTTCTCCGCACTGTGTTAAGCTATTAATCTGAAAGTTGCGTAGAAAAAAAGGGCACAGAGTGTATTTTCAATCTTCATTGGTTTTAGACCTTTAAGACCATTTTAAGACCCCGAAAATTTGTTTTTAATTTTCGAAAAATTGGTTTTTTGAGCATAAAAAAAAATAACCAGCGTTAAATTTCTTCAAACTGACCTAAAAGTTGAAAAAAAGTTTATTTTACTGATATCAGTCTTGTCCTAGAGGGGGAGCTCATCTCCACACCTTCAAAACTCAAAAAACGCATTTTTTTGCCTCTACACGATTAAAATGCAATAGAATTGGAAAAATTCGTTTTGGAACCTCCCTAAATCTTTTTGAGCATCTATTTATACATTTTATCTAAAATATATTTCATTAATTATTGTTTTTAGACCCTTATGACCACTCAAGACCACCCTAAGAGCCCAAAAATTGATTTTACATTTTCGAAAAATCAGTTTTTTTGAAATTAAAAAATTATACCTGCCTTTAATTCTTTCAAATTGGACTAAAAAGGCAAAGAAAATTATTTTTTAACGATATCAGTCCTGTCCTGGAGGGGGAGCTCATCCCCACCCCTTGAAAACTCAAAAAACGCGTTTCTTTGCCCCTACACGATTAACCCATTAATTCCTAAGAAGAAACTGCATTTGACAGAGCTGTAAAACCTATTCCATTTAGAGAATTTGACTCAAATTAGTAAAATAAAACTCAAAAAAAATTGGCGGACATTTATAAATGGCGGACTAATATGGTGGTCAGAAAAAATTAAATTTTGATACTTTTTGATAAAAATTTGTGTGAATGGTATTTTTTGGGTGCTAATTACGAATATATAGTTATTTATCAAAAATTTTTAAATGGCGGAACCAATATGGTCGTTGAAAAACTCGATATTTCGAGATTTTTGACGATTTTGAGCCTGAGCAGAAACTGTAAGTTATATGACCTTAAAACCGGTTTCATTTAGGGCATCTAAATGTAAATGTAAATGTAAATATTCTTTATTTTGCAATTGAACAAAAATACAGTCATAAAATATACATCATATAGTAAATAATAGATAATCAACATAAATAATTTTTACGTAATAACATTTAAAATTTTGAATAATAAATTAAAATAAAGTAAATTAGATACTAAATGCTTATGTTCTAAATATGATTTAATAGTATTAATTGCATATGCATGGTAAAGTCAGTCTTATATTGATTAAAAAAAAAAAAAAAAAAAAAAAAAAAAGTAAAATGCTTTAAAATAAAATAGAATAATAGGAATTTGTCTTGCAACGAGAAGTGACAAGACATTCTTAGACTAATGTTAAGGGTCAAGTGTAAAAAGATATTTATATACAGCAGCTTTAAATGAATTAAGAGATGGAAGAAACCTAATTTCTGCTGGTAGGGAGTTCCAAAGCCTGGCCCCTTTGTACCGAAAGGTGTTAGTACCACAGTTTTTCGTGTTAGGTATGGTGATTTCCTTTGAGCGCAAACCACCCCTTGCATTTTCTTTAGGAGTATACTTGATGAAAGATTCTCTCAAGTATAAGGGCTGATGTAACCGTAGGATTTAGTAAATGATTATGGCCAAAAAGTAATGCCTGCGTGAGTCAGTGCATAACCATCCTAACTTGCGTCTAAAAGGGGTTATGTACTCGTCTTTGCGTATGCCATAAATATACCTCAGTCCAGAATTGCATAGTCTTTGTAACCTTGCTTTTAGTGTATTGCATGCATTCAAGTAAACAACTGAGCAATAATCAAAATGAGGTATAATTAATGCCTGTACCAGTCTTGTACGTAATGTTTCTGTAGTACAATGTCTGATGAATTGTAGAGTATATAGAACGCGATTTACTTTTTTTTCAATAGTTGTAACGTGACTGTTCCAGTTGAGTCTGCTGTCAAGTATTACTCCTAGACTTATCACCTCATCTACAAAAGGAGTAATGATGCCATTTCCTAAGTCTATTCCCGACAAATTTAAGCTGTTTAAACGATTGACAAAGGTTCGCGTGCCAAAATAAATAGCTTTCGTTTTTCCATGATTGAGCCGAAGGGAGATACTTTCAGCCCAAGCAGAGATGTTGCAAGCAGTTTTTGATAATAAAGCAATGGCCTCAAGTACTTTTTCAGGTGATACTTGACAGTAGACTTGTAAGTCGTCTGCATAAAGTATGTGTCGTACGTTAGATGGTAAGTGTTGTTTTACATCATTAATATAAGCGTAAGTAAGCATCTAAACATGTAATGTGAAAAAATATTTATTTATCTATCTATTTTTCAAAAACTCAAAATGGCGAGACTAAGAAGAAACTGTAAGTTTCTTCTGTGTCCGCTATATTGATCGGCCATTTTGAATTTTAATAAATAATTTTCATTTTTTCATATAACATGTTTAAATGCCCTAAATAATACCGGTTTTACGCTTTATACTATTTACAGTTTCTTCTCAGGCTCAAAATCGTTCACATTAGATCCGCCATTTTGAGTTTTTGAAAAATAGATAGACCTTCGTAATGAGCATCCAAAAAATACCCTGTACACAAATTTTGACCAAAAAATAACGAAATTTAGTTTGGCGTGTCCGCCATCTTTATCTACCATTTTGAATTTTTTTCGAAAAAAATTTATATTTTCACATAAAATGTTTAAATGCCCTAACTGAAACCGGTTTTATGGTTATATAACTTACAGTTTCTGCTCAGGCTTAAAATCGTCAAAAATCTCGAAATTTTGAGTTTTGCAACTGCCATATTGGTTCCGCCATTTAAAAATTTTTGATAAATAACTATATATTTGTAATTAGCACCCAAAAAAATACCATTCACACAAATTTTTATCAAAAGATATCAAAATTTAATGTTTTCTGACCACCATATTTGTAATATTTTGGAGGAAATATTTGGGGAAATTGTAGGAAAATTGGTTTGGGTTTATAAATAAATTCACACGTGATTAAAATAATAAAATAATTATTAAAACGCACTTATTGAATGTATTATATACAAATAATTAAATGTTAGATTAGTGGACTGTATAAATATAGTTATTGATCAGCGTATGATCGCTGGCATTAAAGAAAAATGAATTTATTTGAATTAATTAAATTAAATTTAAGCACTGTTTTTAGTTCTATGATAACTTTATGTTTAATACGCTGGGCGGTGCATGACTAAAATTGTCTTACGAGCGCGACCGCCGACGCGACCACAGAATGAGAGCATGAATAAGTTTTATAGAACCGGTGAAAGTTTAACGTGAGAGAAGGGGCCCTAAAACGGCGGGCCGATAAATCAAATAATTACAATATCACGTAAAACATTATTTACCGCGAATATTCAACATGAAAAAATAGAAAAATATAATTTTATAGCTATTGGCCGCAACAATATTAGTCCGCTATTTATAAATATCCGCCATTTTGAAATTTTTTGTGTGTTTTATTTTACTAATTTGAGTCAAATGCTCTAAATGGAATAGGTTTTACAGCTCTGTCAAATGCAGTTTCTTCTTAGGAATTAATGGGTTAATCGTGTAGGGGCAAAGAAACGCGTTTTTTGAGTTTTCAAGGGGTGGGGATGAGCTCCCCCTCCAGGACAGGACTGATATCGTTAAAAAATAATTTTCTTTGCCTTTTTAGTCCAATTTGAAAGAATTAAAGGCAGGTATAATTTTTTAATTTCAAAAAAACTGATTTTTCGAAAATGTAAAATCAATTTTTGGGCTCTTAAGGTGGTCTTGAGTGGTCATAAGGGTCTAAAAACAATAATTAATGAAATATATTTTAGATAAAATGTATAAATAGATGCTCAAAAAGATATAGGGAGGTTCCAAAACGAAATTTTCCAATTCTATTGCATTTTAATCGTGTAGAGGCAAAAAACGCGTTTTTTGAGTTTTGAAGGTGTGGA
The DNA here is from genome assembly GCA_022575985.1 of Anagrus nilaparvatae. NCBI lineage: Eukaryota > Metazoa > Arthropoda > Insecta > Hymenoptera > Mymaridae > Anagrus > Anagrus nilaparvatae. Next base: position 17,522,391 of record JAKSXM010000147.1, on the reverse strand, counting down.
GATGAGCTCCCCCTCTAGGACAAGACTGATATCAGTAAAATATATTTTTTTTCAACTTTTTAGGTCAGTTTGAAGAAATTTAACGCTGGTTATTTTTTTTTATGCTCAAAAAACCAATTTTTCGAAAATTAAAAATAAATTTTCGGGGTCTTAAAATGGTCTTAAAGGTCTAAAACCAATGAAGATTGAAAATACACTCTGTGCCCTTTTTTTCTACGCAATTTTCAGATTAATAGCTCAACACAGTGCGGAGAAACAAAAAAAAACGCAAAAAACACGATTTTTAAGGTTTTTTAAGGTTTAAGGGCGCCTAATATGGGCTAGGAAGCTAATTCCAACGGCGTTCGGTTAGTTTTTATAATACTTTTCGGATGCAAATAATTTTTTTGAGATTAGGGAGGGGGGCCAAATCACTATATTTATCCGGCAATAGCCTTTATATATTTTCTCTCAACATTTTGCGATAAAACTCAATAATCCGTATTCTAATCAATGATAGGAGAGTGGCAAATGCTTAACGTAAATTCTTAAAAAATCACCGACATTTCTCGACCAAAAACTCATTAATCCATATTCTTATAAAAAGATAGGAGAGTGGTGGATGTCAATCATAGAAATGCATTCTATGTACTAATATAACATGACAAAATTTACTCAAGTTCAAAATCACATAATCTTAAATCCTAAATAATACTCTTAGGTAATTTTTATACTAAAACTTTATTCAATAATAATTCATGCTATAATGTTTTTATACTATAATTTTATAATTTTATCTCAATATATAATTTAATTAATAATTTTTCATCTGTGTGTAAAATTAAGTGGGGAGGAATCCTGAACCACGTTTTATAATCACATAGATGAGATAAATTGTAAAAATAATCTTAAAATTAATCAAATCATGTTAATGAGGTAAATTACTTTTAATTCTGGTTTAAGAAGGTTAGACTGAGTTTCTCAAAAACAATTAAATTATGTTAGGAGATCAGTTGTAAACTATAATTCTTAAACTTAGTCCTCAAATGATTTTTTAAATTTATACTTGTTTTGTTAATCACAAATGATAATCGTAAGTACTCTTATTGATTGCTAGGAACGTTTTATATGGCGATAGTTATTGATAATCATCTTGATTTAAATCAATAATGTAAATCTTAATGTAAATCAATCAATATTATATGTTCTTTAAAATTATTGTATTCATTCTCATTGTATATATATGAACTCATTTTTTAAACAAAATACTTAAATATCTTTAAATTAATATTATACTCTTTTGCTTAAAATTGTGAAGATACAAATCTATAATTATGTATTTAAATCAGGTATTAGACTTTTTTTTTAAAACACATAATAATGTTATTTAAAAAAATTTGTTTGTAAATAATATTTTGATTCTTAAATTCTTTTTCAATTTTTTACCTTGATAAAAAATTAAGCCGGGAGAATGTTGCGGATTGTAACTATTGTAAATATGTCTTTATTATAATATAATAATGCATACACGCCTTAATGTATATGTTAGAAAGAGATAGGTAATATCAAGCGCTACCTGTCTGTCGACAGTACGCACTCAGCCGTATACCAGTACACACGTATTAATAAATCATCTTATCATCATATTAATCACAGTATCAGTTATTTTACATCCACTTTCATCCACTCCAATATTCCACCAATTAACCTCTAAATTACTTCAATATTGTTCAGATGGTAAAACACAAAATATATATATACTTTTATTTATATATAGTCAGTCAAGTAAATAACAGTATAATTACTGAAAAGGTATGACTTGTTTACTATATACAAAATAGTACATATAAAATAGACAAAGAAAACTGTAATTTCTTGGCATTTTTCAGACCCAATGCCAAAAAATTAAATATCAAAACTTTTTTTAATTGTTCCTTTCAAAACATTAAATTTAAAACAAATATTATCTTAGTCAATTTTGAACATAATCTTACACAATATAATTATTGCGTAAAATGCTGGAATTTTTTATTGTCAATCTAGTTTTTTTTTTTTTTTTTTTTTTTTTTTTTTTTAAGGGAAATATGTGAATCTTACATCAGCCATGGAGTGTTTGCGGGCCTACGTACCTACGTATCTGGAAATCGTACTCGAGAGACCGGATCATGTCATCCCACCTGGCCGAGTTAAAAGCGTTTTTGACGTCCAGCGTTACCAGCAGGACGTCCCTGCAGTTTGCAGGCCCCCTTTTTCTCTCAGCCTCTACGGTATCCACGACGCGCCGGATGGCGTCTATCGTGAAACGCCCTTCACGAAAACCATACGGCTCCTCGGAGAGACCACCGCCCTCCTCTATTGCCTTTCTGAGCCTTGCCCGGAGCATGCTCTCCATCACCTTACCAATAGTATTTAACATACACAAAGGTCTGCAAGACGATGGAGAGTCCGGGGCTCCCCCCTTGCCCTTGTTCAAGAGCACGAGACGTGCCACCTTCCACTGCTTTGGAAACACTCCCGCCACCAAACACGCATTGAACATGCTTAACAGGATACCAGGGACCACTTTGACCGCTCTTTTGAGCACTTCCGCTGGTATCCCATCCGGCCCCGGCGCCTTGCCATTTTTCATGGCCTTTATGGCCTTGACTATCTCGCCTGTGCTGAACAGCGGCACTTCCTCCCTGGGTATCACCTCAACTGGGTTTTCCCGGATGGGCCTTTCAGGGAAGAGAGCATTGACGATCCGTTCGGTCGACACCGCGTTTATCATGTTGTCAGACCCCCGGTTCAACTTGCCCATTACGACTTTGTAGCCTAGGCCCCAGGGATCCTTATTTACATCTTCCCGTAATGCACGCAGACATCGAGCCTTGCTTTGGCGGATGGCCTTGGCCAGCCGGTGTTTGGCGTCCTTGTGTTCCTGCGAAAGCAAAGCAGCCTCAGGTCTGTCCCGTGCTCTTTGTGCCCTTCGTCGCGTCCTATGGCATTCCTTTCGGAGCTCAGCTATTTCGGGATTCCACCAGTACACTGACTTTCTCCCTTTCCAGGGCCTGCGGCGAGGCATCGAGGCATCACAAGCCCCACGTAATAGAGACGTTACTTTCTTAACTAAGATTTCAGCCTCGTGGGGACTTGTAGCCCCTACATGCCAAGCGGGGATGGACGCTGACTCGATTCGAAGATACTCCTCGAATCTGTCTTCGTCCATCCTTGAGAAGTTCCAGCCCAGAGGACGCCTCCTGTACGGAGGACGTTGTGAGGCCCCTTCCAATACCCGGAAGGCGATGTAATGGTGATCACTACCATTGTATTGATCATCCATCACCCTCCAGTCGCCTCTTTTCCCAGACGCAGCTTCTGTAGAGAAGGTTATGTCCGGGATAGAGGCACCCCACCCTGCCCTCTCGTAGGTGGGCTTGTTGCCTCTATTCTGGACCACTAGTTTGCATCTAGTGGCCATTTCGAGCACCATTCGTCCCCTGGGGTTGGTCGTTGGCATGCCCCATTCCAAGGCCCTGGCGTTGAAGTCTCCACCAAGGATGACGCCATCAGTCGCCGTTTGGACCGTGCTCTCGATGCTGGCCAATTTTGTAGCCAGCTCTTGCGAGCTGTCGTTTGGGGACAGATAACAACTTATATAAGTTATCTCCCCACACTTGGCCCAAACGTGGCAATTTCCTTTCCCTTTTTGGGTAAGGGACGTTTGGGCTCTACCTCGAAGCCATATGGCGCAGCAGCCGGTGTCATCGGAAAGCCAGTACTTGTGGTTCATGTTGTAAGATTACTCGCTTAGTAAGAGGATGTTTGAATCCTCTTCGCGAGCAATCTGATCCAACAATGCACCAGCTTCCCGGGCGTGTCTCATGTTTCCTTGGAGAACCTGAATTATTTCCGATGACACCTGTTTCTCGCCACAGCCAGAGCCTCCCGGTAACTGGGGCAGTTTCCCTGTCCAAGATAGTGCTCCGTGGAGCACTTATCCTTTCTGGTCTTGCAGAGGAAGCACTCGGGCTTTTCCTTGCTGCACTCTGTTCTCTTATGGCCATCTTCGCCGCACTTGAGACACGCCTTACTTCTGTCTAGGCCTTTGCAGACATACTGGCTATGGCCATAGCCCAGACTTTTGTAGCAACGCCTTACGTCTGCACGAAGGCGCACTCTACTCGGCGCCCATCACAACTGGATTTTGCCCTTTTTGAAAATGATGACTTCAAGTAGGTCACCATTTTCCATGCCAATAGCCTTGGCAACGGTCTCCTGTATCTCCTGCTCCTTTGTGACTCCATCCAAGTCTCGAACTTCAAGCTTGAGCATTGGATCAGATCACGAACATTCGATTCAGGGCCCGTTACCGAGTCCACTGCATCTCTCAGCTTTTGGCGGTCCTCAATGGCCTCAAATTCAATGAGAACACTGCCATTTTGAGTTTTTCTGATGCGGTGGACCTTCGTGCCAGATTCTTTGAGGTTAACGTTTCTCTTTAAATCGAGAAGCGTTTCCTCGTAAGTTTTACCCGCCGCTGGGGTAATCTGGAAGGCTTCCTTCCTTTTTCTAAACAGTCGCCTTCCCATCTTGGAAGGAACTTTATCCTTATCGGTAGGTTCCTTTGCCTGTTGGGTCTTCTTGGCTCTGGGTTTATTCTTCCCTTTCCTCATAGTCTGCCAGTCTAGTTACTGACCTAAATTATTTCATAATATTTAAAATGGTTTATTTCGGCTCTGTATAGTAGTACGAGCCATCATCAGTAAAGTATAGTACTATACTTCTTTATATAAATCAAAGATGTTAAAGATATCTTAAAACCCATTTATATATCTTTAGTACGCCATTTCACTTTCGAGAGAAATTACAGTTTACGTTTATCAGTGTCAAGATGGTAAAACGCAAAATATATATATATACTTTTATTTAAATATAGTCAGTCAAGTAAATAACAGTTTAATTACTGAAGAGGTATGACTAGTTTACTATATACAAAATAGTACATATAAAATAGACATAGAAAACTGTAATTTCTTGGCATTTTTTAGACCCAATGCCAAAAAATTAAATATGAAAAATTTTTTTAATTGTTCCTTTCAAAACTTTAAATTTAAAACAAATATTAACTTGGTCAATGTTGAACATAATCTTACACAATACAATTATTGCTTATGAAGGTGGAATTTTATATTGTCAGTTTAATTACTGACCTAAATTATTTCATAATATTTCAATTGTATTATTTCGGCTCCGTATAGTAGTACGAGCCATCATCAGTAAAGTATACTACTATACTTCTTTATATAAGCCAAAGATGTTAAAGATTTCTTAAAACCCATTTATATACCTTTAGTACGCCATCTCACTTTCGAGAGAAATTACAGTTTATGTTAATCAGTGTTAAGATGGTTGAACCCAAAATATATATATACTTTTATTTATATATAGTCAGTCAAGTAAGTACCAGTTTAATTACTTAAAAAGTATAAATATTTTACTATATACAAAATAGTACATATAAAATAGACAAACAAAACTGTAATTTCTTGGCATTTTTTAGATCCAATGCCAAAAAATTAAATATCAAAACTTTTTTGTAATTGTTCCTTTCAAAACAATAAATTTAAAACAAATATTATCTTAGTCAATTTGGAACATAATCTTACACAATATAATTATTGCTTAAAATGATGGAATTTTTTATTGTCAGTCTAATTACTGACCTAAATTATTTCATAATATTTAAAATGGTTTATTTCGGCTCTGTATAGTAGTACGAGCCATCATCAGTAAAGTATACTACTATATGTACTTCTTTGTCTAAACCCAAAATGTTGAAGATTTCTTAAAACCCATTTATATACCTTTAGTACGCCATTTCACTTTTGAGAGAAATTACATTTTATGTTAATCAGGGTTAAGATGGTAAAACACAAAATATATATATACTTTTATTTATACATAGACACTTTAGACAGTCATGTAAATAACAGAATAATTACTGAAAAGGTTTGACTAGTTTACTATATACAAAATAGTATATATAAAATAGACAAAAAAAACTGTAATTTCTTGGCATTTTTTAAACCCAATGCCAAAAAATTAAATATGAAAATTTTTTTTAATTGTTCCTTTCAAAACTTTAAATTTAAAACAAATATTAACTTGGTCAATATGGAACATAATCTTACACAATATAATTATTGCTTAAGAAGGTGGAATTTTATATTGTCAGTTTAATTACTGACCTAAATTATTTCATAATATTTAAATTGTATTATTTCGGCTTCGTATAGTAGTACGAGCCATCATCAGTAAAGTATACTACTATACTTCTTTATATAAACCAAAGATGTTATAGATTTCTTAAAACCCATTTATATATCTATAGTACGCCATTTCACTTTCGAGAGAAATTACAGTTTATGTTCGTCAGTGTTAAGATGGTAAAATACTAAATATGTATATACTTTTATTTATATATAGTCAGTCAAGTAAATAACATTTTAATTACTGAAGAGGTGTGACTAGTTTACTATATACAAAATAGTACATATAAAATAGACATACAAAACTGTAATTTCTTGGCATGTTTTAGACCCAATGCCATAAAATTAAATATCAAAACTTTTTTTAATTGTTCCTTTCAAAACTTTAAATTTAAAACAAATATTATAAAATAGACAAATAAAACTGTCAAATTTGTCCTTTTTAAGGGGGCACGGTGGTCTTGAAAAAATTTAAACCCAAAAGTAAACTACCTCGGATTGTTTTTTAAATTTGCTTTTTCATGATTAAATAAGTGCGTAAAAAAATTTTTCAGCAGATTCCCCGAGGGATTTAAATTTTTTGTGGGCGGATGTGAAATGCAATATTTTTGAAAATTTTTTTGAAATATATATTATTATTTAAATGAATGTGTGTACTCAAATATGAATCAAAAACTATCTTTGTACATGAATATACTTAATGTTGTATTTATGTTGGTATGTGTGTGCGTATATGCGCTTGTATGTGTGAGTTAAATGACAATTAAAAACTTATAATTTATGCTATAAAAACTAATAAATAAATAAAAAAGTATGAGTATGTATGTGTTTCGTGAGTATTTATGTGTGTGTATGTGTGAGTATGAACGTATGTTTGACTGTATGTGTGTTTGTGTGGGTATTTATGTGTAAATATATTTTGGGTAGGGTGGGAAATCTAAATAACTTTAAAAAATTTAATTTTAGGGAATAAATTTTATTGAATAAATAACACATTTTTTATTTTTACGTAAACTTACTTATTTAAAAGACTTTGAAAAATCTGGGCTTAAGGACTTAGGATAATACAGGTTTATGGACTTAGATTAATATCGATTTAGGGACTTGGAATAATATTGATTAAATGACTTAGAATATTTAAGGTTTAGGGAATCAAAATAGTTTAGGTAACTAATAATGAATATTAATTAATATTCAAAATGTCTTGTATCGCTCGATGATAAGGAGAGTATTTAAAATAATTGAAATAATAACAATTTGCTCGTATAGGTTGTTATTATTTCAATTATATTTTACAATAGTTTAGGTTTAGAATCTTAACAGCTAGTGAGGTGATAATTACAAATTATAAAAATAGAAAATTGTATTGTAAAGTTGAGTAACATTTATATTATACCTAGTCCTCATCTCGAAGTAAACATGTTCCATGCATTTAGGTCGTGTTTACACAAACCGGTTATAAGTTTTTTTAACTTGATTTAAACAATTTTTTATAAAATCTGTTTTTTTAATAAGAATCATTAACCTTCGAAAGCTTTTGCGAATTCAATGAAAGTTGTCAATTAATCGATTTCGCTACTTGCCAATCTAATAAATACGTCTGTTCTAAATTTTATGTAAATAAATTTGTAATTTGTATATTAAAAAATTCTAGTAAAATATTGTGAAAAAAATATTAATTAATTTTTTTTGCGTTAATTGAAAATATACACGAGGCTTCAAAGAATGAGATTAAAGTACAAAATTTTAGTCAAGACAAATTATTTATTTATTGTATACACGGAGAAACTTAAGCAGCTTAAAGTTGCTCGAGTAGGCACAGTGCAACGAGCGCAACTCGTGCGATTGTAAGATCCGCAGAAAGCGAAGGTTGCAATAGCAAAATTTGCGTGCTGTAATATTATGAGAAGCGCTTAATATTTGCTTTTAAAAAAAGCATGTAACCTTATCGACAGTCGAGCAATTAAAGCGAGCAAAAATATAAAGGCCGAGATTAAAGTTTGGATATATATATTATTATTATTATAGTTTAAACTATAATAATAATTATTATTGTTTTTTGCGGTATTGAGTATAGCATGTGCATCAGTGAAAATTTTTGTATTATAAAGAAAAAAAGTTTTAAGTATTTATTAAAATGGAAACATTTTTCAATAATAATGCAGATTTAATAGAGTTAAAGAAATTATTACAGGGTAAGTATTTACAATAATAAATATTAACTGTCAAGCATTCGTTGATTACATGAAATAACCTTAAAATTTGTTCTTTATTATTTTTATACACATTTAATTAATGAATAATAATAATTTTTTATAATAAAAAAACTTTTAAATGAACGTCGCAATCCAGATTTTTGTATTATTTGTTGTTTTTAGATTTTCAGAAAAGAGATTACATTTTAACATAATTGGAATAATAAATTAAAACATTACAAATTTTGTTTATTTACATAAATTATACTTATACCCTTAGTTAAACCTGTGCAATTGACTTAAACTGTACCGTTAAGTCTACTTTATCCTGTAGCTTGATCAGTACCAATCGGTGTACCTAAACGCTACTCTGTGTCTAAACGAGTACCTGCAGCAGAACCTATCACAGTTCCAGTGCACTTTCCTAATCCTCTCATGTAGTTAGGCCATGTTGGGCTTAGTGTTGCTACATGGGATGGTCTTGGAGAAGCACTTGGTGATGCTATTTTAAATGCTCTCGAAGGAACAAGAGCAATGCATAAAAAATCTTATCGAAATGACTGGAAATCTTGCATCAAGATCATACACAGGTTTTTAACAGAATCAATAATTGATAGAAAAAATATGTAATCAAAATTCTATTTAAAAATTTTTATGTTAGTAAAGTTTCATTTTAATTTTAAATTTTAAATATTCAGAAATTTATTTGCTACTGGTAATTACTCTATCAATTATTGGTTCTGTTTAAGACACTGGGTATGAACTTGATGCAAGATTTACAGTCATTTCGACAAGTTTTTTATGCATTGCTCCTGTTCTTTTGAGATCATTTAAATTAGCACTACCAAGTGCTTCTCCAAGACCAGTAGCAACACTAAGCCCAACATGGCTAACGGCATGAGAAGAGGAGGAGAGTGCACTGTAACAACAATAGATTCAGATGCAGGTACTATTTCAGGTATACCAATTGGTTCAGGTACTGCTCTAGCTATAGGATTAGGTTGACTAAGACTAACAGGATAAGATTATTTATTTAATTTTTCTCAATTTTTTTGTGGTTCTAATATAAAAAGGCAGGGTTCATATAAGGCCTAATATTGAAAAAAATTAAAAAAATTCAGAAAAAATAAAAATACAACCTTATCCTGTAGCTTGACCAGTACCTGAACTAATCGGTGTGCCTGAAGCAGTGCCTGCAACAGAATCTATTGCTGTTCCAGTGCACTCTCCTCCTCCTTTCATGTCGTTAGACCAAGTTGGGCTTAGTGTTACTACATGGGGTGGTATTGGAGAAGCACTTGGCGGTGCTAATTTAAATGGTCTCAAAGGTACAAGAGTAATCATGTAAAGTGTTATTAACAGTGTTTACCATGTACTGCCTACTCGAACTCGGAGGGATCAAAAAGCATAAGTTTTTGATGCACAATAGCAAAAACAAGCTTTTTGATCCCTTCGAGTTCGAGTAAGCAGTACATGGTAAACACTGTTTATGAAACTTTACATGATTACTCTTGTACTTTTGAGACCATTTAAATTAGCACCGCCAAGTGCTTCTCCAATACCACCCCATGTAGTAACACTAAGCCTAACTTGGCCTAACGACATGAGAGGAGGAGGAGAGTGCACTAGAACAGCAATAGATTCTGTTACAGGCACTGCTTCAGGCCCACCGATTAGTTCAGGTACTGGTCTAGCTACAGGATAAGGTTGTATTTTTATTTTTTCTGAATTTTTTTACTTTTTGTCAATATTAGGCCTTATATCAACCCTGCCCTTTTATATTATGAATCACAAAAAAATTGAGAAAAATTAAATAAACAATCTTATCCTGTCAATCTTAGTCAACCTAATCCTATAGATAGAGCAGTACCTGAACCAATTGGTGTACCTGAAATAGTACCTGCATCTGAATCTATTTTTGTTCCAGTAAAATCACGGTTTTGGTGGTATTGTTTGTGGCTGCTACCAGATTTGGTCTACTATAGGTTTTTTGGGTCGCTGAACACGAAAATCGGGGTTTTTTCTATGCACAATTAGGGCTTGACCCTTAAATCGGGCAAAACTGCCCTTAAATAGGGCATTTTTGCTGTATTCATTGTAAGTTTATGAAATTTGGTATACGGCGGTTTTTTGGGTCGCTGATAACGTATATTGCAGTTATAACTATGAAAAGTTACCCCTTCACCCTTAAATTGTGCAAAACTGCCCTTAAATAGGGCATTTTTGCTGCATTCACTGTAAGCATATGAAATTTGGTATAAAGGGGTTTTTTGGGTCGCTGATAACAAATATTACAGTTATACCTATGAAAAATTACCCCTTCACGCTTAAATTGAGGTCTAGTTACAGGTCTAGTTACAGAATAAGGTTGACAGGATTGTTTATCTGGAGTTTTTGGGTGCGCTGAGTCAGAATCTGACACCCATTTCTAATAATTCAAAGTGGCGGCCTTGAAACTAGCCAATTTTAAATTTAAAAAAATGTGCAAAATTTTAAAATTATAAAAAAGTGTTACAAATGCATGTATGGGGGTTTTTCAGTGAATTTCTTAAATTAATTTACATTGATCGGCATACATAAACACTGGATTGTGACGTAACACGTAAGCGATCGATAAAAAACCTTTCAAAGCTATAAAAATATTTTTTAATTCTCACTGTTTTTAACTACAAATTTAATTATATTAAGGGGGAAGGCTATGAGATGCTGTTTTTTCAAATAGGATTTTTTTTTGATGGAGTAAAAATATATTAATAACATTTTAGGACATTATTTTTTAAACATTAAAATTGAAAATTATACATTTTTGGAAAAAATTTCCCAAGAATGCGGAGTTACAGCTGTTGAAATTTTATTCAGTGATATCAGGATATGACAGTAACCCTTTACAAGGCTAACTGCTCTGCTAATTTTTAAAGTATTACGTATTGAATAAGTATTTTTACTGATAATAATTTCACTCAAAAAATTGGTTTCGAACGAAAATTGTGAAATAATTAAACCGCTCTCTAATTGTATCTAATAACCGAAATACTCTAGATAAAGTAGCTATAGCATACAAAGTAGTTGGGATAAATATCTAAACATTTATTTAGTTTTTTTTTATTGATACATACTTTTGAGTTGTTATACTAACTTTTTGAATAAAAAAAAAAAAATTTGATCTCAATTTCGTTATCGTAGCCTTCCCCCCTTACCGTATTACAAATATTTTTTGTCGTTGAAAACAAACTATTTTTTATTAAACTTTACAAAAATATAAAAGAAAATGAAACATTTTTTTCATGCAGCGGGATGCTGCAAAACCCTATTCATTTATTTGTACATTAAAATATAGTAATGTTATTTTATTTCAGACGTGGGTTTTAATGAACTGAATTTTTATTCTAAAAGCCTTCTAGACTTTGATTTTTTAAAAGATAATTCGTTGTATTTCCATTTTTTGCCAAGTACTTTGAATGTAAATAGGCTCAACAAATTATGAGTAACTTACAAGTTAGCCAAGACATAGAAATTATGGAGATAGGAGATGATAGTTCATTTATTACTAGTCCAACAAATGGCATTGAAAATGCTTCTATTCAAGAAATACTTGTAACTGCTGATCATGAAATGGGAGTAGATACCCTTAACACTTCAGATACAAGTATTTTTTTTTTAAATGAAAATTAAAAAATTAAATTACATTAATCTACAAGGCTGGAATGCTTTCAAGTTCGATTAATTATTTTTTTTTTATACATTCTTGAAATTGTAAAAATACTAAACAAATATTTTTAATTTTTAAAGTCGTCTCTTTTATAATTAATTTAATATTCTTACTGTTTAAAGTTATAGCAGAAACAAAATTAAAATCTTCTCTAAGATTTTAAAGTAGAAATTTATTAATCAGAATTTTAAGCAACAACTTTGAAGTTTATTGTATTTTACATTTGTCTGCAACTGCTTTTCTTTTATCGCAACTCAATATGCATTAAAATTACTTTTCCTAGGTCAATTTGTTAAAAACGAAATGTTTCTCTTTTTAAGTCATCCCAGTAATTTGGAAGGGAAGATAGTTCTAGGAACATACCGTAAAAAAAAAAAGTTTTGTACAAACTTTTAGCAAATATTATAATTGTGAACGAGTTAAAAAAAGATGAACTATCTTATAAGTAAGGGAATAATAAATTATTGTCTTATTAACAGGATATTTTTTAAGTCTTTTAACTATTACTGGCAAATATTAAGTAAAAGTAAAGATTCAGAGCTTTGCACTTATAAACAAGAAAAGACATTGAATATATAATTTTTAATTAAAATGAAAACTATAAGAAAATATTCAACATATTTTGCACTAATATTTAAAAAAAATTTTAATTTCATGTTAATCATAATTTTATGTAATATATTCATTTCTTTTGTATAGTATAACGAAAGCCAGATTTGAAGAGTTAGCTGAACAGGCAAGTCAACTTTTTCCAGATCATAAGCCTACTATATTTTACACTCCTTCAGAGTACAGCTCCTCAACAAAAGAAAGCATTGGACCAAGAAGTAAGTTTTACAGTAGATACTTAAGTTTGAGAAAACTGATTGCTGTTGCAGGACTTTCTTCTGTATTAGAAGAAACACAGATCGAAGAAAATTTTACTCCCATTCTTTCAGGTTATTAGCTTTTTTTTTAATATTGGATTTAATTGTAAGAAATTATAAATTGGGTCAAAAAATTGACAATACCTTCTGTTTATTATACTTATTAATTTTCATTTGTATGTTAATTTTCAACCAATAAAATATTATTTTTTATTTTAAATAACAGGATGCGTCGATGCAAACTCAATAACTGTGGTTTCTGATCCTGAAACGGAAAAATACACAGGAGGTGAACTCACAAAAGCCTTGAGGGATACGTATGCTTGTAGACAGAAGCTACTTCAGCAAAAAAAAGAGAATCAATTTTTAGAATCGTATTTTGCCACATTCGCATGTTTGAAAAGTAACTTTTCATTGCAATTGGTAATAAGAAGTAAATTCTTTATTTTTATATGTTAGTTATTAAGAGGGGTAAAAATTGACATTCTTAGGGGGGGGGGGTGAAAAAGTGACGTTTTCAGGGTGGAAGGTGGAGTGGACGTCGAATATTTTCGAATCAGAGGCTTCGAATAATTTGAAGTGGGAGTCAGGGCCTGATCTGGTCCTGATAAGAACAAGAACTTAGAATACTTAAGTTTATGGACATCGGATAGTAATATTTCAGGATTTATTGTAATTTCGGTTTTTGGGTTGATCATTGGTTGTGTAGTTACACAAACCAATTTTACATTTTTTGGTATTCAAAAGCACGGTTTCTTTTTTTTTTTTTGGGTTTCTTTTTAGTAACAAACTCTAATTGAAGTAGTAACATATGAATATTAAATTTTTTTGTTATAGATGAAAGATGATTTTCTAACAGTTATAAAAGAATCAATTCCTGAAATTAGCGATGAAGATTTGCAGTGTTACCCTAAAAAGTTTTCTTCTCGCTGGTCAAGGATTTCTAAAAAAATTATTGATTATTTCAAATTAAATTGTAAAAGTAGAATTGTTGTAGACTTTTTTAAACACTACTCCGATCTGCTCCAGCAAAGTAAAAATTTTTTCATTCTCCTCATAATTAATACATGCATAAATTATTATTTAATAAGAAAACTTTTTTTTAGATTTATACAACGACATATTAGCTCTATTCCTTCTTCCTCTAGCAATAGACGTACGGAAGCAGAAAAATAAGTTACATATTAACAAAGAGGAATGTGCAGATGCATTTATCTTACATATAGAGGTAAAAAATGTGCACTACTTTTCCTTTTTTTGACCCTAGGATTAAGCTTATCATAGTAATCTTAATGACGCTCTGGGCATGAATACGAAGTCGTTGAGTTATAAAAAATTAACTTCCTGAATTTCCCCCATAAGACTAATGCAATATTTACTTATGCTTGTACCCTTATATCTCAAATTTTTGCACGACTATTAACTATCAGATCCATACCATTCGATTCCTTAAGCTTTTTTTAACAAACTGTATACGTCTTAATTGGGAAATTCATTGGTCGGAGCGTCTTTAAAATTATTTACAATATATGTTTCTTGAAACAAACTGATAAAAAAATTTTTATATTTATTTTTTTACAGAACCTTGCAAAACTGGAAACAGAAACAAAAAAATTTGAAGAAAATCTACAAACAAGACAGCTACCTATTTACCCATACATAGTTTTTTGTGGTCAAATTGATAATCCATTAGCACTATTCGTCGTGTATAATTCTGTAAGGCATCCAATGCCAAATTTGAATGAGGCAGTAGAAACTTGCTTGATATGCCTAATGGCGCTGCGAAGTTATCCATTTCTTTGTGACTATGTATGGTCATTTTTAGAAGCATATGTTTTAGACATTAATCCCGAAAAAAAACTGTATAATGCTGTGGAAACTTTGATTATTAGTTTAAAACGGTCACTGTAAAAATTTTATTTTTTTTATACTGTCAAAAATTTTATATGATAGAGATCATTAACCCAACTGTGATATATTAAAAAAAATTCAAAAATTATTAAATTAAGATTAATGATATTTAAATTGTTAATAGTGATAAAAAAAATTTTAAAATTTTCCTAAGATAATCATATATTTAAATTGTTTATTATTAAAAAAAAAGTTTAAAACTCGTTATATTTAACGATTTATTTAAAATTATATTTAACGATTTGTTTAAAAATTGTACAAAATGGAAGTTAATGTGATATTGAACCACATTTTAACTTTCATTTTAGTTTTATATGGAGATAATAGTCTCAATCGTAAAATAGTTCAAAACGTTATTAAATATTTTGAAAAATTTCTTCAAGAAGTTTTTTTAGCATCATTGAAGCGTGATATTCTAGAAGCTGCTAAGCATCCAGATTCTAGTAAACGAGAATCATTAATCACAGAATGCTTCCAAGAGCATCCTTATATATTTAGTTTTATTAATACTGAGCGCAAGAGGTTTTCTCTTTTAAAACCAAGAGGATTCATTAACTATGAAATTTATTCAATAGGTAATATGTTCGTCCCTATTAAAACCGCAGACAATATAATTACGTGGGTTCTTAAATCTATGAATGGGGTTCACGTTCCTCTGCGTAAAACCTTAAAATTATTTTTGGAAATTCCAAATATGTATACAGAAATTATGAATCATATTCAAAATCTGCAAAAAGAAAACAATATAATATCTAATATCATGCAAGCTAATTTATGGAAAAACAAATATGTAAATAAATTTAAAGACCGTGTTGTCTTGCCTTTGTACATATTTTATGATGACTTTGAGAGCGGAAACGCGCTAGGCTCACATGCAGGAAAACAAAAATTTGGAGCTGTTTATGCTATGATAGCATGTTTGCCACCAAAAATAGCTTCAAGGTTAAGTAGTATACTTTTCTGTACTTTGGTACATACAGAAGATAAAAAATATTGTGAAAATAAAAACGTTTTTCGTTTAATTATTAACGAACTAAATTTCCTTCAAAGAACCCAGCAAGCAAAATGAATTCATAAATTTAAAGTTTATTCATAAAGAATTCTTTATGAACTCACAATGTAATCGTAATCTGATCATTTAATTTCGCCTGATTGAGTTCTTTTTGAGTTCAATACGAGTAAAAATTGCGTATAAAAAAATGTACCTAGTTATGGTAATATAGTTACAACGTGGTTACAACTCACACGTACACCCACACAACTAAACAGACTTTTAAAAAAGACGCCACTTTCGAGGGAGACCGTTAATATTCCATGATGAAAAACATCACGTGTTGTAAAGTGTTACATTATTATTGCATAAATAATACAATTAAGTTAATTAATTAAAAGTTCATTTATAAATTATTTTTTCACTAAATATTTAAAAGTTAGTGTTATAGTGTAGTTGTAGGATATTTTTAAATAAAAATATCAAGTGACTTATTATTACTGAATATAACCTATATATTATCTGTTTTGATTGTATTTTATTATTGCAACAAGTGTTAATTATTTACACAAATAAAACTTTTAATTTTTTTTTTTAAATTAAGTGCAAAATAACCTAGTCATAAATATATAAAAACATCGTTAATGTAAAATTTTTGAATTAAAGTTAATAAAATATATCTTATTTTAATGAATTTTTATTGATTTTTTAATATTTTTAAATAAGTTTATCCTAAAACAAATACCTATATAAATTATTTTCAACCATTTTTTTTACCTAAAATTGAATAAAATAAAATTATTTTAAAATTATTTACTTCCTAATATAACTATATTATTAAAAAAAAAATTCTGATTTCATAAAGTATTCAAAATGGATATATTTTATGAATTCAAAAAGAACTCAATTAGGCGAAATATAATGACTTCATTATGAATACATATCGAGTTCAATAGGCATAGAAAAAGAGTTCATTCTGAATACTCGTGAATTCATATTGAACACAATCTGAATTCATTTTGCTTGCTGGGAACTGGGATCGAAGTTTTTGTTAATGGAGCTTTCACAAGGGTTTATTTTCAATTAACTTTGATATTAGGTGACAACCTTGGCTTGAACTCAATTTGTGGCTTCAGCGAATCGTTTAAAGCAAATGTGCGCTGTAGAATTTGCACTGTCAAATGTAATGAGTTAAAAACTATGGTTTCTGAAAATAAAAATCTGTTACGAACTAAAGAAAATTATTCCACTGATTTACAAAAGAATGATACGTATGAAACTGGCATTAAGGAGCCTTGTGCTTTTAATTTAGTGGATAATTTTCATATTGCCATGAATAAAAGTATTGACATTATGCACGACTTATTAGAGGGGGTAGGGTGTTACGTTATGAAAGAAATACTTCAAGAATTTATATTTATAAAAAAATATTTCTCTCTTGATTTTTTAAACGCGAGAATACAAAATTTTAAGTATGGGCGTACTGAAATATCGAATAAGCCTCCAATAATAAAAGTTAAAGAAAATAAGGTTAATAAATTGAATTTAAAAATGTCAGCATCAGAGATGCTTTGTTTTATAAGATATTTTTGTTTAATTATTAGTGACAAGATCCCTAAAGATGACGAATCTTATAAATTGTACCGATATTTGCGAAAAATAATAGATATCGTCATGTCTCCAAGAATTAATATATCAATGGTTGACGAATTGAGAGAATTAGTTGAATATCATAATTCATTATTTTTAAAACTATTTGGATTCCTGAAACCAAAGTTTCATTTTATGGTTCACTACGCTGATATTATTTTATTAAATGGACCGCTGGTACATTATTCAGGTATGAGATGCGAGTCTCGCCATCATGAACTGAAACTAAATGCTACATCACAAAGTTCTAAGAGAAATTTATTGATAACAATTGCTATAAAACAAAGTCTCAAAATGTGTGAGATGTTTCACACATTACAAGTTGATAAGGCTATCACATTTGGTTTTGAAGACAAAAATTATGAATTTGATGGTGAAGTTAAAGTTGAAAAATTTTTTAATCAAGTATCAATTAATGGGACAGCATATGCAAATGGAATTTTTGTCGTAACCAATTTATTAAACTTAGAAAAAGAATTTGGAGAAGTTATTAAGATTTGCAAAATTAAAGAAGATATTTTTTTTTATTTACAAATTTATAATGAATTGTATTTCGATGATCATTATCATGCTTATCGTGTTTCAAAAACTAAGGAAAAAAAATTAATTAAATTTGAGAATTTGCCGAAAATAAGTCCTTGTTTGTCACTAAAAATTGATGATGCTCGTTACGTAGCTTCACGCTACGTTCTATGAATATTAATAAAATTATACAAAATTTTTTAAACGTTCTTTACATTAGTTTTTTTGAATATCTAAATAATAAAATTTGCAGCTTCTAGCAATATTATAATTTCATATTGTACTGTTATTAATAAATTATAAGATATATTGTTTCATAAATAGTTTCAATAAAATATGGGATTCTTTGTATGTAAATACAAATTTATATCCTTATGTAAAAAAATATAAAACTTTACAGCAATAAATATTTAATTTTTTAATTTGACTATGACCTACTTATCTATGTATGTCCTATACTCCATTATTTTTGAAATATTTTGATACAGAATCAATTTCGTTAATAATCCGTACAGCGATTTATATTATTATTATACATCCCAAAATACCTAATACATCCCACAAAAATGAAAAAAAATAAGCTTTTACGAAATATTAATTTTTAGGGGGTGAAAGGGTGAAAATAAGGGTGTTACGCCCATGTTACTTGGTTTTTGACGTCAAATCCTGATTTAGCGACCCAAAATACCTGCTAAATCCACTAATAATTGAAAAAAATCGGTTTTTTAGAAATATTAATTTTTAGGGGGTGAAAGGGTGAAAATAAGGGTGTTACGCCCATGTAACTTGGTTTTTGACGTCAAATCCTGATTTAGCGACCCAAAATACCTGCTAAATCCACTAATAATTGAAAAAAATCGGTTTTTTGAAATATTAATATTTAGGGGGTGAAAGGGTGAAAATAAGGGTGTTACGCCCATGTAACTTGGTTTTTGACGTCAAATTCTGATTTAGCGACCCAAAATACCTGCTAAATCCACCAATAATTAAAAAAAATCGGTTTTTTAGAAATATTAATTTTTAGGGGGTGAAAGGGTGAAAATAAGGGTGTTACGCCCATGTTACTTGGTTTTTGACGTCAAATTGTGATTTAGCGACCCAAAATACCTACTAAATACACTAATAATTAAAAAAAATCGGTTTTTTGAAATATTAAATTTTAGGGGGTGAAAGGGTGAAAATAAGGGTGTAACTTAGTTTTTGACGTCAGATTCTGATTTAGCGGCCCACAATACCTACTGAATCCCTTGAAAATTGCAATAAGGTTATTTTTAATTTTTCGGGTCAAAGGGGGGGGGGGGGTGGATTGAGGGTTTTTTCGCCCCATTTTGAAACCGGGAATTTTGTTGTACCGCATTTTTTTCCTTTGGCCTTCCTGCGAAGATTCCACTAGGTTTTAGCTGAATGGATACATTTTCGTAGATTTTTTTGGGGGGGGGGGGTTCAGAAGGGAAATCAGACTATCTTATAATAGAATATTATAATGACTTATTGATTTTTTATAAAAATTTTGAATATTTTCTTTAATTCAAATACCTATTTTAATATATTTAAAAAAAAATTAATTTAATTTTATTATTTATATTTATTAATTTATATATTTATATTTAATAATTTAGTTAATTATAATTAATTAATATTTAATTTTAATCAAAAAACTATATTTTAAAACTATATTTTAATATATTAAAATATATTAAAATATAGTTTTAATATTGATTACAATGTAACACGCGTATTTCGATAATGAAATATGCGTTTTTATGCTCTTGTAACTTGCTGCAATTCTGCTGATGTTACATCGGCAGAACTGCTAGAGTTGCAACCGCAAGGTGCCGCGCTTATCACACCAAAGCGATTTTGCGCGTTACACACAAGCGGGTGCTCGTGATGCATAAGCAGATGTTTCTCCGTGTACACTTATATTTTTATGCATAGTTTTCAGGAGTATTATTTCATATTTTTTATTCTGAGACTTAAAACCTAGTTTTATATGCGTTAGAAATTGATATGATAAAATTAAAATTTACTAAAGACTAAACATAGCCAAATCGTTATTTCTAGTATTGCAAAAGCACAGAACGAGCCCTTTAATTTTTTTTATATATGAATAAGATAAGTATACTCTGAATTAGACACAAGCAAATAATAACACTAAAAATATTATTTCAGACATATCGCTGTGAGTATTTTTTTCAAAAATTGTTTATCAATATTATATTCAGCATGCATTCTCAAGCTCTGACATGTCGTTGCGGGATACCGCATCCATACAACCCCCTTTCATTTAAAATTAAAGTTAATATTTGGAAAAAAATTTAATTTTACAATTATTTTTTTACCTTAGCATTTTATGCTGCAAAACCACCAATCAAGTTAAATAAAAAATTTTATCGCGTTTATTGAACTTGTTGGTTTTTCTGATTTTATTAAAGGACTATTATCAAGTGTATAGTGTAATCGACTAGTGGTAAAAAAAATCAAGATTTAAAGAGAAATTTTGGACTGATGCAAAAGGTTACAACAAAATATAATTTTTTATTAAATTCAAAACCCAAAAATTATCGAAAAACAATATTTTATAAGATTGAGCCAACATGTAGATTTGCGTTTCTAGCCCCAGAGTTCTTTTTTGAATGTATACAGGGCTGTTTGTATGACTTACAACATATGAAAGTATGGTATCCAATAAAAATTAGCTTTTTAAAGCGCTTTGTGACCTCTGTAAAAATTTTTAAAGCTAAAAACTCAAAATTCCCATGTTATTTAAATAGAAAATCTTAAGTGCACGGTGTCACGGGTTTTTAAAATCAAAAACAAAAATTCTTGGAGCTTGGGGGAGCAAAAAAATCTTGAAAAAAAGAAAATAAGACACACTCTAATAAACAGAATGCAGCTTTAGAAAAAGGTTTAATGACCATATTACAAAAACACAAAATATGAATTTTGCACAACAATTAGAAAAAGTAAACACCAAATACAGACTGCATTTAATGAATAATGTCTTTCTTTCTACACTTAACTAAAATAATTCAAAAAAAATCTAACTAATTGTATTTTTAACGATTGATTTTTCGTTATACGTTGGTTTGTATTTTACGTTGTGATTAATTTATTGTTTCAATTGTTAATCAGATTTTTCATTTCACTTAATATGAAATAGTAGAAACCCATAGCATTTTAATCACGAAAATCTTATTTATTATTTTTTATTTTATTTGTTCGCCACTTATTTCCTTTAATAACACCTTTTATATACCACTATTTTACATCTTCCTATTTATTATTATGAAAAATCAATTTTTCTTCGGTCATTCTACTACATGCCTTTATTTTGTTTCTGTTTCTTTTGGTTTTCTTTTCCTGCATCTCTTTCTTTCTTTTTTTTGGCCTTTGAGTCCTTTTTTTGTTTAAAACGCTATCTATGCCTCTCCTTCTGCTCATCTTCAGTAAACTTCTCTTTCGTTATATATTCCCCGCTTTCCTCTCTTATTTGCTTTTATAGTCAGTCTGTTCTTTGTAGTCTTTCTTTTTTCTTTTTGAAAACTATACTTATTCACTATCCCTTAATCTTTTTTCGAGTCTTCTTTTTTCTGGTATGTATGTTGAAGACCCACTTTTCTTAATTTTTTTTGTCACTTCTTCGTCCAAACTTAACAAATTCTTGATATTTTGCTTTTTCCTTATATCTTGCGCTATTTCTTTTTTATAATCTTTCTTTTTTCTTGATTTGACTTTTTTTAATATTAAATTTGGAGATAGAAGAAGTTTTTTTTTTTGTAACACATGGTATAAATTCCCTTCATAACTCTTTCAACTGGATTTTCTTACCAATTAAATGATGTTAGTTGCACCTGCATATTGTTATTTTTTCCAATTGATTATAATTGTTGCTTTTAAATTGGCTACCATTATCAGTAAGTATGTAATGTGGATATATAATATTTTTTCCAGGTGGTTCGCTATTTTGTTTTTGTTTCTGTTTTGTCTTTGATATCAGTAATTAGTAATTTAAGTAATATAAACGTGTAATTGGTAGATCTTTCCAAAATTACAATTATGTATTTATGCCCGAAGTTTGATGTTACCAATGGACTCAATATAACAATTGACTATTACTGGTTTGGTTCACTTGGAAGCTTGACATTGAATTTTACTTCTTTCCTTTTTGTGTAAGTTTTGTGTACTTCGTTTGTTGATATAGGTAACATGATTTTGATCTTAACATACATTTATTATATATGCTTTCTCCATCAAACTGAGCTGATAAGAATTCCATTAATTCTCTATCTCCCACATGTAGTAATTTTTTTAACATTATTTTCTACGGATATTGAATTTTTATTTTTCTTAATCTATTTCGGTTTCGAATTGATATTTTTTATTTAGATTGGCGATTTTTATATCATCTTTTTGTTCTTTAATTAATTCTTTTCTTAGTCTTCCCAATTTATCATTATTTTATTTAATTTGTCTAATTTTTACAATATTCTATATTGTTTTCTTATTTTCTGCTAGTCTTGATATCATGTCTGCTATCAGATTATTTTTTCCTTATGATTATATGATTCTATTTGATTTTAAGTTTTCTTATTAATTTACTTAATTATAAATGTAAAAGTTTGGATTTTATTTGTTTGTAATATCCTAATTTAGTGACTATATTTATATATCTATTTATTAGATATACAACTACTAAATTTTCAAATTTTTTAAAGCTAAAATTTATTACATATACAGTTTAGAAGTTTTATCTTTTCTTCTTTCAAATTAATCTAAATTCGTATTTTTTACAAGAAATTTTGAATTTATATTTAATAATCAACATGCAAAATTTTCAAAATTTATTGCATTTGTTAAAAGTATTATATTTATTTATTTAAATTCTTTATGAAGTTTATTCAAGTAAAATTTGGGTCTTCTCATTATGTCTTAAAATTCAATTTTAATCCATAGAATTTTTCAAGAATGATAAAGCGGGAAAAAAAGTTTTAAATATTACCGGTGAAAATGATTTTATCAACATAACTTACTATGTTATGTTATGTTTTGTTTACATTGAGAATTTCAAATTAACAGTCTGCTAAAAAACATTTAAGAATAAAAATAGTAAAAATTAACATTAAAAATTAATATTGCATTTTAATTGTAATTGTTTTTACCTTATAATATATAATATAAAATCAGAATATATCGGAAGGCATTTATTTTCAAAGAAAAAAAATTTATTTACATCAATGATAGTAAATTTATATTTTATTTGATTTAAATTTTTACTATCTATATGCTAGAAATTGGATAGATATTGTTAGTAAATTAGCTAGGTATAATTTATATAGGTCGATATTCCTCAAGTGTATGTAAACCTAATTCTTGGGTCTTCAAATTGGTCCCAAAATATTTTATTCCCTCAAAGTACTATCGAAAATAAGTTACCTCCCCAATTTTTAGCCTCCTAGGTCTTCTACTTGATTTTTTACAGCCAAATTACTTTTTTTTGTGCTTTTTATTTTTTTTAATTTTAAGAGCGAAAAAATTACTAAAAATTGTCTCAGACACTTATTTTATTGCAAAAAAAGTTTTCCTCTTAGGGCCAGATAGGAAATTTCCCTAGCTATCCGATTCCATTTTTTTGAAAAATTTTTTGCCAGCTGCGCATGCGCGAGAAATCGAGTAATTACGTTCAAAATTCTAGCATTTATAACTCCCCAGCAGACAAACCAATTTTACTTTTGAATAACCTAAAATTTTTGTCTTCATGTACACTTTTTATGGTAAAATTTTTGTTTTGCCTTTTGGCTCCATTAAAAATCTAGAGCATAAAAACTGATTCCAAAATTTTCATTTTTTTTAAATTTCAAATTTCCCGCCAAGTCACGTGACCAATCAAAAATCTGACCAAAACTTTCGATTTCGCGGAAAATTTTACCTCAAGATATATATTTTCATGTTTTTGCAAGCTTATATGTTAAGACAGCGATATTTGAAAAAATATCCCGATTAATGTCTATTAATTTAGTACAATTAAAAAAAAAAAAAAAAAAAAAAAAATAGGGTTAAATACAGCTGAATGGTGTCGTTTTGCAAAATGACCCGCACCGATTGACTCCTAATTTGGCAGATGTTTTTATATATATGAAACATGATTCCTCCCAATTATTTAGCCCTCTAGGTGCAAAAGTGCCCAAATTGGGCCTATTTAAATTTGTTTGGAAGTTTTCAAATTTACTCATAATTTTTTTAGCAATTAATTTATAAAACCGAAACAATGTAAAAAAAAATATTTTCAATAGATACCCCTATGGAAAATTTCCCGGTAAATTCAATTTTTTGGTTGGTATTAGCCGAAAATGCTTTCAGACGCCAGAAATGATGATTTCGACCACAGATGCGGTAATTTGAATTTCTAAAAAATCAAAATCAAATGCCGAAATATTCACTTTCTGGCGTCTTGAAGCATATTAGGCTAATACAAATCAAAAAATCGAAAATACCGGTAAATTTTCCATACGGGGTATCTATTGAAAATATTTTTTTCTCGGTTTTTATAAATTAATTGCTAAAAAAATTATGAGTAAATTTGAAAACATCAAAAAAAATTCAAATTGGCCCAATGTGGGCCTTTTTGCACCAAGAGGGCTAAATAATTGGAAGGAATCATGTTTCATATTAATATAAATATATACCAATTTTGGGGTCATTCGGTGAAGGTCATTTTGCAAAACGACACCATTCAGCTGGATTAAACCCTATTCTTTTTTTTTTTTATTAGTGCTAAATTAACATTAATCGGGAAATTTTTTCAAATTTCGCTGTTTCAACATATAAGTTTGCAAAAACATGAAAATATATATCCTTAAATATATATCCTTACCGCGGAATCCAAATTTTTGGTCAGATTTTTGATTGGTCACGTGACATCATCATCGTCATTATCATCGTCATCACCACAAGATATAAAAATAAAAATTGAATTGAAATATTCCCGTAGAAATCGATTCTGGGGTCCAAATTTTTTTTCGAACTGCGCATGCGCGAGAAAATCAACTTTCTTGCTTTGCCTTTTCTAGCTAATATGCCTCAGCTGCAGACAGTTCAATTTTCATCCTGACGGTCTCAAATTGTATGTTTTTTCATATACTTTCAGCATATGAAATCATTTTTTTGGGTAAATTTATTTTAAAAGCACTAAAATTGAAAAATAGCGATTTTTAAAAAATCATTTTTCACAAATTTTGAATTTCCTGCCAAGTCACGTGACCAAATGAAAATCTGACTATAAATTCGGATTCAGCGGAAAATTTTACATAAGGATACCAATTTTCGTCTTATTTCATTAAATAGTTTCTAAGATATCCCATTTTAAAGATAAAGATTAAAATTGACTTTTTTTAAAAAAACCCTAAAAATGGGACTCTGACTTTAATTATCATATCTGCTAAACAAATAATTATAAAAAGACGAGTGAAAATTTTTTGGAAACTAAGGGCTTTTAAAAAATTTTTGAGGCCTATAGAACTCGTTTCTTTTAAAAATTAGAATTTTGGCAGCAATTTCAAAATTGGTCATTTTGGGGTAAGAATAGGCATTTGGTTTATTGACTATCGGCATAAGAGATTTAGCGACAAATAATTGCAGTGTACGGTAACTGAATGGTGACACGTATACCAAAAAAATAAGACCAATTGGAAGTATTTTGGTTAACTGGCAAGTTCCCAGCTTTGTATTAAAGATTATGAAAATAATCCTATTTTATAACATTGTCGTATTCTGTAGCTATTCTATCTTATTTTCAATTTTCCGAATTTTCTAGTCACCTAATAAAAATTTTGACGAAATTTTTGGATTCCTCGAGAAATTTTACAAAAGAACCCCTTTTTGGAAAAGTTTTGGATTTTTCCGTAACGCTATAGAAATAAAAGAAATAGCAAAATACTAAATAACTACAAAATACCACAATGTTATCAAATAGGATTTTTTCGTAATCTTTAATACAAAGCTGCAAACTTGCCAGTTAACCAAAATACTTCCAATTGGTCTTATTTTTTTGGTATAAGTGTCACCATTCAGTTACCGTACACTGCAATTATTTGTCGCTAAATCTATCATGCCGATAGTCAATAAACCAAATGCCTATTCTTACCCCAAAATGACCAATTTTGAAATTGCTGCCAAAATTCTAATTTTTAAAAGAAACGAGTTCTATAGGCCTTAAAAATTTTTTAAAAGCCCTTAGTTTCCAAAAATTTTTCACTCGTCTTTTTATAATTATTTGTTTAGCAGATATGATAATTAAAGTCAGAGTCCCATTTTTAGGGTTTTTTAAAAAAAGTCAATTTTAATCTTTATCTTTAAAATGGGATATCTTAGAAACTATTTAATGAAATAAAACGAAAATTAGTATCCTTATGTAAAATTTTCCGCTGAATCCGAATTTTTAGTAAGATTTTCATTTGGTCACGTGACTTGGCAGGGAATTCAAAATTTGTGAAAAATGATTTTTTAAAAATCGCTATTTTTTAATTTTAGTGCTTTTAAAATAAATTTACCCAAAAAAATGATTTCATATGCTGAAAGTATATGAAAAAACATACAATTTGAGACCATCAGGATAAAAATTAAGCTGTCTGCAGCTGAGGCATATTAGCTAGAAAAGGCAAAGCAAGAAAGTTGATTTTCTCGCGCATGCGCAGTTCGAAAAAAAATTTGGACCCCAGAATCGAATTCTACGGAAAATTTCCTATGGCGTTTTATAAGGAAAAACAATTTTATTGTAAAGTGCGCGTTTGCGAGAAAAATTAATGAACATAAATTTCTCAAAAATTAAAAATTTCAAAAAATTGAAAAAAACAAAAATCGCTGTAAAAAATAGAGGATTGGATCTAAAATGCTAAAAATTAGGTAAAATCATTATTTTTATATATGCTTTCGACCAAACATACTTTGGAGTACATTCTGAGACTTGAAAATCCAAACTATATACACTTCACAAATATTGACCCACATCCAAATTAAAAAAAAAAGTACCTCGAGCTTTTTTGGTGAAAAAAAATTTGAAAAAAAAATTAGGTCTTAATGTCGTGTTTGCTGTTAAATATCACCGATTACAGTGCGACATACATACATACATACATACATACA
Source organism: Anagrus nilaparvatae (assembly GCA_022575985.1). Classification (NCBI taxonomy): domain Eukaryota; kingdom Metazoa; phylum Arthropoda; class Insecta; order Hymenoptera; family Mymaridae; genus Anagrus; species Anagrus nilaparvatae. The sequence goes on along the minus strand of JAKSXM010000147.1, from coordinate 17,495,176 downwards.
CACACACACACACACACACACACACACACACACACACAGACTTTTTTTAAAAACCGGGTTTTTAGCTTCCTGAGGTCTTAAAACGTGCTTATATGCCAAAATATCGAAAATCAAAATTTCAACTATCACAAAGGTTCCTCTATTAGGAACCAAAAAATTTTCACATTATCTAGAAATATTTAAGAAAATTTAAAAACATTTTTCAAATTGAACTTTATTAGTAACATCCATGACAGTGATTTAGAAATCCTAGAAATATTTACGAATTATAAAACAATTTATAAAAATATGTAATTAATTTTAAGAGTAATATATATATAATTAAAAAAATATAATTCAATTGAACATTTAAAGAAAATTTTAATAATGAACAAAAGAAAATTTATTTGAAATATAATCCATTATGGATTAAAAATGAATTATACTACACGTTTTTATTAAATACTATTATTTTAATATTCAATTTACTAATAATTCTAAAAATATCAAAATTCTTAAATTTCAAAATCTGACAAACAAAAAATACTAAGATTTCTAGATACGATTTAAATAATAATTTAAAATCTAATTCAAAAAATAAAAACAATTAATACTTACTCAAATTTATTAAAATATTTTGGAAAAAAGAAATCTACTAGGAAATATATTATATAAATTAAAATATATATAAATTAATCTCTGTTTATACACAAAAATTAAAGAAAGGATCAGCAACATCCTAAACGTCCACGTAAAGCGTTCCACAGTGATTTAACGCGATGGTAGCGGCTCCTAATAGGACATTTTAGGAACCTTACAGTTTTTACAATTAACTATTTCAACGTTATTAAAAAAAAAAAAATGAACAAAAATATTTGTAATATCAATATCTAACAAAAATAACCACGTAGTTATACTCCCTGGCTCAGAAAATTATAATTCCCTAAATCAGGGAGTTAACTCCCTGTCATGTCCTGGAATATTTTAGGGATGAAAAAGAAAGAAATGATCCATTAATAAAACGATATAATCCAATAATAACATCGATTTGGCGAGCAAATACAGATTTCTCACCGATTGTCTCTAAACTAGCAGTATATTATTACATCGCCAACTACGCATCAAAGGGTGAAAAAATTTCAAAAAAATGTTGAATGTTTGAACGAAATTCGCCACTTGATGTCAGATAATTTACACGCAAAAACAGCAATTCAAAAATTATTTATTTCTACTTTAAATGAACGTGATTACAGTGCACAAGAAGTAATACATTTACTCATGAGTTGGCTTCTTTATCACAGTTCACGAACATATGTTACATTAGTTATACAAGATGAAGAATGGAAATCAGTTAAGGTATTAATTCAATATATATCTATTTAAAATGTATAAATATTAATTGTTAAAATAAATTATTATAAAATTTTATTCATTTTAGATATGCAACGAAACTAAAGAAATTATGGAAGCAAATGATTCAACATAAATTGAGACAAATAAAATAAGACCACCTGAACTTGAGGATTTAAATTTGATAAATTTTTGTAAACACTATGGAGTTTACAACAATAAATTTATAAAAAGACGAAAAGAATGCATTGTAAGAATATTTCCGAAAATAAACCTTGTTGACAATGAAACAGAAGATGAAAAATATTATAAGTTACATTGTATTTTAAATGTAGATTTAGAAATAATAAGAATGATATTCTAATTAATAATGTAAATCATGATTTATAGAATGAACTATATAATTCTTTAAACATTAGTGAAGAAAATGAAATAAATTTACATGAATATGAAGAAACAGATGAAATTCCTGAATCCTTAAATGATGACATGGTTAGAAATCCATTTGAATATTTATCTGGATACTGTGAAAATATTGATAACATTGAATTAGGAAAAAGACAAATTGATATATGCTACGATTGGAATATAACAGACAAAAATATACCATCTAAAGATGATATTGAAAATTTAAAAAAAAATTATAAATCAGATAATTCAAACAAACAAAATTCAGATGACGAGAAAAAAAAATACAATTTACAGAAGATCAACTAGAAGTTTTAAACTCTTTAAAAGGACAAATAGACGCGATTAAAAATAATACATTAACATCTAATATGATTAAAAAAGTAATAGTACAAGGAAAAGCAGGATCAGGAAAAAGCACAGTAATAAAAGAAATGGTAAAAATGATAACATCTGCTTTCGGGGAAGATGCAGTCTAAATCGGAGCACCTACTGGTATGGCTGCTGTAAATGTATATGGAAAAACATATCACTTATCACTACAATTACCTTTAACTTATAAACAATTTGGTGTATCAGAAAATCAAAATGCCAATAAACTACAAACTGAATTAAAAAATTTGAAAATGTTTCTGTTTATTGACGAAATGTCATTAATAGATTTACGTACTTTATATCAAATAGATTCACGGTGTAGAGAAATTTTTGCTAACGAAATTGATGAACCTTTTGGTGGAATACTAATATACTTATTCGCAGATTATAACCAATTAACGCCGGTAGGAGATACGGCAATATTTAGTTCAAAAAAATTTACTGACAAAATGCAATCGCAAGCAGAACTTGTTTTTAAACAATTTCAGAAATATTTCTGTTTATAAAATGCACACCGTCAAGAAGGAAATCAAACACCATATTCAAAATTATTAAAATTACGAAGCACTGCATAATAGACGAGAATCTATAATACCTAAAAACGAATTGGATATGTTTAAAAATGGAATACATTTATACCTGAAATGCATACAAGTAGATGCACATAACGAAAAAAATTTTAAAAACACAGGTAACCCAGTAGCTCGAATTGTAGCCACAGATGCACCTAATGTAGCCATTCGTTGTTCAGATGAAAAAGCATCAGGGTTACAAAATGTTTTATACTTATCTAAAAATTGTCGTGTCATATTATGGGCAAACTTATGGACTGAAAAAGGTTCAATAAATGGTACTTTAGGATATGTGAGAGAAATAATTTATGCTGAAAATAATTCACCACCGCAATTACCAGAAGCTATCATGGTAGAATTTGATAATTATAAAGGACCCTATTTATATAAAAATCTATTACCAATAATACCTCTAAACCGTATATGGACACATAATAAAATACAATGCAGCCGAATACAAATACCACTTATGTTATCATATTCAATAACCATACATAAATCCTAAGGCCAAACTATTCATAAAATGTTTCTCCATATTGGAGACGGTGAAAGGCAATTAGGTACCACTTACGTAGGATTAAGTAGAGATAAATCAATAAACGATTTAATTTTAATAAAAGATTACAACAAATATAGATACGACTCTATTCGACTATGTGCTTCTTTTAAAGCCAAACAAAAGTTTTTACACAAATTGAAAAACGATATTCAATAAAATATAAAAATTATATAAAAAAAATTATATTCAATTCCATACATTAATAATTCAATAAGTTATATTTTTTTTCATTTCTATGCCTAAATTTATTTTAAAAAACAAAACAATTACTCCTAGACCAAATAAACGATAAAATAATACTTATACAGATGATTAAATACGAAACTATTAATTTTTAACTTGGATTATTTTTAAATAAGAAATAATAATATAATGATTTAAAAAAAATTATAAAATAAATCAAAAAATTTTCTTTAGCTTCGCTCAGTCTTATACTCGTCATGGATAATCTAGTTTTTACAATACTTACATTTTACATTTTCAAAAAATTCATTTTTTTTATTGTATTGTAATTATTTTATTAAACAAGTATACATATATACTTGCACGTTCCAGTATAAAAATTTTGAAACAAAAATGGAACAAATTTAGAAATAATTTATTTATTTCGACTTTTTGAAAGCTCAAGCTTTCATTATCAAGAAATTCTGTAACAATTATATAATTATAAATTTATAAGATATTGTTTCTAATTATACAGAAAATTTTTTAAAAAATTTTAATTTTTACTTACATAACTTTTATAGAAGTAAGTAACCAAACTATCATCTTTTATTTTAGGTTTTTTGAAATCACATAATATATAATAATACTAGCAAAAGTTGGAGGGGGGGCTCCGCCCCCCCTGTGTCACATTTACTTCTGTTTGTGTTGCTTCAAAAAATCATTTTTCATTTATAATCATGCAAACACATTCAGATTTTTCAAATGAGACTCAGTCCCTCCTGTTCACATTTACTTCAATATTTTTCTGTTGCTTAAAAAAATCATGTTTCACTACAAATTTATAAGTATACAAACACATTCAAACTATTCAAAGCAGCGTACGTGAAACATTAATGAAAAATTTTAGGTTCTGATTGAGTCTCTAGTTAGAATAGAGAAAATAAAAAAATTTAACTGATTACTATAAATTAGTGTCAAATCAAGTAATATCAATTATGACAGTAAAATTTAATCATATTTACAGAAATACCTAAATTTCACTTTTTAAGCAAATTTTCAAAAAATTTTATATATCCTAAAAATAGTAAAAATTGAATATTTCCAAAAGTATGAAAGCTGAGTTACAAAACTATAGCCTATCTTATCCGAATTCTTTTATTCTTTATTATGACACTGGTTTCATGTCAAGTGTTTTGGCGGTTCTTGAGTCATTAGTTTACAGACAGAGAGAAAGACAAATAAATTTTTAAATATATATAGTATATAGTAGTATATAGTATTAAGACATGTATATATAGATGGTTCTAGAATTGACTGTATCAAGTAATACCAATGGCGACATTTTATCATATTTTTCAGATATTTCACTTTTTAAACAAATTTTCAAAAAATTTAATCTTTCCCAAAAATAGTAAAAATTTTTTATTTTAACTTTATTTTAACATCAGTTTTATGTAATTTCGTTCATTAAACACAGGCACACAAATAAATTATTAAAAATACCATAAAAAATAAAAAAATGAATAAAAATTTTTTTATTAGCTTTAAAAATATTTTATAAAATTTTAAAGATACCTCCGTTTTGAATAAAAATTTAAGAGAATACGTAAAAATGTCTGACGAATTGAATACTACAAACTTGTGACATTAAAATTTGTCAATAGTTTCGAGATATTTCAATTTTTTTTTTAATTTTTAAAAATTTTATTAAGTTGAAAATCAATGAAAATTAGATATCTCAAAAACTACGATAGCTGAACAGAAAATCTATGGCCTATGTCACCCGCAGAATTTTTTTCTTCATTTTGAAACCGGTTTCATGCCAATTGGTTCGGTGGTGCTTGCGTGATGAGGGGACAGACAGACAGACAGACAGACAAATAAATTTACCTAACATATATAGTATTAAGATATAAAAAATAGTATACGTTATAAAACAGACTCGACCGATATTTGTTTATATTATAATATGTTTATGAGTGTGGCTGGAGAAATGTTTATTAACTGATCCATTTGAACAAATTATTTTATTTTATTTTTATTTTTATTTTTATTTTTAGAAATTATTACGTATTTACGTGGGAGAGGGGTAAAAATTTTTATATGAAAAAGATTTAAGATTTATAAGAGAAAATTTTTTTATATTATATGAGAATGATTTTAAAATTTGTAAGAAAACTATTTTTTTATTTTTTTGATGTATCTAAGGTAGGTTAATTTTAAACATTTTTTTATCAGTTGTATTGTATCTTTAAAAAAATATTTCATTTTTTTAGTGTCTTCTCTACGGTTTAAAGTGTGTTCAATGTCTTCTATATGCATCATTTCACTAAAAAAGCGGCTGTAAGGATTTTTTTCAGTGTCTAAATTTTTTATATTTTGGAATTTAAAGGAAAATTAGTGTTTGGTTTTTCTTCTGGGGATAAAGAAAACTGAGTTTTAATAAGCTTTTAATACTGAGTTTACGTCGGTATTGACCAATATACGAGAAATTGCAGTCCTTACATTTAATTTTGTGTACAATATTATTTTCATCTGCTTTTTTAACTTTGTCCTTCCCTAGTGTTATGATGTTATTAAATTTATTAATATTTTTGTAAATGACAGAAATATTGCATAGTTTTGAGGTGGAAACAATGTCATCATTTAGGTATTTGTAAAAAGGTACGATCAGTTTATTTTTTGGAACATTATTCTCAGGGTTGATATTTAGTGGTGGATTTATATTTTTTTGATGCAAGTGTGCGATTCTTTTATCTATATATTTATTTACAAAATTTATGGGGTAATCATTGTAAAAATTTACATTGTAAAAATTTTTTTGTTAATTTTATACTACTATTATAGAATTTTTTATTGGATAACAAAATGCAGTTATCTGTAATATCATATAAGATTGCAATTTTTTATTTTATTAGGTGGTGTGAATGAATGTTGAGGAATCTAGCAGAAAATGTTTTTTTTTCTAAACCAATTTGTTGAAGCATACGAATTTTCATTTCTAAAAACAGTTATATTCAAAAAATCGATGCTGTTATTACTTTTATCTTTGGTTTCCATGGTGAATTTAATATTTTGGATATAATTATTAAAGGTATTCAAAATTTTGTTTTTATCTTTTTTGTTGTAAATTATAAAAATATCTACATATCTGAGGTAAAGAAGAATAGGGGGTTTTGTATCTTTGGGAGGGTTAGAAAAGTAATTACATGACCTGTTAAGCACTATTTTACTTTCCAGTTTTTCTAATGACACTTTATCTAAATGATCCATCGCAAGTTCGCCGAAAAATGGCGAACAAAAACCCGTTGGAAGACCTTTCGAAACGTCAAAATAAATAAATTATTTCTAATTTTGTTCCATTTTTGATCGTCTTTATTTTTATTTACCCAATAATAATAAAGAAAATTTTCAAAATATTGTATTATAATTTTACATAAGTTGGGGCCGACTTCTGAAATTAAATTTAATTAACCATATCACAATTTTTATTTCTGATAAGCTTATTTTCTAATTTTTTAGTAAAAACTCATTAAACTAACCTGAAAATTTTATATTTTTGTAAACATACTAAAATATTTTGACGTTAACTAGGTACAGCATATCTTGGAACATTGGTGTTTGATGAAATAGCCTTGTCAGTTGTCAGCAGCCTGAATTAGCAGTCCGAAATAGCAGTCTCATTGATATGTAATACATTTCAAATTTTTTTTTAAATAGACAAGGAGGATCAGAAATCTCATAATTCCATATAAATTTATAACCACATTCTCTTAAAACTCACTTGTGACCACTCATTAATTATTAATTTAACTCATACATTCAAATTGTGTATTAGTGTCCCTAATTTATTATCATTTCAAATTAATGTTTTAATTAAATATTTATCTGCTTATCATAAAGATTCTAGAATTTTTTACTAATATTTTTTGTATACATTTAATTGTATACAAACATTCAGCCAATTTTTATACATGCAAATATAAAATTAACTAACTAATTTACAATGTATCTGTGATATTTTTTCATTTTTTTTGTCATCTAACATATTTAATCAATTTCACAGACAGTTTATTTCATTTTTTAATTCTAAATCTTTTTCAAATTTTTTTTCCTCAAGTAATTTCATTCAATTGTATTACTTTTATCAACTGTATATAGACTCTTTATCATCAAAATATTGTTAAATTGTTATTGTCAAATTTTATTTTATATTGTTAATTAAAATCAACAAATTCTAGTCATATATAAATAATTTTTGAATTGTATAAATTTAATTTTATAAATAATTGATTTCTGTAGAAAGGAAATCAAAGTGTTATTAGTTTTAAGAGCTATATAATTTAAAAATATTTTCATTTCATATCATTACAATTTATCTATTTTCTTTAATTAAATTTAAATTATTAATAATTTCAATTTTTTTAAATTTTTTAAAAATTTATTAAAAAGTATATAATACTTTTTATGTTCCCAATTTCTTTAAAAATTTTAAGTGTATTTAGAAAAGAAATTATTGAATAAAACTTTTCTGTATGATCTGATAGGAACTATTTTATTTATTTAAAATTTTTTTATATACTTTTTTAATATTTTTTTTTACATCGACGTTTCGAGAGTTGTACTCTCATTATCAAGATCTGGAAGAACAATTATAATACTTAAAAACTAGATGGAAAACAACAAATATAAAATAATTCAAAAGATATTTTTACCTTATTAATTAAATACTTATGATATTACAAGTTAATGTAAAAATTGTATAACTTTTTAATTAGGTAACTAAACTTCTGTAAGAAAAATTTAAAAATTTAAAAATTTAATAATTTATTTCACTGTGTATCAGTATTTTTTAAGAAAAACTTACAAATTTGTTTAAAGAAGTTATTGCTTGAGAAATGGATCTCATGTCAAGAATAAAATTTACAAAAAATATTTGTTTTAAGTTATACACAATTAAATTGATATGATAAGTTTATGACTGAACGTGTGTGTCGTAACTGATGAAATTTTACAGCTTATCAAGATAGAAAAAAGAGAAGGGAGAACTTTAAATAAATAGCTTAAAATAGTGGGGAAAGTTAAAAATTATCTTAATGCGGAAAATCTGTGCATGATTAAATTGATGGTATTTTTATAGAAATATTTTAAATTATGAGTATCATACATGCGGTTTAGTGTTTTTTTAAAACTGTGAATGTGTATCATTTCTGAGAAAAATCTTTTAAAAGACCTTTTTTCAATATCTAAAATTTTGACTTTATTAAAATCAAAAGTATGATTGGTGTTTTTAGTATGAGTATATAAAACGGAGTTTTTATCTTTTTTATTATGAGCTTTTTCATGTTCTTTTACACGCTTTTTAATTTTCGTTTAGATTGACCTATGTAAACTCCATAGATTTTTCTCAGAAATGATACATATTCACAGTTTAAAAAAAACACTAAACCGCATGTATGATACTCATAATTTAAAATATTTCTATAAAAATACCATCAATTTAATCATGAACAGATTTTCCACATTAAGATAATTTTTAACTTTCCCCACTATTTTAAGCTATTTATTTAAAGTTCTCCCTTCTCTTTTTTCTATCTTGATAAGCTGTAAAATTTCATCAGTTACGACACACACGTTCAGTCATAAACTTATCATATCAATTTAATTGTGTAAAACTTAAAACAAATATTTTTTGTAAATTTTATTCTTGACATGAGATCCATTTCTCAAGCAATAACTTCTTTAAACAAATTTGTAAGTTTTTCTTAAAAAATACTGATACACAATATAAAAAGGGAGAATATATACAAAAAAGGGAGGGGAGATCTCCTACACACACATACCATATAATACATTATAATACATACATTTACACAACATTCCACCCACCACAATTTTACTAATAAAATTGTAAATAAAGAATGAATATAAAAAATAATTGTGGTAAATGAAAAATACAAATTTGACTCGAATATTTTTACAATATGCCAAACGGCTACATAAATTAAAAAATAATTTAAAAATTTAAACAGTTTAATTACAATTGATAAAAAGTTTTCAATTTAAATGCTCATCTGATTCTGAGTTTCACTAATTCCATTAAACCGGCATGAAATCTGTAGACATCAATGGTTTGTAAGACCATTGAAGGCCCAGATCGAATTACACAGTCAATAATGACACTTATCTTTTTTTTTTAATTTTAGCTATGTACTACAGAGAAGTATCATTATAGCATATTAACAAGTTTCATAAAGTTCAGCAAGTAGAACTTTAACCCAATATAAAAATTTTGCTTAAAGTAGTTCGGACAGTCAATTTAGACACTCTCCCTCTCCTCAAAAAAGATGAGAGTAATATGGTAGTTTGAGTAAAATTCTTGAATTTAATACTCGCGCCCACAAATAAATAAAGCTTAAGCATGATAACTTAGCTTTCAAGTAAAATTATAACAAAATTTTTATATAGTGGTTTGAGACCCAGTTTAAAAATTTTGTTGAGATTAGTTCTGCAAATAGAACTCCAAGCATTCCCTTTTCGTCAAAAATTGAAAAAGAACATATGAACAAAAAATTTTTTAAACTGTGGTTTAAGCAATAAGTTAGAGCAATTTAACAAAGTAGGGGCAATGGAGCAAGAATTATTTTTATAAAGTTAAAAATACAGTAATTTTCACCACCCACCTTGCCAAATTTGCTCATACAACGTTATATCACAATTAGAAAATCAATTGAAAATCCATGTTTCTACAACTACTATTCACATCTACCTCCTTACAGAAAAAGTAAGCAAATTTACAATTACACTATCTCTAAGAAATTTTACAATTGCAGATTAAAGAAGTGAGATACAAACAATAATTACAAAATTAATAGCAAAATTTGAGGCTAAACATTTTTTGAATTTTAAATTTTGTAGTGTTTTAAATTTACATAAATTTGTTTTTAATCAAGTGAATTTAAAAAAAAATAAAACCAGAAATGGAAAAATAAAAAAAAGTTACAAGTTATAAAATGATAACCAATTAAATATAAATAAATTATCTTAATTTATTTTAATTAATTGAACTTGAAGAGTTCTTGAGTATACTTAATCATAAGATTATATCATATTCTACAGTACAGTATTTGACAAAACGCGTACAAATACAATAAATAATGAATTGATGCGAGTTTAACATAGACTGATTGCCTAATTTCAAGTTTCACTATCCTGACTAGACCAGCAGGACATCTGTAGATTCAAGATTTAATAATTTTTCTAATAGAAATAATTCTATCACTGATATCACTACTGCACCAGCAATAATGAATTCAAAATATAAATAATTAAAAAATAGAATTAAATAAATGCAATTTTTGTTTTGAGACTAAAGCAGTTAAATAATAACTTATTGAGAATCCTGCTGATTTAATTTTTCCTTTATTATGTGTACAATGAGATCATAATATTGTTTATGCAATTTTTCAAACAAGTAATAATAAGAGAGTACAATAACTAAACAACTTTATATCATTTCTGCAAGTAGAGATGATATACAATTTTTCATACACAGAAAATATATTGAAAGTGAGATTATATCATTAATCAGCAAGGATTTTGCACAAATTTTACAAATGAAGTAGTTTAAGAAAGCAGGTGCTATATTAATAGAATAATTAATTAGTAATAATCACAATTGCCACCCACCTTGCTAAATCCACTCTAATGAATTAATAAAACTGATAATAATCTAATTTAAATATATTAGTTGAAAATAATACAAACTTCAATTAATTTTCAAAATACAAATATACACCCTCTTCCCCCGCAAAAAATATAAGCAAGTTAACATACAAAAATTAATTTAAAAGACTGTAATCTGCAAAATTTCTATAATTGCAGATTGTAGAGAAGAGGTGTATCTTAGCATGTTATTAAATTCAACTAACAATTCAAGTATTAGAAAAATTTACAATATTTTATATAGCAATGATAATAATAATGCCAAAAATGATTATTTAAATAGCATGAATTTAATTTATGAGAAAATGAATTTACTTTATGAGAATTTGTAAGACACTTATAAGAGATTAACATAATTATGGCTCGTAAGAGAATTATGCAGTACTTAACAATACAAAAAAAATCGTAATTTATTGTATCAAAGTAATTTAGTTTGAGTTAAACAATTAGAGCCATATATCAATATGCTAGAATTGATTGAATTCTTACTAAATTAAATAATATGCTAATAAGAGAATAGCATTTTGTAATGAATAACAATATTGAATTGCATTATGATCCCAGGATGATCTTGAATTTATGAGTAAAACAGCAAGCAGGGTAAGTGATAAGACATCCAAGTGTGAATCCCATGAGAACAACTAGTCTAGCAAAGTAGTTCCACTTAATTTCAGCAAGTTGAACCTATGTAACATCCAATATTATTAGCATAAAATTTATAATTCAGTAATTTAAGTTAGTAAGTCAATTCAAATTTTACAAAATTTATAAGATAAAAGTTTAATACACAATTTTTATCACAATTTAAAATGTTATAATTATAATTTAAGAGAAAATCAATTTAAATTTAAAAATTTTATTAAAATTTAAAAGGGTTATGACATGCGAAAAATGATTTTAATTTAAGATAAAATTAAATTTTTATGAATTTTTGATAATCAGCAAGAAATAAAATTTTAGATAATTAAAAACACACATAACACTTACACAGCTTTACACTCCCTTAAATAATACTTTTATTTTTTAAAAATATTCTCCAATAAATTTAAACTTTAATTTAATTGTGTAAGAGTTATATATTCAAGTGTAATATGTAAATTAATACACCTGAATTATATAATTTCTCATAAATAAGAATAAAAAAAAAATTTCAATGTTTTACAAAATTATCAACTTATCTTTTATGTCAAAAAAAAGTTGTCTGCTGTGCGGCTTTATTGATGAGTTGATTCGCGCAGTAATTTGATGCGTAGTAAGAGGGCCCATTGATTTGCATATATTCTAATGTTGTTATCAACGATGAGAAGCCGCCATCACTGAGTAAAATTTCTTGCGCCGCTTTTTGATGCGCGGTGGTAGGGCCTGTTTTCTTCTTCGTCTCTATCGTTATAAAAAAGGTTGCCATCAATTCTTGATAATATTTGATGATTTGCTGCGCGCGCAATGGCGTCTTCTTGTTTGATAACTTGAGGGGGCGGTAGAATTTACGCGCTAATTCTGCGATGACGATGATTTTTCTTTTTTGCAATTTTATAAAATTTTTCTGTTTTGTTAATTAAATGTTCAGATTTTTCACTGGCAGAAAAACCATAATTTTTTGAGAAAACGGTGTGTGTTTGTTGTGTAATTTTTATTTTTTTTTGTTCACCTTCCATCTCCAATAAAACGTCTTTAATAAAAATTTTGCACAAAAATTTAGCTTAAATTTGAAAAATATAGCACTGAAAATATAACTGCTTCTAATAATATTGCTATATCGCCATGAGAAAAAAGATGATCACACTGAAGTCGTTACTTGATTTTTGTTTAAAAAAAATTTTGCACGTGCTCTTGAAATTTTTCCACACCTTTTTTTTTATATAATTTCTAGCAAAGCAAAATGAAGAATGTGAAGCAAATTTCACTAATTTCTTTTTTTTTAAAAATGCATAATTATATTCGCCGTTCTTTTATATAAATGCAAAAGAGCGGCATCACATCACGTTTTTCACAAAAAGTTGTAACATGGTTACACTTCAAAATTTTTTGTTCTTTGTAAAAAAAGGATTTTTTTTTGCACTTGTGGGTTCTTAATTCCAGGGATGCCAAAAATGTTGATAAATAATGGATATTATGGTATGTGTGTAGGAGATCTCCCCTCCCTTTTTTGTATATATTCTCCCTTTTTATATTTAGTGTTCGTTGAGACGCCAAGCTAACAGCGTCGTAATAAACAGTATTACAATAATATATATTGTGTCTTAAATCACTTAATCATTATTCATCCTATCCATCACCAATTTATCCATCATATTACCAAAATTTTTGGCATCCCTTGTGGGGATGTTTAATTATTATTAATATATATAACCTCTGCGTCAACACAATAGTTATATTAATTTTAAATTTGTAAAAAAAATAACGGTAGTACAAAATAATCACTTGTTATACAGAGTATTTAATACTAGGTCTTATTTTTTTACTGCAGTTAGAAATTCGTTTTGTCCATTTTAATTAGCAGCAATCTGACTTTCTTAAAACAACAAATCACCAGCAAGGGTGGAAAAAAACGCTCAATGGTCATAAATCCCTTTAGGTAGAATTGACGATCGCTACTCTCCTGAACTTCTAACAAAGGTCTTAAGCATTTAGGGACTGATGACTGGTTACAAGTAGTAAAATCCTCAAAATACGATTTAAACCTAATCTTAAGTATCTAAGCTGTAAAAAATACCTCCGAACCCTAGCAATGACAATTTTACAATTTCATCTTTAAGCTAGTAATCGATTCATCTTAGTCACCTATGTTATGTTAGATTTTTATCGATGTGTTCCATTTATTAATATATTGTAATAATAGGTAGCAATATCAATATACCAATATAATATTTATAATTCTAATTATAAGTAAAAAGTGTAATAAATATTAAAATTTAACATATTTTTTTCAGAATTCATGGAAGCCATGACAAAATAAAAAACGTTGTTTTAAGCAGTTGAAGAATTTAATCAATTTAATTACTTAGATTTCTAGTGTAAAAAAACAAATATATAAATGAATTTAAATCATCTGACACTAATAGTTTATTTTGTATTCAAATATTAAAAAATTATTTAATGGAATCTAAAAAAGTATAACAAAACATTTGAGTCATATTTATTTATAAAAAGAATTAAGGTGATGTAGTATATTCCTAAATATACTCCTTACTCCTAATATCACAAAAATTTACAACTTAACTTTTAACGCACTATAGAGGTTACGTATTTTTATTTGGTCACTTTTCAATCTTTTTTGGTCCTATTTTTTAATCTCGAACGTAACGCAGTGGTTTGTTCACATATTACCCTGTTATTGTACCCTATTTTTTATTTTTTATTTAATTTTAATAAATATGAGTATTAGTTCTTTTTGCATGCAAGCAGGGTGATAAATATTAATTTTAAAAATTTTAAAACGATAATATATTCCCAATAAAATTATTTATTATTTATTTTACATTTCGTGCCAGTTCGGCACCTTTTCAAAAAATAATAAAATTTATACAAAATGAATATTTTATACATACATTAAATTAAACTTTATAATTACGTAAGATTAGCCGCAGTATATTTATGGAAATAATTGTCTAAATATCATTTCTTTGTACATAGTAATTTATATAAACAAAAAACTTTATTTTAATTATATTATATATACATTTGTACTAAGATTACTGTTACATTTGTTTTACATATATTATTTTAGATAGTGTGTGTATACGCACATGTGATACACGTTTTATATCAATACCAATCGATAAGTAATTTATGTGAAATCTATGCATTTTATATTGTATTGGTAGTAACACTAGTACTGTAGATTAGAATGCTCTCTATTATAGAATTAAATTATATTTTAAAATAACATTGATTAACTTTTGATATGAGATATGTATTATTTTTTTTTTTTGTTTAGCGCATACTTTTGTATTATTAATATGTATAATATTTTTCAACTATAACTGACAGATGCATCCTAGGCATATAAAAAAAAAGAGATGGTTGTGTCATTATTCAAAGAAAATAAGTAAATAAATTGAGAGTTTTTGTCTTTAAGTAGAGTGTCTCTAAGTTTTTAGTTTATAATTAAAGCATTCAATAATATATTTCAGCTCAGCTTTATATTTGTAGTTTCATGTATTACTTAAGTATCAATCAAGCATGACTCGTGTTGTGTTTGTTCTTACGATCAATGTTCTGGAGTTCGAATCAGCTATTACACCATTTTAAACGGCAGAACATTAATAAACACAATAAATATACTTAAAGCCGGACTGAATTATATTTTTGAATCCCTTAGTTAAAAGCTAACAACTTAAAAGAAAAAAATTGTTAGTAAGGGGTATAGAGTAAAATACATGTTGACTATATGAAAGAACCTCATCATAAATTTCACTATGGAGTAAAATGGATCTCGGCTGTCCTATATTGTATGAAAAAACGAAAAATTTCACTCTATAGTATTTTCATTTTTTTCGGTTTTTTGCACTGAAAAAGGTTTAAAACAGTTAAAAACCTAAATATCTCATTTGGTATATAGTTCATTGAGTCAGTGGAATCAAAATAATCTGATATTAATGGATTTAAGTAGGTTTTTGATTGGATTTTTAGAAATTTTGGCTTTATTCCAAAAAGCCATTTGAATCAGTTAAAATTCTTTATAAACCAAGTTTTCTAACAAAAATAATTTTGATGGACCTGGATTTTCTTAACAATTTTTATTTTTCCAAAAATCGAAAGGGTATGTATATATGGAAAATTGTCAGATTTTTTTTCTTCAAATTTTTCGTTGTTTGATACCGAAAAGGTTTGAAACAGTTAAAAACTTAAATCAATATGGTTTATCAGGTCAGAAGCTCAAAAAACCTAGCATAAATGGATTTAAGTAAGTTTGAAAATTTTTGGAGTTTAAGAAATTTTGGCTTTATTTGCACAAAACAATTTGAATTGGTTAAAATTCATTATAAACCAAGTTTTCTAATAAAAAAAGTATGCTATTGAAATGGGTGAACTGGATTTTTTTGACAATTTTTATTTTGCAAAAATCAAAAGGGGTATATGGAAAAATTTCCGATTTTTTTTTTCTTCAAATTTTCCGTTGTTTGATGCCGAAAAACGTTTGAAACAATTAAAAACTTAAATCAATATGCTTCACTGTGTCAGAGAGCCCAAAAAACCTGATATAAATGGATTTAATTGAGCTTAAAAATTTTTGGATTTTTAGAAATTTTGGCTTTATTTGCATAAAACAATTTGTATTGGTTAAAATTCATTATAAGTAAACATGATTTTCTGAAGCAACAGAAACAGAAGTAAATGCGATACAAAAATAAATTCTGATTTATACCGTTTTTTGTTTGCAAATCGGCACAGTACAATAAGTTAATATATCTGAAAATTTTATTTTGAACAATAATTTTATGATTTGAAGAATCATTTTCGATATAGTATTTTTCTCTACAGTTAATTTGGGAAATAAGAAATACCCAAATTTATATATATCATTTTACCTTCGATACAAATCAATTAATTAGTATATGCTAAATTAATTTTTATGGCCTAAGCTAAGTAAAAATTAAATTCAAGTAAAATTATATTGTGAGATGAAATTTTATGGCCTAAGCTAAATAAAAATTATGTTTAAGTAAAAGTATATTTCAAAATATTGATACTGATTAAATTAATAATTTTTTTAAAACTTTAATAAATTAAAGTAGAATTAAAACTAAGTTAAGTCTTGTTGTTTCCTAATCACAAGTTATAACTTTATTTTGGGCCATAAATGTTGTAAGATAAAATTATATGGCCTAAGCTAAGTAAATTTTTATTTCAGCAAAAGTATGAATTCCTAATAAATATATTATAACTTTTTGGCCATAAATGTTGTGAGATGAAATATATGGCCTAAGCTAAGTAAATTTTTATTTCAGCAAAAGTATAAATTCCTAATAAATATATTTTAACTTTTGGGCCATAAATGTTGTGAGATGAATTTTTATGGCCTAAGCTAAGTAAAAATTTAATTTAAGTAAAAGTATATTTCAAAATATTGATATTGATTAACTCTTTCCTGAGGAATCTCCCTAAATCGTTCTCTGTGTGACTTGCATTAGTATGCGTGTATTGAGTAATACTACAGTTATGTAGTAACGTTTAAAATTATTTTTATTCATTAAATATAAAAATATTAGTTATTTACAAATGATTTATCAAGTATTTTATTTTAAATAAATTAATATATTAAATAAATAAAGTAAAATAAACTGCGTAAAGCGTGTATCACGTGACTTGTGGTGGGGGCAATTCCTCAGGAAAGAGTTAAATTAATAATTTTTTTTAAACTTTAATAAATTAAAGTATAATTAAAACTAAGTTAAGTCTTGTTGTTTTCTATCACAAGTTATAATATAACTTTATTTTGGGCCATAAATGTTGTAAGATGAAATTATATGGCCCAAGCTAAGTAAATTTTTATTTCAGCAAAAGTATGAATTCCTAATAATATATTATAACTTTTGGGCCATAAATGTTGTGAGATGAAATTTTATGCCCTAAGCTAAGTAAAATTTTAATTTAAGCAAAGTATGAATTTCTAATAATAAATATATTATAACTTTTGGGCCATAAATGTTGTGAGATGAAATTAAATGGCCTAAGCTAAGCGAATTTTTATTTCAGCAAAAGTTTACAATAAACAGATAATTTTTCTTATTCAGCTTTTTCACATTGAGCTCACAGGCTGTACTATAAATATAATTAGCTTATATTATAACAATAACTGAAAACTAATTTTAAATAGATGTAAGACTTTAATAAATTAAAGTATAATTGCGTCTAAGTTAAGTATGGGTTTTTTGGCATTTACATGCGATCTGAGCCCAGAGACACTAAAAAAGGTTAGAACAATAAAACTTTTAAGATTATTGCCTATACACTTTCGGGCCGTAAAGGTTGTGAGATCAATTTTTTTGGCCCTAAGTTAAGTAGCATTCTAGTTAACCTAAAATTTTGATATAAATAAATTTACAAATAATATAATTATCATTTCTGAAACTCTTTAATGAGCACAGTTTTTTTATATAATTTTTTTAATAACTGAAAACTAATTTTAAATAGATGTAAGACTTTAATAAATTAAAGTATAATTACGTCTAAGTTAAGTACGGGTTTTTTGGCATTTACATGCGATCTGAACCCAGAGACACTAAAAAAGGATAGAACAATAAAACTTTTAAGATTATTGCCTATACACTTTCGGGCCGTAAAGTTTGTGAGATCAATTTTTTTGGCCCTAAGTTAAGTAGCATTCTAGTTAACCTAAAATTTTGATATAAACAATTTACAAATAATAAATTATCATTTCTGAAACTCTTTAATGAGCACAGTTTTTTTATATAATTTTTTTTATAACTGAAAACTAATTTTAAATAGATGTAAGACTTTAATAAATTAAAGTATAATTGCGTCTAAGTTAAGTATGGGTTTTTTGGCATTTACATGCGATCTGAACCCAGAGACACTAAAAAAGGATAGAACAATAAAACTTTTAAGATTATTGCCTATACACTTTTGGGCCGTAAAGGTTGTGAGATCAATTTTTTTGGCCCTAAGTTAAGTAAGCATTCTAGTTAACCTAAAATTTTGATATAAATAATTAATTTCTTTTAATGGAACCCCTGGGACCTGTTCGTCACCCAGGGTCTTCCATAAATATAATTTGCTTACATAATTATTATAAACATTTATTATTTTCACAAAATGCTTAACTTGCCAGGCCCCTAACCAGCCAGCAAACGGCGCTCTAAATATAATAATTTATGCACAAATTTTTTTGTAATAATTTGTTTATTTTATTATTCTTATTTATGTATGTAATGCAGTGAAATTAGTCTGTTTTGGGGGTAACAGTCTTTATTATAAATACTCCCAACTGTAAACATTGTAATAAAAAAATGTATTCTTTGATATGATATACTTATTGTGCTGTAGGTATATATAAATTACCACTTAAGAAAACAAAATTTGTAACTTTTTTTACATTATTAATTTTTTTTTTGTTTTTTTTTTTTGAATGGTGAACTCTGAGCATATAATTTCAGCACTACAGTTCGTATTTTCCGCCGATAAGCTCACTGGTTAGGGGCCTGGCAAGTTAAGCATTTTGTGAAAATAATAAATGTTTATAATAATTATGTAAGTAAATTATATTTATGGAAGACCCTGGGTGACGAACAGGTCCCAGGGGTTCCATTAAAAGAAATTAATTATTTATATCAAAATTTTAGGTTAACTAGAATGCTTACTTAACTTAGGGCCAAAAAAATTGATCTCACAACCTTTACGGCCCAAAAGTGTATAGGCAATAATCTTAAAAGTTTTATTGTTCTATCCTTTTTTAGTGTCTCTGGGTTCAGATCGCATGTAAATGCCAAAAAACCCATACTTAACTTAGACGCAATTATACTTTAATTTATTAAAGTCTTACATCTATTTAAAATTAGTTTTCAGTTATAAAAAAAATTATATAAAAAAACTGTGCTCATTAAAGAGTTTCAGAAATGATAATTTATTATTTGTAAATTGTTTATATCAAAATTTTAGGTTAACTAGAATGCTACTTAACTTAGGGCCAAAAAAATTGATCTCACAAACTTTACGGCCCGAAAGTGTATAGGCAATAATCTTAAAAGTTTTATTGTTCTATCCTTTTTTAGTGTCTCTGGGTTCAGATCGCATGTAAATGCCAAAAAACCCGTACTTAACTTAGACGTAATTATACTTTAATTTATTAAAGTCTTACATCTATTTAAAATTAGTTTTCAGTTATTAAAAAAATTATATAAAAAAACTGTGCTCATTAAAGAGTTTCAGAAATGATAATTATATTATTTGTAAATTTATTTATATCAAAATTTTAGGTTAACTAGAATGCTACTTAACTTAGGGCCAAAAAAATTGATCTCACAACCTTTACGGCCCGAAAGTGTATAGGCAATAATCTTAAAAGTTTTATTGTTCTAACCTTTTTTAGTGTCTCTGGGCTCAGATCGCATGTAAATGCCAAAAAACCCATACTTAACTTAGACGCAATTATACTTTAATTTATTAAAGTCTTACATCTATTTAAAATTAGTTTTCAGTTATTGTTATAATATAAGCTAATTATATTTATAGTACAGCCTGTGAGCTCAATGTGAAAAAGCTGAATAAGAAAAATTATCTGTTTATTGTAAACTTTTGCTGAAATAAAAATTCGCTTAGCTTAGGCCATTTAATTTCATCTCACAACATTTATGGCCCAAAAGTTATAATATATTTATTATTAGAAATTCATACTTTGCTTAAATTAAAATTTTACTTAGCTTAGGGCATAAAATTTCATCTCACAACATTTATGGCCCAAAAGTTATAATATATTATTAGGAATTCATACTTTTGCTGAAATAAAAATTTACTTAGCTTGGGCCATATAATTTCATCTTACAACATTTATGGCCCAAAATAAAGTTATATTATAACTTGTGATAGAAAACAACAAGACTTAACTTAGTTTTAATTATACTTTAATTTATTAAAGTTTAAAAAAAATTATTAATTTAACTCTTTCCTGAGGAATTGCCCCCACCACAAGTCACGTGATACACGCTTTACGCAGTTTATTTTACTTTATTTATTTAATATATTAATTTATTTAAAATAAAATACTTGATAAATCATTTGTAAATAACTAATATTTTTATATTTAATGAATAAAAATAATTTTAAACGTTACTACATAACTGTAGTATTACTCAATACACGCATACTAATGCAAGTCACACAGAGAACGATTTAGGGAGATTCCTCAGGAAAGAGTTAATCAATATCAATATTTTGAAATATACTTTTACTTAAATTAAATTTTTACTTAGCTTAGGCCATAAAAATTCATCTCACAACATTTATGGCCCAAAAGTTAAAATATATTTATTAGGAATTTATACTTTTGCTGAAATAAAAATTTACTTAGCTTAGGCCATATATTTCATCTCACAACATTTATGGCCAAAAAGTTATAATATATTTATTAGGAATTCATACTTTTGCTGAAATAAAAATTTACTTAGCTTAGGCCATATAATTTTATCTTACAACATTTATGGCCCAAAATAAAGTTATAACTTGTGATTAGGAAACAACAAGACTTAACTTAGTTTTAATTCTACTTTAATTTATTAAAGTTTTAAAAAAATTATTAATTTAATCAGTATCAATATTTTGAAATATACTTTTACTTAAACATAATTTTTATTTAGCTTAGGCCATAAAATTTCATCTCACAATATAATTTTACTTGAATTTAATTTTTACTTAGCTTAGGCCATAAAAATTAATTTAGCATATACTAATTAATTGATTTGTATCGAAGGTAAAATGATATATATAAATTTGGGTATTTCTTATTTCCCAAATTAACTGTAGAGAAAAATACTATATCGAAAATGATTCTTCAAATCATAAAATTATTGTTCAAAATAAAATTTTCAGATATATTAACTTATTGTACTGTGCCGATTTGCAAACAAAAAACGGTATAAATCAGAATTTATTTTTGTATCGCATTTACTTCTGTTTCTGTTGCTTCAGAAAATCATGTTTACTTATAATGAATTTTAACCAATACAAATTGTTTTATGCAAATAAAGCCAAAATTTCTAAAAATCCAAAAATTTTTAAGCTCAATTAAATCCATTTATATCAGGTTTTTTGGGCTCTCTGACACAGTGAAGCATATTGATTTAAGTTTTTAATTGTTTCAAACGTTTTTCGGCATCAAACAACGGAAAATTTGAAGAAAAAAAAAATCGGAAATTTTTCCATATACCCCTTTTGATTTTTGCAAAATAAAAATTGTCAAAAAAATCCAGTTCACCCATTTCAATAGCATACTTTTTTTATTAGAAAACTTGGTTTATAATGAATTTTAACCAATTCAAATTGTTTTGTGCAAATAAAGCCAAAATTTCTTAAACTCCAAAAATTTTCAAACTTACTTAAATCCATTTATGCTAGGTTTTTTGAGCTTCTGACCTGATAAACCATATTGATTTAAGTTTTTAACTGTTTCAAACCTTTTCGGTATCAAACAACGAAAAATTTGAAGAAAAAAAATCTGACAATTTTCCATATATACATACCCTTTCGATTTTTGGAAAAATAAAAATTGTTAAGAAAATCCAGGTCCATCAAAATTATTTTTGTTAGAAAACTTGGTTTATAAAGAATTTTAACTGATTCAAATGGCTTTTTGGAATAAAGCCAAAATTTCTAAAAATCCAATCAAAAACCTACTTAAATCCATTAATATCAGATTATTTTGATTCCACTGACTCAATGAACTATATACCAAATGAGATATTTAGGTTTTTAACTGTTTTAAACCTTTTTCAGTGCAAAAAACCGAAAAAAATGAAAATACTATAGAGTGAAATTTTTCGTTTTTTCATACAATATAGGACAGCCGAGATCCATTTTACTCCATAGTGAAATTTATGATGAGGTTCTTTCATATAGTCAACATGTATTTTACTCTATACCCCTTACTAACAATTTTTTTCTCTTAAGTTGTTAGCTTTTAACTAAGGGATTCAAAAATATAATTCAGTCCGGCTTTAAGTATATTTATTGTGTTTATTAATGTTCTGCCGTTTAAAATGGTGTAATAGCTGATTCGAACTCCAGAACATTGATCGTAAGAACAAACACAACACGAGTCATGCTTGATTGATACTTAAGTAATACATGAAACTACAAATATAAAGCTGAGCTGAAATATATTATTGAATGCTTTAATTATAAACTAAAAACTTAGAGACACTCTACTTAAAAACAAAAACTCTCAATTTATTTACTTATTTTCTTTGAATAATGACACAACCATCTCTTTTTTTTTATATGCCTAGGATGCATCTGTCAGTTATAGTTGAAAAATACTCATACAAAAATAAATAAATAAATGAACAATTTTTTTCTTTTAAATTTGAGTTTTTAATTGTGGCTTTCAAACTTATAATTAAGTTTGGCTTTATATTTACATTCTCATGTATTATTTAAGCATCATGAAATCCATTGCTGGAGCAGTGTTTTTTCTTGCGATGAATGTTCTGCAGTTCAAAAACTCATTAATTGCAGGAAACAATTAATCAATATCTGAGACTGACAAGAATCATATGTTGTAATATCTTATAGACAGACAAGAAACATTTGGTGTAATAGCTAATTCCTTTTGAACTCCAGAACATTGATTCTAAGAACAAACACATGGATTTCTTGATACTTAGGTAATACATGAGACTGCGAATATGACGAACTGAATTATATTTTTGAATCTCTTAGTTAAAATTTAAAAACTTATAAGAAAAAATTGTTTATTTATTTATTTTATTTTTTTATGTATTGTTGTCTACTTTAACAGATAGATGTATGCCAGACATATGAAAAAAAAAGAGATTTTTTTAAAGCTTTTTTATTATTAGTATTAATAGCTGATTCGAACTCCAGAACATTGATCGTAAGAACAAACACAACACGAGTCATGCTTGATTGATACTTAAGTAATACATGAAACTACAAATATAAAGCTGAGCTGAAATATATTATTGAATGCTTTAATTATAAACTAAAAACTTAGAGACACTCTACTTAAAAACAAAAACTCTCAATTTATTTACTTATTTTCTTTGAATAATGACACAACCATCTCTTTTTTTTTATATGCCTAGGATGCATCTGTCAGTTATAGTTGAAAAATACTCATACAAAAATAAATAAATAAATGAACAATTTTTTTCTTTTAAATTTGAGTTTTTAATTGTGGCTTTCAAACTTATAATTAAGTTTGGCTTTATATTTACATTCTCATGTATTATTTAAGCATCATGAAATCCATTGCTGGAGCAGTGTTTTTTCTTGCGATGAATGTTCTGCAGTTTAAAAACTCATTAATTGCAGGAAACAATTAATCAATATCTGAGACTGACAAGAATCATATGTTGTAATATCTTATAGACAGACAAGAAACATTTGGTGTAATAGCTAATTCCTTTTGAACTCCAGAACATTGATTCTAAGAACAAACACATGGATTTCTTGATACTTAGGTAATACATGAGACTGCGAATATGACGAACTGAATTATATTTTTGAATCTCTTAGTTAAAATTTAAAAACTTATAAGAAAAAATTGTTTATTTATTTATTTTATTTTTTTATGTATTGTTGTCTACTTTAACAGATAGATGTATGCCAGACATATGAAAAAAAAAGAGATTTTTTTAAAGCTTTTTTATTATTAAAAAAAAAAAAATGAATGAATGCGAATAATATTTTTTATTCGATCAATGTTCTGGTTTCAAAAGGAATCAGCTATTACACCATATGATTCTTGTCAATCTTAGATATTGATTACTTGTTTTCTGCAATTAATGAGTTCTTAAACTGCAGAACATTCATCGTAAGAATGAACACTGCTCCAGCAATGGATTTCTTGAAACTTAAGTAATACATGAGAATGTTAATATAAAGCCGAACTATATTATATGCTTGAAAGCCTGAATTAAAAACTCTAACCTAAAAGAAAAAATTTTTCATTTATTTTTTTATTTTATTTATGTGCTTTTTTCTGCTATAACTGACAGATGCATGCTGGACACATATAAAAAAAAGAGATGGTTATTTAGCTATTATACACCAAATGTTTCTTGTCTGTCTAAGATACTTATTACTTGTTTTGCTGCAATTAATGAGTTTTTAAACTGCAGAACATTCATTGTAAGAACAAACACAACACGAGTCATGGATTTTTTGATACACATGAGACTGTAAATGTAAAGCCGAACTGAATTATATTTTTGAAACCCTTAATTAAAAGCTAAAAACTTAAAAGAAAAAAATTGTTCATTTAATTATTTACTTTTTTTATTTATTGCTGACTGATTTGCATGCTAGACATATACCTAAAAAAAAAGAGATAGTTATTTCATCATTTAAAAAATAAAAATATTACTTAACTATCAAGAAATCCATTACTGGAGTAGTCTTTGTTCTTATGATCAATGTTCAAAAGGAATTAGCTATTATACGATATGAGTCTTGTTAACCTTATAGATATTGATTACTTGTTTTCTGCAATTAATGAGTTTTTAAACTTTTTAAACATTCATCATAAGAATAAACCATTATCAATGGAATAAACATTCATTATAAGAATAAACCATTATCAATAAAATAAACACTGCTCCAGCAATGGATTTTCATGATACTTATTAGGTTATATTTTTGAATCCTTTATAGTTGAATTTCTTTTTATTTATACGATAACGATACCAGTGCAGAAGTAAATATAATAATTTTTATATCCATAACATATCCATAACAATACTCCATTAACCTTTTAATAATAAAAATAATACTCCATAACATTTATTTATTATGTACGTTACGAGTGCAGAAGTAGTGTATATAGTAAGTATTTTGGCTCGACTCGATATACCGGGCGAGAGCAGACGCTATATTACTCTTGCGATGCGAGTATTTTCGCTCGAATTCCGACTTTCGAGTTTTTTTGCTCGAATTCCGACTTTCGAGTATTTTTGCTCGAATTGCGATTATGAATGAGAGAGAAAGAGTATTTTCCTGTATATTAGTGTGTTTCTAACTTAACTTAGAAACGGCGCCATAAATGGCGCAGTAATATTATTTAGGTTTTAGAATTTTCATATGAAAACACATATTACTCCTATTAGTCCAATTTTAACTGATATTGTGATTAAAAAAAACCTGCATTAAAAAATTAAATTATAAACCTTTATTTTTTGTAAATTATGTACAGATAGATACCTATTATGTACACCTGCATACCTAAAGATCAAATCGATAATGTAATGTGGTTATTTCTAAGAACCGGAAATAATATCATTAATTAAATCGTCGTTAAATTAAATATTGCTAGTCGCGTGGTCAATCTATTATACATGGAACTTACCTTTGCTCTATAGGTTAGAGAGAGACGTATATACTTAAAAATATCAAGGTCGAGGAATATAAGGAAACGAAAGAATGATGATATATATATTTTTATGATTCTGTTATATTAATAATTAAATAACTCCTTTTTTTATTATTAAAAATAACACAAAATTAACTTTTATTAATAATTATTACAACTTTTTGCACTTATAACTAAAACTAAATTTTCCACAAAATTAATAATAATATTCACTGTCTTTTCACTAATCAATAAATTTCACTGTCTTTTTAATTAACTAAATATTAACCGAACACACACACTTTTTCTTAATCAACACACGGAGTCGAAAGCTTACCTTCGTCGTTTGCCTGTTGATAAATTTCTTCCTGATCCATGATTTATAACGAAATAAAGTTAGAAATTATTAATTTGATCTTCGTCGATAATCTCTTGAAATTAATAACTGCCTCGTGATTAAAACTGTAGATTTTTATTTTATCACGTGCACGCAATTTCTTGAAAAATGTTCGATGAAAAATATAATAATTTACAATCACTTTTATTAAGGATCTCGGTTGAATTTATCACAAGTAACAAAAAGATATTTTTCTCGGACGTCCGTAATTAGTATTGCAAAAGTAAGCGGTGATTTTATTTTAAATAAAACTCTCAAAAATGGTTGACGACAATAATTTAATAATCTCTCGATAAATTATATGCGTGACCTATATGTATAAAAGCCGGTCGTCAAGTGTCGCGTGCCGGTCGTCTTCCTTTTTCCCCCTCCTTCTCTTCTTCCTTCACAGTCGTCGCGTGTGTGTGTTCTTATGTGTACCTATATTTTCTTATCTTCCTAAATCTAATATAAAATTCATAATCTTTGGCGGTACAATGAATTATTATTAAATTTGAATAATTTTAAAATTGTAACAACGTTACAATAATAGTCTAAAAATTTTTAATAATTATCATAAAAGATTGCAATTTACATATGAATTAGAAATTAATAACAAAATAAATTTCTTGGGATTAACTCTTATTAAGAATAACAACATATTAATGCACAATTGGTATCGCTAAAGCTTTCAAAATTCCCTCTAAGGAAGACCTTCGCTAACGTGGTGACGTCTCCTCCGAAAGATATGGTTCAGACGGGGCTAAGTTATCTTCTGACCAGCAAACGCAACCAAAGGATGTAGCTACAGGTACCCCCTCTCCAAACGAGGGTGATTTCGTCGCTGTTAAAAGCAAAGGTCAAAGAAAAAAGGAAGAGAAGAAAAAGAAAAAAGAGTTTGAAAGAAAGGAGGCAGAGGCTCATAAAAACCAAGAGCAGGAAAAGAAGAAGCAGCAGGAGAAGCAGCAGCAGCCAAAAACAACTGCAACAGCAGCAGACCAGCGGCAGGGGGCAGCGAATAAAAGAAGAAAAAAGAAAAAGCCGCAGAAGAAGGAAGGAGATGGTGAATCTTCTCCTTCCGAAGCGACAGAAAAAGGCAGGAGAAAGAAGCGCCAGAACCGGCACATAAGGATCCCTAAGCGTAAGGAGGTTCTAATAATAAAGCCTTCTGAAGGGAAGTCTTATGAGACAGCCCTGCTGGAGATCAAAAGAGGTGCCCAACTAAAGGATTCGGGGACTGAGGCTCACCGAATCCAGAAAACCCAGGATGGCAGCGTCCTAATAGAGCTGAGCTTGTCGAAAGACCGGCAAAAACTATTAGACGCTGTCAAGACGGTCGCAGGCCCAGAAAGTACAGTTAAGGAACTGATTCCCCACTTAACCGTAGAGATCAGAAGCCTAGATGGTACTACTGGTAGCTACGAAGTGAGGCAGATGGTAAAGGAGGCAACCAAGCTGTAGAACATAAAAGTCGCCATCTTCAAGGCTAAGGGCACTAAGGCGGATATGGAGGTTGTAGACCTACCAGAAGCCACCGCACTAAAATTGACCAATAAAAGCCAGCTAAATAATGGCTGGTCTAATTGGCAAGTGTGCTTAAGAGCCGAGGTTATACGGTTTTGGCCACAACCAGTGGTCATGTAAGGGCACGGACCTAAAGTTTGCGTGTTTTAAATGTGGCGGTCAAGGCTATAAGTCAGAAAAATGTCCTGTGAAGAAAGCAGAATGCTTCCTCTGCATGGAAAAAAGTGACAAGGCCAAGACCGACCATCTTCCACGATGAAGAACATGTAAGTATTATCGGGAGGCACTTACGGCAAGGAAGATAAAGTGTCATCGGTAATGTTCGGAGTCCTGCAAGGGAATATGAAAAAAATTTATAACTGGTTTGTGTAACTATACACAACCAACGAGCATGGAACATGTTCATTTATAACATTGATAATAAAGTATCTATTGTGTTCATAATAAAAATATTTATATGCAAATATTTATATTTAGATTTTTATTATAGAAATCATGCTGCTTAGACATCAAAATGAACCAAATTAATTAAATTTTCAAATTATTATAGTTTTTTAAATAATATGAATTTATTTTTTATTAATTTTTACAATAAATTCTTAAAAATTCTGCACCAATGGTCCCTAGCTACTTCTGCACCAAAGGTCTTTAGGGACTTCTGTACCAAAGGTCCCTAGGTACTTCTGCACCAATGCTCCCTAGGTACTTTTGTACCAAAGGTCTTTAGGGACTTCTGTACCACAGTCCCTAGGTACTTCTGCACCAAAGGTCCCTAGGTACTTCTGCACCATAGGTCCCTAGGTACTTCTGCACCAATGCTCCCTAAGTACTTCTGTACCTGAAGTCCCTGAATCGAAAATATTCTAAGTCCATTTGACCCCCCCCTAAAAGCGTCAGTTTTTGACCGCCCCCTAAAAGCGTCAATTTTTGACCCCCCCCCCCCCCTAAAAGCGTCAATTTTTCACCCCACCCCCCCTAAAAGCGTCACTTTTTCACCCCCCCCCTGCCGAGCCAGACTTTTTCAAATACCTCATCCAATGAACATGTTCCATGTTAAAAACCATTTTTGCTGACCTTTTGCTCGATTAGCTCGTGGGCGAGACAGACTCTAGCGTCGTCTTGCTATCCGAGCCAATTCGCAATAGGAACCAGCAATTCTGGTTAACCGATGACATAGGCTGGTGCGCTATATAGCTACGAGGTCGTGCTCAGACGTCTATGTACCGACAAAAGGAAAAGGAAAGGGGGTAAAGTTGGCAACTGCCACGTTTGGGCAAAGTGCGGTGATACAACTTTGATTATTTGTTACTTGTCACCGAATGGCTATTGGAGTGTTCACCGCAAAGCTGGCCTCATTGGAAGAAACGATAAGGGAAGTATCTGGCAATATCATATTTGCCGGGGACTTAAATACCAGGGTCGTGGAATGATGAATGCCAACCACGAACCGTAGGGGAACGTTGATCCTAGAGATGGCTGCTAGTACTGATCTGGTGGTCATGAACTCTGGGAACAATTCAACCTACGTAAGGCCAGGCTTTGGTGAATCAATCCCTGACAACACTTTTGCCTCAGCCGGGTTGGCAGGAAGAGTGGGCGGTTTGAGGGTGATGGATGGAGCCAAAGTAGAGACCATAATTACTTCACCTTCAAAGTTCGTAATGGGGTCGTTAATCGGCCACCGTATAAAAAGCGCCCACTAGGCTGGAATGTGTCAAAGATGGACGAGGACAGATTTATGGAATAAATTCGTGAAGAGTCCTCGTCTATCCCAGCCTGGGATGAAGGACTGAACTCTCCGGGAGAGGCAGAGAATCTTGTCAAGAGGGTAACTGCTCTTCTAAGGAGAGCTTGCGATGCCTCTTTACCGCGTAAACGGCCCTGGCAGGGTAAAAGAAGCGTGTACTGGTGGAATGAAGATATTGCGGAGCTTAGGTGGGTCTATCACGGGGCACGCAGAAGACGGCAAAGAGCGCATGGCCACCCAGTGCTGGCTACGCGCTCTGAAGCGTGCAAGAAAGCCAAGTATAGGCTTGCGAAAGCCATCCGCCACAGCAAAGCGCACTGTCTTCGGTCGCTAAGAGATGATATCAACAGTGACCCGTGGGGCCTCGGTTATAAGGTTGTCATGGGCAAACTTAAGTCCGGGTGTGACAATACGATGGATAAAGCAGCGACCAAAAGAATATCGGACACTCTCTTTCCGGATTATCCAAACCGACAACACCCAGCTTTGAATGTCCCGAGGGAGCTAGTTCCGATATTTAGCGAGGCGGATACGTTTCATGCAATTAGGTCAATAAAAAATGGAAAAGCACCAGGACCATACCCAGGGAAGACCTTAAGGCGGCTGCAAAGGTAATCCCAGGTCTCGTCTTTGGCATGTTTAATGCGTGCCTCGTTTCAGGCGTCATTCCAAGGGTCTGGAAAGTGGCCAGCCTGGCTCTGAAAAGCAAGGGAACGGGTAAAACAGGATCTCCATCATCAAACAGAGCATTGTGTATGTTAAATACCATGCAGAGCATGGTCAGACGAAGATTCCGGCAGGCAATTAGGGAAGCGGGTGACCTTAGCGACGACCAACACGGTTTTCGTGAGGGGCGTTCCACGATCGGTGCCATCGAGCAGGTCGTGAAGATGGTTTTGAGGGCCAGACAATTGCGGACAGATATTAAACCGCACGTCCTACTTGTCACGATGGATGTGAAAAACGCATTAAACTCGGCTAAGTGGGACGATATGTTGCACTTCCTCGAGCAGTTATTCAGAGTTCCAGATTATCTGAGAAATATACTCAGAGATTACCTCCGGGACTGTTACCTGCACTGGGATACGCTCGATGGCACAATAGGTAAAGTATTAAGCGCAGGCATAGCGCAGGGTTCAGTTCTGGGCCCAGATCTGTGGAATGCCTTTTAGAACGGCTTGCTAAAGATTGAGCTTCACGATGGATGCTCCATGATCGGACACGCAGATGATGTTGCCCTAACCATAACAGCTCGTGGCACAGACAACCAGCAGAATACCTTGGATGAGGCCTTGCGCCTTATCAATAGCTGGATTTCGGATCACGGGCTATGACTGGCAGTTCCGAAAACGGAGATTGTCCTTCTGACCCGAAGAAGAGTTGATACTATATTTGGCGTCAGCTTTGATGACGGAGGTAATCCCCTTATGATTCAGACCAAACCATTGGTCAAATATTTGGGGGTCTTCTTGGATAACAAGTTGACCTACAATAGACAATATCAGCAGGCCTGTGAAAAGGCTGACCGGTTGACAAAGTCCCTCTCGTGGCTGATGACGAACATCGGCGGTCCCAGATCAGGGAAGAAGAGGCTGTTGATGACGACAGTTAACTCCATCTTGCTCTACGGTGCAGAGGTGTAGGTGGACAATGTCCGCATAAAAAAGTACTGCAAGAAACTAAAGGCAGTTTAGAGGCAGGGGGCACTTCGAATCGCTTGCTCATACAAGACTGTATCAGAGCCAGCGATCTAGATAGTGGCTCGGGTGATTTCCATCAATCTGCTTGCCTTGAAATGGCAGGCGATCTATAATCGTAAGGAAAAAGAGCGTGACGTAGCTTTCGTTCGCGCTTGCTCCCGCACAATGGAATTTTGGCAGTATAGGTGGAATGGTGACCCGAGGAGACGTTGGACGCACCGCCTTATCATCGACTTGAAAAGCTGGATGAACCGTCATCATGGGGAGGTAGACTTCTACCTCACACAGTTCCTAACTAGTCACGGTTATTTCCGCGATATGCTTTTCAAGTGGCGCAAGGTGATATAGCCGGAATGCTTGCATTGCCTGGGCGAGCTGGATACCGCTGAGCACACCTTTTTTGGGTGTCCTCACTTCGCTGAAGGGTGACCGCCCTTCGATGAATAGAGGCCAGAAGGAGTCGTCCCGGAAATGTGAACGGGTAGAGTGTGACAGAGTACGTACAGGCGAAACTGATTAAAAAAAAGGAGGAAGGTTTCCTCTCGTAGGAAACTCTCCTCCTTTATTGACAGGGTATGGCAAACAAATGCCTTGGCTGCATTTTTTCCGGACCGAAGTAATACCTAAACAGAGAGTCCCGGTCCGGATTCTATTATATTGTCATAAATGCAGGAGGGTTGGAAGTTTAGTGGGTATTACCCTAAATTAGAGGTTCGGTGCCACATAACCATACAGTACGCGGTGCTTGGTATGCGTAAAAGCATTCTCCTAGTTCTACGAAAAATGCCCCTTCTCTAAATCTTTTCAGAAAGTAAATTTAATCAAAATAAAAAATTATTCAAGAAAGAATAATTATCCTGTGAAATTTATCGAATACTACTAAAAAAAAGATTAGATTATCTACATTATAGAAATGAGAATTGTCTAGTTGAGAACATTGTTATTAGCGAAAATATATACAAAAATGCTATAAAAATATTCATTCCATATAACAAAGAACTCTTGTAATGCATAAAAAGAAACAGTGTATTATATGTATCATCCCCAAACCTGATTATTGGTTAATATATGAAGTAAAAAATGCAAAGATAAATTACATCCTATAAAAAACACCAATTCAGTTTAAAAATTAAGAAACTTATGACCGGTTTGTGTAACTACACAACCAACGAGCATGGAACATGTTCACTAATAACTAATACTGATAATAAAGTATCTATTCTTTTGATAATATCAATATTTATATCCAAGTATTTCTGCACTAAAGTTCTTTAGAGACTTCTGCACCAATGGTCCCTAGGTACTTCTGCACCAAAGGTCTTTAGGGACTTCTGCACCAATGCTCCCTAGGTACTTCTGCACCAAAGGTCTTTAGAGACTTCTGCACCCTAGGTACTTCTGCACCAAAGGTCTTTAGGGACTTCTGCACCATAGGTCCCTAGGTACTTCTGCACCAAAGGTCTTTAGAGACTTTTGCACCCTAGGTACTTATGCACCAAAGGTCTTTAGGGACTTCTGCACCAATGGTCCCTAGGTAATTCTGCACCAAAGGTCTTTAGGGACTTCTGCACCATAGGTCCTTAAACACTTCTGCACCAATGCTCCCTAGGTACTTCTGCACCAAAGGTCTTTAAAGACTTCTGCACCCTAGGTACTTCGGCACCAAAGGTCTTTAGGGACTTCTGCACCATAGCTCCCTAGGTACTTCTGCACCAATGATCCCTTGGTACTTCTGCACCAAAGGTCTTTAGAGACTTCTGCACCCTAGGTACTTCTGCACCAAAGGTCTTTAGGGAATTCTGCACCATAGGTCCCTAGGTACTTCCACACCAATGCTTCCTAAGTACTTCTGTACCAAAGGTCTTTAGAGACTTGTGCACCATAGGTCCCTAGGTACTTCTGCACCGTAGATCCCTAGGTACTTCTGCACTAATGGTCCCTAGGTACTTCTGCACCAAAAGTCTTTAGGGACTTCTGCACCATAGGTCCCTAAGTACTTCTGCACTAATGCTCACTAGGTATTTCTGCACCAAAGGTCTTTAGAGACTTCTGCACCCTAGGTACTTCTGCACCAAAGGTCTTTAGGGACTTCTGCACCGTAGATCCCTAGGTACTTCTGCACCAATGGTCCCTAGGTACTTCTGCACCAAAGGTCTTTAGGGACTTCTGCACCATAGGTCCCTAAGTACTTCTGCACTAATGCTCCCTAGGTACTTCTGCACCTTAGGTCTTTAGAGACTTCTGCACCCTAGGTACTTCTGCACCAAAGGTCTTTAGAGACTTCTGCACCATAGGTCCCTAGGTACTTCTGCACCAATGCTCCCTAAGTACTTCTGTACCAAAGGTCCCTAAATCGAAAATATTCTAAGTCCCATTTGACCCCCTCTCCTTAACAAGGACAAATTTGACCCCCCCCTTAAAAAGGACATATTTGACCCCCCCCCTTAATTTTCCAGTTCAGAAGTACCCCCTCCCTATCAACATGTTCCATGTTAATATACTTCATGTAAAGTATTCTTTGTTGAAGAAACTAAACGTGGTGTAGATATTAGAATAGATGAACATGTAAAAAATATGCCCAAAGATCATGAAAAACATAATAAGATTTCCCAACATAGAATGTTAGGTCATATTATTGATTGGTGTTATGTAGAAATATTAGACTATGAAGAACATTATAACAAAAGGTTGTTATCTGATATGATACATATATATACGCAAAAGTATGCGCTAAACAAAAAAAGAAGACACACAAAATGTACATAGCTAGTACTAATAATACAGTATAATATGCATAGATGGCGAATAAATGATTTATCGATTGGTATTGATGTATAACATGTATCACATGTGCGTATACACACTATCTAAAATAATATTTTTTATATATTTTTTTTAAAATTAAATGATTATGTATAAAATAATGAATTAGCATTTCCCATTTTAGTAGTGATATCCTTGCCTTTGACAATAAATCTAGTTAATTTGTTGGTAATCATTGTTATAGGTATAATGTTATGTTTCCTATAAATACCTTTGAGATTATCTAATAGAGTAGGAAAATTTGGTATCTTGGCCTTAGATATCTATTATAGATGTTATTATTAGTAGTAAATACATAATTTTTATAATTTGAGTCAGATTGATTTATATTAATGATAATATTACCATCATTGTTGTTGTTAATTTATTTGATAGTATGTATCTTTTTTCCATATATTTGTTGACAAATTTTGAAGGATAATCATTTAATAATAATAAATTCTTGCAAAATTTTACGTTCTTATTATGAAACCTCTTATCAGAAAGTTTTATAGCCCTATCAACTAAATTATATACAATACCAATTTTATGAGAAATTGGGTGATTGAAATTATAATTTAGAAAACGACCAAAGAAATATGATTTCTGGTACCAATTTGTAATGATTTAGTTGTCATTATTAATCAAAAGACAATCTAGAAAATTAATCTTATTGTCTCTTTCTATTTCAAAGGTAAATTGAATTTTCGGATTGATATTGTTAAAGGTATTAACTATATGATTCATTTTGTTTCTAGAAATACAAGAAACAATTTCATCTACATACCGAAAATAGAATGTAGGTACAAAATCAAGTGAGGATAGAGTTTCAGTATTAACGTCATCCATCACAATATCTGCAATGATAAGTGAAATGGCAGAGCCCATCGGAGTTCCGAAGATCCGTCTACATACTTTGTTGTCATAAGTAAAATACAGATTTAAATGTAAATTTAAATGTAAATATTATTTATTTGTCAAGAACAAAATATGATACATAATTATAACAATATATTTATAAAGTTTATAAAAAAAACTTATAACCGGTTTGTGTAAACACAACCTAAATGCATGGAACATGTTTACTTCCAAATGAGGACTAGATATAATACAAATGTTACTCAACATTACAATACAATTTTCTATTGTTGTAATTTGTAATTGTCACCATTCTAAACCCAAACTATTTTGATTCCCGAAACCTGAATTATTATAAGTCCCTGAACCTGAATTATTCCAAGTCCCTAAATCGATATTATTCTAAGTCCATAAACCTGTATTATCCTAAGTCCTTAAGCCCAGATTTTTCAAAGTCTTTTAACAGTATTTTATTTATTTATATATTAATTATTCTAAGTCTTATTTGACCCCCCCCTTAAATAGGACAAATTTGACCCCCCCCCCTTAATTTTCAAATTCTGAAGTACCCCCTCCTTATAAACATGTTCCATGTTAATAGAAATGTAACTATACAATAATTTATTAATAACATAGTATAACATAGTTATAACAAATAAAGTGAAACAAATTTAGTAATATCATGGCAACAGTGAGTAAAACAGAAAAAAGTAACAGAAAAAATAAGGAAATATTAAATTTCTAATAACACTAATGCATTCAGTCCTGATAAAACATTATTAAAATACTGAGTCTTTGTATGTATGACTTGAACTTTTTAAGTACTTTAATAAACCTGCCTTAAAAGAATTAGGTGAAGGGAGGAATCGTATTGATGAAGGGAGAAAATTCCAGCTTTTTGTGCCTTGCACTTGGAATGAGCAATTACCATGCCATTTTTCAAGTTCACGGGTTTCTAATTCACGTGTTATTAACTCACCTCTGGCTGTCTCTTTAAGAACGTACTTTTTGAAAATGTGAGTTAAGTATTGAGGCTGACGCAAACGAAGGATTTTATATATAATGATGGATGTAAAATATAACCTACGATTATTTGTGGTTAACCACCCTAGTTTGTCTCTGAAGGGAGTAATATGTGTGTCCCTGCCGATTCCATAGATGTATCTTAAGCATGTATTACTCAATCTTTGTATTCTGTCTTTCAGGTTTGTCGAGCAGTCTAGGTATACAACAGAGCAATAATCTAAGTGGGGAACCACTAATGCTTGTATAAGCTTAATTCGAAGATCTTCGTTTGTGAACTGCCTAATGATGCGCAGTGTGTAAAGTACTCTGTTAACTTTTTTGCTCACAAGTGAGATGTCATCTTTTTGTCTAAAATAACTCCCAGACTTGTAACTTCACTAGTGAAGGGTACAGTGACTCCCTCGCTTAGAACCACACCAGGTAAATTTAATTTGTCTAGTTGGTCAACGAAATGGCTAGTGCCAAAATATATAGCTTTAGTCTTGTCCGGGTTAAGTCGCAGGGAAACATTTTTAGCCCAAATGCTGATGTTATTGGCCGCTGATGAAAGCTTCCCTAATGCCTCATTTATTTTCTCAGGGCATACTTGCACATAAATTTGCAAGTCATCCGCATATAAAAGATGATAGATATCTGGGTCCAGATGTTGCTTCACATCATTAATATAGAGGCAGAACAAGAGGGGACCCAATACTGATCCCTGTGGGACACCAAGATTAACTCCAAGGGGATTCGAGGAGGATGTTTTTGTAGTCTACCTTGTCTACCATTGTCTACCTTGGAGGTAGGATTTGATACACAGCAAGGCGTTCTTTGAGAAACCCATAGATTGTAATTTAGGTATTCTAGGTTTAATTAGGTAAATTAGGTTTCGAAGGAGCTATGGAATCAAACGCCTTGTTGAAGTCAAACTGCAAACTGTACTACTGTAGGGTCTAAAACCAGTCTGTAATGGGTCAATCAACTTGTTCTGTCTAATATAGTTGGTTATCTGGTCACGTGCTAGCTTTTCAAATTCTTTTGCCAAGAAACAAAGGAGAGCAACAGGACGGAAATCTGATGGTGTAGACGGGACCGAAGTCTTTTTAATAGCTGTTAACAGTGATTTTTTCCAAGCTGTAGGGAAAGCCCTTTTCTGTTAGAGATGTATTAAAGAGCTTGACCAAAAGTGGGCCAATAACAGGAAGTGACTTTGCAACTATCTTCTGAGGTATGCCATCAGTACCAGTCGCCTGCGATGAAAAATGGGCTACTGCAAGAATTACGTCTTGTAGGGTTACCTCTGTAAAACTGAACCCATCATTGGATGCTGAACTATTCAATTCATCAGTTTCATCAATGTTTTCTATTGTTGAAGTTGAAACTCCAGCAAAGTAAACATTGAGATCCTCCGGAGAAAACCCGTGAAGATCACTGCGAGGGGTGGGTAGCAGTCCTAAATGTCTCGTTTCACGCCAAATGTTGCGATTGTTGTCAATTGCTTCGTCAAGTCTTGTACGTAAAAATGTGTTATGTGCAACTTTAGAGAGCGACTCAATTTCCTCGGTAAGTTGAAGTATGTCTGTCAGTAGAGAAGCATTTTTGGAGTTTAAATATCGGCGTTCAATGGACTTGCGTTTTAGAATTAAAAAGTTCAGCTTATCATCAATCCATAGATGTTTAGTCTTTTTAGGATTGATAGTTTTGAGTGGAGCAAGCTTGTGAATTGCAGCCTGTAGATTGTCACTGAGATTGGAAACAGCAGAGTCTAAATTTAAGTTATTATTGAATGTTGACCAATCAGACCGAATCAAAACCTCATTAATAGCTGCAGGAGTTATGCTGTTTAGTTTTCTATAAGTGAAGCTCTCCTTGGGAATTTTTGGAATGAAAATTTTTATTTCTACTTCAATGAGATTATGATCAGTTAAAAAAGGCGGAATTTTATTGTGGTAGTTGAGTACTGTATCATTGGTATCCACGCACATAAAATCAAGCCAGGTATTGCATATGCTAGAGCCTGGAGGATGACGTGTTGCTCGATGGTTAATTAAACGGAGTGATAACTCACTAAAGATATTTTTTACGGAAACAGTATTGCTACTATCAGTACGCATATCAATATTTAGATCGCCCATAATTATCTTATGACTGTAGTTTGAACTCAAGTCCCTTAAGTTAGAAAGAAAGTGAAGATCATCATCAAAGGGAACATAAGATGGACGATATATTACACAGACAAAGATAGGTGGAGTTTTTTTGCCTGAAATGCGACACATAATATATTCGAAGCAAGTTGGTTTGCCTTTTTGTGTTGTATTGGATCGTGCTAAAACTTTGGCTCTTAAATTGTTTTTGATGTATAAAACGACCCCACCACCTTAGGTGTTACGATCTTGCCTGATCAAACTGTATCCCTCTATCGTTATGATATTGTCTTCAACAGCCTCACCAAAACGAGATTCAGCAACTCCCATCACATGATAGGATGAATCATCTTCAAGTAATTTACGAAATTGCTTAAAATGACGCTTAAGTGACGCTGCATTAACAAATCCTGTCTTAAATGTGTCGTTGCGTGAGTCCTCCAGTCAGTTATTGTGGGTTTCTGTGATATTTTTGTCTCTCTGTGATGATTATGGTTATGTAGTGGATTTACTGCTGTACTGCTTCTTTCTGAATAGCATTCCCATATAGCTTTTAATTCTGTGGCTGATGTAAAATATTGCGCACGGTCACCACTCGATTTCTTTACCAAAAATCTTCCCTCTTTATGCCAGACATACTTAAACCCTATATTTCGAGCAATAACTTTTAGAGAAGAAAAATGCTTATATTCAATTGAGGAAAGAACAGATTATCAAAGATGTAACCGATGATAAAAACTAATAAGTGATATGGTAAATTTGACTTTAAGTGGATATTATTAAATCTTGTGTCTAAAGATTGGATGACTTGATCTGTGGAAACATTGGAAAAAAAAATGGTTGGGGGTCAATGTTACCAATTTTTTTTTTCCAAAAAAAATTTTTACCAAAATTATTTTTACCAAAAAAATTTATTTCCAATTATATTTTGTCCAAAAATTTTTTTTACCAATATAAATAAAAATTTTTTTTTCAAATTTCCAAATTATTTTTTTAAAAATTTATATAATAGCCAATATTCTTCAAATATTGTATAACTTCATTCCTTTCCAAATAATCGTTATATTGTAGAACAATTGACAGGAGCCTTTCTTCTTTTAATCTTCGCTTTGGATCCTTACCCTTCTTTACTTCTTGGCCTAATTGTAACAGCCGTATCATAATCTCCGTATCTACTTTTTCCTTCTTTTACTCACTCAAAAACGCATGTATACTTGGATGATGTTTACCGATAACAGTTTGCAGGCGATTATGCCAACCTTCCGAATTATTATTTGTTCGATCAGTTCCTTGTAAAACAGAATGGTACATTCCACAGCTTAGGAGGGTAAATAGGCGGAATCATGAGTGGTCTACCTCGACGATTTTGCCTTCTAGAAGGCCTGCCAAGTACATAATTTATTCCAAAACAATCATAAACTGGAATTAAATCTTCTGGAATTTCTTCTTTGATGTTTATAAAAGTATCTTTAACTTGGTCTGGTGGTGTAAATGCCAAAGCGCAAATCATGTGGCTAGCTACTTCAATTGTTCTATCATTTGGATCACGGTATCGTGCTTGCAATCCTTCAGATTGGATATGACAGTAAATATTATGACAAAGATGAAATAGAAGACATTTAATATTTTTCTCCCCAATCACTTCTTTAGCAGCAAGAATTATACTTTGCTCATAATCAGTCATTATTGTTGATGGCATATTTACTTGAATATTTAAATTACGTACGGATGATATTGTAATTTCAAAAACCTTTTGATACGAAATTCGAGAAGTGAATAAACTAGTGGTAAATCAGTTGTTTGAAGTTTCCCTTTTCGATCTAAATGCGAAATTAGAGCCCCCATTATTAGCCCCCATGATAACGAAAAATTGAAAAAAAATTAATGGCGCACACTTGAAAGTTCCATCCACAAACCAGGTATTGCATCTAAAAAGCTGTCTTATATTTTCTTTTGTGGCAAATATTAGAATTCTTCCAAATTCTTCAACTTCATCATTCTCATAGGAATCGCAAAGGAAAAAGTTGTCTCCATATAATGATTGCTTGTATTCGTTAGGGATTTCCTCCAAGTCTTGTAAATTTTGTGGGGTTGCAGGCATTTTTTACAAACGTGTGCGTGACATTCCTTTACGTAAGTTGATTCGATCGGG
The DNA here is from genome assembly GCA_022575985.1 of Anagrus nilaparvatae. Classification (NCBI taxonomy): domain Eukaryota; kingdom Metazoa; phylum Arthropoda; class Insecta; order Hymenoptera; family Mymaridae; genus Anagrus; species Anagrus nilaparvatae. The sequence continues at coordinate 17,454,686 of JAKSXM010000147.1, read as the reverse complement.
CAGTTCAGCTATGACTTCTATGAAATTTTCAGAAATATAATTAATGAGGTTAGGCTTAAGAATTTACCTTAGTTGTAACTAACCAGATGGTACATTTCTCAATTCATTTCTCAAAATTCGTGAAGGTGGCTCTTCTGGGTGTTGACCAGCTGCACGCTTCAAACTGTTCACGATCTTTGCTGCTTCTACTTCTTCTGGATTAGGGGCATGGATAATATGTTCATAATCTTCATCGTCAGGACCTTTTACGACATTTATTATTCCGTTTTTAACTACTGTTATACTTCTGACACCACAAGTTTTTTTTTTTTTACATATCCAATAAGCTCTTCTCTGAGGATCACAAGAATGTTTGTAATATAGGTAGCCATCGATGTTTAATAGAACTGATTTTTTAGACCGAATAATTTCAATTTTTTCATACATAATAAAATTTACGAATTTAAAATAAAAAATTTTAATAATTTAAAATATAAAATTTACTATTTAAAATTTAAAATTAAATAACCAAAAATTTTAAATAACAAAGTATTGTGAACCAAATACAACTTATAATTTATGGTTAAGATTTTATACTAAATAATTTTGTATTAATATTAAAAAAAAAACAAAAGACCACATAAAAAAATTTTAAATTAATTTTAAATAATTTGAATTTTGAAAAAATTTTTTTGGAAAAAGTAATTGCTAAAAAATATTTTTGGTAAAAAAATTTTTGGAAAAAAAAATTGGTAAAGTGATTTTGGTAAAATTGACCACCTACCAAAAAAAATAGGTGACGTCAAGAGAAATTAATATGTGTTTATCAGGAACAAAAATGTTAGAGAGTTTTTCCTTTAATTCAAAACTGTTTTATATATGAGATTTTACTACAGGGCAACAATTTTGTAAAATCTTACATATAGATTAAGAAAGAAATGAAGCTGTAGAATTAATGTCACAAATGACTGGTCATAGGTAATTCAGTCAAAAAATTAGGATTGTGTGATTTTAATAAGGCATAAAACTTTTGCAAGAATAGTTTCAGTGCAAGTTAACTAAAGTTTATGATATTTCCTATTAGGCCATTGAATGAAGATCTCAACTTGGACGAAAATCCTCCAGAAATGAAAAGTTGTGGAATGTGTTGGTTTTAGGCTAATTTGAAAGGGGAAACAAAATCGGACATTTCAAACTAGTGCTGGGCGCCCCCAGGGGGGAAGAAAGATGAGCAAAACGGTTTTTTGCAAATAAATCAAAAAGTAAGCAAAATATAAAAAAAAGTTTCAAATAAAAATTGTAGCTCAGAAAATTTTCGACGAAAATGGTCCTTAGAAATTTTTCAGTCGGACGCACTGGGACCGAGCTATAAGCGGTCAAAGTTTAGACCTTTTTTACTAAATTTTCAAAAATCGATATTTCACGAAAGAAAAAAAAATGCGTTTTTGATGAATTTTTTTGATTTTTTGGTAGTCAAAAGTGGGTATGTAAGGTTTTTTACATATAATAGTATGTTTGTGGATATAAAATTTTGCATGTATAGCACTGGGTTGAAATGTCCGATTTTGTTTCCCCTTTCAAATTAGCCTAAAACCAACACATTCCACAACTTTTCATTTCTGGAGGATTTTTGTCCAAGTTTGCCCGTATTTTAGCCTTTATTCAATGGTGTATATCTAAATAGTTAAAATTATTAAGATATTTTGAAATTTCATACACAGATTTCTGTAAGTATTCAAGAACAATAAATTTTTGGTCAGTATTATCAGTAATAAGTTCATAAGTTTTATTGTCTAATAAAAGATTACTGCACATTTTCTTATGTTTTATCTATACCTAAACATTGAGTAGCGTTACTTTTATCAGCTGAAGAAAAAAGATATTTTTATTTTCTTTCAAGAATTTATGGACTAAATTAATCTTGTGATTAAGTATAACGGTTTTTATAGGAATGTGTTTATCAATTTTAAAAGCTCATTGTATACCATCATACCATTTCATATCTAATATTTGAATTGACAATAATTAATTATTATTATTATTTTTTTTTTCCTTTTTTTTCAAGGGAAATATGTGAATCTTACGTCAGCTATGGAGTATTTTCGGGCCTTAAGGAGCCGCAAACTTCCATAACCGCCCAGTTGTACAAAGGGTACAACTGAGAGACCACCGGCGAATGCGTTCACCAGCTACGCTCCAGATTCTTACTAGATAAACACACTTTAATACCCCCGCGCTTGTTTGTCCCAAACCGGAACTCCCAGGTATAACTTCAGTTTGGGACGCGCAGCCTAGGCAGCTGGCAACTGCCTTCCCCCCTGCATAGGGACAGGAGAGCACTCTACGATAAAAAGCCCTCATATTTCTTCTTCAACAAGGTGGCCCTCACGTACTCTGCTACTTTGTTCCAGTTTTTGGGACTCCGTAGCATTTCCGGGACTACCTTCTCTGGCCCCCAAATCGAGAAGGGCAGGCGCCTCTCTACGTAGTGCACACATCCGAAGAATGTGTGCTCCACTGTATCCTTCACGCCTGGGCAGTGCAAGCACTCCTCTGTTGCCACCTTATGCCAATGGATGCCACTTCGCGACCCTCTACACTATCGTAAATGTATTTCCGCTCCAACGCTAGCATGTCGATGGGTACGATCGATGCTACTACCTGGATCGCCTCAAGGGATACCGTATGGTACGCGCAGGCGATCCTTAGTGCTGCTTGCCACTGCCCAGACGATATTTTATGCCTGTATTTGGCAGGTTTGGTGATATCCGTCCAGATCTCTGATCCTTAAAGCAGGACAGAGTTGACCACGGACATCAACAATCTTCGCTTCTCTGGTTTGGGTCCTCCTATGTTGTCCATGAACCTTAACAAGGAGGATACGACCGACGCACAGTGGCGCCTTAAGCAATATTTTTGTTCAAACGACAGTTCCTAGGACTGGTATAATTGAAAATGATTAATTATTTTTTTTAAATCATCCTTAGTGAATAGGCTTTTATTTAAGCGGGGCGGAATTTTGAATTTCATAAATCCAAGATGTCAGATTCATTATGGCGGATAAAAAATTGTTATAAAAATCAAAAATTTCCCAAAAAAGATGTAAAATGAATAGCTAAGATAATTAATGATGATTTTTAATAAATATTGTTTCTAAAATTATCAAAATTTAATTAAAATTTAAAAATTTTGTAATTCAATATGGCGGAACATATATGGCAGATGTAATTCATCAAAATAAACATTTAGTAAATAAATTTCTAAGAAAGTTATTTTTATAGGATTTTTGGGTATGCTAATCCCAAATTTGATAGTAATATTTTATTTTTTCAAATTCCATTATGGCGGATCCAACATGGCGGCAATCAGTTTCGTCCTTGAATAGATAAAAAACATAATTTTCTCTAAAATCCTTCTGGTACATGACTTTTTTTTTTTTGTGTGCCTGTGATAATATATCCTAATTTGGATTTTGTGGCAATAGGTTCGCAATCAGCACCTCGTCTTACATCCTCTTCAATTATGGAAGGGTGAACCGAAGTGCTCAGAAGAATTTCAATTTGACCTCGCTTGCAGAAACCAGGATCAGCCAGGGTTAAGTTAGAAATATGCGCCAAATTTTCAGTTTTCAAATCTGCAGTTGGTGCATGAGTAGATACTTTAGGTAAAACATAGGCCTGGATCATGATTGAGAAATCACAGAAGAAACGAGGTTTAATTTGAAAAATGACTACCTTTTTGCAAGTATAGTCACATTTACCACCTATACCTGAAATAAGTAAACTAGTGGTCACATGACTTGTACATAACCTTTTACATAACGACTGAATAATGAATGAAGCTTAGGACGCCTGATCTACCAAGGCTCGAGCAAAAAATTCATGGTTATCCTCATTTACCACCCTAACGACTGCAGTAGACAGTAAAGTTTGAGAAGGAGAATTAATAAAATTTACTGACGTAACATGTGAACTACGAGCAATTTGTGTCACAGATGAGTTTGAGTTTGGGCCTAAATCTGAATTACTATTATTTGTACCTTGAGGTCTTTGATTGATAGGTTTTACAAAATTATCATCATGTAAAGAGGTATGATGTTTCTTTTTACAGATATTGCAACAAAATCTGAATTTACATTTAGAAGAAGCATGGTTACCAAAAATATTGCTACATCTGGGCAAAGATTTTACAAACTCATATCTGGCCTGTTGAGTCATTTTAATTAAATTAGGATATTTATTCAGATAATGATTGTTTTTACACATGTTTACTTCTTTATTTTCTTTGTTTTTACTGTTTGCTTATACATGAAAAATTTTATCTTTGGGTTGGGTTGAAACATTGGTGTTTTTAGAAACTGAATTTACCAAACTACTATTATTTTTTTCAATTGACTCAAGTATTAAAAAAAAATAAAATTTAATTAAAATGTTAAATGTAGGAGGGTCTGAATTAAAATTGGTTGATTCAGTTGCTACAGTAGCAGTGTTTGATGCGATATTATTTGAATTAACTGACAATGATAAAGTACTTAAATAAAGTTCCCATTGATTCTTTGTTTCATTATCAAACAAAGAAAGAATGTGGAAAATTATCAAGTCATCCCACATATCTATTGGACGGCCCAACAATTTTAATGTTGATAAAGGGGTATTGATACGTACTAAAATTACTTTTAAATCATCTGACGAGGGTTTTGACATTTTTTTAAAGAAAAAATAGCCGCGACATGAGAAATAACCAAACGTCGTTTGTTTTCATACTTATCGCATAGTTTTTCTCAAACTACATTAAAATTGATATCAGTTAAAATAGCTTTTGACTAGCCGCATCACCTTTAAAATGTGTTCTGAGGTGCCTGAGTTTGGTTATATCTGGGACACCTGGTTTATCAACTACTATAGAACAGAAAATATCGCGAAAGGATTCCCATTCCTTAAAGTTACCACAAAAACCTGGCAATTTAAGTCTTCGGAGACGTTCAAAATCATCATCAACAGTTTTTAATATTGTTTGATTGTTATTATTACTATTATCATTAAAGGTAGAATTAAATTGATTGTTTGGTGCTGGGGTATGAGCATCCAAATAATCTTGAAATAAACTAAGCTCTTGTAAATATTTTTCATAATAAATTTCAAAAAGATTTGATGTATAGTATGGTTGATCTTTTATGAGATCGGTCACGTTAGTTTGTTTGAACAATTTATGATGATGTTGCTCGAATTTTTGCCAATTATCCTTTAACCCTTGCATTTTTACCTTACAAGAAGCATAAGACATTTTGTCCGCTTCTTTTTCAAAATTGATGTAAGCTTTTTCAATTCTAGGCATGAGATCATTTTGAGCCAAAATCAGGTAAGCCATAGTCTTAGATTATTTTATAATTAATTAAAATGTATATAAAAAATAAAAGGGAAAAATAAAAAAAGGAAAACATAGTAAATAATGTAATCCTTAAATATTTTTAGAGCTAATGCTACATATAAATTTGCATATAGCTTTTTATTCAATATTTAAAAATTATTTTGCTATTTTCTTTCTCTTTTTTAGTTGATAATGAAAAATAAAGGCTAATCAAAAGAGTTTATGGTGTAATTTGTTGTAAAAAAATATAGCTGTAAGATAAGTTTTTATTTTCAATGTCAATGACACAGCTCTAAAACCGAAAAGACCAGGACAATTTTAATTTAAAAATATTTTCCTTATAAATAATGTCCTTTTAAAATAACGAGAGTAATAAAGAAAGAGAGATATGGAGTAATAAATAAATAATACATAAAAATTTTTTACATTACAAAGAAATTCAATTAAATTTTTTTATTAAAATAATAAAGTAAAAAGAAAGGCTATTATTTTAAATATTTGAAAGCTACTGCTAAATATAAATGCGCATATAGCTAATTTATTTTAGGTTAAAAATTTATTTTAATTTATTTTCAGAGTTTGACTAATATAAAATTTAAAATATTATGAATTTATATAAAATGTATAAATTTAATTATTATTTTAAGTAAGTCTTATTATTTTAAAATGTATTTTACATAAATAACAATAAGTATTAAAAAAGAAAAAAAAAAAAGATGATGTTACTTGAAATTATAAGAAGAGAAGAACCTTGTAAATGTAAACATCTATAAATGCTGCGCGCGTCTTTGTCACGAAAGTAAAGAATATGACGATGACTAACCTTTGTTGGTGTCTTCAAAGTGATGCACACGTCTTCCTTCACATTCGAGAAAAATAAAGCGTTGACAATTCTTCGTTGGTATTTGCAGTAAGTTGCGCGCGTCTCTCTCCATAAATTTTAAGCATCAATTCCATGAAACATCTACAGGGTTTTTTTTTTTAATTTTTTTTTTAAATTAATTAATTTTGAATGTAAATTGGAATATTTTTTTTTTTTAAATTTGGCACAACATAAATATAATAAGAAAACAATTTTTGTAATGAAAAAAAAAAATTTTGCCGATTTAACTTCAAAAGAGATTAATGGCGCCGATTCTATGCTGATAGTTATTTCCAATTTTTTATTAAAACTTTATTTCGAAAGACCAAATATTGTGGAACTGTAATTAAAACTAACTAGTGAAGAGGTGGATGAGGATGAGGTGGATAGTTATTAATAAATTAATATATATATTTATTGACTTGTGCTTATAACGTTGCCTTTATTAAACAGAATAGGTGTTACTTAAAACACGGCAAGGCGCACACTACCGATCGGGCCAGTGGCCGGATACGGCGTGCATATTTACTCTCTCTCTCTCTTTTACATACACATATAATTTATATACATCATTTTCTTAACACCCATTATTTATAAAATAAATATTAATGAGAATTTCTCGACCAAGAGGGCAAATAAATGAAAAAAGATACAAGCTTTTTTATTTGTTAGGTTTTGCGTGTCTTCCACACGTCTTATCAAGCTAAAAAATATATTATTTATTAACATTTCAGCATGCAAGATATACTTGCAAGATATGGTGTATACAACAGACCTTCGAAGAAACCCAGGTGGGTAAAGGTCTGAAGACTGTATAGGAAAGATTTGATGCTGAAAAACGATACTACGGTAAACTTCTGGAGACCATAATTGATATACAGTAGCATTTCGGCTATTTTCAGAAGAACGCGAGCATGGTGATAAAAAATGGAGTCCGAAAGTTTGCCAGCGTAGTAGAATCGCTGGTATTAAGGAGTGGCAAGCCAAATCAGTATCGATGATACACGCAGTTCTCCCTAAAGAAATGAATGGAAGAAATGAAGACTCGCTTAAGAGGCTCTACTCGATATCCTCTCCCGAGAGCTCACAAAAAAACGGGAATACGGAGAAAAAAACAAGCGAGGATACCTTCTCAAAACTCTCTTCAATCAATCAGGAAATAGAAAATGGATAGAAAATAGACCTGTCCTCAATCAATCAGGAAATAGAAAATGGAGAACTCTAAATAAATGAAAAAAACAGGAAAAAGTTAAAAAGGCAAAGGAAGAAGAAGATATTGCTCCAGGAAGAAGAAAACAGAAAGAGGCTGCAAGAGAAACGCGAGAAGCTTTAGCATCAGCAAAAGACAGAGAAAGATGATTGTCAACTGTTTGGGAATACGATTTGCTCGTAACTTTCAAAACAGGTTGTGGTGGTTGAGACAAAACATCCTTCATACCCTCAGTTTACCTGAATGGGCCTACTGTTCCTAGAAATTAGACCCTATAGCAGGATTATATGCTATATGGGTCAATATTTGAAAAGTGTATACAGTTTGGATTTTCGAGTCTCAGAATGTACTCCAAAGTATGTTTGGTCAAAAGCATATATAAAAAAATAATTTTCCCCAATTTTTAGCTTTTTAGATCCAATCCTCTATTTTTTACAGCGATTTTTGTTTTTTTCAATTTTTTGAAATTTTTAATTTTTGAGAAATTTATGTTCATTAATTTTTCTCGCAAATGCGCACTTTACAATAAAATTTTTTTTCCTTATAGTACCCCATAGGAAATTTCCCGTAGAATTTGATTCTGGGGTCTAATTTTTTTTTTGAACTGCGCATCCGCGACAAAATCAACTTTCTTGCTTTGCCGATTCTAGCTTATACGCCTCAGCTGCAGACAGCTCAATTTTCATCCCGTTGGTCTCAAATTGTAGGTTTTTTCATATACTTTCAGCATATGAAATCATTTCTTTGGGTAAATTTATTTTAAAAGCACTAAAATTGAAAAATAGCGATTTTTAAAAAATCATTTTTCACAAATTTTGAATTTTCCGCCAAGTTACGTGACCAAATGAAAATCTGACTGAAAATTCGGATTCAGCGAAAAATTTTACATAAGGATACCAATTTTCGTCTTATTTCATTAAATAGTTTCTAAGATATCCCATTTTAAAGATAAAGATTAAAATTGACTTTTTTTAAAAAACCCTAAAAATGGGACTCTGACTTTAATTATCATATCTGTTAAACAAATAATTATAAAAAGACAAGTAAAAATTTTTTGGAAATTAAGGGCTAGTAAAAAATTTTTGAGGCCTATAGAACTCGTTTCTTTTAAAAATTAGAATTTTGGCAGCAATTTTAAAATTGGTCATTTTGGGGTAACAATATGCATTTGGTTTATTGACTATCGGCATGAGAGATTTAGCGACAAATAATTGCAGTGTACGGTAGCTAAATGTTGACACTTATACCAAAAAAATGAGACCAATGGGAAGTATTTTGCTTAACTGGCAAGTTTGCAGCTTTGTATTAAAGATTACGAAAAAATCCTATTTGATAACATTGTGGTATTTTGTAGTTATTTAGTATTTTGCGATTTCTTTTATTTCTATAGCGTTACAAAAACATCCAAAAGTTTTCCAAAAAGGGGGTCTTTTGTAAAATTTCTCGAGGAATCCGAAAAATTGGACAAATATTTCATTAGGTAACTAGAAAATTCGGAAAATTGAAAATAAGATATAATAGCTACAAAATACAACAATGTTATAAAATAGGATTTTTTTCATAATCTTTAATACAAAGCTGCAACCTCGCCAGCTAACCAAAATACTTGCAATTGGTCTCATATTTTTGGTATAAGTGTCACCATTCAGTTACGGTAAACTGCAATTATTTGTCGCTTAATCTCTCATGCCGTTAGTCAATAAACCAAATGCCTATTCTTACCCCAAAATGACCAATTTTGAAATTGCTGCCAAAATTCTAATTTGTAAAAGAAACGAGTTCTATAGGCCTCAAAAATTTTTTACAAGCCCTTAGTTTCCAAAAAATTTTTACTCGTCTTTTTATAATTATTTGTTTAACAGATAAGATAATTAAAATCAGAGTCCCATTTTTAGGGTTTTTTAAAAATTCAATTTTAATCTTTTTCTTTAAAATAAGATATCTTAGAAACTATTTAATGAATTAAGACGAAAATTGGTATCCTTATGTAAAATTTTCCGCTGAATCGGAATTTTTAATCAGATTTTCATTTGGTCACGTGACTTGGCGGAAAATTCAAAATTTGTGAAAAATGATTTTTTAAAAATCGCTATTTTCCAATTATAGTGCTTTTAAAATAAATTTACCCAAAATAATGATTTCATTTGCTGAAAGTATATAAAAAAACCTACAATTTGAGACCAACAGGATGAAAATTGAGCTGTCTGCAGCTGCGGCATATAAGCTAGAAAAGGTTAAGCAAGAAAGTTGATTTTGTCGCGGAGGCGCAGTTCAAAAAAAAATTTGGACCACAGAATCGAATTCTACGGGAAATTTCCTATGGGGTACTATAAGGAAAAAAAATTTTATTGTAAAGTGCGCGTTTGCGAGAAAAATTAATGAATATAAATTTCTCAAAAATTAAAAATTTTAAAAAAATTGAAAAAAACAAAAATCGCTGTAAAAAATAGAGGATTGGATCTAAAAAGCTAAAAATTGGGGAAAATAAAAATTGAAAAAAACAAAAATCGCTGTAAAAAATAGAGGATTGCATCTAAAAAGCTAAAAATTGGGGAAAATTATTTTTTTTATATATACTTTCGACCAAACATACTTTGGAGTACATTTCGAGACCCACCCATGCAAAGTCATATACAGTTCACAAATATTGACCCATATATTATATTATAAAAAATATTAATTTTATTTATATTGCCTTATTTTTTTATGGCAAAAATTTTTACTTTAGGTATCGAATCCAAGAAATCAAGTAACAAAGAATTTTTGAAAAATCTATGTATTTTTAGTTACAAAAATATTCTAATCTGCGATGAAAAATTCAGTACAGACACAGGAATACCAACACATGCGTGACGCCGAAATTAATTTTTAGCATTTCGGGGTCTCAAAATATACGCAAAAGAATCGAAAATCAAAAATTTAACCATTACAATGTTTCCTCTAGGTGGAACCGAAATGATAGTTAAGACAATATGAAGTATAAAATTAAAATGTTAATAATTATAGTAATTATTAGGTAAATATAGATAAATTAACTTATTTTTAGTTTTATAATTTAAATAATTAAAAAGTTACAATTAAAAATTAAAAATAATAAAATTTTTAGCCTTGATAATGAAGACTGAAGGTATTCGAAACGTGGGCAATTTATTGAAAAAATAAAGCAAATAATTGTTAGCTCAGAAATCAAATATTTTTATTTAATACTAAATCAGTTACAATTTTAATATAAAAAATTTTTTTATTTCAATAATTTATCATAAAAATCAGCCAATTTAGATATTGATTCACGTCAAATACCTGAAAATTTTTTTATTTAGCAACGTAATATAGCAATGTTATTTTTAGAAAATTTATTTCATGCTAAATATCAAAATTATTTATGGATTGTAAAGTTTTCCTTATGATAATCTACATTTGAATACATAAAAAACGTACATTTTTTTGAAATCTTATAATAAGTGATTGAAACAAGTTCAAATAATTATTTAAAATATTTATTTAACCATTATTTATTTAAATTTTAGAAATCCGTTTTAAAGAGTAGTATAATAGTCACTATGAGCCAAGAGACAAAAAAACCTTGGAAAAAAAAACCTTGATATTAATTTTATACATACCGGAAATAACCTTGGTATAGTTATGAAAGTATCAGTCAGCAAAAAAATCAGCAAATTTATTGTTACATATATGAACGTTTTTTTTAAAACGTATATTTTGTATAGTTGGATTACAGTAAAAATTTATCTGGAAATGATATAAGATATATGGAGATAAATAATAAATTTTTAATTTTTTTAAATATGCTTTATTTTTATCTTAACTTTGAAATACATATATAATCGATTAAATTATTTTTTATTTTTTTGGATTTTTATTAACATGTTCATTTTTAGGCACGATCACCTTATATTCAAATATTAAGGCGAAATTGTACCTTATTTAAATTATTTTTATATAACTAAATTATATTATAAAAAAAAACATTTTTTAGGCACGATCACCTATATAATGAAATATAAAGGTGAAATAATGCCTTATTTAAATTAAGCTTTTTAAAGTTACTGTTTTTCTTTAAACAGGTGTGTTTTATCTGTATCCGATGATTTATAATAATTTTTTGTATTCTTTTTAAAAAAATTGTGATTTTTGAAGTAGTTGTAACTATTCGTGTTGTTCTTTCGTGAAGCTTTTTTTTGGTCATTATTCTCATTTTCTAGTCGATTATATTTAATGTTACAAGATTTTTCAACGTTTCCTTGTTTGTTACCCATATTTATTTGATGTAATAGATTCTTTTTTTAATTAAAACCATGTATACAGGTCTGAAACCTAGAGTGTACTAAGCTATGATTTTATTTGTTTAGGAGATGGTACAATTATTTAAATACTCAGGTGTCAATTTTTCTGTCTGGGTCGATACTGACTTATATTTTGATTCAAATTTACCCCCACACAGCTGACACTCTATGATATTTTCGTTGTATAAATGAAACCCTGACCCTTTAGGTTCTTTTTTTTTGATTTGTGAAATTTGATTTCCGATTTTTTCAAAACTCTCAAAATCTACATTTCTGTCCGTATATTGAGGTTTTATGTCGTTATTTAATATTCCAAATGGACCACAGGTATCATAACTATCTTTTTTATTATTCATTTTTTATTTGATAATAGGTTGTGAATTGTATGTAAACTTACTCAATGGTATATCTATACTGATAATCAAAACGTGAATGCAACGAAATTTATATGAGTTGGTATGGATATCGGATTCTTCAAGAACCTTGGTATAGTTATGAAAGTATCAGTCAGCAAAAAAATCAGCAAATTTATTGTTACATATATGAACACTTTTTTTAAAACGTATATTTTGTATAATTGGATTACAATAAAATTTTTATCCGGAAATGATATAAGATATATGCTTTATTATCCGGAAATGATATAAGAAATATGCTTTATTTTTATCTTAACTTTGAAATACATATATAATCGATTAAATTATTTTTTATTTTTTTGGAATTGTATTAACATGTTCATTTTTAGGCACGATCACCCTATATTCAAATATTAAGGGGAAATTGTACCTTATTTAAATTATTTTTATATAACTAAATTATGTTATAAAAAAAACATTTTTTAGGCACGATCACCCATATAATCAAATATAAAGGTGAAATAATGCCTTATTTAAATTAAGCTAATGGTATATCTATACTGCTAATCAAAACGTGAATGCAACGAAATTTATATGAGTTGGTATGGATATCGGATTGTTTTTGTTTTAGGGAAATGAAAAGAGACACAATTTTTAAATTTTTCCTTTTTTTTATATTTATTGAATAAAACATTATATATATACTGATTACATATGTATATTATAAATTTAATATATTTTGATATTTTTTAATGTAAAATAGAAATTATATATATATTAGAAATTTAATTTACTGCTTACTGCACATAAAATGTACTCAAAATTTAAAACTGAAAGTTCTTTCAAAAATACATGCAAGCAAGATAGATCAACCTGTTCTAAGCTTGGGTCTGCTTCAATTGCTGCTTCACGAATCACTGCTGTAGTTTTTTCGTTAAATTGTTGACAAATAGATCTTATGTCGTTTGGACTAATATGCGAAACTAGCTTTTTATTTCCTTCACTTAAACAGGAAATTATGTACTCTATAAATGAATTTTTTAAAGAGTATAGGAAAAACCTGCTACCATGTAATTCATCAAACTCGTCGTCAATTATAGGTGCTATATTTTTTAACGTCTCGAAAGTGACTCTTTTCATTACTAAACTTTTTTTTACCTTTTTTCCATCACTTTTTTCTTCTTCAGCGGAAATTTCTACGGCTCTTTCCCAAAAACTTTTAGTAAATCTTACAGTAAACTTATCAAAACTTAGAGTTTCATCCTGATTTTCTGTTCTATTTATGAGATAGTCATTGATTCTTGGAAAGAATGTTTTCATCATCACCCATCCACCGTAATTGAGACTTATGAAGCCAGCGTTGACATCGCTACCGCATAAGCGGTATTCTAACCTGAATTTTTTTTTTGATTCGTTCAAGTTGAATCCGACAAAAATTTTCTTTGAAAAAGATTTATTTAAACCGTAAAATTTTGAGAGTACCAAATGTGGTAAATCGTATTCTTCAGCCATTTTTTTTATATTAAATTAGTAACTTAAAGTTTTACAGTTACAATTTTGTATTCTCAAACAACTGTTCAAACCTCTACCAGAGTATTTTTTCGACTGAATGTAAAAGTAGTATAAACGCTTTCTTTTATACTTTGATTCGTACTTGAGTTTGTTTACGTAAGACTCAGCAATTTTGTCATTGCGTTTGAGGTCTTTTGTAAAATTTTTTAGAAAATCAGCAATTTTAAATCCCCTTGACATATAATATAAAAACATTATACAAAACTGACCGCAGACACTTGATGACTCGCTTTGTAATGTCCTCGTGTTCCAAGTTAGTCGTTCGCAATTTTTCCTTAACCTTCTTATGTGGTTATTGATATACGGTGGTAATCCATAGCTATCAAAAAATAAACCATGTCCATTTTTACTCACGTATACAGCTACCCAATGCTGGCCCGGAAGCGAATTATCTTGTGTGTTAAAAATAAACGCTACTGGTTTAGTCCATAAACGTGGTATTTTGTCAGCTGGGAATACACCAACTGTGTGATATGGAATCGATGACAGTAATTTTAAAATCTCTAAACTATTCATTTTGCTTGGAGTTTTTTTTTCTATTTTTGTTTAACCAATCTTTTAAACGCGATGCGTTATTTAACGCACATATATACCTTTGATAATCAAATTTCACAGAATGCCATAAACAATAAAAATCTTTCGTTGGTAAATTTTGAAATATTGGACAACACTGACCATAATCTTCCAAGTTAATTATCTTTGTAGGTATAACGCTCTGTAGATAAGTAGATTTGTCAATCCCTCGCACGTATACTTTTCTAATATCTCTTGCGAGTTTTCGTAAATTTTTAGTTAAAGTTTTTTCGGTTATATCTCCTTCATGATAGCCAAAACCGTGATGATGACGTGTCAACCATTTATTCTGACGACGTACGTCAGGTGAGATTTTTTCAAATTTATATGTTGGTGTAATAACCCAATGAGTTAGAAATTCATTTTCGAGTGCTAATATAGCAACTTCTTTTGGTAAATATTTTTTATCTGGACCTATTACAAACTGTATATCTACTACTACATCCATTATCTGTACCGGAGACACAATCGAAACTGACTGTGTTAATTAACCAGAGAAATCAATAAAACATTGCCGAGCTGCATCTATTTCACAAACTGTATTATACTCGGAGTAAATTACACAATTTACAATCTCTTCTAAGGCCTTTGCGAATCGTATATCTATACGTACTGTACCATGTTTCACAAGATTCCAATGTCCTTCGTTTGCCGATAAATCGGGTGTCAAATCGAAGGCAAAAAGACAATAACCATTAGGATAAGAAACTCTATCTATACAATTGCCTTGATTGTGGAAATGTATTCCTGTACCACTGAATAGAGTGTGGTATGCTTCAACGTATGACGTGTTAGGTCCCTCAAATACTGGTTGCAATGGAGTGGAAGGTACCTGACGACCTTCTACGTACAGAGACAGATAATTCAAACCAAAGTGACGAAAGTTGAACGGATTAAGTTTCAAGTCACCGTTGTAAGCTTTGTTCGAAACGAAGCCTAAAATAATTCGTTTTGGTATTTGACCTACAATGACTGAGTCGATAGTATGGCTGAATATTCCTGCCGAGATAACAACTGATTTGACGTCTACCCTGGTTAAATCGTATTTGGCAGTCGTTTTTGATAACGTATTAGCGTGGGCAATGAGTACACCAGGACTTATTTTGGCTCTTCGGACCTGTAGAGTAGCCTCGTCAAAATGAATGTAATAGGTACCCAAGTTACTCATTAAAGCAAAATCTTTTCGAGCTTTTACGAGCCTAACTTTGAGATCGATACCATTCAATAAAAATTTATTTTGATTAAATACGTCGCAATGTAAGTGTCCAATCATGTCGATAGTTTTATTAGTATTCAACATCTTACGTCGTGTTTTTAGACCATTATTTTCATCCGCTAATCCATCCATCGAGCCAGCAGTATCATCGTACCAACACACAGTTTGTAAATGAGTACGTTTTGCATCTGTGTTATAATTGAGTAAATTTTCAATGTATGCCCTGTATGCGTAACTATTACTTGGCGGTGTTACGAGTTTCTGGTTAAACGAAACGTCAACTTGACTAAAAAGACTGTGCATGAAATTATTCACTGGCCCAATATTATTTATATCAGCAACAGTTGCGTCATTGGCCCCATTATAATCGGTATCCGTTTTTATGGTTACTTTTAGGCTGAGCATAGTGTGGCTCAAGTCCAAATATTCCTCAGTATTTCCTGGTATATTAAACTCAATCGGACAGTCATCGGTTAGCGACGCAATAGGTTTGTAATGAACCCAGTGGCTTGATTCTATAGTCACTTGTGTAGAAGGTACAGTAAATAATTCTAATTCAGATTTTAAACACTCACACGTGTGGGTATGTAGAAACGCCATTTTTTTTTATCTTTGTGAAAATATATCGAGAAACTTGTTTTTAGATTGGTTTTTTTTATTTTTCTTCGTCTTCGTCTTCTTTTTTTTTTTTTTTCTTAAAGTTTTCTTTCTTTTTTTTATTCTCGGCGTTTTAGACGACTTGCGAACCTTGTTAGTTTTAGATTTTTTTTTTCTTTGACTTTTTTTACACGTACTCAAGCTTCCGAGTGTATTCAACAAATGGCTGCTTAGAGCAGGATGCTTTAATTTATATCCTGACCCTTCCATTAGATATTCATCCAATTTATTTTCAGCTTTTCTCTTTAAATTACCAACCGACTCGCGTGCATGCGTACGCAGAGCCTCTTTAACTGGTGAGTTACGTAAAGCCACATCAGACAACACATTGATACCAGTTCTAAAAGCTTCTTTACCGACCGCTTTTGCACCTTTACCAAGTAGTGGTAGTATGTTGCGAAATAATCCGCCAAGAAAAGAACCTATACCGTTTCCACGCTGATTAGGTGTACCGATATATACACGACTTATACCTGTATGTACGTAATTTCCATCCCTTCCATCACCAATTTGATTGTTGTAGTAATCGATATAATGCGCCATTTTTCTTCACCGGGTACGCTTGAAATGCAGTGTCACGATCAACGTTCCAGAATCGAATGGCACTGGTGCACCATATTCATCGCGTAAATCAATCTCTATCGATCTGAACGAATTACTCAGCAAGGGTACGTAAGTTGGCGGTGAGAAATTTTTTACTCGAATCGAGCCAAACGTGTATTTCTCGAGATCTAGAGCAACACTTCTCAATAGAGGCGTGTGTACGTCCCCCGTGATACAAGGTTCGAGTATATCTGTATATACCATAATTGTATTTGGTATATTGGCTGTGATATCAGGTAGTTTTCTTGCAACTATTTGTTCTTTTTCAGGACCACGTAATTCAAAAATTTGTTGCTGTTGTTGTTGATTGAAACCCAAAATTTTTCTAATTTTTTCCGAAATATCTAAACAATGCATGGCAGTGTTTTTACATGAATTTTCACAAATCAGTTTTACGAAAACAAAACCACCGCGGTTGCGTAAAAATTTGAAATGATTTTGAACTGCCGAAAGTTGATTTAACTCTTCTAAAAAGAATTCTACACTGCTGTATATACCCGAACAGACGTATGACACCGATGTTGTACTCACTGGTGGCTCTTTCTGAGTAGATGTTTTGGTAACCTCTCTCGGAATTACGTTATTCAGCAAAACCTCCTTTTGCTTGTCATTTCTCAAAATTTTAACAAATATTCTTTGATCGATGAGATTTTTATTTTTTTTTAAATGATACATAGTCATAGGTATTTGAATTTCAGTTAATGCAACCTCCCACTCACCATCTAATTCAATTTGTCGAGGTAAGTATGTAGCGAAGTGAGTCGTCGTATTTTCAGGATATACATGCATGCTACTGTTACTTGGTAGTACCACGAAAAATTGATCCTTCTTCATGTTGTTGTTGTAGTATATACTGATTATATGTCAACTAAATCACTCGCTAGAACCCAAGAGTTAAATTTTGCAGGATATCCTCTCCAAGATACGTAATATTTCTTTGATTTGCCCCGACCTTTTGTCTGTAATATCTCTTCAATTTCAAATACTTCTTCCGAGAGATTCTTTTTAACTGGACAAAGTTCTTGCTCGTAATAGATACCATCTATAATCTCGTCATTTAAATCTTGGAGAATGTATATAGGTGGCTGTCTCGCGGTTGAAACGTGTGCAATTTTGAATAATTCTAATGTCCAACCACTCTCGTAACCTTTTCGGAAAACTTCTGGGGCGCGACTGATTCGGACTAGCGATCCAACTTTGTATTTGGGTTTCAAATTGATTCTTCTTCTTCCAAGCGTGTATCTTTTTAACAAGTTGTATCGAGCTGTATCCGCATTTTGCAAATTGACACTTGCAGGTGTCATTTTTGTACCAGAATGTACCGTGTTATTGTAGGACTGAACTATAGGTTCAAGTATATCGATATATCTGCGTGTATTTTTGTGAGTAAAGTAACGCCATATACGATGTTTAATCGTCTGAATCGCGCGTTCCACACATGCAGCTTTGGCATCCGGATTGCGAATCAGACGAAACTCGATATTAAAATCTTTGAAAACATTTTGAACGACTTTTGCTTTAAATTCAGCCCCTCGGTCCGATTGAACCATAATTGGCAATTTTTCTTGATTTTTGTTAAATATTTCACGCAGAGCTTGGGCCACACTGTCACCAGATTTATCCTTTAATGGCTGGACCCATAAAAACTTACTCAACACATCGATTACAAATAAAACATACGTGTAATTGTCATTATAGGTACGTATCGAGCGGAAATCACCCAAATCAACTTCAAAACAGTCATAAATATTGGATACATTATATGCGCGTCGGGGAAAATTTTTTTTAACCATCTTGTGCATAGTAAACGCATTTTGTTCCGATAACCAATCAATTACTTTATTTTTACTGTATTTATTTTTAACCTTATTTAATAAATGACGTGCACCAGCATATGAAGAACTTTGTTCGGGTTCATAATACAGTTTATTCAATGTTCTTTCCATTTTTTTTCTTATTTTTCTTAGTTATATTTTTTTTTGTTGCTTACTCCTCTCCTTATGCACCACTTTTATTTGTTTTTTTTTATCGGCGGGAACTTTATTCTTTTTTTTCTTATTCAAACCAATAGCTTTTTGTATGCGCTCGAAAAACTTTTCAAATGTAATTTTGGAAATAATACAACAAGCGGTCACTAATGCAGCTGTCCTTGCATCAGGTTCCGCGTCAAATGACAACATACGTGAGAATGCTTTATCAGCTAAAATACGATCGGCTTTACGTCTGTCCTTGCCTTTAGCAGCATATACCAAATTATACTGCAAACAGGCCTTGTCCAACTGGTTCACACCTTGTTCGCCCCGATTCAAACGCTCTTTCAGATGTCTGCCAGGGCCACAAAACTCGAGACCAGGAAAATTCATTTCAAAAGGTAATAAATCAATCAAAGAATCGATAACGCTATTATTTTGCACGTCGTCTTCGACAATAGCTCCGATAGCGGTAGCGTTACCGTTGTTGTTGTTGAATGGATCATTTTCAAAATGTTCAGCAACAGGAATAATTATTTTTTCCGCGTCGTTTGCTGTTTGTGAGTCCATGTTTAATAACGACTCCATCCTCCTCCTGGAAACGTCGAATTTGATTTCGCTCGAAATACCCTGGATCTGTGAATTGAATTCCGTCTATTTTTTTTCTTAGGAGTCGCTTCGCTGTCGTTGTATCCGTCAGAGGCGTCTTGAAACGTTAAACTATGATCCGATAACTGTAGTACAGATCGATTGTCCTTTTTTTTTTTATTTTCTTTACTAGCCAGCGGTGTACTCACCATAGGTTGGTGGGAAGACGACGCTAGTGACGAATGCGGAGACGATAAATTCTGATGCGCCTCCTCCAATGTTTCACCTTCTCTCCAAAAATATTTATTTCCAACAAACGATTCTGGTAAACCTGCAGCTCGAAGCGCGGAACAAAACTGACGTCTACCAGCAGCTGAGAATGTTTTTCTTGATCGCATCGCGTCGTTTACCAAGTCTACGATATTTGAGTCTGGGAGTAAAATACCACGCAGGCGTACTCTACCCGTATGATCCCAAGTAATTGTATTAATTTTACGTACAAACGCTAAAAAATTTTCAGCTTTTTTACGAAATTTAGCGGGTACTGAATTCACAATTTCTTCGTAAATTTTTTTATTTTTTTTTTCATCACCAGCTTCTAAATTATCTTGCATATCTGTAATTTCGGAATTTAAATTACTTTGTCTGTTTGATGCAAGATTCAAAAAACGCTGCAGAGTCTGTTGATATGCAATACTTTTTTCGCGATCGTCTTTATTGGACTCTAATATATCTCTCATCTCGGCATCCAGTCTACTCTGCACAGTACCGGGTGTTTGGGCAGTTTTTCCAGCGACCGATGTGGCTGTTGATAAATCTTCCGGAACAAGAAGCATTTTACGCGCAAAATCCATTTTTTTACAAAAATTTATTTAATACAGCGGTAATTATTGGTGCCAAAAGAGCGGGTAAAAAACCACCACGTCCGTGCTGTACAAGTAGCTTTTTTTTACCCTTAAAGATGTCTACTCTTTGTTTAATTTTTTTTTTATTGTTATTTTTTCTTTTGTAAACCAATAATCTCATTAGACGTACATGTTTTTTGAGTCGGTTTTTTTCACTGGGTTTCAGCACCACGTTTCCCTTCAGTATGTTTAACGCGCATTCGCAAATACACTTGATAAAGTCTCAATTAACACTGTTCAGGAGCGCAATTCTCTGCTTACCCTCCAGGTACAGTAAAGCGCGTAAAAAATTTGCATGTTTCTTGGATATTGGACATTTCCGAATACCACTACTTCTACTACTACTGTTGCAGGTTCTTTTTCCCGCCATTATACATAAATTACCTGCTGGCGTCGTTGTCGAGAGCAACTGTTCTGCTTTAGCTTGGAGGTTTTGCCATTAATAGGTAGATATACCGTCTGGTGCAGAGCTTCGTGCGGAAAAATATTTGTTCGATAGCGTAAAACTTCAGGAGTCGACTGTTTGAGATCAACAAGGAGATAACCATGAGGTTTATTAGTAGCATGTATATAAGCTTCTTGTACAAAAAGCGGTTTTTCGGGGGATAATTGATGCGCCAAGTGTCGTATCTGTGATTTATCTCTCGGGTTTTTAAGTAGCACCAAGTAGTTTGAATTCAATGAAATGTGACGATGATTTTTACCTTTATGAAATAAATTCTGTGTGGTGAAAAAGACACTCGAATTACCATGATGACTGCCTTTTGTAAACAGATTAAAATATCATTGCAATCCGAGGCCTCGATTAAAAGATCGTCGAGAATCAAAAGTTTTGCTAGATCCTTGTCATTTGAATAATCAGTTGGATTTGGCAAACCTTCGTAAAATTCAATGTTATCTCCAAGCGTCTTGTATGTGTCTTGCCACATTGAATAGTACAGTAAGATACGATCAAACGCCCTATCACTCATTTTATCCACATTGTTTAGGAAATTTTTTATAAAAACTGTCTTGCCGGAACCTATTAAAATTTAATATTTATTCACAATTAATACTATCGACGAAATCAGAAGAAAAAAATACCTACCTGTTGGGCCGCTAACCATACAGGTCCAAGGATGTTTCCAAGACCGATACTCATCATCCATCATTATTATTATTGCGACAAAGTCACAATATCGCTGCGAAAGCAAAGATTTGCTAGCGAAGCAGCGGCATGGGGCCCTCCCCGCGCGCCGCCCTGCTCGGAGCCGTAACTACGCTTGCGCGAGCACAAATTACGCTTGCGCGAGCACAAACGACGCTCGCACGAGCGATACGTGACTCTGTAGCTTTTTTGAAAAAAAATCTCAAAGATAAAGAGAGAGAGAGAGAGAGAGAGGAGAGAGAGAGGTAAGAAAATGATTTAGAATTTTTGTTTTAAAATTCAATTTATTTTTCATTGCTTATAACCAAATGGTTTACTTTTACATTGACTTACAAATCTACGCTTCGTAAATACAGGTTTGCAAATTTTAGTTTCTTCTCTACTGACAACATCGTGAAACTGCGTTCGCCTTATTACACTACTGTTATGTATTTGTATACTTTCATAATTTACACCGTCGTTACATACCATGGTTTTTATCGTATCGAAATTAACTTTTTGACTATTTTGATAATTTATTTTTATACCTTTGACTTTACATATCTGTACAAATAACCCATCTTCTTTTTTCACTTCAAACGCGTAAAATTTGGGAGCCGCGGAGACAAACGATGTAATGTACGCGTTTGAACCGAAAACGGCTAATTCGTTGGTCAAATCATTGAGTAGCGGTCCCGTAGGTAAATCTGGAAGCTTGCTGTCGGTAATGTAGATCGCTGAGTCGGTATCACAATAAATCGT
Source organism: Anagrus nilaparvatae (assembly GCA_022575985.1). Taxonomy (NCBI): domain Eukaryota; kingdom Metazoa; phylum Arthropoda; class Insecta; order Hymenoptera; family Mymaridae; genus Anagrus; species Anagrus nilaparvatae. The sequence goes on along the minus strand of JAKSXM010000147.1, from coordinate 17,432,639 downwards.
GGATTCACCTAATTTTTCGAGGTAACTATACAACTTTAGTCTAGCCTGTGCTGTTACAAAAGCCGCGATTACGACGTTAGCTGTATTCAAAGGGATGAAAGTATCTTCTTTAAAGCGTGTGTTTACGTATAAGGTGTTATCGTTTACTGGGACTATACCGCACACTTCAGTCATTGGGCTGGTCAAAAGCGCATGGAGATCGGAAGGGTTATCGACAATACTTGTCTGAGTTTTGTTTTCTTGTTGACCGAAAAATCCCCATAAAGAGTTTAAACATGTTTTCGCAACGACTCTGAAAGATGGATTTTTTTCGATTCGTGACCCATCTAATTCAATACCTTCCTTTTCTTTTATATATTTGACGTATTCATCCGTGGTTGAAAATTCTTCGGGTAAACCGCTAGCCTCAGTCTTCAGTTTGTAAAACGTATCTATATATTCTGCAAATAAACCACCATTTTTGGATACAGAATCGTATTGGGTCATTTGATACTGCCAAATTTCATAAATAGTTTTGATCACGTAACCCGATTCAAGTGCTTTTTTCAATTCCAGAGATACCCAAGTGCCTTTGAAAAACCGTAAATCCTCATTTTCGTGAATGCAGTCGATTTTGCACATCTCTTCACAGCAAGTTCTGCACAAACCGAACAAGAGTTTTCCGTGCATTTTTATCGGTAAAACCGGATGAAATAAATTTCTAGGTGGTAATATTTTACAATAAACAATACCCTCGACTTTTGTTATAAAATTTTCATAATTCTGACCGGTGAAATCACGGCATTCGCTCTCACCTACATACAAAACCGGATGACGGAGAGGGAATTTACCAGTTTTACATATGTAGGGGTACAAAGATGTTACGTCCACGTATTTTATTTTTTCATCTTTTCTAGTTTTGTAAAATTTGACATAGTTTTCCGTTCTCCCGCCGTAAAAAGCATTTCTCGGATTTAATGGCGGTTCTCTCGTAAGGCTATGATTATCAATATAATCTCTCATTATGGCATCTCCCTTTAATTCAGTCCTAAATACACATTCCCACTTTACGATGAGTCTGTAATTGTTTGCCCTAATTCGATTACAGATGGCCATGGTTCTACTAAAACGATTCTCCATGGTATCGCTATTTTTCCCCGACAAAGGCAGATCCCTATTTCTTTGATAGCAAAGAATACAACCGTGCCAATAGCATCCCATCATTTGCAAACATATACCGTTATGTGTTTCATCTGAGTTTGGTGTGCAGAAACCATCTACCTTCACATTGATCGGTAATATTATTTCTCTGCATCTACCAGCATGTAAAATTTGACGACCTAATTCTCTTTCCATCCAGACAAACCACTGGAGAGCAATAAAAGACTGATTATCGCTAAACCGATACCCTCTAGGAGGTAAAATTGCTATGGTATCTGTTTTGAGAAAATTTTTTCTATACACCTTCATACAAGTGCTAGCAATTGTAGTAGCTTCAAGGAATGGACATACTCTACCAATTTCTAAAAAAGATTTTCTAAATTTTAAACACGATAATTTCAAGATATTAACGTCGTTTTCGCAGTACATTTCGATATCCTTTTTAAAGTTAAAAATATAACCTGAATTTTTCAATTCTTCGTACCAAACTAAAAATGTTTCTCGTTTTTCACACGACATACTGTCAATCGAATAATAGCTAATATCAGGTAAAGGTCCCGTGTAATTTTGATTTTCAGGGGTATTAAATAAGTGAGGAAAATCACCTTTAATCAGATCAGGTAAACCGAATGCCTTGGGTAACGCGCTAAGAGGCATATAAAAATAATTGAGACTATCAATAAATTTGACTTTTTCTATGGTCATCAATACAATTTTCGTACCATTAAGAATTAATCTGGGTCTCAAATACATTTTTTCCACCATGTACTTCAGAACAAACTGACTGTCAAAACCTTGGCTGTTGTGTGCAATACATATTGTTTTAACAAATTTTTTTCTAGGTAACAGGGCCAACTCGGCGAATCTTCTAACGGGCTCATTTTTGAATATGTGTCGTCGGATCCCACATGCAGGACAGGAAACTAAATTAGTGTCGTATTCCAAACATAAAGTACATACTTGGTGTACAATACATAAGTTTGGTTCGTGAATTTTAACTAAAACGTCCCCTTCTAAAGTTTCTGATTGAGTAGTTTCAAAATCGTAAAATAAAAAAACTACTTTGGGCTCATCCTCCTTCTCCTCTTTTTTTGCCAAACGCTGCATAAAACATAAATGATTAATCTCTGCTCGTTTCATACAGGTGTTACAAAAAATTTTGTTACAATTATGTTTCAAAGTATCATCTGATCTAATCAATTTAAGACAGGTTGGACAATGTTTCACGCTTTCGCAAACGGATCCGTTATTCTTATACGAACCGGGTGCTTTGTGATTTTCAAAACATTTTTTACCTATAAATTGCCTGCTACATTCCGTACAATTTATAAGCTTTTGAAACATAATCGATACACAGGGAGGCATTTGAAAACATTTGTAACATCTGTTTGAGCATCTGTGGTATTTATCATCTGAATATTTTTAACATGGAACATGTTTATAGGGAGGGGGTACTTCAAAACTGGAAAATTAAGGGGGGGGTCAAATTTGTCCTTTTTAAGGGGGGGGGGGGTCAAATATGTCCTTTTTAAGGGGGGGGGTCAAATTTGTCCTTTTTAAGGGGGGGGGTCAAATGGGACTTAGTATATTTTCGATTTAGGGACCTTTGGTGCAGAAGTACTTAGGGAGCATTAGTGCAGAAGTACCTAGGGACCTATGGTGCAGAAGCCCCTAAAGACCTTTGGTACAGAAGTACTTAGGGAGCATTGGTGCAGGAGTCCCTAAAGACCTTTGGTGCAGAAGTACCTAGGGACCTATGGTGCAGAAGTCTCTAAAGACCTTTGGTGCAGAAGTGCTTAGGAAGCATTGGTGTAGAAGTACCTAGGGACCAATGGTGCAGAAGTCCCTAAAGACCTTTGGTGCAGAAGTACTTAGGGAGCATTGGTGCAGAAGTCCCTAAAGACCTTTGGTGGAGAAGTACCTAAAGACCTTTGGTGCAGAAGTACCTAAAAACCTTTGGTACAGAAGTACTTAGGAAGCATTTGTGTAAAAGTACCTAGGGACCTATGGTGCAGAAGTCCCTAAAGACCTTTGGTGCAGAAGTACCTAGGGTGCAGAAGTCTCTAAAGACCTTTGGTGCCGAAGTACCTAGGGAGCATTGGTTCAGAAGTACCTAGGGACCTATGGTGCAGAAGTCCCTAAAGACCTTTGGTGCAGAAGTACTTAGGGACCATTGGTGCAGAAGTCTCTAAAGAACTTTAGTGCAGAATACTTGGATATAAATATTGATATTATGAACAGAATAGATACTTTATTATCAGTGTTAGTTATTAGTGAACATGTTCCATGCTCGTTGGTTGTGTAGTTACACAAACCGGTCATAAGTTTTTATTACAAGGTACACAATATAATCTCGAACCCGCTGCTGCGTTAAGATTTAAAATTGGTCTATAATGATTTGTACGCACAAAGTACATAATTCTAAGTATATAAAAAATTTCCGAATCACTATCCAAAACGTATCTCTCACCGTCATAAATTGGTAACTCACCCTTACCGAAATTTATATCGTCATAGACAACGATGCATACACCCTGGTGAGCTAAATAAATTTGAAATTGATGAATCTCATTTAAGCCGCAACCGGCATCAGGAATATTTACGCCAGCATCGCGCTCTAATTGTCTGGCTGCAAGTTTCTGCAAATTGCCTCCTTTACTTATTTTTTTCCAATTTTCGTGTAAAACGCCGCTTCTCAATTGACCTCTCTTTGCATGTACTAAAGCCGTACAAAGAGATCTCGAAAAACACGATTTGTCACCTTTTATTCTTAGAATTGATCTTTTGTTCACATCGAACAAACTCAGTGAAGTCAATGGTACCCTACCCCTACCTGAAGGTACACGAACAATAGCGGTTAAAATATTCAAACCTCCGTCGTTAATGTCAAAACTTGTTGAGCTCTGAGCCACGCTTTCAATCATAGTTATTATATCGTAAAGATTAAATCTAGCCGCCGGACGAAAAGATAACCAAAGAGGTTTATTTAATTTTTCCGAACGTATTTCAAATCCTATATAGTCATTTGGTAAAGAATCTTTTATTACCAAGTCGTGTAACTCTTTCATACAATTTTCAAACCAAGTTTCGATATCGTTCTCGTCTGTCGGCGGTTTTTTCAATTTAACACAAATTTCACGACCTGTCAGGTTGAATCGCTTATACCTACGTACAATTTTACTTATTATAGTTAATCGGCTATTATTTTCTACTCCCAAAAGATCAAGATTTCCAGAGCCATGACCATGCTGCACTGAAAGACATTTACTTTCTTTTAGAATGAAAAAAAAGAAAAAAAACATTTAAAAATTTATTACCTGATAAGCTCATATCTGCTGGATCAAAGCTGTTATTTTCATCGCCAGATAATGGTAAATAAAGTAAGAATGGATAATCTTCAAAAACCCTAGCAGGTATAAGGTTTACGATATTATGAGCATCGACGTTGTCAGGTTCAGTTACTTGATTATCATTGTATTTACTGCAACCTGCTTGTGGATTTTCATAAACCGTACCGACGTAACTTAATTTGAGGAGTTCTAGATTTTTTTAAAATTAAATTTTCATATCAATTCGTCAAAAAGTAATAAATACTCTTAAAAATAAATTTACCGGTTTTGTTTAATGCCTTTTCTTGTGATTTATTGTTTTCCAAAGCCTTGTCGTTTATCATCTCCAAATTATCAACGCCAACGACTGAACTTTTTGTTATATTTTCATAATTATCACAGTCACTACTACGACATGTAGATCCAGGTTCACCAAAATTACAACCAACGTGATCTAGAATTAGTTTTTTCATTAAATTTCTACAAATATCAACATAAAGTTATTCATTATAAATTTTACATCAGATAGGATCAGGTGTTGAAAAACTAAAAAAGACACTATTTATGTTCAATATTTGACAATATCGGGTGATCGTACCTAAAATATGTTCTTTTTAAATAAAACCTTGTCAGGAGAGAATAATTTAAATAAGGTACAATTTTATCTTCATATTGGACAATATAGAGTGATCGTGCCTAAAAAAAAGGTTAATTTATAATATAGCTTTGCAATGTAAAAATAATTTTAAAAAAGGTACTAATTTTAAAACCTTTTATCCGAAAAATATGTATAAGAATAGACGGTAACCATATGCCGAGGCTGAATCGAGAGGATCATTAATTTGTCAAGAGAGAATAATTTAAATAAGGTACAATTTTATCTTCATATTTGACAATATAGAGTGATCGTGCCTAAAAAAAGGTTAATTTATAATATAGCTTTGCAATGTAAAAATAATTTTAAAAAAGGTACTAATTTTAAAACCTTTTATCCGAAAAATATGTATAAGAATAGACGGTAACCATATGCCGAGGCTGAATCGAGAGGATCATTAGTTTTGATTTAAATAAGGTACAATTTTTTATAGTAGTCAGGTATGCATTAACCTTATCAAAATTAGTAGGAAGGCAGGCTTTAATATTAGTACCCAGACGGACATTAACTATTTGTCGGATATCTGATATAAAAAATTTACATGAAAAAAATTATAATTCCGCACAGAATAGTGATAGTACCATAATTCAAAAAATTTCCCCGAATCCATAAAAGAGCAACCGAATATTAAAAAAAAAAAGAAGGTAAACGACCTCTATCGTCAAAAAAAAAACCACCAAATTTTCAACAAAAAAATTTTTCAATTTCAAAAAATCCCGAAAATTTCACCTGATAACTTTTTTTCCAAATTTTGGTTTAATTAAAAAATTAGATCACATAACTACCAAAAATGACAACAATTTCCAAAAGGTTTAAAAGATTCAACTCAAATAAATTTCTAGCAACCTGATCAAAATTAGTAGGTAAGCGGGCTTTAATATTAGTAACCAGGCGGACATTAACTATTTGTAGGACATCTGATATAAAAAATTTACATGAAAAAAAAATTATAATTCCGTACAGAATAGTAGTAAACAAACTTTACCAAATGAATCTCCAACGTCCGGTACCTGGATGTCCATAAATGCATCATTGAAATCATCCACGAACTCTAGGATTCATTAAAAATTTTTTTTTTTTTTTTTTAAATAACACTGAATAATTTTTTTTTATTTTTAAGACTCACGTATTCTTGACTCGTATTTTCTCATAAAAGATTTAAAACACTGAAGATTATTTTGTCCTCTTATTTTCAAAATATCACCAATAAGTATAATTACTTGATCATTATCAAATTCACTTAAACTTAGTCTTTTACAAATTACACGTAATGTAGAGTAAGTACAATGAATCAAAATTAATTTCATTTTTCTTAAAATAAATTCTGGGGATTTATTAATTATTTTAGCACGCCACTTTGAATCACAAATTTTACGAAAGCTAGGTTCTCTGCTATAAGCAATTCTCGATAAAATTCTAAAAATTTTCAATAATAAATTTTTGGGTGACATTTTTTCACAAAAATAAAAAAGATCAACCATTAATGAATATTAAACGGTAACTAACTAAATATTTTCAAACTGTGTAATTTATAAGTCATGGTATTTTTGGTGTCATTGATTAACTATAAACATCCTAGAATTTCAAGGTATGATTTGTTCTAATTATAAATTTTTATTTATTTAAAAAAATTTATTCATTAAAAAACAATCAGCAGATTTTTTAAAACAATAAAAAATAACTCTCTTTATGCTTACAAGCTTACAAGAGTACATTTTCTAAATATCTAATTACTGGATGCATACGCAAAATATTTACAAGGCAATATTACAATTATAAATAAAAAAAACATAGCTAGCAAATTTTTTATATAAAACATAATATCCCTGGACAAGATTGTTTAATTTACAAGCTAAGAACATCCCATATCACATGTAAATATTTTAGTCTCAATTAAATCGTAGAATCATCCACAACAAAGTAATGACAGATTTACACGAATTCATCTTGGATGAAATAATAAAGTTCGCGAATGAAAGTGAAAAAATAAGTGAAGAAAGTGAAAAGAATTGTGATAAAGATAGGTCAAAAAATCTTGAAAGAGTCGTGAAAATTTTAAAAAAAAGAAAAAAAAAATCCAAAAAAGTTAGCAAAGCAACCAAAAAGGTTCAAGACTGTTTAATCTGCCTACCGCAGATTTTAGCAGCGTTAACCTATTTTAAAGAAGTGGTAGAGTTAGATTAATAAACTTTAACTTAAAAAAAAAAAAAAAAGAAAAAAAATGACTGACAACATAAACAGGATTAAGACCACGTTAAGGAATTCACAGTCAACTCCTGAAACAATAATGAGGTTACTAGGTATTCTAGATGGTATACCTATGAATATAGATATATTGGAAGAAACCGAAATATGGGTGCCAGTCTACGAATTAAGGCGGCATGAAAACGAAAACATCAGTACTACCGCCACTTCATTATTCAGGAAGTGGCGGGTCATTTATAAAAGCCAGAAAGTACAATACAACGAAGTGTCTTCCAGCGGGCTACCATTCTCGCCCGCATCCTTCGATAACAGTAGCGACCCGCATGAAGGGTTAACAAGTCCCGACCCGCATGAAGGGTCGGATAGTGACGAGGACATAATAGTGGTGGATTAGATACAAATAAACAGTTTTTAAAAAATTTTAGTTTAAGTTATTAGTGTAAGAGTTTTTTTGTACTGTAAGGTTAAAAAATATAAGTTTAAATTAAAATACATTTTTTAAAGATAAGTTGTTTCAAATATCATGTAATATACAAAATTTTTTAAATTTAAATATAAATCTTAATATTAAATAGATAATAATTTAAAAAAAAAATTTTTGGTGTACCTAATATTTCAAAGTTAAAAATATATTTAAAAAAAATAAAAAAAATATTAAAAAATAAAAATTTTTTATTTATCTCCATATATCATTTCCTGATAAAAATTTTATTAAGTACTTCATATATGTTACAATAAATCTGCTGATTGTCATCTAGTTTAATGTGTTTCGAACCCAGAGCTCGGAGGAGTAAGTATTTCTCGAAATAAATATTTTTTAATTAATTTTTAACAATTATTTTAACGTCTATTTTTTACCAATTCAATAATAATTTAATCGTTTATATATATGTATTTCATAGTTAAGATTAAAATAGCCCTTATTTAAAAAACAAAAAAATATATTATTTATCTCCACATATCTTATGTCATTTCAAGATAAAAACTTTATTCCTAGCCTACCGTACAAAATATACAATAAATCTACTGATTGTTTATTTCTTTTGCTGACTGATACTTTTATAACTATATCTCTCTCAATTAATTTATTAATTTTATAATATTTTTTAATTCATTTTAAACAATTATTTTAACGTCTATTTTTTAGAAATTCAATAATAATTTAATCGTTTAAGATTAAAATAACCCACATTTAAAAAACAAAAAAATATATTATTTATCTCCACATATCTTATATCATTTCAAGATAAAAACGTCTTTAAAAAAATGTTCTTATATGTAACAATAAATTTGCTGATTTTTTGCTGACTGATACTTTCATAACTAAATAACATAACTATACCAAGGTTATTTCCGGTATGTATAATTGAATTAATATCAAGGTTTTTTTTTCCAAGGTTTTTTTGTCTCTTGGCTCATAGTGACTATTATACTACATTAAAGTTTACCTATATAAAATAATTAAATTCATTTTCTTAATTAAGTATTCATTTATTTTTTAATAAAATTGATTATTTAATAAATTATTTACCATTTACAATACAATTAATTTGTGAAATTTTTTACGGTTAGTAATAACATAAAAATACATTTTATTCGCGAATTCTACATAAAATAATAACTATTATGAGATCATATATTTTACAATACTGACATACGGATAGAGAGAAGCACGATCTCAATTTTGTAGTCAGGCCTTTTAACATAAGATTTAAAGTCTATTAACCCGCAATTACTTTTTTTCACTAGGCTCGACCCAAAACCCGAAGATTTTGCTAATTCATCTCAAATAATTGCTATTCAGCAGTTTTTATTTTTTATAAGCATCTATAAAGTGTATATTTTTTCAATACTTTATACAAATAATGATTTTCATTTATTACTTTAACGTTAGAACAGTTACAATTCAAAACTTTACAACAGAAAGGATAACATGCACCATTATTTGAACAGATAACTTATACGTACAGGATCAACAAAAATATATTTGAATGTACATTGCAGTTATCACACTAAATATCTATAATAATGTTAACTCATTAACGCCGGGGCGAAGAGTTTTGGAAATGAGCAAAAATAAATATAATCCCTTATAGATAAGTGGCTAAAAAGTTCATCCCTACAGTAAAATTTCATGTTTCTACAACCCTTAAATATACGCTAAATACGAGGGTCAAAGGGTTAAGTCAGGCATTATTAGGAAATGTTTGGAAAAATCAATGAAAAAAGTATCCAATTTTATGGACAAATGTTTGAAAATAATATTTTTTATGTAAATTTAAGTAACCTTCGTGTACATTGAGATCGCATTCATTTTAGCCCTATTTACTACCCTCAAAAGGTAGATGGGGGGGGGGGGTCGGTACTCCAGTCAAAATACGGGTTTGGTTGTATTTTGGTTGTATATTATTTCTGGCGGACACCTGATTTGCTCTAATATAGTTTTTTTTTTGGGTTGCTGGACATGAAAATGGGAGTCAATGGGCAGAGATATTGGGGCTTCGCTCTTAAATTTGCAAAACTTCTCCCCAAAAAGAGTTTTTTTTTACATATTCACACTCTGAGAGCTCAGCTTTGCACCATAAAATTTCGACACCTTTTTCATAAATATTTAATATTTCACCCTTAAAATAGCTAGAAATACCTCTAAAATGGGTGTATTTGCTATTTTTGCACTTTGAGCGTCCATAGTACATTCTTATACATTTTTTGGGCCACTGATCAGGAATTTCGACTTCTATTTCATAAATAATCAATATTTTACCCTGAAAATAGCTCAAACTACCCATACTTTGGGTGCTTTTGTTATTTTCGCGCTTTGAGCGTCCAGGATATGACTATATTAGGGGTATTTTTACCTATTTCAAATATTGATTATTTATGAAAATTAAGTCGAAATTCTTGATTAGTGGCCCAAGAAGCGTATAAAAACGTACTTTGAAGGCTCAAAGTTCAAAAATAGCAAAAACACCCTGTTTGAGAGTGTATAATGTATGTATTTTTAAAAGTTATAATATTGCGCATGCGTTAGCACCGTTCGCAGTGTCAGCTTCACCGGCGCTCTTGTGTTCAGTCACGTCTCTTACATCATATAATACAGACGTGTATGCAGTATATTTTTGTAAATCTTTTTATTATTATTAATTTTTTTAAATATAATTAATTATTTTACTGCAAATATTTGTGTTAAAAGTTATTTATTTTGGCTCTCTAAAATTTATACACCAAGTTATCCTTAATAATTACAGTCCACACTAAACATTTTGGTCCATTCTCGAATAAAAAGGAATTGAGTTTTATCAGTGACCACGCGGTGTATAAAAATGGAGTTCTTCTTGATTTATTCAAAAAAATATAAGAACTGTTTGAAAATTTGATTTAAAATATGAATTCAAAATTAAAAGTGAAACTACTTTAATGGTGATAATTGAAATTATAAAATAATAAATTTTTGTGTAAAATCAAAATTAAAAAATAAATTTTTCTTTTTGAAAAATCATTTTGTGAAGTGGCCATTGAAAATAAAAAAAAAAAAAAAATCAAAATTTTAAAGTTTATAATGGTGACAAATAACTATTATAAATTAATTTTATCAAGAATTAAAATAAGAGACATACGTATAATAAAAGTGAAGATAAAAAAAAAAGAAGTTATTGTCAAAAAATAAGTAGACATCATGACCACCATTTTCCATGTAAAAATTTTGTCTTCGTGACCTTTGTTAGTACTTCGTCATTATTGAAAAAAGGCGTCCATTTTGAAAAAGTTATATAACCATGTGATCGTCGTCCTCTTTCTAAAAACCAGGAAGTTAGCTAGGCGTCCATTGTAAAAATTACTAGTCATGTGAATCGTCATTGTTTATAAAATTTTAATAAGAGGGAAGCAATTCAGAAGGCGTCCATATTGAATAAAATAATTTAATATCCAATCAAAAAAGAGGGGCGAATTATCAACAGAAATTATCATCGTTATTAAAGTAACATTTTTTTTTATATAATATTTGATTTTTTTGTAAATAAAAATTTTTTTCTTTTATTAAATTATAACCAATATATAATATATTAATTATATTCATAATAACGGTGCTGCGCTTAATTCTATAAATTCGTATGTTTGTGTGAATGATAATTTAAAATTAATTTAATGTTAGTAAATTTAAATCTATTATTATTATAAAATAAAACTTTCATATTCTTGCAATTTATTTGAAAAATTATCTAATTATTTGAAGTTATCATACTTATTTAAATCTTAAAATTAAACTTAAATGTAGTTAAAATTTTACAAATTTGTCTTTAAATAGTTTCTTATTTTTCTTTTGATATTTAATAATAATTTCAATTATTTGTTTAAAACATTAATAGATTTCAATGTAAAAATTAAAGTAAATTATTTGTTTGTTCTTTTTTTGGTATGTGTGTGTATGTGTAATGATCAACCCACATAATATAAGTATTAATTTTTTATTGGCCTTTGTAATAATTTATATTGCGGTATCTCATTTGATATTATTAAAAAAATTAATTAATTTATTAATAGGGATATGTTTAATTAAAATTGATCTTGGCAAATATCTGTTATCGTTTTTATTAATTTTAATGGTGCTTATTATTGAACAGTAAACAAATAATACTAAATATCTATTATACAGTTTTATGATTTGTTCTATTTGATTTAATTAATTATTATTGTTTATTTGATTTAATTCATATGATTAATTATTCATATTGTTTATTCAAATAAATCATAATGCTGTTATATTTTAAATTTATCAAAAGTATTTTTGTTTATAATATTTATTAATATAAATGCACTATAGTATTTTTTTTTTTTTTTAACTCAATTATAGCTTGAAGTTAAATTGATTCAATTAATGACCCTATTGCAATTACTTATTTATTTATTAGAATAATTCTAAAAAAATGAAACAAAATTGATTAAGTTTAGTTTGAATTTAAAATTTAATAAAGTTTTGTTATTGTCTCTTAAAATTATTCTATTTGTTTGATATTTGATTAAGTATTTGTTTAACTGAAATAGGATCATTAACATTAATAAAATTTAAAATATTTTCATTGAAATTGAATCAATTTTTTAATTTTAAAATTATTTTGATATTTTGATATTTGAAATTTCCATAGATTTATTTAATAAAAAATGGCTAATCATTCCCTATACGAAGAGCAAGATTCTATTTCTCAGAGAATAGAAAATTCATACAATAAATTTGAAACTGATGATGAAAAAAATATTTTCACTTCTAAAACTAGACTTGAAAATTTAAACGAATTGTGGATACATTATAAGAATAATTATTATGAAATTTTAAAATTACCCAATAGTAAAAAAACTAATTATATTAAACAGGATTTTTTTTCAAGAGTAGAGCAAAATTATTTAAAAAATAAAAGTTTATTTAATGAATATATTGCTAAGCATTCTGAAAACGTAAATTCTACTCATATTACTCACAATTCAACAATGCGTAATGAATCTTTTATAAGTTCAGAGGATTCTGAAAGGTTACCCAGAATATCAGTTCCTAAATTTAAAGGTGATTACACTCAATGGGAACATTTTAAAGATTTATTCAGTACACTAGTTGGTGATAAAATTAATTTATCTAAAGTATAAAAATTACATTATCTAATAACCAGCTTAGAGGGTGAACCTTTACAATTGGTTATATCATATCCTATCACAGGTGAAAATTTTGAAATTGTTTGGCAAAAACTTGTTGATAAATATGATAATAAAAGGAGACTAGTTTCTTCTCATCTTAGTAAAATTTTTAATTTGACTCCTATGAAAAAGGAATCTTCATTTGAATTAAAACGTATTTTAACTGGTATAATAACTCCCATTCAAGCACTATCATTACTTAAACGTGAAACCAAACATTGGGATGATTTCTTAGTATTTCATACTGTAAATTTGTTTGATCCTCAAACTCGTAAACAATGGGAAAAATATTTAGATACCTTGACGAATTCTAAGGATCCCCCTTCTTTTGCTGAAATGGAAAAATTTATTGAAAGTCAAATAATTATTTTGGAATCTTTAGAAGATTCTTATAAAAAAAATAATAATTCTAATTTTGGCAATTCAAATTTTAATAAATCAAATAAATCATCTTCTTTTAATATTGTTAGTAATTCAAATAAAATTCATGGTGAAGGTAAACCTGAATCAGAAACAGCACTAATGGCTGTATAATTTGTAAAGAATCGCACTTATTTTCATATTGCGATGGGAGGGTGACAAAGTTCCCAACTGCAAATTACTAACCTCGCTAACCGTAATGGAGCGCCGCGTACGGAATTAAATGAAAAAGCGGAGAGAAAGTACTCTATAAGCTATATCCACATAATTATAATCTTTTTTTAAATATATATGTAGGTAGTGTAGGATATAGATTTTATTCTGCTGTCGGTACAGAAGTAAATAAGGTTTCTTATATCAATTTGATTTATATTCTTTTTTTTTTAAATACAAACTTCGTACAAACTCTTTATTAAACAGAAAGATTTTTTAAAACATTTTTTTTGAATAATTATATAATTATAAAATAACACAATAATTTGATACAAATAATTATTTATATTGATTATATATTTTCTACTCGTTTTTCTTAAGTACATTTACATAACAATATATTCAAAGGCTTTAAATTTAATCCTTAAGATATATTATTATTTTATTTAAATGTCGGATCTATAGTTTATAATATATATAGCATCATTAAAATAATATACAATGTGTCCTTATGCAATTAAGTAAAATGTAATAAAAAATAATAAAGTATATTAATAATTCTGCTATATTTTAAACTAATAAAAAAATTAATAGGCAAACCATTTATTAGTCAAGGCGCCAGCAATGTTAAATGCATCCAAAAGTTTTATCAGGACGAGAATGCAACCACCTTAGTAAAACGTATGTATTTTTGGTCACTGAAACAGATTTGAAGGTTTCCATTTTTGGATGACCAGTTTTGAGAAATGAACAGTATATCATAAAAAATAGGCAAAAAATTAGCAATATTTTTGTTTTTTAAAACAATACTTAACTTTTTGTTATTGCTCAATTTCTCGCATTTGTTACATTCAAAAAAAAGTTTGCACGGTAGTTCTTGTTTTTTCATTATACGCTGCAAAAAAAATCTACTTTCTTACTTTCGGGCGATCTTTTTTTCGCTTTTAATGAAAAACTATATGTGTTGAACACGGAAAAAAATGTAGGAAATTATACAGTATCCTTTGGTTTAATTGTAATTGTTGTAAAAGAGTATGAACCTGATTTAGAGAGGGGCGTTATATTTAAAACAAAGTAAAAATATTTATGTTTTGTTTATTAATCCTTTAAAATTTTTTTCAGGAATGTGTTATGTATTTGAAAGTCTAGACTGTATTTTAGTAAAATATAAAATTTCCTATAGTCATGAATTTTATTAAAGGGAAAGGGTCTTTCTAATATTTTGCCTGAATCAATTATTATCAACGATGCCAGCTATTTTAACTAAAATTATTAGTCCATATTTCGAATCTCATAATTACCAATATTTTTCATAAAATTTTTGTCTCTAATTTTTTAGAAAAACGCTTTCATTTTTTATATCTAATTTTATTACACGATACTTTTAATTTTATATAATTTTATTACAAGATACTTTTAATTTTAAGAAATTCTTTATTAAATACTCAATTCTTTTTTGTTTTTAAATATTTGTTAAAAATGGTTAAAAACAATTGTTAAGTTTTTTGGTCAAAAATTCCATAACTATTAAAATACTTTTTTGGACTAAATAACTTATTTTTGTGAAAGCAAGTTATAGTTTTTGGAAATGGTTTATTTATAAATGTTTCTTATTCCAAGCAAATATTTTCGCAAATTTGTGTCTAAAAATTTTCTTATCCAAAAATAAAGTATACAGTTAAAAATGAAGCATAAAGTAGAAAGTTTTTTAAATGAAGGGTGGCACTAATAAAAAAAAATAAGACCAACCAGAAATATTTTTGTTAACTTGCGAGATTGCTGAGATATTTTGAAAATTACCAAAAAACCCTATTTTTTAACATTGAGCCCTGCGTTTCTAGGCCCAGAAGGCGCGTTGGAACGAACGGAAGATATCTTGAGTCGTTTTTCAACATATTAACCCATTAGCGCCGGCGCGACCATGCCACTGACGCTCGGATTTTTGCTTATAAAACGGGTAAAAAAATGATTTCTTTTTAAACTTAAAGTCTTCCTGTACTAAAAAGGACTTGCTTTACAAGATTCTGGGGTCAGATTTTTAATATTATTAACCGTTAATTAAATATGGCAGCCTCAAAAAAGACAAAAAATCGATTATTGATACAAAATTAAAAATCTGACCCCGGAATCTTGTTAAGCAAGTCCTTTTTAGTAAAGGAAAACTTTTAGTTAAAAAAAAATTATTTTTTACCCGTTTTCTAAGCGAGAATCCGAGCATCAGTGGTTTGGTCGCGCCAGCGCTAATGGGTTAAGTTATCCAGAACTAATTGTAATTTGGTATTCCAAATGTCAGATCTACCAAATGTTCAGGTCTCTCCTTTTCAGAGGGGAGAAAACGCGTTTTTCTAAAGTTCCTTATTGGACATCCTCCCTCTCTTGTGTACACTTATTTTCCATCCTACATGTTATTTTTAAACACGTGGTTACGCATAATAAATATTTCTATTGTTACTATAGTTATTTGAGTATTTGAATTTAATGTTCACTCAGTTAGCATAACTTGTGCACAAGAACAACTTGGAAAGCTGTTAAGGATTTTTTATCACTTCTTGAAAAACATTTTACAGAGTTTTAAAAGTAAAAAATGAAGTTTTATCTTGAAGAAAGTGAAAAAAAAATGCATGTAAGAGAGGTAAGATTTTTAAATATTTTTATATTTTTGGGATGTCACCATTTTAATCGATAAATTTTATTGTACGTGGATGAACCATTGGGTTTTATTCCATAAAAACTTACACATTTCACACAGAAAAAAATAATGAACATTACTACCGTTTAGTAATTTTACTACGATTTAGTAATATATTATTACTACAAAAATAGTAAATTCACTACAATTTGTAGTAACATTGCTGCTAGTAGTAATTTTACGATTTCGTAGTAATATTATTACATGTTTAGTAAAATCAAAATTTATTTGAATTAATTTAAGGAATTTATCGATTTTAAAGCCACATACTAAATATAGCTTTAGAAGCTCGTTTACGTTTGTAATACACAATATTAACATATTTTATTTTTTATCTTATTTTTCCTTCCAATGGGGAGTGGGGGGGTCAAAACTCCCTTAAAATTGTCTTACGTAATATATGGATAGCCCCTAAAGAAGGAAGAGTGAATTGATTTAAAAGAACGTTTGATTTAGAAACTTAAAATAATTCATGTTTGCAACTAGGAATAATTCAAGTTAAGGGAAATAAAATAATTTAATAAAATAATTTAGAATTAGGGACTAAAAATCAGAGATTATTTTAATGGACAGTTGGGGCGAAATTGGGCAGATTCAAAGTTGCAATGGGCAATTCTGAATTTGAAATTGGGCAACTGCGGTTTTTGCATTTTTTTTTGGGCAGTTCTTACAAAAAAAAAAAAAAAAAAAAAACAATGCAATACAAGAAGATTTTACATAATTATAAATATCAGGATTTTCTAGGAGACAGGACTGTCGCGACACTTAAGTATGAGCATGATAACTGCAGTATTATTAAAAGTATTGTTAACGTATAATACAATAGCAATTAGCATAATTTTAATCCTCTGGAATCCTAATTAAAAATAAAATTTCTTTATTTCTTTGGCTCTCTTTTTTTCAATTTTTGAGAGAGAAGTGTAGATTATTATATATGTTGTATCCCAAACGTGTGATTGATTCCAAAAGCTAAGCTTTTTGACCATTTCATGAATTGGTTAGAAATGTTCAATTTTTTTACACGATTTGGTCAGTTATTTTCGAATGAATAAAAATAAGATTAAAGTACAAAGAAGTCGGTATTATATTCTTTAATTTTAATAATTAATTATTAAAAATGTTTATAAATAAAAAAATTATTACAAGTATAAATTAAAAAAAAATTAAGTAAAAAATTTCTATAACTAAAATATATTATTAATTAGAAAATTTATTTATTTGTATATTATTAAGTATATTGTAAGTATATTTACATTTAAAATAAATAGCACAATTTCCCTCACGCCTGCTAATTCATTTATATTTTGTTATTCAAAAAATATTTTTTATAGAAATATTTTACTTTGGCAATTTTTAATGAAACGCCAAAACATCGCAAGTTAACCAAAACTCTTCTGGTTGTTCTCATATTTTTGGTTTAAGTGTAAACTTTCATAAACCGTAAACCGCAATTTATTATCACTAAGTCTCTCATCACTATAGCCAATTAACCAAATGGTCATTTTTGGCTGAAAATTACCAATTTTCAAACGCCGTAAACCGCAATTTTTTATCACTAGTTTCCTCATCAATGTAGCCAATTCACCAAATGGCCATTTTTGACTACAAATGTCGAATTATCAAATTGTTGCCAAATTCGTAATTTCTGACAAAAAAGGGTTTAATATATCTCAAAAAAAATTTCTAATTTTAATAAAATATCATTTTTTACATTTTTTAATCAAAATTAGGCTTGATTGAAAGAGAAAAATTATTTATTTGATTTAAAGCAATTAAATATATCAGGAGCAATTGACAATTAAAGTTTATCAAATTGAAATTTTTTCTTAATAATGTAATCAAAAACAAATACGATTCAAAAAAAAAGAAAATTAAAACAAAAGTAAATAATATATTCAAGTATAATAGAATTTATATTTTTGACTATTATTATTATATTCAAAAAAAATTTTATTTTTATAAACTTTAATTATCAATAGCTCCTGATGTAATTAATCGTTTTTTAAAAATCGAATTCGCACTGAATCAGAAAATTTTTCTCTTTAAAACAAGCCTAATTTTATTAAATATTTTAAAAAAATGATATTTTATTAAAATTAGAAAATAAACATGTGTTTTTACCTTAAAAATAAGAAAAAAATACCCCTTTTCAAAATTTTTTTAAATGAATTTTAAACATTAGTTTTTTTAACTATTTAATTATCAAATACTCGAAAAATTATGTTTAATTATTTTAATTTGAAATTTATCGAATTATAAAAAACTAGTATAATTCGAAAACTTCTATAATTCGAAACGAGAGCCTGGTCCCGTTAATTTCGAATTATACAATTTTCACTGTAATATTAAAAATGGAAAATAACGGTTAATATTGTGTATTACAAACGTAAATGTACTCCTAAAGCTATATTTAGTCGTATTTGGCTGAAAATTAAATAAATTTTGATTTTACTACAAATCGATCATTTATTTGTCAAACGAATTCATTCAATACACATTTTTATAATTTAGAATTACAAATTTTAAGTAGTTATTGGCTTACTTTTTTCTAGATTGTTGATGAGAGCTTTAGAATTATGACACCTTTTAAAGCGCGAATAAAAGAAGATGGTACTTATTGTTGGGAGGACATAACTTTTCATGTAGCAAATGAGGCGGCTTATTTTATGGATAGTCCATACAATGTGGACGATTTTCTGACAGCTGCCTTGGAAAAATTTCCTGATGCGACAGATTGCTTAGGTGAAAAACCAACATTTGCAAGTGCCAAAGAATTATTTGATCAAGATTTCGAGCAGAGACTTATGTACGACAGCGATAGTAGCAGCAATGCTTCATCAAATTATTCCGACGAATACGTTGGTAAATATGTAAGATGTAAGTACAATCACTTGCTATAATTACATATGTACATTCATGACAGCATTTTTCTGAAATTTTTCGTTTAAAAATTTTCTGAATTTCTAATTTTTAATTAGGTGCTATCCATACATTACGTAAGGCTAAAAAGTTGGAGGGGGATTAACTCCCCGATAAAACCCCGATAATTGTTTTTCATTACACGCGTTAGAAAGAATCGTTTTTCTGCACGGCAAGCGTTCTTTCTAACGCTTTTAATGAAAAACTGTGTGTTAGATCACGGGATAAAAAGTAGATTTTTTACTTTCCATGCTGTCTGCAAATGCATGGAAAGCATAAATCTACTTTTCATCCCTTGTTTAACAAATAGCTATTACGTAATATATCAATAGCCCCTTATAAAAATATTTGAAAACATATGCAAAAGCTTCACACAATACCAACTTTCTAATTAATTAATTCAATTTATACTAAGATAAAAACATCTATAAAATTGATACTCATATAGACAATTATAAAATTTGCAGACCTTGAAAAATGTATGCTGTGCTCAAGACCAAGAGTAGAAAATAATAAAACGCGTATCTTTTTTGTGTGGAAAGCGCATGAAGTTGACAACCCCTTCAGATTATACCACGGTGTAACGTGCTACAAATGCGCGTATCAAAGATTTGAAGAATTTGAGGAGAAATTTGGGGATGCGAAGAGGAACATAACCTGCCCGTGTTGTGACCTTCATGTGATAAACAAATTCTCATTATCAGAGTTGATGGTGTATGGAAGTGAGGACTTAAAATTTGCTGACTCTATCTGTAACTAAAGTTCAATTTTTCGCAGGATTTTAAATATAGGCAATTTCATGCCATTCATTTCATTAAAAAAATATCTTTTATTAATGGCATGAAATTGCCTTTACATATATCTTTGAAATATAAGATTATTATATTGTTCAAGAAATCGTTGTGCTATAATTATTATAATATAATACCTACAGTTGTTTAAAAATTTTGCAAAATAATATTTCAAGATTTATCAGCATTTATTAAATTTTTAAACCTATTCAGGATAGTTTAAAAATTAATATCTATAATTTCAAATTATTGATAATTTATTCACTTCTGTATATATGTATATCACAAAGCAATTTCATTTATTTAACAATTAAGGTACATGTAATAAAGATTATAAATAAATTTAAAGTTATAAGTAACTTTTGGTTTCAATTTAAATTATTTTTCTTACTAGCTTGTCAAAATTTGTCAAAATAGACTTTTGCAAGAAACCATTTAACTGCGAGTTAGGTCATTCTTTGCTTATGGCCGAGGGTAGTTTAAGATTTTTCTGCGTTAGTGGTGTGAAAACACATCTTTCGTGAACGCACAGCGGCCACAAAGTTTGGGTTTTCGAGCCACTGACCACAAAATTACATTTTTTTACTAGCGGGTCGAAATAGTATACTACGAGCCCGTTTTCAAAAAAGTAAGTCTTATATAATTAAGTAAAATAACAATTTTTCAAGACAGAAAAAAAGCAAAAAAATAGATATTGCGTCCCAAAAAAAAATACTGTTCTTTTCTAATTAAAATATCTATTTTTTCCACAAGGGGAAAAATCTGGTCGCTCAAAGAGCGAAAATAACAAAAATACTTTCTCTTAGGAGTAATTTTTGCTAATTTAAGGGTGAAATATTAATCATTCATAAAAAATTACCTCGAATTCTTGATAAGCGTTCCATAAAACTCTAAACCAATTCTTGGCTAAATCTATAGAAACTGAGTTTGCTTATATATTAATAAAACCCCTTTTTGGGGGTATTTTTTGCAAATTTAAGGGTGTTCTGAAAATATCTCCCGGAAAAGACCCCATTATAGCAAAATTTTTTTTTTTTTAACTTAAAATCTGATTGAGATTAGTTAAAATAGCACTTTTTTTCTGAAAATTGGAAAATAAAAAAATTATGAAGATACCACCCATGAAGACAAAATCTGTCTGCCGGTCTGTTAGACATTGTCGGCATAATTTTAATTTTGATGACCAAGCAATGTCTAGCATACTGGATTATTTTAAAAGCTGATTATTTGGTGATCAAAGAAAAACTTTAATCCCCGTCCCCACTGTAATGACATGCATTAATGAATTTTTAAAACAAAAATTTCGACGAATTTCAGTCATTAATGTTTGGGCGCTTGAAACCTACAAGCCGTTAAAAAAAATATACATTTCAATTTTCCTTTCTGCATTCAAAGAACAAGAAAATTGTTTCCGTTGAAAAAAAAGTGTGGTGATAAGAGTTCTCTAACAAACAAACTCATTTATGAATTTTTTTTGAGAATAAAATATTGTGTTTAACTTAGATATTTTAAACCTACTAATAAAAACTTTTTGGAAGATACTATTAGGTAACTATAAATAATATTAATATTATTGCTAATAATATAAAAATACTTGAATTTTTAGAATAAAAGTTAAGAATAGTTCAATATCTTTTAAGGTCTTAAGAGCGGTAGAATTAAAATGCAAAAAAAATGCTAAAACTTGGAGAAAGTAAAGTAAATATAATTTAATATTACACGTATTTTTTTTTTATAATTGACCGAATAGTTTTTGAGAAAACAAATAAATAAAAAATAAATTAACACAGGCTCTTATGGGGATTTTTAAAAAATGAAAAAAAGCATTTAAAATACAAAACTTAGATATTTTTTTTTATGAGTTGATAAATAAAGTCCTAATAAATAAAAAGAGACCTTAAAATTTACAATCGACCGTCATTTTTTATGGTTTTACTTAAAAAAATGTATAAAAAATCAACGTTTATTCTGCTATTGAGGTAGAGTCATTTATTAAATTTTTATATTTATTTATTTTCTTTATAAATAATTAAATAATATTATTTAAATAATAAATAATTTATTTAATACCAAAATTAAGTTAGTAAAATTCGTTTTTATGCTTTGAATAGTAATAATTAAGTATTAGTGAAAAAATTTTTATTTATTTAAAGTTGCAATCCGTATTTTTTTACATGAGTAAGACAAGGATGCTGATAGGCAAAATCCTAACGCTCTTAAGACCTTAAGCTAAGTTTTTGCTCGAGAGCTCTTTTTTAATTTTGTATATGAAAATGATTCGTATTTTAAATAAAATGAAATTTCTTGACTCTTTTATGAGATGGGGGGGAGGGGTTAAATTGATTAAATACCCATAAATTTAACAAAAATTGAAAACAAATTTATTAAATTTTATTATTCAATCTTTAATTATTTTTCCATCTTTAATTAGGGTTTTAGGCATGCAAGAAGTTCTTCTGTCGCATACGCTCGCGATTTTTTTATTATCTTTAAAAATACTTAATTATGAATAAAATTTTTTCTTTTTATAATTATAATTAATTATATTTGTAAATAAAAAATACAATAATTTTCTTAGTATTATTTTTTTTATCTTTAACTAAAAATGTGTGTCTATTTTTGGAATTTAATAAAATATTATTTTTTAAATTTATTAATCAAAATTAGGCTTGTACAAAGATAAGTAAATATAAATATTAGTCTTATGGGGAAAATTCCGGAAGTTAAAATAATTTTTGCTACCAAATCGCGAAATTCCCAATAGAGATAGCAATAAGTTAAAAGTTCGAAGCTTAAAAAATTTATTGGTACTTTCCGAATATGAGGTATACGTGGAAAATTTCGCGTAATTAAAAGAAGAAAATTTTATAACGCAGTTTTAGCAGACGGGACTCCATATTGTTTGTTTATTATATACAGCGCGCGTACTAATACTATTACTCAAAGTACAAACTTTAATAATATTATTTGTATTATTCTTTAGTTTATGGTAAATTATTTATTTATTTTCTATTGGTTTACTTTTTTTAAAATCATTTAACGGATGCCGAGTACTGGGAAGAACGACGTTAAGGCTACTTTTTATCTTTCACGATTAGCGATTCATTCATTTTTCACGCACCAATTCAATTTATTGTTTTTTAACATATTGTGCCCACAAGGTGCCGATTTTTGCATCCTATAAGGTAATAGTTATCTGAAAATATGGTTTTTATTCGATATCTCGTATCACATAATTGCTTTGGCTACGAACTGCTTGAGGAACCATAGTGTCAATAACTTGGCATAGTTTTGGTTCCTCATAGAGGAACCTTTGTGATAGATGAAATTTTGATTTTTGATTTTTTGGCATATAAGCACGTTTTGGGACCTCAGGAAGCTAAAAAACCGGTTTTTAAAAAAAGTCTTTTTGGATGTAGTACCTAATTGATTTCTATGAGAGTGCTAGTTTTAGAAATATCGTTTATAGTAATTTTTTGGACCTGAAACTTAATTTTTTCAAAATTTTTTTCTCAATATTAATAAAACAAAAAAATTAAAAAATCTGTAATATATATTGTTTTTTTTTTAAGTGTAATACCTAGTTTATTGAAAATTTTTGTTCTAAAAATTTGTTAAATAAAAGACATTAAATCACAGCAACATTTTTTTTCTTTTAAAATACGGTATTTAACTTTTTTTTATGAAATACTGATATCTCAAATTATAATTTTTATTAGATAAAATAGACCATTATAAATATTTTGCTATTGTTAATGAGGAACCATAGTGCCAATCTCTTGGCAGCGTTTTTCAATTCCGTTATCATTATTTTTAATTTATTTTGAAATATAACAACTTCAAGAAGCTCTAAGACGTTAAAAATTCAAGTATTTTTTAGTCCTTAATATACTCTTTTTTGTAAACTATTTAAAAACTTACTTTTTATGCAATTTAATTAAATTTTAGCAATAAAAAACAGAAGATTAACTCAAAAATGTGTCAAGACTTATTATTACAATATTATTACTGTAAATGACCTGAACGATGACTGCCTGATCAGTATATTTCAATTTTTAACTAAAAAACAGAAACTACAGATAGAAAGCGTTTCGAAAAGGTGGAATAGGGTTTCCAAAATGAGTTGGAATCAAATAAAAAGTATAGAAATAAATCCAAAACGCAAATTTAAATATAACCAGGAACCTTTTTCAGAAGAACGAAAGTCCATATACACAAACTATGTGACCAAATGTTTACAACTAAGTTCTTCATATCTAATAGAATTAGTAATAAAATTAAACAAAGCAAGCAATTATTTGTATTGTGATCTACTACTTACAAATATTTTACAAGTAAGTAAAAATTTAACCCGTTTGACTTTAAAAGATGGCGAACCTGTAATATTCACAGAAGAATATTTAAGCGTTTTGTTTAAGACTTCTTCTAATTTAAAAAGCATTAATATTAAAGGCTTAGTTGTTGACGGAGAATGCTTTAATTACCTAAAATCAGCAAACATAAAAGAATTACATATATATTGGTGTCATATTCAAAGTGAAACTTTCTATTCCAATTTTTTATCAAACTTACAAAATTTAAATCATTTTATAATGCAGGATCATTCGCATTTATTACAGAAAGTTATTTCAGCCCTTTTTCTTACTAACTGCAATAATTTACATACAATATCGATTTCTTTAAGCGGCTATGAAAGCTTATCATCAGATTGTATACCAAAATTTATTTTTAAACAAGCGCTTTTAAATTCGTTAAAATTAAATAATGTAAAACTCGATGAAAAATTAATAACATATTTTCCAAAAAATCTTCAAAATTTAGAAATATCATACTTACAAGAAGATGATATAGACATTCTTTTTGAATGTCTTCCTGTACTTGAAAATTAAAAAAAAATTTCTTGCAAGTTTTCTTATTTTGATGATGAATATTTAAAAATATTCAGTGAAAAAGTTAATATTAATATTAAGAATATCGTTTTAGCATTTGCTCATCATTTTTGTTCAAAAAATACAGTAAGTAGCTTTAGTAGACTTACGGAAATTGAAGAATTTTCAATTGAAAATTCTTACGATTTGGATAATGGTACTCACAATTCATTATTCATAGATAATATTCTTAAAGATGTATTGAGTTGCAAAACTCTACGGTACATGAAAATAATGCATAATTGTACATTTTCTAAAAATATTTTGCAAGAATTTAAGAAACTTCCAAAGTTGATTAATGTTGAGGTAACACAAATAGAAATAATTAACGAATTCATAGAGAAGAGAATCTTTTATTTAAACAACTGAATCAGCTTAATTAAAAACTAAACCAAACTGTAATTGAAATAACAGTTAATAGTATCAGAAGTATTATAAATACTTTCTTTTAGGCTTTCTTTTATTTACATTGTATATAATAAATGTATTACGCTTTTAAAAAATTTGCCTTTTATTGTTTTATTACACCATTCTTTTAATCTTCAAAAAATTTAAATTTATCAAAATATCCAGAAATCAATAAAAACACTTAATTAATATATATTTATAAGTACTTTTTACAGGAACGGGATGTCATATTGTATAAGCACGTATCTCAAAACATAAGTTTATTGAATAAAGGATTATAAATTATTAGAGAAAAAAGACAAAAATCTTTAGTAAAATTGAACTCACTGTTATTAGCACATGAAATTAAGCACATAAATTCAGACAAAATATGAATTTCAACAGAAAATTTTGAGTCTAAAAATGATTTCTCTGAATTTTTGTCTTAAATTTCAAGTTTTGAAAACAATGTATTAAAATTTTATGTCTGCTAAAATTTTTGTGTTCACAAAATTTCGCTTAAAACTAAAAATATGAAATAAATTGCCAAGATCAGAAAACTCAGGCTTTTTGATACCAAAATTTCAAAAAGTAAACATGTCGCAATTACTTACACAAATAAAAATTTGCAATTTCTTCTTTTTTACTACTAATAAATATAGTTACAAAATCTTAATTTAAAAATGTGATACGTGAAATACCCAAAAGTTAGTGACCTCAAACAAACTAAAATGAGACCATTTATTAATAAAAATAAATATATAAACTTTATTATTAATGTTCTAAATTTCTTATTATACAAAATTTAAAAGTATTATAAATTACACTGTCATAACTTCGATAGAAGTAATACTATATTAATATTAATATATTTACAAAAGAAAGTTTTAATTTAGACAAAGAAAATAACATTTTCATTTTATCTTGAAAAAATTTTAATAAACATGGCAACCTTTAAAAAGGTCTAACACAAAAAAAAAACACTTTATTTTAAAAAAAATATACTTTGGCACAAAAAATATTTTATGGGATAAAATTTGAAAAAAATATTTGCAAGTCCGTAGGTGGTCTTATTAGCCAGTAATCATGATCTATTAGAGCAGGATTGTTTTGATTTATGCGTAAATGGTCCTCAACATATGCGCCGTCAAATTGTAAATTTGCTATTTGCTGAGAATTGTTAGGTTCAAATTGATCATGATTTTCATTATTATTTTCAAAATTCAGTCCATTTTGGTCGGCAACCACCATTTCAACATCTTCCTGATTCTCGGGCACAACTTCAGGATCGGCTGCTTGTTGTTCATTTGCAGTCCCATGTCTTGCCTCCCAAAAAACGGCAGCTATAAATATCGCAAAATTGTGAGAAATAAAATTGAATTTTGATAATGAGAAAATCCACCAAAAGATTACGCTTTAAAGAAAAAAAATGAACGCACACCTTACTCCAGTCAAAATACGGGTTTGGTTGTATTTTCAGTGGCGAACACGAGATTTGCTCTACTATAGGTTTTTTGGGTCGCTGAACACGAAAATCGGGGTCATTTGAGTGAGAAATTGGGGCTTCACCCTTAAATTTCCAAAAACTACCCCCAAAAAGGGGTTTTTTTACATATTTGCCATTTGAGCGCTCAGATTGACACCATACGGGTTTTTTGGGTCGCTGATCAAGAATTTCGACTTCTTTTTCACAAATAATCAATATTTCACCCCTTAATTTCCTGTATTTCTTATCATTGTAAAGCACTGTTTGTACAATATTTTACATTAATAAATGATTTTATTGAGTATGCATTATATAAAAAAAAAAGAAAGTTTCATTTATTCATTTTTTCCTTCGTTATAATAATTTATTTTTCAGGTAAGTTTATTTTTTACTTTTAGGGGTATTTGTAGCTATTTTAAGGGTGAAATATTGATTATTTGTAAAAAAGGAGTATAAATTCTTGATTAGCGACCCAAAAAACCTATATAAACATATCCTGGATGCTCAAAGTGCTAAAATAGCAAAACACCCCCTTGGGGGGGGGAGTTGTATCCAATTTAGGGGTGAAATATTGATTATTTATGAAAAAGAAGTCGAAATTCTTGATCAGCGACCCAAAAAACCCGTATGGTGCCAATCTGAGCGCTCAAATTGCAAATATGTAAAAAAAATCCATTTTTGGGGGTAGTTTTTGCAAATTTAAGGGTGAAGCCCCAATTTCTCACTCAAATGACCCCGATTTTCGTGTTCAGCGACCCAAAAAACCTAAAATAGAGCAAATCTCGTGTTCGCCAGTGAAAATACAACCCCCCCCCCCCCGTATTTTGACTGGAGTACCTTGCTAATACGTTGTTTAGATTTTAACTCATGTTAACAGGTGTGCGTTAAAATTTTTTTTCTTCAAAAGGTTAAACTTTTAAGCGTAATCTTTATGGATTTCTCTAATATATGTTAATAAAATTATGAACAATTTTTACCTGCAACAGCTTCGTCATAGCGGTCAGATAAGTTTTCTGTTGTGCTGCAAGTGTATACGGAATATGCTTCCAGGCATGCTCTCGCTGACCACTTTTTCTCTTCCAAATTGGCCCACATTTTTTTAATTAAAGAATTTCTTTTTTTTGTGGGTGTCGATGGTCTCTTTTTTACACGAAGGTTCCATCCAATTGCTTCGATCGTATTGAAACATCTTAAAATTAATTTACCAAGTCCTACTGTAATTATCATATTATTATTAAATCGTACTACATTACGTAACTGAAAGTTTTGAAAAATTTCTTGCGATTTTTTACTTACTAACGAAATCGTCTAGTTTTGATTTAAAACCTACACATTTTGGCAATTGTTTATGATAAGCCTCCTGATCATTATTAGTGCGCCTTTCTTGGTCATATACACTAAAATTTTCGGGTTTTGTTTGGTTGATCCAAAAACGATTGTAGTAACTTAAAAAATCTAATACTTCTTTAGAGTCAGGAAATTCAGTGAACCACTCAAAAACTAAGCCCTCAAATGTAGATATAATTTTCTCAGCTGGCAACAATGCTAGTCCTTGCAAATATTTTACATACTTGTTATTAGGTTGATCAGCTAGATTAGCTTGTTTTGAAATAATATTATACTTAGAAGCATTGTCACCTGCAGCCTAAAGAGTTATGTAAATAAGGTTTTTATTGAAAGATACAACTGATAATAGGTAATTTAAAAATATATTGAAAATATCAAATACTTTTACAAAGTGGAACCAACAGTTTGTTATGGATACTCCAGGGAAAACAATGGACAAGGAGTTACCTATTGCTATTTCGTAATCTTTATAGCATTTTTCTATGTTTATAGGAACTGATACCTCCTCATAAATGCTTTTCATTGCTTTCCATACCGTGCTGTAATCTTCAGTTGTTTTCCGATTCATCAATACCCAAATAATGGGTATATTCTAAGAAAGAAAAAGTAAGTGATTAAAAAATATGAGAAATAATGAAATTGGAATTGTATATTGTATTTTTTTTCCATTAACTTTATCTTTTAAAACTGCCATAATGGTTAATAGTTGGCTTAGGTTATTGACCCTTGGCCTTGAATCAAAAGTCCCATCAACTGAAATAGTCTTCAAGGGACCGACTTTTTTTATGAGTTCTTCATTATAAAAAAGGGTTCCTGCGAAATCTCCCTTTTCATTGAACAGCTTTATTGTTTTTATGTCGACCTTAACTTCGCTATTTATCTTCTCAAAAGTTATATTTTGCGGTATCTGTATCATTTTTTTTAATGAACTTATATGTGCAAGTGATACCGAAATTTTATATTTCGCTACACCCAAAGATCTGTGCCTTTGCAAAGATCTTAGCAATGTATAATAACCAATTTTCGTTACACATGAAGTACTAAAAATTTTAAAAAGGAAATATTTAATATTTTAAATAATTAGCGAAACAAATATTAAAAAAACATGAATATCACGATGCTGTCCAATAAAGTACCAACCAAAAATTTTTGCCGTAATACGTAACAAAAAAAAATTAAATCTTTAAGCAAGTTAATAAAATATAAAAATTAAATTAACAAATCTAGAAAAATTTATGGTACATAAAATTTATTTTTAGTTTAATTATTAAAATGCATATCAACTTTGGGGCACTTTGAAAAAAGTTCTAGAATTGACCATGTAAAAAAAAATTTTTTTTACAAAATTTGCAAAACCTAAAAAAAAATGCTAAAGATTAAATAAACAAAATAAAATATTCTGGCACCCCGCGGTAAAAAGTACAACAATAAAAATTAATTCTTATTATTTTTTTTCATTCTTTTTCATCTCGCAGTAAGGTGTCTATTAAAATTTCTTTATTTTTTAATTCTTCGGAATTTTTTTTTTTCATTTTTGCAAATCTTTGTAAAAATTTTACTTTTTGCCTCAAATCATATTCTACTTTAAAATCTGATTAATGTGAAATTTGAATTGCAAAAATCGGCCAAAAAATAACCCCGATATCAGCTAAATAAAAATTGATACCTATTTTTACTTTATGCTCTACTGAAGTCAATTATTGGCCGATTTTTGCGATTCAAATTTCTTTGTGATTAGGTGAATCAACACGTTTACAATATTTATAACAATTGAATACTTTTCTGAAAATTGCAATTTCTTTTTTCTATATTTTTACCAGATGTTAATGTCCTAAAGAGCATGATAATGTATATTCAAACTCTGGAACAATAGAAATATTTTTTTTCTACCTCTTGGAGTTTGAAACAGCGGGAAGGTGTGAAAATTTTTTTAGAAACAATAGATGCACAGTTTTGCACCTGTGCCATGATTCTTTTCGCTTTAGCTCTAAAACTAGAAATTCGCTATTTTAATCAATTATAATTTTGTAATATACAAATCAAGACCTATCCATTAAAAGAAAAAATAAAGCCAATCGAACAATTTGTTGCTGAAATAGAGGTCTCGTCTTTCAAAGGTTACAGAAAATTTGTAAATTAATATTTTCAAATTTTTAATACAGCAACGTGTAAATAAAGAGTAATATTATCAGTGGTAAAAATTTGGCCAGAAAAAAATGATTTTTTCGACACTTTTGAGCTCCAAAGCAGGGGAGTGAAAAAAAATTTCAAAAAATTCTCGTCTTTTGATTTAAATTTGCAATAAAACAGAAACAAATAAACTTGAACTATATTTCTTTGGTAAAATTGTAAAAATCTCTATTTTTACCCGAAATATTAAGAAAAAACGAGAGGTTCACATCTTTTTCAATCCGATACGAGATCCGATAGTAAATGATAAAGATAATTTTGTCTAGATTTGTCAATTTCATTTTTATCTTTTTTAAAGATTTACTTTCTTATTTCGTTCCGCATTACATAACAAATTTTCGCATAGTAATTTTGGATGGGCAGCGTGATGTTCATTAAAAAAACATAATCTTGAAAAAAGTTACTCTGCATTATCATCGTTTGCCCATTGCTCATAAACATAATATGGAGTACCCATACCACGGCCTTCAATACTCTTTAATATTCCTTTTTTAGAGATAATTTTTTGTGTTTCTTCCTCGCAATGATTTTGATGATGTTTTGTTACTTTAATGTAGTTTGATCCATCCGCTTCCCTAATAATGGCAAAACCCTTGCAATGTCCTTCAATGCCCTTATTTGTTTTAATTTTTTTCCGGATGCAACAGTAATTTCTAATATTATGCGGGACAAATAAAATAATCAGTAACTGGATTATTGTAATAAAAAAAACAATTTTTATGGTTTTTTAATATAAAAATCAATAAAATAAATTTCGAAAATTATTTTTATTCTGTAAATATTCTTTACAAGAGTAATTTTTGGTTAAACTTTATTAGGTTGATTCAAAATGCGAATAAATTTTTTTTTAGCTGGAGAATTTAAAAAACTGTTTTTTACTTTTCAGTGCATTTAAATTTTTTTTAAATTTTTTCAAACAATTTTATTTAAAAGAAAGATTTTAAAGATTCTGGTTAAAGAAAATTAAAGAATTATAATCTTTATGACCGGAGAATCCGCTCCTTTTTTCGCAAAATTATTTACTGCAAAATTTTTTTAATTATATGATACTAATTGTCAGGTCTTTAAATCGGTTCCGAATTATTGTTTCATAAAATAAAAAAAAATAATGTATTTTTTGGGTAAAACTTTTGTCATGTTTTTTTGCTTTCTTAAAAAAATATATCAAAATGTATGATTTTAAAAGCTTCATTTTTAAAATTTCAAACTTCCTACCAAGTCACGTGACCAATTAAAAATCTGATGAAAAATTTAGATTCCGGGGGAAATTTTACAAAAGGCGTTATCTATTTTTGTGTTATAGAGCTTTTATATTAAAACAGCTAATTTTCATATTCAAAGATTAAAATATATCAAATTTTTTGTATTTTTTAAGTTACTATAGGTTTCGTTGTATGATGAAATACTTAGCGAATATATTAGATCATGCCTGAGATATAAAAGTCTGGGCTTTTTTGTAATTCTTTGCGGTTTTTAAAAAATTTAATAAAACATTATATTTTACGATTTTATCGAGGATTTCATTGACATATAGTGTGCTTTTTGAGCTACGAAAAGCATAAAAGTTTTATTGGTCTGCGCACAAAAAAATAACCTGAATAATTTTAGCTTAAATTTTCATTATAAATATAGAAAAAAATGATTTTTTTACAGATTTTCATTTTATTATAAGGCAAATTTTTATGGTTTAGGTATCTGTAAATACAGCGTGAATTTTTTGAACATGTATTAAGAATAATGTGGGCCGGTTGAAGGTATTTATAAACATTTTTAGCATAATAACCTTCAATCATGTTCTCGAAACAATTTGTCGGGTACTTACATGGGTTATAATAAATAAATTAAAAAATCTTGTGTTACCGAATAAATAGTACATTGTAAAAAGTAACTTTCTTAGAATCACAAAAAAACGAAAAATATCGAAAATTTACTTAATTTAGTATATTAACTTAAACTTGAGTATTTATATTTATATTTTTTATTTCCGATTTTTTTTTTCAAAGTTCACGAGAAAAAATGATAATTTACAATTTTTTTTCGAAAATTTACAAAAAATATTTGCTAATTTACAAATTTTTTCGTAAATTAACAAGAAAAAATAGGGAATTCTCGAATTTGTTGTTAATATACTAAATTTAGTAAATTTACGATTATTTTCGAAAATTTACTAAGACTACTGCGGAATAAGGTATGGTTTCCGGCCCCAGCATATTTTTCGCATTTTTTTGGCTAAATTTGATGATATATGATAAAAAATAAGATTCCGAGGGTCGGCAAACCCCTACCCCCCCTGCGTTACCCCTAGGGGGTTGAAACGTGTTTTTAACTAAAAATTAATATCTCATTAAAGAACAAAATTAAACGCACAGCTTCCTGTTACATTTCTTTACAAGTGAGAAACAGAAAAAATTTTCTTGCCCTATATTAAAAATTCATATACTTGGGACTTTTCTAGCAGATTCAAATGGTTTTATTAACTTTTCATCGAATTTCTCTGAAAAAAATGTATGTAACTCTTGTAAATTCAGAAAATTTTCTCTTAAAAAATGCGAAACTTTAAACATTGGCTTCCTGAAAATTGGGGCCCTAAAAACTAAGAAAATGAATTTTCTCCTATAAAGCGTTAAATGTTAAAATAAATAGTGAATTCGGATTGTACGGGAAAAACTAAAATGAAGTACGTTTTTAGTCCAGTTTTTAACATCATTTGAATCTGTTAGAAAAATGCCAAGTTGACGAATTATTAAAAAACCCAATATCTAACATTTAAACTGCTCCAAGACATTGAAAATTTGTATTCTTTGGTCTTTAACAGGTCTTTTCAGTAAATTGTTAATATAAAAAAAGTGAAAAAACATAAATCCATCAATTAAAAAATAATTTTAATTTATAACAAAAAAATTCCAAAATTGGTTATTTTTAAATATTGAAAAAACGCGATTCTGAGGCTTTTAACTCAAAAAAAAAGCTATGGAGCGAGCAAAAATTTTTCTATTCCTAGCTTGTTTATCACTTTATATGGTCTAAGATACCCAAAGAAAGTTACTTTTTACAATGTATATTATACGAGCCCATGTCCAGAAAAGCTTAGAATGGCCCAAATCGCAAGTAAATTACCTTTCAAGGCGAAGCCGAGGAGGGTAAGCTGCGATTTGGGGCATTTTTTATTTATGATGATTAGGTTATTACGTATAGGTTAGGTTAAAAATGTTTTAGAAAGCTTATAATTCAAACATTCGGAGCTCCTTGTTAAATTAAATAATTTTTTTATTAAAAATAAGAAAAATTGTGTAAAATATAATACAATTAATAAAAGCAAAAATTTTTTTAAATTGAAAAATTGAAATTTTTTTAAATTCTATCCCTTTTAATTTGTTTCAAAATGCCCATATTAGCCTTGAAAACTTCATTAAACTCAGTTATAAATTTTATTTTCGCTATTTTTGAAAATTTATTTAAATTAACTTAGAGCTCTGAATTTTTTAACTTATAGCTTTCACATTATCCTACATATATTTACAATATTAAGCACAAATATATATGTTTTATCAGTTGCATTATTACAGTTTGAAAAGTACAAAGATTATTTTTTTTATTTTATAATGACTATTATTAGTAATTTAAAAGAAAAATAGGCAAAATGTTTGATGATTTACATTTAATTTAACAATTGGGTTTTTTTAATGTTTTGAAATAAAAATAAATTATATATAATATAGCAAGGTTTTTATCATTCAAAAAGAGATTCATATAGGATTTTCGTATAAAATGCTAAATAAATTTTTTCCATGCATTTTGAAATCAAGCATCCTAATGCTATACTGCTGATAAAAATGTAAATAAAAATATAAAAAGTAAATATAAAATGTAAATATAAATAAAATACTTGTAAATAAAAATACGAAATTGTCATAAAGTATGAAAAGTTACTTAACTTTGATGATGGCTTTGTCTGTGAAACATGATACCTGTATCTACCATAACCCATACAAGTTTTTCCATCTTTTTCTTGTGTGTAGTGTATCACTTGATTACCTGCCAATTTATACCCCAATTGCAACAATTTTTCCTTAGTATCAGGACCTGTTACCCTCTGCATTATTAATTATTTTAAATAAAAACACAGAAAAAACACAGTTATTACAAAAAGCCGATAAATATTATTGACACATTAAATATTTTAAGAATTTAGATCCGTTTACTTAGAAAAATTTAAGCTAAATGAAGTCAAGAACAAAATTTTTACTATATATATCTCCTTATCCTTATTTTGACCCAAAAAATCAATTAAAATTTCAAAAATTTTTTATTTGAAATTCAGGTATACTCACCTAATTCAAAAGGAAAATGTATTAAACCGTAAAGGAAAAGTCATAAATCTTACATAATTGTAAGAAAAAAAAAAAGATAAAAATAAAATAAATTCTTATTTTAGTAAAAATGTAATTAAAAATTCAAAAAATTTTTATTTTAAAATCAGGTACAAACTAAAAAACGTGAGAGGAAAACCCAATCTTATGTAATTGTAAACAAAACAATTAGATAAGGTGCAGAGAAATATTTATTTTACGCCTTCTTAAATTATTATATAAAATGTTTAACAGTTTATGCAAATGTTATGAAAACAAACCTTGTTACTTACTTGTATTTCTGTTATACCGTGAAAAATCAATTTTCATAACGTAACCAGGTGCCAATATGCAACATAACTAGCATACCCATTATTCTGCATATCGTCACTGGCGTGCATATTTACATTTTAATCCTTCAATTCAATCAGTTTTCTTTAATAGTAATGGCTTATATTCTAAATGATTCTAAATTTTTTGTCAAATAAGTCACACAATTAAAAATACTTGTTTTTTTTTTAATATGAGCATAGATACAAATAAGTAACTTCTTCTCCCAAATTTTTTTTTGAACCTAGTTCTTTTTTTTTTAATCTCATAACTTTTAACATAGTGTGGGATTGATTAATTTTGATTTAATACACGCAGTTTCTATTTCGGGGGGAGGCTTCAGCCATCTCCTTGGCTACTTGCCTGAGGCATTATTTAACAAACATAATTTTTTAGAAATAGATTTTTACACCTATTGTTTATAAACTGTATATTTGTATAATCAGCAAAAAAGATCTAGTTTCTTACTTAATGAAAAACTATGTGTTAAACACGGGAAAAAATATAGGAAATTTTACTTTCAATGCAGTTGTATGAACGAGTGAGCGTAGCGAACAATTTTTTTGCTATAATGGGGTCTTTTCCGGGAGATATTTTTGGAACACCCTTAAATTTATAAAAACTACCCCCAAAAAGGGGTTTTATTAATATATTTGCAAACTCAGTTTTATAGATTTAGCCGAAAATCGGTTTAGGGTTTTTTGCAACGCTGATCAAGAATTCGAGGTAATTTTTTATGAATGATTAATATTTCACCCTTAAATTAGCAAAAATTACCCCTAAGAGGGGGTGTTTTGACCAGATCAGGTCCATACGGATTTTTTGGGCCACTAATCAAGAATTTTGGGGAATTTTTATGAATAATTAATTTTTCACCATTAAATTAGTAAAAACAACCCCTAAAAGGAGTGTCTGCTATTTTTGCACTTTGAGCGACCAGGTTAGGTACTTCCGGGTTTTTTAGGTTGCTGACCAAGAATTTGCGGGAAATTTTTTATGAATAATAAATATTTATATTAATATTAATATTTCACTCTTTCTTTTATTAGTAATTATTATACTTAAGTCACAGTTAAGAATGCAAAAAATATTTTCAAAAAGTTTACATAAAGTAAAAAATGCATGAATACACAGCTCCTATTGTTTGAGAGAATTTAGGAACAAAAGTGTGAAAATTAGAAATCGAGAAAATTAATGTATTTCTTAGTTCTGTATTTTTTAATATGTTTATTTAATTATAATTATAAATACAAAAAATTTTATTAATAATTTTTATAATAAAAATTAAATAAGGCGTCAGCGTATGAGACCAAAGAACTTCTTGAATTTTACACCACTAACCAATAAACAATATGAATCACGCGCATAACATAATCAAAGCGATTAATCAAAATGATAATAAATCGAAGAACAGATTATGACCACACATCAGTAATTTTATTTTAGATAAAATATATTTTCTGCGAAATTTTGCAGCCCTCTATAGGTGCTTAGAAAGCCGAGTTATTAGATATCTCCGATTTTTCAAAATTTGTATTATTTTTTTTTTGTTAATGATTTTTTTAAATTGACTAGATAACTAAAAAAAATATTACCAAGACATAAAAAGTTTAAAATTTCCCTTTAATATCAGACTTTGAATCTGAGGTAAGTTTTTTGAAAATTCACCCCTGTGTGGCTCTAAAGCAAAAATTTTAAAAATTAATTAAAGTTAAAAATTTTTTAAATTTATTAAAGTTAAATAAATATTCCTATAATTATTTAAAGAATGCCTTTGTATAATAAATAACTATTATTTATTTTACACGCCCCTTTAAAAAATAAGCTTTTGAATTGAGCACATCAGGTGTATTGGATTTTGAAGGTCAAATATCAGGTTTGAAGGTCCATTTTTTTATTTGTTATTGTTTCTTGAATAACTATTTAAATGTTGAAATTGAATAGAATTTTTAAAAATATTTTTCTTGTCATATCAAATTATACATGGATTAAAATATAATTAATAAATCACTTTAAACGTAACAAATTTTCTTGAATAAATAAACTTAAAATATTCTATATATAACAAACATTCAGAGAGAGAAAGAGAGAGAGAGAGAGAAATAGATTTTTTGAGTATTTTTTTTATTTCTATCATCGAATCATGTGTTTATTTCTTAATTTTCTAAACATCAATTTTTTAAATTTATTTATTAAAAGTAGGCTTGATTGAGACAGAAAAATTTATTGATTAAAAGAAAATTTGATTTTTGAAAGTCAATCAAGTCTAACAGAAACTATACGCAATTAAAGATTATGGAAATGAAATTTTTTTATATTATTTTCTTTTGTTTAAATTTTTTTTTAATAGAATATATTTTTAATTATTGTTTTTATACTCGAGAAAAATTTCATTCTGATAATTTTTAATTGCGTATAGCTCCTGATATACTTGATCGATTTTCCAAAATCAAATTTTCTTTAACAATATTTTCTCTCTCATTCAAGGCTAGTTTTAATAAATAAATTAAAAAAATTATATTTTAGGAAAATTAAAAAATGAATGCACGTTTCAAGGATAAAAATAATTTTAAAAAATACTCAAAAAATGACAAAGATTATATTTTTAAACCATATAATTTGTTTAAAATTTTTTGGAATTGTTAAATCAATTAAAATTAAAAAAATACAAATTTGCAAATTTTTTTTTGGATATTGATACAGAAATATATTCTGGCCATGATAGTGAAATAAAAAATTTA
This sequence comes from Anagrus nilaparvatae, assembly GCA_022575985.1. Lineage (NCBI taxonomy): Eukaryota > Metazoa > Arthropoda > Insecta > Hymenoptera > Mymaridae > Anagrus > Anagrus nilaparvatae. Next base: position 17,394,895 of record JAKSXM010000147.1, on the reverse strand, counting down.
AAAAAAAAATTTTCCTAATTGTTATTAAAAAATTACCAATTAGTTATCAGATTTTGAAAACCACCCAATTTAAAAGAATGTGTCGCTCTATTTTAAGTAATCTCAATCAGTTTTTAAATCAAAGAAAATTTTTTTTTTGCTATAATTTTTTTCAAACATGACTTTAAAACATATGCGTAAAAAAAATTAATTAAGTGAAAATGGAGATAATTTACCCCCAGAAATACCATGATTATGTTTTACAAAGGCATTGTCGACTTTTGAGAAAATTAGAAAGAACAGTGCATTTAAAGAGTTACATATTTTGAAGAGTAAAAGGGGATATAAAAGGCCAAAATCACCCCCGGGAAGGCATCAATTAGAATTTCTGACATATTACCAGAATGAAAAAATATGCAATTAATTAAAATATTAACTATTCAGTTAATTTAATAACAATTTTAAAATTCTATTTGGTTTGTTTTGTAGTTAGTAAAAAAATATTATGCATGCGGTATTTATTTGAAAAAAAGAACATTAATTTTAAAAAATAATTTCAACCCGCCACTACCTAGCCGATAAAAAAAAAAACTGAATCGAATACTTACTTTTGTACCGACTGCAGAATTCTGATAAATTTTAAACATAAAACAATTTTTGAATTTGGTGGGTAGAGAACATAGATCAGAGCTAACTCCATCTCTCAGAGGAGCGTACGAAGCTTCTCAGGTTACGGGTAAGGTTAATAGTTGCAGTTGGGAAGTTTGTCACCCTCCCTTGCGATGTGTATAAAAATAAATCGGTTAAAGAACGTAAACAATTTGTAATAAATAAAAATCGTTGAACAAATTGCTTAAATTTACATACAATTTTCAAGTGTCAATCAAAAAATCGTTGTAAAATTTGTAATGGTAAACACCATATTACGTTACATATTTTTTAAAAATCAAATGGTGAATCCTCTCCTCATATTACTATTGAAATTAAAAATGCTAATGTAAATGACCAAACAATTGATGATACAAACGAGGAGAATTCTGACCAATCAGAGAATGTTACTCATTTGTGTTCATTTTCTAATTCGGTATTATTGGCTACTGCCATTGTTAAGGTTTATTCTGAAGTTGAGGGTAATTTTATTACAGTGCGTGCCTTGATTGATCAATGTTCTCAATCGTCATTTGTGTCGGAATTTTTGTGCCAAAGTTTGAATTTGAAGTATAAATCTCGAGCCAATTTGAAGTATAAATCTCGATTTACCAATTTCTGGTGTGGGAGGAAATAAAAATTGTACTTGTAAAAAATACGTTAATATTTGTCCTAATTTTGATTCTAATTTTGTTTGCAATTTGGATGCTTTGGTTTTACCTCGTGTTTTAAACTATGCTCGAGATTTACCAATCGATTTACCAATTTCTGGTGTGGGAGGAAATAAAAATTGTACTTGTAAAAAATACGTTAATATTTGTCCTAATTTTGATTCTAATTTTGTTTGCAATTTGGATGCTTTGGTTTTACCTCGTGTTTCAAACTATGCTCCAAATGTTACATCTAAAATACGTTACACTAATTTGGAAAAATTAAAATTGGCAGATCCTGAATATTTATGCAATAATCGTGTAGATATATTATTAGGGACTTCTATTTATTTAAAAAAAATTCAGAGTGATGTTGAAAAAGGTAAAGAAAATGAGCCAATTGCTCAAAAAACTTTACTTGGTTGGATAGTTTCAGGTGATACTGGAAATCCAGTAAAAGATAAAAAATCTATATTAGTTTATCATATTTCTGATGAAATAAAAATTGATACATTGTTACAAAAATTTTGGGAACAAGAAGAATTTCCAAATAAAAAAATTCTTACTGATTCAGAGTTAGCAAATGAAGAGTTTTTTCAAAAAACTTATTGTAGGACCTCTGACGGTAGATTTATGGTATGTTTGCCATTTAATATTGACAAATCAAAAATTATTTTTCCTGGCTCATATGAACGTGCTTTTAAAGTTTTTAAACAATGGAATGTAAATTTGATAAAGATAAAAGGCTTCATAATATGTGTATTGATTTATTATTATTATTATTATTATTATTATTATTATTATTATTTTTTTTTTTTTTTTTTTTTTTTTTGTCAAGGGAGTCTTGTGAATCTTACATCAGCCATGGAGTGTTTGCGGGCCTTAAAGGCCCGCAAATTTCCATGACCGCCCAGTTGCACAAAGTGTACAACTGGGAGACCACCGGCGAACGCGGTCGCCGGCTACGCCCCAGATTCTTACTGGATAAACACACTATAAACCCCCCTGCGCTTGTTTGCCCCAAACCGGAACTCCCTTTTCAGGTATAACTTCAGTTTGGGACGCGCAGCCTAGGCAACTGGCCGCTGCCTTCCCCCAGCCTAGTGACAGGAGAGCAATCTACGATAGAAAGCCCTCCTCCTTTTTCTTCAACAAGGTGGCCCTTACGTACTCTGCTACTTTGTTCCAATTTTCAGAACTCCGTAGCATTTCCGGAACCACCTTCTCTGGCCTCCAAATCGGGAAGGGCGGGCGCCCTTCCACGTAGCGCATACATCCGAAGAAAGTATGCTCCACTGTATCCTTCTCGCCTGGGCAGTGCAAGCACTCCTCTGTTGCCACCTTATGCCAATGTTTCAACATTGCACGGAAATACCCGTGTCCAGTCAAGAATTGGGTGAGGTAAAAATCCACCTCCCCATGTTGTCGTCCAGTCCATGCCTGCAGATCTGAAATCAGTCTGCGCGTCCATCGGGCATTTTTCTCTTCCTCCTTTTTCCACCGTTCCTGCCATTTTCCCATAGAGCTGGAGCGGGCGCGAGTGGATGCCACTTCGCGGTCCTCTACACTATCGTAAATGTATTTCCGCTCCAACGCTAGCAGGTCGATGGGTATGACCGATGCTACTACCTGGATCGCTTCGAGCGATACCGTATGGTACGCGCAGGCGATGCTCAGGGCCGCTTGCCGCTGCACAGACGATATTTTATGTCTGTACTTGGCAAATTTGGGGATATCCGCCCAGATCTCAGATCCATAAAGCAGGACAGAGTTGACAACGGACATCAACAATCTTCGCCCTCCTAGGAGGGTTTGGGCCCTCCTATGTTGGCCATGAGCCTTGACAAGGAGGATGCGATCGACGCGGCCTTCTCACTCGACCTCTGAAATTGTTCCCAGAAGTTCAGCTTGTTATCAAGCAGAACTCCCAGGTACTTAACCGATGTTTTGGCTTGGATCGTGTGAGGGTTTCCACCATCATCGACATTTACATCGATGTCCGTGGGAATTGTTGTGCGACGGGTCAGCAGTACGATCTCCGTTTTTGGGATCGCAAGCTGGAGCCCGTGCTCGCCCATCCAGAGGTTGATCTGTCTCATGACTAGATTCAACCTCTCCTGGGTTACCTGCATGTCCCTGCCAGTGATGGTCAGAGCCACGTCGTCCGCGTACCCGATCAGAGAAGCTCCTTCCGGGAGGTGAACGCGCAACAGGCCATCGTAAAAGGCATTCCACAGGTCCGGTCCGAGAACCGAACCTTGGGCAATGCCCGCACACAGAACCCTCTGTCGCCTGCCATCGAGCGTGTCGTAGAGCAGTCTCCGGTCCCGTAGGTAGTCCTTTATTACGTTACCCAGATACCTGGGTATCCGGAAATCGTACTCGAGAGACCGGATCATGTCATCCCACCTGGCCGAATTGAAAGCGTTTTTGACGTCCAGCGTTACAAGAAGGACGTCTTTGCGAATTGCAGGCCGCTTTTCCCTCTCAGCCTCTACGGTATCCACGACACGCCGGATGGCGTCTATCGTGGAATGCCCCTCACGAAATCCATACTGCTCCTCGGAAAGGCCACCGCCCTCCTCGATAGCTCTTCTCAATCTTGCCCGGAGCATGCTCTCCATCACCTTTCCGATGGTGTTTAACATGCACAAGGGTCTGTAAGATGATGGAGAGTCCGGGGCTCCACCTTTACCCTTGTTCAAGAGCACGAGACGTGCCACCTTCCACTGCTTTGGAAACACTCCCGCCACCAAGCATGCATTAAACATGCTTAACAGGATACCAGGGATTATTTTGACCGCTCGTTTGAGCACTTCCGCTGGTATCCCGTCCGGCCCCGGCGCCTTGCCATTTTTCATTGCCTTGATGGCCTTCACCATCTCGTCCTCGCTGAATAACGGCACTTCCTCCCTGGGTATCGCCTCTACCGGGTTTTCCCGGATAGGCCGCTCAGGGAACAGAGCGCCGATGATTCGTTCGGTCGACACTGCGTCCATCATGTTGTCAGACCCCCGGTTCAACTTGCCCATTACGACTTTGTAACCAAGACCCCAGGGGTCTTTGTTTACATCCTCGCGTAATGAACGCAGGCATCGAGCCTTGCTTTGACGGATAGCTTTGGCCAGCCGGTGTTTAGCATCCTTGTGTTCCTGGGAAAGTGCAGCAGCCTCGGGCCTGTCCCGTGCTCTTTGCGCCCGTCTACGCGTCCTGTGGCACTCCTTGCGGAGATCCGCTATTTTGGAAGTCCACCAGTAAACTGGCTTTCTCCCTTTCCAGGGCCTTCGACGAGGCATAGAGGCGTTACACGCCCCTCGCAATAGAGACGTTACTTTCTTGACTAAGATTTCAGCCTCGCGGGGACCTGTAGCCTCTCCATGCCAAGCAGGGACGGACGACGACTCCATTCGAAGATACTCTTCGAACTTGTCCTCGTCCATCTTTGGTACATTCCAACCCAAGGGACGCCTCTTGTACGGAGGCCGTTGGGAGGTTCCCTCAAGCACCCGGAACGTGATGTAATGATGGTCGCTACCATTGTAACCATCCATCACCGTCCATTCGCCGATTCTCCCAGACGCACCTTCTGTTGCAAAGGTTATGTCTGGGATAGAGGCACCCCAACCTGCCCTCTCGTAGGTGGGCCGGTTTCCTCTATTCTGGACCACTAGTTTGCATCTAGTGACCATTTCCAGTACCTGCTGTCCCCTAGGATTGGTCGTCGGCATGCCCCATTCTAAGGCCCTAGCGTTAAAGTCTCCAGCAAGGATAACGCTTCCAGTTACCGTCCGAACCGTGTTCTCGATGCTGGCCAGCTTTGTAGCCAGCACTTCCGAACTATCGTTTGGGGAGAGGTAACAACTTATATAGGTTGTCTCCCCGCACGTGACCCAAACGTGGCAATTGCCTTTCCCTTTTTTGGTCAAGGTCGTTTGGGCTCTACCCCGGAGCCATATGGCGCAGCAGCCAGTGTCATCGGTTAGCCAGTATTTGTGGTTCATGTTGTATGATTGCTCGCTTAGTAAGAGGATATTTGAATCCTCTTCGCGAGCAATCTGTTCCAACAAAGCACCAGCTTGCCGGGCTTGGTTCATGTTCCCTTGTAGAACCTTGATCATTTTCGATGACACTTATTCCTCGCCAAAGCCAGAGCCTCACGGTAGCTGGGGCAGTTTCCTTCTCCGGCATAGTGTTCCGTAGAGCACTTGTCGTCCCTATTCTTGCACAGGAAACACTCGGGTGTTTCCTTCTTGCATTCTGTTCTTTTGTGGCCATCCATGCCACATTTGAGACATGCTTTTCTACGGTCTGGGCCTTTGCAGATATACTGATTATGTCCATAGCCCAGACACTTAAAGCAGCGCCTTGCATCTGCTCGAAGGCGCACTCTGTTCAAAGCCCATCCAATTTGGATTTTCCCTTTTTTGGCTAGGCGGAGAGCATCAACTTCGAGTAGTTCCACCACAGCCATCTGACTCATTGTGCCTTTGGTTTTGAAAATGGTAACCAGGAGGTTTTTCCCGTTTTCAATACCTATCGCCTTGGCGACCGCCTCCTGGATCTCCTGTTCTTTCGTGACTCCATCTAAATCTCGAATTTCGAGTTTGAGCATGGGGATCATGTCCCGAACGTTCGAATCAGGGCCCGTTACCGCTTGAACTGCTTCCTGCAGTTTGCCGGAGTCCAATATCGACTCCAGCTCGATGAGGACGCTGCCGCCTTGCGTCTTGCGGATTCGATGGACTTTAGCCCCCGAATCTTCAAGCTGGACGTTCTTCTTAATACTGAGAAGAGTTTCCTCGTATGTATGGCCTGCTGCTGGTTTTATAAGTAAGGCCTCCATCCTCTTTTTGTACCTACGCCTACTCGGCTTGGTACTGACCGTTTCAGCAGGCCTTTTTGGCTGCTGAGTATTCTTCTTCTTAGCTTTCTGCTTCTTTTTGGGTTTTTCCCAGGTATTCACTTTATTGGGTGTTTTTTCTACCTGAGCCTGTTTTTGCAACTGGCTTGGGATTTCAGTTACCTGGTTTCCCTGTTGAAGCTGCAGCTTTTTTTGTTTTTTCCTCCTTTTTTTTTCGGCCTTGCTGATCCTTTTGGGACCGTTTGCATTATTTTGCTTACGTGAATTGTCTTGCTCACGTAAACTGTCTTGGTCCTCTTCCGAAATTTGAGTTTCCATTGGAGACTCGTCTACCTGAGGGTGGTTTGTCAATTTCACTAGATCATGGTGATCAGTGGAAGACCAATCGAGAGCCGTTGCGTTCGGCTTCGATTTATCCGACCCTTCTTGGTTTTTTCTTTCTTCTAATGAGCGTTTTTCACGCCATTCCTTCTGTCTCTTTTGCTGCTGCTGGAGCTTCTCACGTTGCTCTTGAAGCCTCTTTCTGTTTTCTTCTTCCTGGAGCACTTTTTTCCTCTTTCTTTGCCCTTGTAGCTCCTTCCTGTTTTTCTCAGTTATTGAGAGCTCTACATTTTGTATTCCCTGATCGAATTCAGACAGTTCTTCATTCGATTGGGTAACCTCGTTCATCTTTTTCCCCGTGTTCCCCCCGTTGCCTGGTGAGCTCTCGGGAGATGATGTCGGGCGGGGCCTTTTAAGCGAGCCTTTCCCATTCATTTCTTTAAGGAGGGCTTCATATATCGCAGATACTGCTTTAGTTTGCTGCTCCTTAATCAATACCAGCTGCTCCACTACGCTGGCAAACTTCCGGACTCCATTTTTTATCACCATGCTCGCGTTCTTCTGAACATAGCCGAACTGGTACTCCATTTCAATTATGGCCTCCAAAAGATTGCCGTAATGTTTCTTTTCGGCAGTAAAGCCTTCTTTAACAGTGTCCAGACCTTTAGCCGCCTGGGTTTCTTTGAAGGCTTGTTGGACATCACTGTATTTTGCAAGAATATCCTGCATACCATCATTTTCCATGAGCCTAGACAATCGAGTGCTCCATTTAGGCGTAACTTTAAGCTTATCCAGCATCATTTGTTCTACTTGGCCAGCTGCGTTTGAGTTTGTTTGGGCTTGGGGGCCCTGTTGGTTGTTGTTCGTTTGCGGTTCCTGCACGCTTTGAACCTGATCATTATTATGTTGCTTCATCATTTATTTTTTTTTAAAAATTACCTCCTTCTAACCTGTTCTGTCTTGTGTGATTGAATGCGGGACATGATGCAGCCAGTCAACGCGGTGGTCTCGCAATGGTCGGCCCACCAAACCGGGTGTCCCCTAGCGTAGTGGCCTTGTGGAAAGCCCCCCGCTCCCCGCAGCAGGGCCCTACCCGGGCGCTACCCGGCACTACTACGGAAAACGAGATTATGCGCCGGCTGATAGAGCAGCCAGACCTGTTAGCTAGACAGCTCCGGGCTCCTGTACTATCCGGCGGCCTGGAGGTGCAGTTCCCAGTTTTTGACCTGTACCCTCTACGGAGGTTGCCATCCCAATCCGGAGGACCGACCACCGCGAGCCACGATGATCGGCAGCATCACACCGCCTGGTTTCTTAGCCTGTAAAAAGAACTATTGTTGGTGTACCTGTAAGTAGAATGTAAAAGAAAAAAGTTGTAATTAGTGGGATTGGTGTTCGGTCTTTCAGCGATCAACACCCTGGGTACCGGTCCCGGGGGGTTGATCGATGTCAGTCCTGCAGATGGGAGGATATTCACCTTCGCTCCATGTCTGTCTAGCATCACACGGTCATTCTTGACCCGTCGTGTGGGCCGGGTGACAATTTGGTGGATTTTTACCACTATGGTTGTTTACCATCTCGCGATATTCTAGCCCGTCGTGAGACAGGGGGAGAACTAATCTGGAAGTCACGTCTGAATGATCCAAAGACCCCCCATAAGTTCATTCCAGAATAATGCCCCCAGCCAGAATCTTCGGGAACACATGACGGCTTTCTGCGGCACTTGTTTGAGTGCACGATGGTACAAGTACCTAATTAAGAAGCGAAGGCACAGAGCCCTGTTTATAAGGGCGGCCTAGATGTTCTCAGAGAGCTTTTTTAGTGTTGCGGAATATTCTGGCCGCACCTTCACACATTACTAAACCAGAAAAAAGAAAAACAACCTGCAGTCATGATTTAGCGGGACTCGCGACTACCTTTCATCGGCTACGTCGCTGTGCTCGAGGTGAGATTCTCCCATGCTAAGAGCCAATACGTCAGGTCTAAGGCAACCCTGTATGTGGCTTAAATCGCAATCGAGAAAACCTTGGAGCCCCTTTAATGTGCCTCTTCCTCAAGGATAGTTTAGGATAGCAATCTGTGGCTGCATGCTTGTCAAGAATGCTCGAGGGAAAGACAAGGCATAAAACCCGGTTTATAGGGCAGCCTCAGTTATTCCAGAACCGCTTATAGCGTAACCATGAGCAGTCTGTGGCATTCTCTTCACAGCCTCTTCACATACACATTCGATACACACACGCGAACCCGCCACGTGATAATAAATGAGCGCGAATATACGAAAAATACATATTTACAATACTCTCCCTTTTTGAGTACATTCGTACACACTAAAAATTTAAATTTGTATTTACAAAAAATTATATACACAGAAACGCAAAAACATACTGGCAACAAAAAGCAATGAGCTGAATTTTAATTTAAGACTTTAAATATTTAATCTTTGAATTTTACAGGTCTAACACCTATCATTTTCCTTAAACTTTCAAAACGAACTCTAGGCAAAATCTTTGTAAACAAATCAGCTAATTGTTTTTCACTGCTTACATATAATGGATCTAAAATACCATTCTCATACTTTTCTCTAATATAATGATAATGCACATCAATGTGCTTTGTACGTTTATGGTATTCAGGATTTTTACACAATTTAATTGCATTCTGATTGTCAACATACAATATAGTTTAACAATTATTTGAACAATCAATTTCATACAGTAAACGTCTTATCCATACAATTTCGCGAGCAGCTGCACTAGCAGCCAAGTACTCCGCTTCGGTTGTACTTAAAGTGACACACTTTTGTCTTTGCGAGCACCAAGATACTGTCCCAAAGCCCAAACTAAATACAAGGCCAGTAGTAGACCTTCTGGTCTCGATACACCCAGCAAAGTCAGAGTCACTGTAAGCTAATAAATTTAATCTATCTACTTTACCATCATAAAATATACCATAATTTAAAGTAGCTTTAAGATAATTTAAGACTCTTAAACCAGCTTTCCAGTGACTTCTGTCGTAAGCATTCAAGAAACGACTTAAATAATTTACTGCGTGACAAATGTCTGGACGTGAAACAATTTATAAAAACATAAGTGAACCTATAAGTTCACGATAAGGAACTTTATCATCACTGACTTTTGCACACACCAAATTTGTACCAACTTCTAAAGGTGTACTAATACCTTTGGCACCCGACATATTAAATTTATTTAAAACTTTTAATATATATTCCCGTTGATGTATATATAATGTACGCTCTTTTCTACATCTCAAAATTTGCATACCGATAAAAAGCTGGGGTTCTGATACCACGATTCTAAGTCGTTTCTTTAATGCCCCTAACAGAAACTTTAAGACTTCTTTTGATTTTGACAAAATAAACCCGTCATCTACAAATAAGACTAGATACGTAATTGACCCATTAATATTTCCCACATATAATGAAGGATCTGAATGACAGATTCTGAAACCAAAAGACTTTAAAAAATTTGTAAACACTAAGTTCCAGCATCTTGGTGCTTGCTTAAGACCGTACAAAGATTTACATAACAAACATACATACTTATTTACATCAAATTTTCCACTCAACCCTTCTGGTATTTTCATATAAATTTTTTCTTTTAATTTGCCGTACAAAAACGCGGTTTTTACATCGAATTGAGTTATTTCAAGATCTTGATAAGCAGCAATTGCCAGTAAAATTCTTATGGTGTCGTACCTGGATACTGGTGCAAATGTCTCTTGAAAATCAACACCCTCAACCTGTTGGAAACCTCTTGCACATAGACGAGCCTTATAACGATTTTTCTCTCCATTTTTGGACGGCTGTATCTTGAATACCCACTTGGAATCTACAAAAGACTTATTTTTGGGCTTACTTACTATTTTGCAAGTTCTATTTACCTGGTGAGCTTCAAGCTCCTCTTCTATGGCCTGTCTCCACCTGTCGCTATCTATTCCATTAATAGCTTCTGAGAACTTCAAAGGTTCATTCAGCTGGGCACAGCAAGCATACCTCAAAGGCGGTTTTATTTTTGTTCTGTCTCTCAAGTTAGGCTTATCAGCAATTTCTCGTTCAGGCACCTGCTCTTCTACTGTATCAGATGCTTCTTCAATGTCCAGGTATTCATCGAGACTGAGGAACGAATCATCACATTTTTCTTCTCCTGCATCTGACCCAGATTTCTCTTCTTCACGTTGACTTAAGTCTATATCAACAGGTATGGTGTCAGAATCTTGAAACGTTGCCAAATCTTGATTTCTTGATGTCTGGTTTGTTTCCATTCCAGCGTTCATATGGCGTGGCACCAGGTCTGCTTCTGGTAACTACCCTGTTTTTCAGGTAGACTGCGGTGTGAACTGCTTCTGCCCATAAAAACTTTGGTAACGAACTAGCATACAGCATCGTCCTTGCAGGTTCCATTATAGCCCTGTTTTCCCTCCCAGACGACCATTCTGCTGTGGTGTGTATGGTGCAGAAAATTCAGACTGGATACCTCTGCTTCCCAGAAACTGCATCAGTTCTTTATTTTTGAACTCCGTGCCACGATCGCTTCTAAGAACTTTCATATTTCGATTAAACTTATTATACACTAACTCTACAAAATTTTTTACATAATTTACAGTTTCAGACTTATCTTTTAAAAAGTAGACTGTCCTATAACCAGATGCCTTGTCCTTCAACAACAAGTAGTACCTTGATCTGCTCAACGACTCCACCTGCATTGGCCCACACAGGTCTGCATAAAAACATTCACCTACTTGGTAGTTGCATGGCTCATTTTCATGGGATTCAAACTTCAGCTTGTGAGCTTTACAAAGTTGGTAGGCCTCGCAGAAAAAATTTTTGCATTTATTTAACTTCATTCCAGTAACTAGACCTTTCTGCTCCAACTCGATGACTGAGTTCATGTTGGTGTGGCCCAGACGTTCATACCAGATGTCTGCTCCGAGAGTTGTCACACATACATCCTTCTGCCTTACAGATCGAAACAGCATAACGTAGACATCTTTTGGTTGCTTCACAGCTTCAGCAGCTAAGCATCCTTGTCTGCGTACTTCAGCCTTGGATCCTCTTATAAGTATTTCAAAGTTCTTCGCTGTGCATACACCAACTGAAAACAAATTTTTTCTAAGTTTCGGTATATAAAAAACATTTTGAATAATTCCCGGAATCTAGTTCCCATTTATATATTTTTCAATTTGAACAGAACCTGAACCAGCAATTTTACAAGTACCGTCATCACCAAGGGTTATTTGTTCATTTTTACTACTTTCTACATAATTATATATCCAATCTCGACGAAACGTTAAATGAACAGAAGCACCACTGTCCATTAGCCTTTTTTTCACTTGGATCAAGTTTTAAAATTTCAAAAGCCTGTTCTGAGGTAGCAGTACATGCGACGTTTACAGCGCCGCTATTCAACGCAACAAAAGCTTCTGCAGTATACGCCTGCTCACCACTACTACTTTGCTGCTCTCCCTGCCCCTCTCCGCGTCGTCTCCTTTTATTAAATCTACAAACACGCGCTATGTGCCCGGCTTTTTTACATACAAAACATTTTACTACCTGTGCTTCCTTTTTCTTTGCGTCGTCATTCTTACCTCCTCTCTCTCTATCTTTTGAGTTTTGAATACCATGAGACCAAGAACGCTTGTGCGATGTTGCTAACGCGCTTACTTCTCCTTCTCCGCCTTCATCTGCGTGTCCAGCAAGCCGCTGCTCTTCTTTTACCAAACGTGATACTAACGCTAATAACGTCTGCTTCCCCTCCTCCACGCTGTCCCAGGCCACGATGAGCGGTCCGTATTTTTTCGGAAGCCCGCCTAAAATTTTTGACATAATGGAAGATTCCGTTTGAGTTTCTTCGACATCCGCCAGCATTCCCGCTAAATTTCTTATCTTTGTAATATACTCCATCATGACTTCAGAAGGGGAGGAAGTCTCTTCACATACACATTCGATACACACACGCGAACCCGTCACTTGATAATAAATGAGCGCGAATATACGAAAAATACATATTTACAATAAATTAACTTGGGACTCTCAATTACCCGATTACTTAGTTAGTGATTGAATATCATGGTATAGCAAGTTACATTTAATTAATTCGATAAAAACTAACCGTTGGCTTAATTTTGGCTTTGCAGATGCTTCCAAGTCAGCTTATGCTGCAGTATTTTATTTGAGATTAATTTATGGTAATGGTGAAACTTTTGTAAATATTTTACAATCAAAAACTAAACTCCAATCAAATCAGTTCTCACAATTCCTAAATTAGAATTATGTGCAGCCGTTTTATTGGCAAGATTAGTTAAAAAATTATTATTTGATTTAGATTTTCCTGAATGTTCTGTTCATTTATGGACTGATTCTAAAGATGTTCTTTATTGGTTACGTGATAATCCATCTAAATGGAAAATTTATATTGGAAATAGAAGTTCAAAAATTCATAATTATGTACATCAAGCTCAGTGGCGTCGCGTAAAATCTAAGGAAAATCTCGCTGATTGTGCATCACGTGGCTTATCTGTTGATGAATTTATTAATTTTGATTTATGGTGGAAAGGTCCAAATTGGATCAATGATAATAGTGAACCATTTCAATTTATTTCTGAACCTAACAATGTGGAAATAGTTGATACTATAAGTTCGCATATTTGTAGTTATGTTAATTAATGAGACTAATTCTGTTGTTTCAAAATATGGTGATTTGGAAATTATTAATAAATATTCTAGCATAAATAAATTACTTACAGTTATGGGTTATGTTCTTCGATTCATATTTAAATTACTTATTAAGACAAAATCGCAGTTATTAAATAAATCTAATTTATTTTCTAATAAGTGGTTTTGTGGTAATATTTACGAAACACAGGAAAGGTTAAATGCATTTGAAATTAGCAGAGCTAAATTGGTATCCATATTTTTAGTTCAACATATATATAACTATAAGCAATTCATATCGTTATCAAAATCAGGACATTTAGAATCCACTGATAATTTGTTAAATTTAGATCCCTATGTTGAAGATAATTTATTAAGAGTAGGTGGTAGATTGAGTAATGCATTATTACATCATGATGAAATGCATCCCTTCATCTTACCATATGATTCGCATTTGTCGTATTTGATAGCTCGTCGTGTACATTACATTCAAACAATCCATGGTGGTTTAAAATTATCTTTAGCTACCTTACGTCAACAATGTTGGGTTATAAAAGGTCGATATTTGATTAAAAAAATTATTAGAGAATGTGTAACTTGTTTCATATATAGAAGTAGCACATTATATCAAAAAATGAGAAATTTGCCTTCTTTTAGACTTAAATAAGGTTTAGATGTCTTTTCTCATGTAGGTGTAGATTATGCAGGCCCATTTAATATAAAAGCATCTAAATATCGTGGTATCAAGACTTATAAAGGATATATTGCATTATTTATTTGCTTAAATACTCGTGCTATTCATCTTGAATTAGTTGAGAGCTATGATAGTGCAGATTTTATCGCTGCATTTCGTAGATTTACTTCTACTAGAGGTGAATGTCTTAATTTATATTCTGATCAAGGTACTACATTTGTGGGTGCCGCTAAAGAAATTTCTAATCTATTCAAAAATCTTCTGAACATATAAAAGATATTATGCATGTTCTTAAGTATGAAAATGTAACTTGGCATTTTAATCCACCTGCAGCTCCTAATTTCGGCGGATCTTGGGCAGCAGCAGTAAAATCAACCAAGTATCATTTAAAACGTATTATTGCAGATCAGATTTTAACCTTTAACCAATTTAATACATTATTAAAAAAAATTGAAGCTTGTTTAAATTCAAGGCCAATTTTAGCTTTAAATGATGATATTACTGATCTACAAATTTTGACACCGTTTCAATTAATAGCTAAGTCAAATAAACCGGCATATATTTTACCAGATCAAAATTATTTAATTAATTTGAAACCACCTATAAAAATATGGCATCGTATTCAATATATATTACAATGCTGGTGGAAAAAAATATCTGCAATCTTTACAAACTCGTGACAAATGGAAAATTGCTCAAAATAATTTAAAAATAGGAGATATAGTTCTTATCACTGATAATAATATACCTCCTGCAAATGGCCATTTGCTAAAGTCTTAAAAATATATCCTGGTAGTGATAAATTGATTCGTGTTGTTAAATTACAAACATCGAAATCTCAATTAAAAAGACCAATAAATAAATTGATACTTGTAAATAAGTCTGAAGAGTAATGTTAAATATTACACTATATAAAAATACAAATACTAATATAAGTTTATAAGTATGCGTGCGTGTGTGCACAGAGAGAGCACAGAGTGTAAGCGCGTGCCTTAAGAAACGGCAGTCTTAGGACAATAGTCCAAGTAGCAACACACACATTTTTGTATAATAAAGTTTCATAATTATTTTGCTACTTAATTAATATATTTTTTTTGAGTTATTTTTATTTTATCATCACCAAAATCCTAGTTTATCACGCAAATATACAGTCCACAATAGAGCTATTGAACAAGTAAATTTATAGTTTAAAATTTAAAATTTAAAAAAAAAATGATAAATGTAAATAAAAAATATGTACGTACTTAAAAATAAAATATAAATAATACAAAATTGTAAATAAAATTTAATTATTTATTGTAAATATATAAAAAATAAAAACAAAAAAGACTTTAAAAAAGTAAAAGGTATTTTTGGCGACAGTTCATTTATCTCTACTCTAGGTATAAATAAATTAAAAAGAAAATCTTAAAAAAGTACTGATATCAGATAAAAATTATACGGCGACCATCGTTACCACTAACTTTATTGCATTATACAATTAGGTTATTAAAAACATTTATTGTGTGTAGAATTGAAATGAATTAAATTATTCATTTGCAAAAATTGAGTTTCGTAACTGCATTAGAACTGCGCCATCGGTTATCATCTGTAAAAAAATTACCGATGGATAAAAATATAGTGTATGCAGTATATTTTTGTAAATCTTTTTATTATTATTAATTTTTTTAAATATAATTAATTATTTTACTGCAAATATTTGTGTTAAAAGTTATTTATTTTGGCTCTCTAAAATTTATACACCAAGTTATCCTTAATAATTACAGTCCACACTAAACACACCCCTTTCTGTTAGTTCTAGCTATTTTAAGAGTGAAATATTTAATATTTATGAAAGAGGAGTTTAAATTCTTAATTAGCGACCAAAATATGGGCATACCCAGGATGCCCAAAGTACGAAAATTGCAAAAACAATATGTTTTCGGGGGTAGTTTTACCTAATTTAGGACTGAAATTTTTTAATTATTTATGAAAGAGAAGTTGAAATTCTTGATCAGCGACCCAAAAAATTCGTATGGTGCAAAGCTGAGCTCTCAAAGTGTGAATATGTAAAAAAAACCTCTTTTTGGGGAGTAGTTTTTGCAAATTTAAGGGCGATGCCCCAATATCTCTGCCCATTGACTCCCATTTTCGTGTTCAGAAACCCAAAAAAGACTTTATTAAATCGGGTTTTCGCCAGTAATAATAAAACCAACCCTGAGGAAAAGAAACTACAGAATACAACAGTATGGGACAACGACAAAATACTACAAACGACAAAATACAAAAAAAATATATATAAAATAAAAATATGTGTGTATTTTTTGCGTAAATATATCTTCACTCAATACATATATATACTTATATTATACATATTTTGCTTGAAAGAAACTCGAATCAGCAGGTGACGCATATTATGATATTATATTCTTTTTTTTATCTTTTTCATTGTTAAAAATTTCGGAGAACCTCAATAAAATGATTTTGATAAGTAAGTATACAAATATAGGAGATTTAAATTTATTTATTGATTAAAAATTAAAATTGGATCTTCTTCGTTTTCCCCCCCCACCAAATCGCTAAAATTTTTGTTGGAAATTGCTTAAAAACACTTAAAATGAAGTTTAAAATAAGTTTTGGGTGGGAAAAATGCAAAAAAAAAAAAATTAAAAAAAAAAATTTTTAATAATTTTGAAAATTTGTTAAAAATTTTAAGGATTTTGCTTATTCTAGGGATAGGTGCGAGTACAGCATTTGGGGATAAGCTTTATTTGCTTTTTCCTTTATTGGGGGCTTTGCCCCCATACCCCCACGGGGGTTTCGCCCCCTCGACCCCCAGAATTTCGCTTATTCTAGGGGTAGGTGCGAGTAAGCAATTGAGGGTAGGTTTAAGTTGCTTTTTTCTTTATTGAAGGCTTCGCCCCCATACCCCACGGAAGGCTCCGCCCCCTTGACCCCCAGAATTTCGCTTATTCTAGAGGTAGGTGCGAGTGCAGCATTTGGGGGTAGGTTTAAGTTGTTTTTTTCTTTATTGGGGGCTTCGCCCCCATACCCCCACAGGGGGCTTCGCCCCCTCGACCCCCAGAATTTTGCTTATTCTAGGGGTAGGTGCAAGTACAGCATTTGGGGGTAGGTTTAAATTGCTTTTTTCTTTATTGGGGACTCAGATATTAAAAAATAAAGTTAAAATAATTCCTTGAATCAAAACTAGAAATAAGTCGTTTCTGTTTTATAAAACATAAATTTATTGATTTATAGTTTTAAAACTAGGAACCAGATATTAAAAATAAGATTTTAATAATTTTGAACTTTTTTGGATGTCTTTACGGGGGTTTTTGGGTACCCTAAACTCAAATTTGATCATAAAAATTAAAAAATCAAAATAGTTGACCCTGAAACCGCAAAATTCGGTAAAAAATATTAATTTTAAAACTTTAAAAATTTTTTTTAGCTGTTACATGACTTTCGGGGTAACAAGTTATAATGATCCCGAATTCCTAAGCGAAAATCGAATTAATAGACCCCTAAACCATAAAATTTGGTAAAAATATTATTTTGCACAATTATGATGTATTATTATTGACTTCGGTACTGAGGGTCATAGAACGTGCTAACTCCGAATTTCTCGGCCAAATTTTGAAATAATGGATCCAAAAACCGTAAAATTCGGTAAAAATATATTTATTTTAAATAATATTTGTTAATTATTTTAGACTGCGGTAGTTGGGGATTTAGATTCAACTGAATTCAAATTTCTCAAGCTAGTGATCAAATTTTAATAACGGACTTAGAAATCGCAAAATTCGGTAACAATAATATTATCTGAAAAAGTTTTGATCAATTTTTTCTTGACTAAGGTACGAATGAAGAACCCAAAATTCTTAGACAAATTACCAAATCCTAAATCATTTATCTAAAAACCGTGAAATTCGGTAAAAATATTATTTTGCAAAATTTTAATGGATTATTTTTGACTGCGATACTTAGGGTCTTAGAACATGCTAACACCGAAATCTTCGGCCAAATTTTGGAATAATAGATCCCGAAACCGTAAAATTCGGTAAAAATATTATTTTGTAAAATTATAATGGCGTATTTCTTACTTCGGTACTTGGGGTCATAGAACATGCTAACGCCGAATTTCTCGGCCTACTTTTAAAATAATGAATCCCGAAACCGTAAAATTAAATTGGGCAAAACTTCCTCTAAAAAAGGCATTTTCGCTGTATTTACTTTAAGCCTTTTAAATTTGGTATACGGGGTTTTTTTGGGTCTCTAATTACGAAAATCTGGGTCTTTTCTATGTATAATTGCGACTTGGCCCTTAAATTGTGAAAAACTGCCCGTAAAAAGGGCATTTTCGCTGTATTTACTTTAAGCCTTTTAAATTTGGTATACGGGGGTTTTTTGGGTCGCTAATTACGAAAATCTGGGTCTTTTCTATGTATAATTGCGACTTGGCACTTAAATTGTGAAAAACTGCCCGTAAAAAGGGCATTTTCGCTGTATTTGTTTGAAGCCTTTGAAATTTGGTATGTGGGGTTTTTTTGGTCGCTATTTACGAAAATCAGGGTCTTTTCTATGTATAATTGCGACTTGGCACTTAAATTGTGAAAAACTGCCCGTAAAAAGGGCATTTTCGCTGTATTTGTTTGAAGCCTTTGAAATTTGGTATGTGGGGTTTTTTTGGTCGCTATTTACGAAAATCTGGGTCTTTTCTATGTATAATTGCGACTTGGCACTTAAATTGTGAAAAACTGCCCGTAAAAAGGGCATTTTCGCTGTATTTGTTTGAAGCCTTTGAAATTTGGTATGTGGGGTTTTTTTGGTCGCTATTTACGAAAATCTGGGTCTTTTCTATGTATAATTGCGGGTTAGCCCTTAATTTTGGCAAAACTACCCGTAAACAGGGCATTGGTATGGCACCATCTAAAAAAGCCGCAAAAGGGGGGCGCAACCGCAAGCGTAAATGCGACGCAATTCGCAGAGACCGAAAATGGTCTCGTGTATTTTTATCACTGATTTTCTCAGCTATCGTCAATGAACCTACTGGTAATTTTTTACCCTAAATGACCAATTTTCAAATTTTTATAAACTGCTGCCAAAACTGTAATTTTGGACGATATTGAGTTTTATCGGCCTTAAAAACTTCCTAAAAGTTTCAAGTTTCCAAAAATTGGTTACTCGTCTCTTTTCTTTGAACAGTTTTTAAGATATAACGGGTTATTTACTCAAGAGTGGCATCCCACTTTTTCGAAACTTCTGTGACACTTCTGTGAAGTCGCAGGCCGCACGTAACAGACACTTCTGTACACTTCTACGCACTTTTTTCTGGCTGAGAAGAGGAGCGCGGACAGTGGTTCTCAGAGTTTTGTAATAATATTTTTAAAAAAACTAATAATTATTTTTCAAAAAAAGAAACATAAAATCGTATTCAAATTATATTTTTATTAAATATATATAATTTAAAAATAATTTTTAAAAAACAATTAAACTGAATATGTCCGGAAATATCTGTGAAACCACCTCGAAACCACCTCTACGTAATAACCGAATGAAAAAGGATGCATCGACCTGAAACCTTTTGCAATCTCTTCATAAACATGTCAAGAAAAATACGCCGGAAGGAAAATACATTAAAATGAAGGAGGGAATTTTCGCCCCATTTTTCCCCATTATTTATCCCGCAAGTGTAAAAAATTATTATTTTTTAATTCTGAGGAATACAATAGGCTTTTTGGGTCTTAAAATTCAAATATGATGTCAAAAATGCTATTTGATGCCTTTTCGGGGGTGATTTTGGCCTTTTTAAACCCCTTTTACCCCAAATCATGTATTTCATTAAATGCACTATTCTTTCCAAATTTAAAATATCTTCAAGGGTTTTTGGGATCACTAAATTCAATAATGATGCCAGAAAGGCTACTTTATGCCTTTCCGGGGGTGATTTTTGCCTTTATTAAAATTAATACTACGCTTCATTAAATAAAAAGTTATATATTCTATTAATAATAAATTCAACCTCAAATTTCGAAATTCAAAGTAGCGGAAACATTGACCAAAACCTAACGAATTAGTCTATCTCTGTAGGAAAAAATCGACACGTCTAGCATTACACTATCGTAACCTAAGGAAGTAGGCTATAATAAAAAACGACACGTCAAGTCTCACAGTAGCGTAACCTAAGGAAGTAGGCTATAATAAAAAACGACAAGTCAAGCCTTACAGTAGCGTAATCTAAGGAAGTAGGCTATAATAAAAAACGACACGTCAAGCCTTACAGTAGCGTAACCTAAGGAAATAGGCTATAATAAAATAACAACACGTCAACCCTTACAGTAGCGTAACCTAAGGAAATAGGCTATAATAAAATAACAACACGTCAAGCCTTACAGTAGCGTAACTTAAGGAAGTAGGCTATAATAAAAAACGACAAGTCAAGCCTTACAGTAGTGTAACCTAAGGAAGTAGGCTATAATAAAAAACGACACTTAAAGCCTTACAGTAGCGTAACCTAAGGAAGTAGGCTATAATAAAAAACGACACTTCAAGCCTTACAGTATCGTAACCTAAGGAAGTAGGCTATAATAAAATAATGAGACGTCAAGCCTTACAGTAGCGTAACCTAAGGAAGTAGGCTATAATAAAATAACAACACGTCAAGCCTTACAGTAGCGTAACCTAAGGAAGAAGGCTATAATAAAAAACTACACGTCAAGCCTTATAGTAGCGTAACCTAAGGAAGTAGGCTATAATAAAATAATGACATGTCAAGCTTAACAGTAGCGTAACCTATGGAAGTAGGCTATAATAAAAAACGACACGTCAAGCCATACAGTAGCGTAACCTAAGGAAATAGGCTATAATAAAATAACAACACGTCAACCCTTACAGTAGCGTAACCTAAGGAAATAGGCTATAATAAAATAACAACACGTCAAGCCTTACAGTAGCGTAACTTAAGGAAGTAGGCTATAATAAAAAACGACAAGTCAAGCCTTACAGTAGTGTAACCTAAGGAAGTAGGCTATAATAAAAAACGACACTTCAAGCCTTACAGTAGCGTAACCGAAGGAAGTAGGCTATAATAAAAAACGACACTTCAAGCCTTACAGTATCGTAACCTAAGGAAGTAGGCTATAATAAAATAATGACACGTCAAGCCTTACAGTAGCGTAACCTAAGGAAGTAGGCTATAATAAAATAGCAACACGTCAAGCCTTACAGTAGCGTAACCTAAGGAAGAAGGCTATAATAAAAAACTACACGTCAAGCCTTACAGTAGCGTAACCTAAGGAAGTAGTCTATAATAAAAAACGACACGTCAAGCCTTACAGTAGCGTAACATAAGGAAATAGGCTATAATAAAATAACAACACGTCAAGCCTTACAGTAGCGTAAGTAGGCTATAATAAAAAACTTATGACCGGTTTGTGTAACTACACAACCAACGAGCATGGAACATGTTCACTAATAACTAACACTGATAATAAAGTATCTATTCTGTTCATAATATCAATATTTATATCCAAATATTTCTGCACTAAAGTTCTTTAGAGACTTCTGCACCAATGGTCCCTAAGTACTTCTGCACCAAAGGTCTTTAGGGACTTCTGCACCATAGGTCCCTAGGTACTTCTGAACCAATGCTCCCTAGGTACTTCTGCACCAAAGGTCTTTAGAGACTTCTGCACCCTAGGTACTTCTGCACCAAAGGTCTTTAGGGACTTCTGCACCATAGGTCCCTAGGTACTTCTACACCAATGCTTCCTAAGTACTTCTGCACCAAAGGTCTTTAGAGACTTCTGCACCCTAGGTACTTCTGCACCAAAGGTCTTTAGGGACTTCTGCACCATAGGTCCCTAGGTACTTCTACACAAATGCTTCCTAAGTACTTCTGCACCAAAGGTTTTTAGGTACTTCTACACCAAAGGTCTTTAGGTACTTCTGCACCAAAGGTCTTTAGGAACTTCTGCACCAATGCTCCCTAAGTACTTCTGCACCAAAGGTCTTTAGGGACTTCTGCACCATAGGTCCCTAGGTACTTCTACACCAATGCTCCCTAAGTACTTCTGCACCAAAGGTCTTTAGGGACTTCTGCACCATAGGTCCCTAGGTACTTCTACACCAATGCTTCCTAAGTACTTCTGCACCAAAGGTCTTTAGAGACTTCTGCACCATAGGTCCCTAGGTACTTCTGCACCAAAGGTCTTTAGGGACTCCTGCACCAATGCTCCCTAAGTACTTCTGTACCAAAGGTCTTTAGGGGCTTCTGCACCATAGGTCCCTAGGTACTTCTGCACCAATGCTCCCTAAGTACTTCTGCACTTTCTAGAAGAAACGATCACCTCGAAATTCCTTCGCATTAATAAAAAAAATATACACACAAGGTAAATTTTATTTCTATAGTTTATATGCCAAAATCAATGTTTTCTTGTGAATAAAATTTTTGAAATTTTTCAGTTTCATCAAAAGATGTCATTTCCGGAGCAGTGGATTATCTTATGCTAAAAAATTAGATCCTAGGCCTTAAAAATAAAGAATTGCCCAGACCGCACGCAAATTGCAATCCGAGGATGGCAAACTGCGATCTGGGAAATTCTTTTTTTACGACCGAGGCCAAAACATAATTTTTCTCCATCATTGGAAAGAAAACACGTATTTTTAAATCGCGCGACAGCCAGGAAATACTTGCTTTCTGGCCGCTGACATGAAAAAACTCAAATATATTTTTTGAACAGTAGCCATGAAAGTATGATTTCCTGGCCGAGAAAATCGACATTTCTCGCGACTATCGCAGAAAAATTTTATACGGCCCTTGTACATAAATAAATAATGTCCCAAATCGCAGTTTACCATCCTCGGCTACTCCTCAGAAGATAATTTCCGTACAATTCGGGCCATTCTTTACTTTTCTGGATACGAGCCATAAATATACTATTCATGTATTCAATAATTTGTTAGCATGATTATTGTATAAAAAATAAATTAAAAAAGTGTAAAATTTTACAGGATCCCCTGAAAATATTTTCTGCACCCACCACTGATTTCCATTCGGTTTTTTTAATTTGAATAAAGAAAAATATAATATAACTAGCATAGGTGAGAGGGGGGGCTCCGCCCCCCCTGATTTATTCCCGGTTTTGTTGTTATTGATTTTTTATTATTATCATGTTGTTATTGTCCAAAATATATATCAATGCCAAAAAAAATTAACGCCTTGAAATAAGCTAAAATTTTTTTCTTAATGTAGACCTTTTACCAATTCAAATGTGACCAATAAGATAAAATTTGTAGTAAATTCAAAGGAATGGTGTAATTTTGAAAATGGGCTAAATCAGGCTATTTTCGGACCTCTAAACAGACATATTTCGGGCCCATGAGGTGCTAGAGGACTAAAACTTTAGCTGAGGGACTTTAGCTTATCACCCCAAACTATACCCTAAAATTTGAGTTGAATATATATAACATATAGTAAAAAATTTTTTAAATATTTTATAAAATTTTAAAGATACCTCTGTTTTGAATAAAAATTTCAGAGAATACGTAAAAATTAGTGCTGAATTGATAAGGAATATGAAGTGCTATAGCAAAATTTTTCAATAGTATCCAGATATTTCAATTTTTGATAAAATTTTTAAAAAATGTTATCAAGTTCAAAAATACTAAAAATTAAATATCTCAAAAACTACGATAGCTAATCAGAAAATATAGGGCCTATGTCACCCGCATTTTTTTTTCTTCATTTTGACGCCGGTTTCATGCCAATCGGTTCAAAAAAGGATGCATAGTAATAAAAAGAGAAAACAAAAAAATTATTTAATGTAAGTTGTAGCAAAAGTGTGCTAAAGTGTGCTAAAGTATGCAAAAGTGTTCCGTATTCCGGTGAATTGCTACAACTTGGCACTTTTTATAAGCTTCGTTTGGGACAGTTTGGAATACTTTTAAACTTATCTGAACTATTTGTATTAAATTTACATTGTTTGGCACAGTTTGGCACAGTTTTAATCACTTCTGACACACTTGTACACACATTTTATTTTTACCAGTGATAAAAAAAAGAATTACTTTTTTTCTTTTCCGACGTAATACCTAAAATTATTCCATGGGAAAACTAGTTTCAGGGAATTCGTTATTAATTAATTTCTTGGATCTGATACCTGAATTTGTAAACACTTTTGTCTGAAAATGTTTTTTTTTTTTAATTTTGGACGTAATATACTTAACAGTTTTACATAGAGGTTCAGGTATTAGGAATTTTTTTTATCCATCTTTTTTGCATGTGACAGATACATGAATATGTAAAAAATTTTGTCTCAAACTTTTTGCTCAAAAATTAAAAGAACTCTTTTCCCCAAAACTAAAAATTTATTATTTAATATTTTATAAATGATTTCGCTCTTATAAAGTACCCAGTAACTATTACGAATGATAAACTTTAACTAAAAGTGATAAAAAGTGACAAAAAAAAGATTTAAGAATAAAAAAATTTTAATTCTTAATCAATAAATAAATTTAAATCTCCTATATTTGTATACTTTGCAAAATCATTTTATTGAGATTCTCCGAAATTTTTAACAATGAAAAAGATAAAAAAAAGAATATAATATCATAATATGCGTCACCTGCCGATTCGAGTTTCTTTCAAGCAAAATATGTATAATATAAGCATATATATTTACGCAAAAAATACACACATATTTTTATTTTATATATAATTTTGTTGTATTTTGTCGTTTGTAATATTTTGTCGTTGACCGATACTGTTGTATTCTGTAGTTTCTTTTCCTCAGGGTTTATTATTAAAGATTTTAAGTGAATAATTAGCGGTTAAAAATTATATGGACAGTGAAATAGATTAAATTTAGATTGTAAAGTGTAAAATATTAATGGATATGATTTTGAATAAAGTAGATTTTTGTACATATTTTTAAAAGATAAATTAATGAACTTTTAATATTTCAGGCCAATCCCCTTTCACCTCCCCTCTTCAGGATTATAGTTAAATTCCCGCGTTCCCTAGAATTAAAGTCATCTTCGTGCTTCCGCATTATATTTATGTATTTTTAGTCGTTGCGCGTGTATATGGACTCCCTTTTTTATGATTTAATGATTCAATACTTTATTATTACAAATCAATTAATAATCGTGGTCATTCCGAGAGGGCGGAAATAACCACATTATAAACCTTAGCTTTGAAATATTTCATTGTACACCTTATTATAATTAGCCAAAAAAAAGTTATGGGCAAAAGTTGTTTTTCAGCAATTACATAAGATTTTTATAGTTAATCCATTGGGTCCCTCTATTTTTAAGTTTTATGAAAATTTTTCGTACAGTACCGTATGTTTAGATGATAAGTCAATTAAATGCTGCTGTCAAATTTCTAATTCCGACTTTTGACAGTAGTCAAATAGCTGTCAAAACAAAAGTAAGTTATAAAAAAGGTACAAAAATCAAAGATAGCCAATTTAGGAGTGAAATTTTTTAATTATTTATGAGAGAGAAGTTGAAATTCTTGATCAGCGACCCAAAAAATTTGTATGGTGCAAATCCGAGTGCTCAAAATGCAAATATGTAAAAAAAGCTCCTTTTGGGAGTAGTTTTTGCAAAATTTAAGGGTGAATCCTCAATTTTTCTGCCAAATTACCCCAATTTTTGTGTTTAGCGACCCAAAAATATATAGTAGAGCAAATCTGATTTTCGCAAGTAATAATACAAGCAAACCCGTATTTTGACTGGAGTACCACCCCTATCCACTTTTTAAGGGTTGTAAATAGGGCCAAAATGTATGAGACCTCAA
The DNA here is from genome assembly GCA_022575985.1 of Anagrus nilaparvatae. Lineage (NCBI taxonomy): Eukaryota > Metazoa > Arthropoda > Insecta > Hymenoptera > Mymaridae > Anagrus > Anagrus nilaparvatae. The sequence goes on along the minus strand of JAKSXM010000147.1, from coordinate 17,369,290 downwards.
CGTATACGAAGTTTACTTAAATTTACATAAAAAATATTATTTTCAAACATTTTTCAATAAAATTGGAAGCTTTTTTCATTGATTTTTCCAAACATTTCCTAATAATGCCTGACCTACCCCTTTCACGTTTTTAGGGTATTTTTAAGGATTGTAGGTGAAAACTAATGTCAGATTCTGAAAGAGCATGAAATTTTACTATTAGGATGAACTTTTTAGCCACTTATCTATAAGGGAATATACTTATTTTTGCTCATTTCCAAAACTCTCCGCCCCGGCGTTAATGAGTTAAAATACCCTGCCAACTAGCTGGCACTAAGGTTCCTCAAACAATGAGCTAAATACTTTAATATGCTACAGATATCACCGATTACAACAATGCAATCATACACTCATTTCTATTAACATTTAGTAGTTAAAAGAAACTTTATGTATTGAATTTAACTAAATTTTTTCAAATAAAATCTAACGTAGTTCATTGGATAATAATTATTCAAGATAGTAATTTCATGGAATTAAATAAAGTATTAGACCAAAAAAAAAAAAAAAATATTGTAGTTTAAAAAAACTTTTTCAATTTTGAGAAATAAATTTTGGAAAAATTCGATATCAAAACCAAAAAATTACTATAAACGAACTGTCTAAAACTAGTACTCTCATAGAAATAAATTAGGTACTGCATCCAAAAAGAAAAATTTGATGTTTTTTGTATTTTTTTGTGGTGAAAATTTTGGGAAAAAAATTTACAAAAAATTAATTATAAGATTCGAGATATTGAGTAAAAATTATACTTTCAAATATAAGTACTTTCGTGGAAATAAATGAGGTATTACATCCAAATTAAAAAAAAAAAAAGTACCTAGAGCTTTTTTGGTGAAAAAATTTTTGAAAAAAAAATTAGGTCTTAATTTCATAATGGTTATGAAATATCGCCGGTTGCAATATTTTCAGATATTAGTACTTTAATGGAATTAAATTAGGTATTACACCCCAAAAAAAAAATATTGCAGGTATTTTAATTTTTTTGTTTTTTTAATTTTAAGAAAAAATTTTTTCAAAAATTCGGTATATTCTGAATATTATATTAGGTATAAAAAATTAATTATTATTAGACTTGAGATATTGAGTAAAAATCATACTTTCAAATATAAGTACTTTCATGGAAATAAATAAGGGATTACATCAAAAATACAAAAAAAATAGTAGTTTGAGATTTTTGATAAAAAAATTTTTGAAAAAAAAATTAGGTCTTAATTTCATAACGGTTGTGAAATATCGCCAGTTGCAGTATTTTCAGATATTAGTTCTTTCATGGAATTAAATGAGGTATTACACCCCAAAAAAAAAATATTACAGGTTTTTTAATTTTTTTGTTTTTCTAATTTTAAGAAAAAATTTTTTAAAAAATTCGGTATATTCTGAATATTATATTAGGTATAACAAATTAATTATTATTAGACTTGAGATATTGAGTAAAAATCATACTTTCAAATATAAGTACTTTCATGGAAATAAATAAGGGATTACATAAAAAATACAAAAAAAAAGGAGTTTGAGATTTTTGATAAAAAAATTTTTGAAAAAAAAATTAGGTCTTAATTTCATAATGGTTGTAAAATATCACTGGTTACAATATTTTCAGATATTAGTACATTCATGGAATTAAATGAGGTATTACAACAAAAAAACAAAAAAAATATTACAGTTTTTTTGATTTTTTTGTTTTTTTAATTTTGACAAAAAAATTTTGAAAAAACTCGTTTTTAGATCCAAAAAATTACTATAAACGAAATTTTTAAAACTAATACTTTCATAGAAATAAATTAGGTACTACGTCCAAAAAGAAAAAAAAAATTGTTGTTTTTTGTATTTTTTTATGAAAAAAATTTTGTGAAAAAAATTTTCAAAAAATTAAGTATCAGATTCGAGATATAGAGTAAAAACCATACTTTCAAATATAAGTACTTTCGTGGTAATAAATGAGGTATAACATCCAAATTAAAAAAAAAAAAAGTACCTCGAGCTTTTTTGATAAAAAAATTAAAAAAAAAAAATTAGGTCTTAGCTCCATAATGTTTGTGAAATATCACCAATTACATACATACACACATACACACACACACACACACACACACACACACACACACACACACAAACACACATACATACTTTTTTTAAAAACCGGTTTTTTAGCTTCCTGGGGTCTCAAAACGTGCTTATATGACAAAAAATCAAAAATTGAAATTTGACCTATCACAATGGTTCCTCTTTGAGTAACCAAAAAATCTAAGCAATTAATTCTGCGCTAGTTAGAAAAACACAAAAATATGATAATTTACCTTTCTAGAGGTTCAGAAAAGTTTTTTGCACGTTTGACAGTCATTTAACTAAAAAAAATGCTGAATTTGGAAATTCAAACTACAATATTTAGCCCATAACTCTGAATCCGTCAAAAATAAATAAAAATAACCAATTTCATCGTTTTTAGTGACCTAAAAAACATGTGAAATGCTTTTTTAAAGTAGTTTCTAATCTTTTTCTAGTCCACAGCAATTTTTTGACGTCAAAAATTGTCCAATTTTTTATATTTTTACCACTGAAATTAGCTCATACCTTTTGCCTTAAAAAAATAATTCAAAATAGATGATTCTATCGTTTTTAACGACCAAAAAAACTATGAAATACCCCTTGAAATTTTATTTGTATGTTGCCTTTTAAAGTTAGTAGCTCAAGTCCCGCCCGACGTTCCTAAGCCCATTTTCAAAAATCGAAAATGCTTTGGCACTGTCCAACGACTAAATATTTTTAGATGCGGTTTCCGTAGAATTTATTTTTTCATTAAATGACATCCAAAAACGCTTGAGCACTTCAAAAAATCGAAAAGTTGATTTTTTTTTGGCAGTCTAATATATATATACTAGCATAGGTGATTCCACCGTTTTTAACGACCAAAAAAACTATGAAATACCCTTTGAAATTTTATTTGTATGTTGCCTTTTAAATTTAGTAGCTCAAGTCCCACCCGACGTTCCTGAGCCCATTTTCAAAAATCGAAAATGCGTTGGCACTGTCCAATGACTAAATATTTTTAGATGCGGTTTCCGTAGAATTTATTTTTTCATTGAATGACATCCAAAAACGCTTGAGCACTTTAAAAATTGGAAAAGTCGATTTTTTTTTGGTAGTCTAATATATATATACTAGCATAGGTGATTCCACCGTTTTTAACGACCAAAAAAACTATGCAATACCCCTTGAAATTTTATTTGTATGTTGCCTTTTAAATTTAGTAGCTCAAGTCTCGCCCGACGTTCCTGAGCCCATTTTCAAAAATCGAAAATGCTTTGGCACTGTCCAACGACTAAATATTTTTAGATGCGATTTTCGTAGAATTTATTTTTTCATTAAATGACATCCAAAAAAGCTTGAGCAAATTAAAAAAACGAAAAGTCGATTTTTTTTTGGCAGTCTAATATTTAATCTTTCGTTTAGACCATTCGAAAACAGCGAATCAGCTGCGGTGAATATTATAATTATATTATTATCTTTTAAAAAATTTTTAAATTGTCCCGAGTTTATTCCTGGGTATTGATCTGCTAGTATCATTCCAATTTTATTGTTTTCTGCTACTTTCTGAACCAGCTTAACAAAATCATTTGCATTTTGTGTTTTTGACGTTAAAATATAAGCATATCTAGTGAAGTGATCCACTAAAAGATGCATGTATTTTTTTGTAGAACGAGAACCTCCAAATCCTCCGATTGTATCGATTGAAACTATTTCAAAAGGATTTTTAGCTTGGCCTAAGTGAGACATAAGACCAAATTTATTTTGTCCTCTTGATTTATTTTTTATACATATGTCACAAGTTTTGCAAACTGTTTTTACGTTATTTAACAAATTTTTAGCTGTGTAAAAAGGGCTAATCTTTTTTTGCATTTGACTTATCCCTATATGGAAAAAATCTTCATGTATTCTTTTTATAATTTCAATACTAAAAGCTTCTGACAAAATTATTTTTTCTTTTGTTCTAATTTTATTGAAATATATATTGTTTTTTATTGTTAATTTCCGGTTATTATGTAGGTGTATATTATTTTTTTGATCATTTAGAATATTTTCTAATTTTATACAATTAATAATTTTTAGTTGCTCATCTTCATTTTCATTTGGTTCTAAAACTGGATTTCTGCTAAAAGAATCAGCTTCTAAATTATTCTTTCCAGGAGAGTATATTATTTTAATATTGTATTGAGAGAGATCTCATCTCCTCATCATCTTCTGCAAAAATGCATTTTGAAAATTTTAATCTAAAACCTTCTTCTATTATAGCATTCAATAATCTTTTTAAGTGTTCTATGTGTTCTTTGAAATTCCTAGAAAAAACCAAGAGGTCATCAATGTAGTTCTCAACAAAATCCGACAAATTATGTTTTCTTATTATGTTTTTTAAAATTCTTTGGAAGATCGCAGGTGCTGTTTTTAATCCGAATGGTAAGCATGTCCACTGATAGTGACCGTCTTGTGTTACAAAAGCCGATTTATATCTATCCTCGATTCGTAAAGGTATTGACCAAAACGCTGAATTTATATCTAAAGTTGAAAAATATTTGCAATTTCTTGTTTTTTCTACTATATCTTCAATCATTGGGAAAGGTTGGGATTGAGGAATCCCAATTTTATTTAAATCTCTAAAATCCACGCATAATCTTGATCTTTTATCATCATCTTTCTTGTAAGCTCACGTTACTGGAGCCGCAAAAGGACTGTAAGATTCCTCAATTAATTTTTTTTTCAACAGTTTAGAAATTTGTTGTTCTATTTCCTTTTTGTCTTCGAAAGAGCATTTATACGGTCTTTTACTGCAATATTTATCTACCGATAAATCAATACGAGCTTCATAATCTTTAACTGTACCAATATCATATTTATCTCTAGCGAAAATTGATTTATATTTATTCAGAAATTCATTTATTGATGATTTCTCTTCTATATTTAAGTAATATAAATTACTTAAATCTTATCTTATCTTATCTTAACTTATCTTATCTTATCTTATCTTATCTTATCTTATCTTACTACTATATATATTTTAAATTTTATTTGTGTGTCTGTGTGTGTGTATTATCATCAGGGTCAAACCAGTAAACGAAATTTAATAAAACCGGTGTCAAATTAAAGAAAAAAAGTCCGCGGGTGACATAGGCCATAGTTTTGTGACTCAGCTATCGTACTTTTGGAGATATTCAATTTTTAGTGTTTTTGAACTTGATAAAATTTTTAAAAATTTTTAACAAAAATTGAAATATCTTGAGATTATTGAAAAATTTTACTGTCACACTTTGTAGTATTCGATTCAACACCGATTCTTATGTATTCTCCTAAATTTTTATTCAAAGCGGAGGTATCTTTAAAATTTTATAAAATATTTTTAAAACTGGTTTAAAAATTAAAAAAATTTTTTTTATTTTTTATGATATTTTTAATCATCTATTTGAGGATCTGTGTGTGCATGTGTTTCATCATCAGGGTCTAATCAATGAAAAGTCAAAATGAAGTTTCAAAATATAAAAAAAAAGTCTGCGTATGACATAGGCCATAGTTTTGCAACTCAGCTACCGTAATTTTGGAGATATTCAATTTTTACTATTTTTGGGAAAAATAAAATTTTTTGAAATTTTGATTAAAAAGTGAAATATCTTCTAAATTTGATAAAATTTTACTGTCACAATTGGTATTACTTGATTCGGCACTAATTTATACGTACCTCAGTTATATTTTTGTTTAAAACGGAGGTATCTTTAAAAATTAGCAACATTTTTTATAAATCTTAATACTATATACTATACATATGTAAAAAGTTGTCTGTCGGGATTGGGCATAGCCTCTCCAATATATTTTTAAATATGGTTCTGTAATCCATAATTATAAATTTACTGGAGACTTTGCTTGAGACAGAACTAGGCTTCTCTGAAAACTCTGAATGTGTTTTCATAATTATAGGTAAATTTGCAGTGAAAAATGATTTTTTCAAGTAGCAGAAACAGAAGTAAATGCGACACAGGGGGGGCGGAGCCACCCCTCCAACTTTTGCTAGTATATTATATATATTTAATCATAAATTATATATCTATAAAGATATCTCAAAATTATTCACATTTATACATTCATTAAAGTTTATCAAATATTCTTTATGAAAATCTAATTCTTCTGGTTTAAATATTTTATTATTTATATTATTTTGTTTTTGCTTAGCCATATCTTCTACATTGAGTTTAATTTTTGTAGTTCTATCTTCTACAATGAAATGAAGAAGTATGGTCCAAAATTGGCCAGTATGTGGAGTACATACTCCGCACCAAAAAACTTGAAGTCCAAGGTATAGGCTAATATTAAGACGTATTGCGGTTATCCTGATGACTGCAGCTTTTGTACTAACATACTATCATCCCTGCAGTTACTCTTGATACCGCAAGCAATAGTAGATGGTAGGATAATTTTTATTTATTTATTTATATATATTTATTTATTTATTTATTTATTAACCTTCTTTTTGCTGATAATGAGAATTAACGTATATTTTTAGCTAACATATATTTTATTAAAGATGACAGTACATAAAGACGAAATTTCAACCAGATGGAATGACGGAGTCCTTAACCAGACTGGCGAGTCAGTGGATGCAAGTCAAAAGATGGAGTTCATGAATAGAACTAAATGGCCTTGAACCTGTCCTGAAGTAATGTGAAAACGGTCCCGGGATAGGCTCGCATAAGGTAGGAAGGGAGTGGAGTTTTAGTGGGTATAGGCAAAGTAGGTCGAGTCCCACATAACTGTCAGTTCGGATGCTGATCAGTATGCGTAATGCATTTCTCCACTTCCTACGCAAAAAAAAAAAAAAAAATCTACAATATTTTTATTTAATTTTTGTGTAGCCGTATCTTCTACATTATATTTATTTAATTTTTGTGTAGCCGTATCTTCTACATTAAAATTTATTAAATTTGATTTTATTTCTTGTGTTATATTTAAATTTTCATCTTGCTTTAGCTTAAATTCTTTTATCACGTCCAAACCGATTAAAATATCATGATGAAAATTTTCGTTATCTATTACAAATATGTCGGTATTTTTTTCTATTTCAAAAATTTTTATTTTAATATTTATCATGCCGTTAATTTTATCCACACCATTAATCGTCCGATATTTTGTACCTACTGTATCATTATTTTTATTATTTTTTAGTTTTAATATTTTTGCATTTATTACAGAAACATTTGATCCTGAGTCGTATATGCCATAAAATTCTAAGGAATTATTTATTAACAGTTTTACTTTGATTAATGGTGGAACTAAAAGTTTTTTTCACTGGTATTTATTAATTCAGCCTCTACTTCTGCATTATTAATAGATTTTATGTGATTATTATTATCAATATTTTCTTTATTTTTAAACCAACACATGGATTCTAAATGAAATCTATTATTTTTACCTATTTTTTCACAGATTCTACAAGGCTTTTTTTCTTGTGATTTTTCTTTTGACTGGAATGTTCGCTGATTTTCACTTTTTCTCTCAAAAGGCTTTTTCTTTATTAAATGCTCCAAACTTCTTATTTCATTGAAAAGATCTTCAGTTAATTGTAAATCATCTCTATTTATTCTATTTGTTACAAAATTTGGTAAATTTACAGCAATTAAATCAATTAAAGCCCTTTTATCTATTTCTTTATTTACTTCAAGTAACAATTTTTTTTTTTTTAAAGCATAGTCTAATAGTGCATTACCGTTAATATATTTAAAAGAAAAAGCATATTTTATTGGATTCCAACCTTTGTCTGCATAAGTTTCACAAAAATTATTTTTCCAATCCTCCCATGATGAGTCTATTGTAAATTTTATTAACATGGAACTATACCAGTCTAAACTTGAACCTTCTAAAAACAGTCTAAGCATTTCTATTTTTTCTCCATTTTTCTCTATACCAAAGCGACTACATTCTTTTTCAAATAAATCAATCCATTGATTTACATTAGAATTCTTACTAGTAAATTTTTCTAAAACAAATTTATCTGATAATTTTGTTAGATTTCTTACAGAATTTTCATCTCTATTTCTAAAACTTCCATTAATTTTCTCTAATATTTTACCTAATCCATCTTCTGTTATACCTTCTGAGTTAGAAGATTTTTCTGCTGTAATTTCTTCTAAATAAAAATCTTTAAACTGTAAGTTTTTATCTTCATCTAAATAAACATCAGATAACTCTTCTGTTAAGGTAATCTATATTCTTCTTGTATGATTTCTTAATTTTAATGTGTTTTTTATTTTATTGTAGGCTGGTGTCTGCATTAATTCTTTATGTAAGCTTACTTGTTGGCTCTCTACTGGAATTGCATAAACCTTTCCTTCACTTGTTGTAATTGAAGTTAAGGCCATAAAGTTTGCTTTTCCATCTGCTGCAGCTTTTACAGTAAATTGAAATTGTAACTTTTCTATTTTTCTCTTTTTTATTTTGCACAATAAACAGAAATGTCGTTTTATAATATGCTTATATTTATTTATTTTAAATCTTTCTTATATTTTTTATATTTAGCACTTCAATAAACAAAACTGAGTTTCTATGTAAAATCAAAGATTTATTATTAATTATTACTATTTTACATAAATTACATTATAGAGTTTACTTAAAATATTATACCTGTAAAATCAAAGAAACGACATTTAAGCTTATTTTAATGCCAGTTTCTTTCACAGTTTTATAAAAGTTTTAACAACTAAATTATATTATTTTACATCAGTTTTTACTTTAACAAATCTTATTATATTATACATGTGCTTTTTCTATAAAACTACCTTTTTTGACATCGATCAGTTTACTCCCTGTTTTACCATAAAAGCGCGGCAATATTAAAATTTAAGAAAGATTATATTATTTCTTACATAAATACTAGCATAGGTGATTCCACCGTTTTTAACGACCAAAAAAACTATGAAATACCCCTTGAAATTTTATTTAATGTTGCTTTTTAAATTTAGTAGCTCAAGTCCCGCCCAAAGTTCCTGAGTCCATTTTCAAAAATCGAAAATGCTTTGGCACTATCCAACGACTAAATATTTTTAGATGCGGTTTCCGTAGAATTTATTTTTTCATTAAATGACATCCGAAAACGCTTGAGCACATTAAAAAATCAAAAAGTCAATTTTTTTTTGGCCGTCTAATATGTATACTTTCATAGGTGATTCCACCGTTTTTAACGACCAAAAAAACTATGAAATACCCCCTGAAATTTTATTTGTATGTTGCCTTTTAAATTTAGTAGCTCAAGTCCCGCCCGGCGTTCCTGAGTCCATTTTCAAAAATCGAAAATGCTTTGGCGCTGTCTAATGACTAAATATTTTTAGATGCGGTTTACTATTTTTTCATTAAATGACATCCAAAAACGCTTGAGCACCTTAAAAAAATCTAATAGTTGATTTTTTTTTGGCAGTCTAATATATATACTAGCATAGGTGATAGGGGTCTCTTTTACTCCCTGTGTCACTTTTACTTCTGTTTTTAACTTAAAAAAATTATGTTTCACTACAAATTTATAATTATGCAAATACATTGAAACTTTTAAATTTAAAAAATTTTAAAAATTTTATTCAGAGCAGCGTAGGTGAAACATTAATGAAAAATTATAGGATCTAATTAATTCTATAATTATAATAGAGAAAATAAAAAATGCACTTACGATAAAACACATAAACAAAAAGACCCACAAATAAATGATTAAAAATACCATAAAAAATAAAAAAATGAAACAAATTTTTTTACCAGCTTCCAAAATATTTTATAAAATTTTAAAGATACCTTCGTTTTGAAAAAAAGTTTCAGAGAATACGTAAAAATTGGTGCCAAATCAAATTCTACAAAGTTTGATAAAAAAATTTTTTAATAGTCTCGAGATATTTCTATTTTTGTTAAAAATTTTAAAAAATGTTATCAAGTTCAAAAATACTAAAAATTAGATATCTCAAAAACTGCGATAGCTGAGCAGAAAATCTATGGCTTATGTCACCCGCAGACATTTTTTTTTATTTTGACACCGGTTTGATGCTAATCGGTTTGGCGGTTCTTGCGTCATTAGGGTATAAACACACAAACAAAAAACTAACAAACAAACAAATAAATTTTCAAATCTATATATAGTGTTACGTATCCTGAGGTTTTATCCAAGGGATACGTAAATATAAATAATTATGAATATATGAAATATAAGTTTATCCTGGGGATATTGACTGCCCCAGGTATTTTATAAGTTGGATGGTTATATTTTGGTTCGTTTATAGTTGATGTATTTGTAGATGAGTTGGAGTTCGATCTAAGCTGGATGAACCTAACCTGAGGCTAAGTTCTTAATTACAGAAGGAATTGTCACAATAATAACTGATAACTGATTTGATATATAACTTTCACTTTATTGATTATAAGTATAGATAATAAAACTGTCTAAGTCTTTAAGTCAAGGTAGTACTATAATAGATACTTAATAACAGGAGTTAGTACTCTAATTAACGATGATTATGATTCTAAAGAATGCAATTTGGGCGCCTGAAGGGCAATATATAATCTAAAATGAATCTGCCAATATTGCGAGATTTTTGGGGAAACGTCCAATACAAAAAAGCGTCGGTCTCGTCACGTCCAATTAGCGAAGGCGTCCCTAATTATTACTAAGAATCGCGAGGTGGGATTTATGCAGTTTATAACGCCTATAAATCCCTACTAATTTATGTCATAGCTGACTTTTGGTCCCACGCTATTGTGCTAGATCAGCATCAGCAGAAATGCACCTGCGGGTTCCTATGTCGTCTGTAACATTAATACAGCTATCGGATATAGGGTTTACTATTTATATATATATATCAAATGTTAGGCATATCAATTTTGACCTACCATACGTAACAATAGTAATAAGATATATTTCTTTATATGCTATTGAATTTTTTAAAAAATTTTATGGATTTTATTATTTTCTTTTTAAAGAAAATTCTATTATATTTAGTAACTTTAATTTTTTATATTTTTAATTTTATAATTTCTATATATGAATATGCCTTATCTGTTTCTTTACATAATTTTTAGTATTTATTTTTTTTCTCAATACTGTATTTTTTATCTATCTTATCTTATAATAATGTGTATAAAACTAACTTTCAAAAAATTTAAATTCAACTTTCATGTTCTCTTTTTTTATTTTTTTTGTAAAATTTATATTATTTCTATTTCTAATTTCCAATATTTTTGAATTGATCAAATTTCTATTAATTTAATTCATTTATATAAATATGTTTGAATCTATTACATTTTGAGTCTCTAATTTCTATTTAATCTGTTTTTTTTGCAAACGATTTATTAAATCTATCAAGTTTTTTCCTAGTTTTTATTTTGTTAATAATCAAATTTTTATTCGTTTTATTCTGAATTTGTTTAAACATTTTTAGCTCTGTCAAAATTTTACTCTATAAACTCTATTTTTAATTTTTTAATATATTATTTTTTTTCTGTATTTACCAAAGAACAATTGGAGTTTCATAATATCTTTGAATTTCAATGAAGCCATGAAAGGGCTGATTATTGTTTCAATTTCTTTTTTGTTTCCTGATAAGCATTTATTTGGTATTCCATCATTTTTTTTTATTTTTTTGTTGACAAAATTGTCGTTTTATAATGTGCCTATATTTTCAGTAGTGTATTTAAATAATTACGACCTTTGTGTTGAGCTAAAATAAGAGTTTTATTTTATTTTTAACAATTTATTAATTCGATAGTTTACATTAATCAATTATGATACATTGCCTAAAATAAGAGAAACGACAATTAGGTCTATTTCTCTACATGTCGAATAAACTACTAAAGACTTATACCTTAGAAATTATACATTAGAAACTTATAACTATCTATTTCACTATCTTTACAATCATTCATTGTTTACATAGTATTGCCATGGCGATTCGACTTTGACGTCCGTATGCTTATTGATTACCTATATCTATATCTATATCTATCTATATCTATATATATATATATGCCGATAGAGAATTTTTTTAGTTTGATAGGATTGACTAGACGATAATAGCTAGAGAGACGCGGTTTGCGGCAAAAAACGCGGAAAAATTGCAGAAGTGACATAGGCCATACAGGATTTCGATTGATGCGAAAGAAAATTTTTGTCGTCAAAAAAACGTTTTTTTAAAAAAATGATAATTTTTGATGTTTTCGTAAATTTTCAAAAAAATCGTAATTAACTTAAAAACTTGGAATTTTTTTGTAATCAGAAAAGTTTTTATATGATTTAGAATTGTTTTTTACGTGTCCACCTAAATTTTCAAGCAAATCGGTTAGATGTTTCCAGAGTTACATATATTTTTCAGCATAAAATTTGGATTTTAAATTTATATCTTATCCTATCCTATCCTTCCTAAATCTTTACTTATGTATCTTTGTTTGTCCGTAATAGATAAACTTGAACGCGATATAAGTTAAAGACGTGGGGTTTACGGCAAAAGACGGCAAAAATTACGGGTCAAAACATAGGCTAGGTTTCGTTTCGATTGATAACGACAAAAATTTTTTATGTTGAAAAAACTGAATTTTCAAGAAAAAAATTTTTATTAAATTTTTAAAAAAAACCAAAAAAACAAAAAACTGAGGAAAAGTTTTTTTATCAAAAAGAATTTCATTCGATTCGGGTATATTTTTTACGTATCCACCTGAATTTTTAAGACGATAGGTTCGATCTGTCAAAAGATACAATAGTTTTTCGAAAATTATAAAAGTTTAGGACTAATATTATATATATTTCTAATTTTTATCAGTCACTGATGTAGTAACTGAATATAGTAACTAAAAGAAACTTGAATAGCTATTATCAGACAGAACCCTAGAATGGGTATTTGAGGGAAACAACGAACACTTGTGGATCCTATGGAAGGGTAGCTAAGCTTTGTATTGCTGATTACTAATTATCTGTCTGGGTTCATATGCCCGTAATTTTTATGATTTAGTAAATTTTAGATAATACTTCGGATAAAAAAGGTTATTTTACAAAATATTAAGTAACCTAAAACAACATATTTTTGGAAAAATAAAGCCGCAGGGGTCCAGGGGGGCGTAGCCCCCATGGTGGCTGCCGGGGCGAGCGAAGCGAGCCGGAGGCAGCTAGTATATATATATATATATATATCCATACTTCATCGATCAATATCTCATAGATGTCGTTAGTAATATGAAGTACGAAATTATTGCAAATAGTTATATTTACTTTACCAATACAAGCATTACTACTACATATGCACAATTTGAAATTTTTATATATTTAACTGTTGATCTACGAACAATTAAAACTCTGTGATAATAGCTTATTAAGAGTAATTAATTTTAATTAATATATTAAATATCTATCTGTGATATTATGTATAAATATATTTTTATTTTTAAACAATGACATACGGTAAATATTCATAATTGATTCACAATTAATCATGTATGTACGAATTAGGTTAATTTCTTTATATATTTTTTACAGATTTTTTAATCAGAAATATTAAAATTTTATATTAAGACTGGACCCTTTACATCCTAATATTCATGTAATAATAATTTAAAAATGTAAGAATTTAAATTGTCAAATATTTTTCTAAATTTTATATACGTTTATGCAATATTATTAATTAAAAATTTTCTAAATAGATTTTGAAAAGGACCCCGAACCAGGGGTAGAAACGTCAATAAATAAATAATTTAAATTGTACTCGATAAGAGGTCAAATGATTATTATTTTTCTATTCACTTAGCTCGATTAAAACTAGAAAAAATCATCTTGCTAAATTATTTTGAACTGAAGGTCGCAATAATAATTAAAGAGGCTATTACACATAGACTCGTTACATATTGATTCCTTCTATGTACAGGTTATTTAATTTATATACCAATTGTAGGCTTATAATATGTAACATTATTGTATATTTTATTTGAATTGGAAATAAATTATTAGTATCATTATTATTTTTATTAATCATCATGTCTTATGTCGGTAACCCACTTCATACTACTGTATGGTGCAGAAGTATGGGCCGACTGCATAAATAAGGTCACCTATGCGTCTAAGCTTATGAGCGTGCAGAGGCAAGGAGCCCTGCGAATCTCCTGTGCCTATCGAACAGTGTCGTTGGAGGCAGCTCTAGTCATTGCTGGGGTAATCCCGATAGATCTGCTGGCTCTTGAGAGACAGTATATCTATCTGAACAAAGAGAGGGAAGGTATTGACCGCGCGAAGGCTACTTCGCGCCAGATCAGCCTAAGCGATTGGCAGAAACGCTGGACCGACTACACGGAGAGCAAATGGACCAAGAGATTGTAGAGAAAGAAGAAATTTCAACCAGATGGAATGACGGAGTCCTTAACCAGACTGGCGAGTCAGTGGATGCAATTCAAAAGATGGAGTTCATGAATAGAACTAAATGGCCTTGAACCTGTCCTGAAGTAATGTGAAAACGGTCCCGAGATAGGCTCGCATAAGGTAGAAAGGGAGTGGAGTTTTAGCGGGTATAGGCAAGGTAGGTCGAGTCCTACATAACTGTCAGTTCGGATGCTGATCAGTATGCGTAATGCATTTCTCCACTTCCTACGCAAAAAAAAAAAAAAAAAAAAAAAAATTATCATGTCTATTAGTGCAAAAACTAACATTTTCGTTTAATTTTATGTTTAATTATTTTTTTATAATTTATATTTAAATTTTGTATTAAATTTTTTTGAAATTATAATTTAAACCGCTCATTTCAAGTGAGTTAATTAAATTATTTGTGTTTTCAATATATACCTCTATTCAAAATCAAATTCTTTTCATTTTTCTCAGGTTTTAAGATCGACTGCTGTCAAGTGAGGTGTAAATCATTATTTCGACTATTTGTGTAATATACTTCTACGCGCCGGCTGCCGATTAGATTTAAACTTGGAATGTGGCACTGCCTTAGCGAGGCACTTGCTAGTTTAACCAAGAACACATACTGAGTTTGGTTCTGATCAGGCTTTGGCGTCCTTTATTTTTGTTCCTTCCTTCTCCCTTGGTCACCCGTAGACAGTCTTCTGATACGAGGTACGCAAATCATTCTTTTTATAACACGCTTATTAATTCATATAATTTATTAAGTCATATTAATAATTTTATCTGTCAACGTCAATTAACTCACATGATCAATTATAGTGCATTTTATTAATTATTTAGTGAATGCATTTTTATGTTATAAATATAAATTTAGTTTCATGTTAAGTGACTTTATATCTTATTTGCACACGTTATCGTTATTAATCAAATATTATGATAGTGGTGACAAGAATCGAACAATCTTCTTTTAAGCAATATATATTTTCATTTTTTACATTACAAACTGTGTTAATTTTTTTTTTTATCCGTATAAGTATATCTTATGTTCTATCTTCAGAAACTTGCACCAAATTGATTTTACTAGAAAGATTAATTTTGAGTGAGATGAAATAAAATATACACTGCAAATTAAATATACACTTTATTTTATGCAATAAGTTATTAATAAAATTATCAGCTTAAATTTTTAATAGTACAAATCAATAAAATTTAAAGTAAGCAAATAAAAATATTTAACTTTTTACAGTAATTAAAAATTATATAACAGGAAATTTATCTATACGCTGGGAATAATAAACATAATAAAAGATAAAGTAAACAACAATTATTTTTTAAAGTTCAGGTTCACTTAGTTAACTTTATATATAATAATAAAGAAATCTATTTTCATTGATAAAACAGAAAAAGTAAATTCATAATTTTCTTATATACATCTTTTTATTCACCAAATACTATGCTGGTGGAATGGATTTCTACACAAATTTTGTGGATACACTTCACTTAATAAAGGCGTGAGCTTCATTATCTTTAAATTTGTTTCAGCTGGTGGCATCTAAAAAAAAAGTTAATATTAAATAAAGAAATTTTAATTAGTTTTATCAACTCTAAATTTTATATTGAGAATATATATATAAAAATTTATAAAAATAGATTTTAACAAATTATTTGCCTTCAGATTTTAAAAAATAATTGCTTAAGTATGTGTTTCCTAATAACTCAAAAAAAAATAAAACTCTAGGCCAGAGAGAAAATGAAGACCGAGTCTCTGTTAATAATATTATTGGCCTTGTAAAGCCTACATTCTATGCATTATAATAAATAATAATATAATATAAAAATAATATAATATAATAGATAATAGCATAATATTAAAATATGTTAAATAATGCATAATAAATAATAATAAATAATATTAACTCCGCTATACCGGCCCGAAATTCGGCACCTCTTGAGGCTGAGGAAGGAGGAGTATAATTCAGACTATCTTTTACGGTTGAAATACACGGAGCAAAGATAGCGGTAGCAGCAGTTGCTATTCGCAACGTCCGCCACAGCTCCTCTATCTAAATTATTTATTTAACGAAGCATTTTCTCATTAATATTTAGAATGAATATTACAAATTTTATGTTTACATATTTTTATTTATTTTTATGTTTTAATAATTCAATTAATAATAAAAAATCTTTATCTTTATGTGATTATATTTAAAATAAAAGTTTATAACCTAAAAATTGAGGAAAAAATAAATATAGATTTCGATACTTCTGCTGTCGCGAATAGCAGTGTCTGCAGTTGCTAATCGCAAAGCAGCAGCTACATCGGAAAAGCAGTATCAGCTACTGCTTTCTTGGCTCTGTGTAGAATTAAATATAAGAGACATAACTTTCTGGAACAAGAGAGATTGCTCTAAAAATCGGTTCTCATGCCTTGCATTTATCAGGGGGATACATTTTATGCTGTAATCTGGTGATTGCCAGTAACTATACAACCAAAACCATTATTTAACTGAAGTGATACAAGATTCCCAATTCTTACGTTATTTACTGTATTATAAGGCAATGCAATAAATTTTACATTAACCATTCTACTAATTGCTAACTAAAATTAGGTTTTCTTATAACTAATTACCTCCCTTTGAATTTAAAAAAAAAAAAAGAATTAAAGCCCAACATTACTTTGACGAAGCATCAATTTTTTATAATTAGGACCACTGAATTCGTGATCATTGACCCAAAAAATCTGAACAGTAAACAGTAAGATGAAATCTTAAATTTTACCCTTCTTTATAACGTTACTATGACTTATTAATAATTATCTGGATGAATCAAATTGAATTTAATCTTAGTATGATTTTATATTAAATGCTCAAGCTGAAAAAAAAATTTTATTCCTACATTATATCAATTTAAATATTAACAGCATCATTTAAAAAGACCAATTTTGGTATTTAAAAAGTTCTATTTTAATTAAAAATATATTTATATTGGAGGCCATCGAGGACCGAAAAAAACTGGAAGAAGCGGTGAAGTCGGTCAGGGCCCTGCATCAAATGTTCGCGACTTGATCCCCATTCTTAAAATCAAAATTTGAGATTTGGATGGGGCCACGAAAGAAAAGGAGATTCTGGAAGCTGTCACCAAGGCCATAGGTATCTAAAAAGGAGACCTATTTCAGGTCACCATTTTCAAAACCAAAGGCACGAAGAGCCAGATGACCGTGGTGGAACTACTTGAGGTTGACGCTTTACGCCTGGCCAAAAAGTGAAAAATCCAGATCAGCTGGGCATCGAGCAAAGTGCGCCTCCGCGCAGA
Source organism: Anagrus nilaparvatae (assembly GCA_022575985.1). Classification (NCBI taxonomy): domain Eukaryota; kingdom Metazoa; phylum Arthropoda; class Insecta; order Hymenoptera; family Mymaridae; genus Anagrus; species Anagrus nilaparvatae. The sequence goes on along the minus strand of JAKSXM010000147.1, from coordinate 17,351,550 downwards.
CGCAAGGCACTGCTTCAAATGTTAGTGCTTTGGGCAAAGCCAGCATGTCTGTAAAGGCCCAGACAGAAGCAAGGAATGCCTTAAATGTTGCAAAGATGGCCATAAAACGACAGAATGTAGCAAGGCGAAGGCTAAGTGCTACCTCTACATAACCAGAAAGGATACACGGAACACTATCACGGAGAGGGAAAATGCCTCATTTACCGGAAGGCTCTGGCTGTGGCTAGAAGCAGATGTCATCGGAATTGATTCAGGTACTCCAAGAGAACATGCATACGGCCAGACTTGCTGGTGAACTGTTACTACAGATTGTTCACTAAAAGGATATAAGTATCCTTTTACTAAGCGAGCAACCTCACAATTAAAACCCGCAGGTCTAGCTGTCCGTTAACACCAATGTTTGTGCCATATGACTCCGGGGCAGAGCCCAAGCGTCCCGACAAGGGAGAGGCAACTGCCACGTGCGGGGAGACAGCTTATATAAGTTGTTATCTCTCCACAAACGACTCATATGCGGTGCTCGCTGAAGTCCAGAACAAAGACAACAATCGGACCTATGCGAGTTCGAGTGGAGGTTCCTCCATCCCTGACATAACATTCGCGACAGAAATAGCGTCTAGGAGGATCGGTGACTGGAGGGTGATGGATGGCGAAAATGACGAAAATGGTAGCGACCATAAATAAATCACCTTCGAAGTGTTAGAGGGAACCTCCCAACGACCTCCGTACAAGTACAAGAGGCGTCCCCTGGGTTGGAACGTGCCAAAGATTGACGAGGACAGAATCGAAGAATATCCTCGGATCGAATCAGCGTCCATCTCCACTTGGAGCGAAAGACTCATAAGTCCCCGCGAGGCTGAAATCTTAGTAAAAAAAGTAACCTCGAAAATCTCCCTAAAATACTCGTAGCTGCTCAGTAATGATGGTAGATCTAGCGACTCATGTGACTAATTTCCATAATCACTCCCAGACACAGCCTGAAACACAACATAGCACCTCTGGTGAAAATACTACGACCCATGATGTCGAACCCTTTTAAACGTTTGTGAACAAAAAGAAGGAGAGAAAAAATTTTAGCCTATGGGTAGAACATATGCTGACGTCCTGGGAGCTATAAGGTCTCAGGTACAATCGGAAGATTTTGGTGCCAATAAGATCGGTGCAAGCATTTTTCAATAAAATTGGATACATTTTCCATTGATTTTTCCAAACATTTCCTAATATTGCCTGACTTACACCTTTCACCCCCATTTTTAGGGTATTTTTAAGGGCTGTAGGTGAAAACTAATGTCAGATTCTGAAAGAGCATGAAATTTAATAGAAGGATGAACTTTTTAGCCGCTTATCTATAAGGGAATATACTTATTTTTGCTTATTTCCAAAACTCTCCACCCCAGCGTTAATGAGTTAAGAATAATTGTATGGTTTACATTATCAAAAGCCTTACTTAAGTCTAAAAATGTACCAACAATATATTGATCCTGGTTCATGACATTAAGTATTAAATCCGTAACGCTATGTAAAGCATTATTAGTACCAACATTTTTTAAAAAGCCAAATTTTCTATCTGAAATGATATAACTTACACCATAGTATTCGAAATTTCATCAGGGTTTTAACTATTATTTAATTTTTTAGATACGATATATTTTATCAAAGTTATTGCAATTTTAATGACGCGCGTCAATTTTATTATTTCCATACTGTGAAAATGTTCATATTATGTATGTGCTTATTATATCGTTATACTATTTAGTATATTATTAATGCTATTATTAAACTTATTATTTATATAAATTATTTAATAAAATATTAATTATGTATATAATAAATAAATTATTTTAACTATTTTTTGTTTCAATAATAGTTTAAATAAGATTTAAAATTATTTATTACTTCAATTTCTGGCTTCTTGAAGCATTTTAGGCTAATACCAACCAAAAAATCGAATTCACCGGGAAATTTCCCATAGGGGTATCTGTTGAAAATATTTTTTTTTGCATCTTTTTGGTTTTACAAACTAATTGCTAAAAAAATTATGAGTAAAGTTGAAAACTTCCAAAAAAATTCAAATGAGCCCAATGTGGGCAGTTTTGCATCTAAAGGGCTAAACAATTGGAAGGATTCATGTTTCATATATATAAAAACATCTGCAAAATTTGGGTTCAATCGGTAAAGGTCATTTTGCAAGACTTCACCATTCAGCTGTATTTAACCCTATTTTTTTTTCTTTTTCAATTGTGCTAAATTAATCACCATTAATCGGGGAATCCTTTCAAATTTCGCTGTCTCAACATATAAGCTTATAAAAACATAAAAATATATATCCTTAGGTAAAATTTCCCGCGGAATCCAAATTTTTGTTCAGTTTTTTGATTGGTCACGTGACTTGGGAAATTTGAAATTTTTAAGAAATGAAAATCTTAAAATCAGATTTTTTGCTCTAGTTTTTTGAGGAAGCCAAAAAACAAAACAAAAATTTTATCATAAGAAGTATGAATAAAGACAAAAATTTTGGGTATTTCAAAAGTAAAATTGGTTTGTCTGCTGGGGAGATATTAATGCTAGAAGTTAAAACGTATTTACTCGTGCATGTGCAACTCGAAAAAAAGAATTTGAACCATGGAATCGGATAGCCAGAAAAATTTCCCATCCGGGATTAAGAGGAAAGGTTTTTTTGCAATAAAATAAGAGTCTGAGAAAATTTTTAGTAAATTTTGCGATCTTAATTTAATTTTAAAAAATAAAAAGCACAAAAAAATCTAATACGGCTGTAAAAAATCAAGAAGCAGGCCTAGGAGGCTAAAAATTGAGGAGGTTACTTGTTTTTGATAGTACTTTGAGGGAAAAATATTTTGAGACTGATTTGAATGCCCAAGTATTAGGTTCTCATACACTTGAGGAATATCAACCCATATAGAACTGTATTTTATATTAAATTTTCAAAAATTTTACCATCAAAATTAATGTATTTAATTTAATATAATTAATAAAATTTTAAATTTAAAATGATAACAAAATTTTTATTAAAAAATATATTAACAGTGACAGTAATTATAAAATATAAAGTAATTATCTTTATTTTATATTTTATTGTAGTTTACTTCTTTCTTGTCAACGTACCGTAGTTATTATTTTATTTCTATAAAATCGTAACGAAATCAGAAAGAAAAAATACGAATACTTATCCCAACTTGCCGATGAATCAAAACGTAAGCGAGGGCGCTCGGATGATTCAGGTGTAAAAAACCCCTAAGCATTACACGAACATTACACAAACATAAAAGAAGTCTAAGGAAGTTATATATAATAAGGAAGTGGTTGTTATATTCTTTATAACATATAAAAATATAAATTAAAAAAAATAATGAATAAGAATTTTACGAAAGTTATAAACGTAATCTTATAGAAATGTTGTATAAGCATATCGAATTATTTTAATAATCAAAGTCTACTGAACTCGATAAGATACCTAACTTATAATAACTTATTAAAGGAATATGATGTACTGACTAATAACTGGTAAGAAAGTATAATAAACACGCACAGATTTTAGGTCGACTGAATTTATTAAATGACGATTTTAAATGCACATCATGTAATTTATCTTAATTGTCTGCCCGATGTTCCATTTTTGATTTTCTTATATACTAATGGTTATTATTCAAAATATTTGAAATATTCTAAATATAAATATTATTGTTTTTTGTCATATTATCATATAATTTTATTATTATTATTATTATTATTCAGTTTATTTGCCATGACAAAAATTTATGTTACATTTAACGTAATTATTAACTTTTATTTCTCAATTCTATGTTATAATTTCTTAATCTAAAACATATATTGTTTGATTAATTGACTTAACTATCATTTACATTTCTAATTTAAAATACTTATGATTATTATCTTAATTATTACTTATGATTATTACTAATGATTATTATGATTTTACTTATGATTATTATCGTAATTATTATAAATTATTTATTTTTGTTAATTATTGCATAACGTTTCCACCCCTAGTTTCAAAATAAAAATGTTAATTTTTGTTTTGATCTGGTTGGGTAACCAGATAAAATAATAATTATTGAGTAATTTACAAAAATTGGATATGATTATACCATTTAATTGTTTTAATTAAACAATTGGACTTATAAATTTATATTACATTGCAAATTTGGTATATTGTATAATTTTTACATTTACTTATTCTTGTTAGAGTGTATTGAATTGTAAGTTTGTCTTACATTGAAAAAATAATAAAATTTTTTCTCTAGTTATACATAATTGCTGTAAAGTAATTTTATATGTTTAGTTTTATAGAATAATGTTTGTAAAAAGAAAAATTTTTGTTTTTTATTTTTTTATTGCATTGTTTTAAACTTTGTAAGGTTCCCTTACTACATATATTCGTCCCCAGTAAGCTTTGGAAGTTTTAAATTTTAATTTTAAGCTATCAAATGTTTGATTCAAAAAATCAAAAGAGAAGTTAAAAATGGTTTATAAAAAAAAAATTACACATTGAGTGGGAACTATGCCCTCTGTTTGTATTTTTTATAAAATTAAAAGTTTTTATCGAAGTAATGGAATGATGTTATGTAAGGAGCCGTGGTTGGCATTGGAGGGGAAATGGTTACGGAATAGTATTGGTATGAAATATAACTAACAAAATAAATAATCAATAATTAAATAATAGTTACGTAGGATAATATTTATAAATATTATAAGTTAAATTTATAAATAATATTCGGGCTGATTAATCAAACAAAAGATATTTTAAATTAAGAAATTATAACCGAATAGGTTAACTTTGGCCCAAACGCACCATTTCAGCTCAAAAGGTCCATTTTAACTCAATGGGTTTACTTAGGCCAAAAAGGACTATTTTGGCCCAAAAGGTCCATTTTAACCAAATAGGTTCATTTTGGTCCAAAAGGTCCATTGTATCCCAATAGGTTCACTTTGGCCCAAAAGGACCACATTGGACCAAAAGGACCACATAGGCCCAAAAGGTCCATTGTAACCAAATAGGTTCACTTTGGCCCAAAAGTGACCATCTTGGCCCAAAAGGTCCAATTTAACTCAATAGGTTCACTTTGGCCCAAAAGAACAAGCTTGGTCCAAAAGATCCATTTTAACACAGAATTAAGAAACAATAACATAAAATTGTGAAATCATAATATAAAACTATGTAATGATCAAATAATTTAAGAGATAATAATATTTATATTTTGAATAATTTAAATATTTAAAAACAAAAATTTATTATATAAGATCAATAAAATTTTAATAGTAGAGAGTTAATTAAGAGAAATCTACCGACGTGTACTTAAACTGGTTTTTAATAAAGTCCAGTTTTAACCAATAATTCGTTGTGATTATTTAGATTCCAAACCTATAAACATTCTGGGTAAGTTTATACTGTCGGTTTAAAAAATAAGTGAACTGGCTATTTTTTTTAATATAAAATGCGTAATAATAATGTTAGAAAAATAAAAAAACAGATTTACAATATTTAGCTTTACTACAATAAGAAAAAAAAAAAATAAATTGACCAACTCGATTACAGAGAATTTTATAGCAAAAAGAAAATAAAAAACAAGGTCGAAAAAAAAAAAAATTTTTTTTTTTGACTTTGATGGTTTGAAAAGTGTATTAAAATTAATTTGTTATTTTGCCAAATTTTAATAAGTAATTTTTCAATATTTTTTTTATATGCTGAAAGAAAAAAAATTGAAAAATCTTAATTAGTGAATTTTTTAAAAGCCATAACGCAAAAGATGCAATTCCTCGGCAACGGAAACTCCGATCGAAATGATTTTTGTTTTCAAAGATTGATAAAATTTTTTATGTTGTGTTACATGTGATACATGTTTGTATATATGTAAATATTGTGAATGTGTGTGTGTGCGTGCGCCTCACTTCATGTTTATAGTCGGATCGTCATTGCCGCCCCAGTGCGGTACCGACTCCCTCTAGACATAGACATACATTTTATATGTAAATTAGTAGTCAAATTAAAGTGATAATTAAATCTATATTAATTAGTGATACAGTTTATTTCACCTCTTCCATACCATTTTCTTCCTTAATTAATTACCCACGTTAACATCTGGCATCCCATTGTGAATAAAAAAATACATTTTTTAAAGCAGAAGACTGGGGTAATGAAGATTGAAATATTATTTTTTTATTTCAACACGCGGTTATCACGTGTTTAATAAGTGCTGTTATCTATATATCACTGGTGAAAATTTTAATCTGGCAAATTAGTGAAAAACTGTGGTGTGATTGAAAAATTATAAAAGGCTGATGTGGAAATTTATGGAAATTGAACGTGAAAATTTAATCTACAAAAATTAACCGGTATCAAGATGGCGTCATGAGGCGATGCTTACTGGCAGTTTAAAGACAATCAAAATTTGAATTTAAATTTTTTTCAAGGCCACTTCGAAATTTATTTTTATCATCGTCATGTTTGTATTGGGAACATCAATTTTGAATAAATGGACATTGAAGTAAACTCAAAAAATTTTTTCATCCAGATATTTTTTTTTCAAGAGAATTAATGGTGGGGGAGTCGACGCACATTATTGGAATTTCAACATATTAAAAAAAAAATTTTTTTTTGGTCTAAAATAGAAGAAAAAAGAAAAGGTTAAAATTTGGTTTAACGCGCATCTTAATATAGGTTCAACTGCAAATTGACAACGATATCGGAACCGGAAGAAATTTGAAGAAACATTTATTTTTTGGGCACGTGGCAAACAATTTGGTAGCAGTTTGAAGGCGTCGATGCGCTGTCTTTATTGCCGTCCATATTGGAATTTTATGTTGGAGCGTCTAGCAGAAGAGAATTTATCTCACATTTAGCTAAGTAAATTTTGTTGGTTTTTCACTTCTATATATTTTTTATATATAAATTCTTTTTTGTGTAAAGAAAAGAGAGTAAGGTTATAAGTAATTATCTCTCTCTATCTAATCCTTAAATTATTAGTATTTTATGTCATGTTTTTTGTAGTTAATATTTATTGTTTATTTTTAAATTGATTATATTAAAATTTGAATTTATAATATTATGAATACTTTTTATATGTTGTAAATAAAAAAAAAAAAGTAATCAAATCATAAAATCTTATGGCTGAATTATTTTTAAATTGATGGTAAAATTAGAATAATAAATAGTAAAAAATAATATTTTAAAATAGTAATTGAATAAATTTTTTTGTAATTTATCAATATTAAGTGGTGGGGCGCATAATTTGATTATGGTATATGTACATTGTGCGTTATTTAAAAAAAAAAATTAATAATAATTTGAAATCTTTGAAAATTTTGGATTTGAATTTTTGAAAATTTTGGTTTAAATAAGATCAAAATTAAATTTTTTATAAAACATAAACTAATAAATATGGATGTTCCTTTAGATATTTGGAATTGTTAATTGCTGTCTTGGCTTTTGGATGGAGCTACACTACTGGACTACTTTGGACTGCATAAACCCTAATGGATCTTTTCTTGGGTGATGTGGATGATTATATAACTGCAGACCAGAAAGTGCTCATGTATGATTGGATCTTTTATCATTTTTTTAATAAGTCTAAATGTTTATTATTTTTTTTTTTAGAAGGGGCATAAATTATATCAGTTATTTTTTTAAAAGATAATTTTATAATATAATATTTAGTCTTATTATCTACATTTGTAGAATTTTGTAGATCTTGGTTTACATTATGGTTAAATTTTATAATTTAATTATATATTTAAATTTATTGGAAACATATTATTTTAGAGCGGTCAAGGTGGGTGGTGACACATTGATTTGGTAATTTTGTGATTTATTTTTAGGTAATAATACCTTATTAATGTGTTACTCTGACCTTGGTAACAAATTTTGTAACTTTTTAGAATTGACAATATTTCTTTTTATTACTTTTTATTTTTTGGTTGGTAGCATAATGTGATGATTTTAGAAATTTATTTATCCTTCTATAATATATAGAATTTTGGTTCTTTAAATATATTACTAAAATATGCTTTAGTCATTAATTCTATATTTTAATTTTTTGGACTTTGAACTCATTTGAGTAAAGTATTGGCTTATTAAAATATAAAATTTTGGGTAGGATCTAAATAATTGGATAAAAATATACATTTTTTTTTATTTTATATTTTAATTAAAATGTAAAATTTTGGCTTCCTTCACTTTTAGCTCATTTAAAGGTTGGAGTGTTAAACTTTCTTGGTGTATTTTAATTATTGAGAATTGGCTCAAATAAAAGGGTTAAATCCTTTAATGAGAGTTTTCGGTAGTTAATTTAGTAGAAATATTTTTCTTTTTTTGGTTGGGGAGGGATAAATGGATATTATAATTACATCATATTGTGCTGATTATATTGAAATTTAAAGTGATGTTATCTTAATTGGTAGAAGCTCCAATGGTATTATGTCATCTTTATGGTTGTTTAATTATGGACATTGGGGTTTATAGTGGTCTTGGTGGTCTGGTATGTTGTAGTTAAATTCAGGACCAGGTCATCAATTCAAGATTTCAGTTAAATTATATTATTTGTAAAAAATTTTATATGATTGTAATTGTTATTTATATGTTAACTTTTATATTTAAAAAACTAATGTATTAAAATATGATGAACTAGATTGTATGATTATATGATATATCTTTGTTTAAAAAATGTATTCAATTTAGAGTTTCATATGTTTATTGTGATAAAAACTTAGATATTATTTTATAATAATTTTCTGTTGCCATACATGTGCACTGCATTGCCAACCCTCCATGTAACACTTGGTCTTTTTTGGCATTTTAATTGCATTAAAATGGGTGGGTGGTAATGTTGTGTTACATGTGATACATGTTCGTATATATGTAAATAGTGTGAATGTGTGTGTGCGTGCGTCTAACTTCATTTTTATAGTCAGATCGTCATTGCCGCCCCAGTGCGGTACCGACTCCCTCTAGACATAGACATACATTTTATATGTAAATTAGTAGTCAAATTAAAGTGATAATTAAATCTATATTAATTAGTGATACAGTTTATTTCACCTCTTCCATACCATTTTTTTCCTTAATTAATTACCCACGTTAACATTTTATAATCAACAAAATTACTCACTAAAAATAGAAAATCAATAGTTTTTTAACTACAGCAATTTAAAAAAAAAAGATTATCAACTATTCTTTTCTTTTGTTATAAGACTCCATTCATCTAAGATTTATGACTCCTACCCGAGCTCAGTTTTTAAAATTCTCTCTCTTTCTGTTATTCGTTTCATCTCTTTTATGAAAGAAATTTAAATAATTTTATTCAAATAGATTTTCAGGTATATTTTTGAAATACTTTTTTTTTAGTTTTACGAACCTAAAAAATAAATAAATTTTTTACTATTTTTTATTAACAATTTTAATTAATAATTAATAATTAATAATAATAAATGCAAAATAAATTAAAATTTTTGATCTTTTTTATTAATAACTTTAAATGTTAATTAATTTTAATTAATAATAAATAATTAAAATAAAGGCAAGGTAGGCTTTTGATTATTTAAACAAAAAAATAAAAAAGTAAGCTTGAAAATAAAGTTTGTTTTAGTTTAAGCAAGATGAGTAAACATTTTCTTAAATAATTTATTTAAAAATATAATATTGCATATCTAATTACAGATAAAAATTCTGTTGTGTATCGACTAGAGTAATCTTGCCTAACGAATAAGAAAAGGATTATACGTGATTCTGTCTGCAAACAGGATTATTTTATGTTTATCTTACAATGAGAATTACAATTTCGGCTCTGTACAAGACACTTTTAGTTCTTAAAATTTATTATAAGTTGTCTAATTCTATTTGTTTATTATAATAAATATGATAAAATCAGATGCACATTATAATTTAAAACTCATTGATCGTTCTCATATATTATTTCAATAATTTTTTGGACAATGAATGCTATCTTTTCTTTTACATTTTTCGAATATTTTTAATCACTTTTTCTTATTGTTTGTAGATCATGGAGTTTATATTTAAATTTAGAACCATTTTTCTCAGTCTTTCGAAGATTTTCGTAAGTATTGCATCTATAAAAACGTAGCTTATCAAGTTTTTGAATCCTCAAAGAGGAACCATTCTGTTAGGTCAAAACTTGATTTTCTATTTTTTGGCAGATAAGCACGTTTCGGGACCCCAGGAAGCTAACGTATGTAATCGGTGATATTTCACAAACATTATGGAATTAAGACCTAATTTTTTTTTCAAAAATTTTTACCAAAAAAGCCCGAGGTACTTTTTTTTTTTAATTTGGATGTAATACCTCATTTATTTCCACGAAAGTACTTATATTTGAAAGTATGGTTTTTACTTGATATCTTGAATCTGATACTTAATTTTTTGAAAATTTTTTTCCCAAAATTTTTTTCATAAAAAAATACAAAAAACAACAATTTTTTTTTTTCTTTTTGGACGTAGTACCTAATTTATTTCTATGAAAGTATTAGTTTTAAAAATTTCGTTTATAGTAATTTTTTGGATCTAAAAACGAATTTTTTCAAAATTTTTTTGTCAAAATTAAAAAAACAAAAAAATCAAAAAAACTGTAATATTTTTTTTGTTTTTTTGATGTAATACCTCATTTAATTCCATGAATGTACTTATATTTGAAAATATGGTTTTTACTTGATATCTCGAATGTGATAATTAATTTTTTGAAAATTTGTTCCAAAACTTTTAATCAATAATAAAAACTTTTAAAAGTTAATAGAAATGTATGTGTGATTGCATGCTTGTAATCGGTGATACCTGCGGCATATTGAAGTATTAAGCTCATTGTTTGAGGAACCTTAGTGCCAGCTAGTTGGCAGGGTATTTTTCTTAGTGCTATTTCACAGTTTTTTGTATTTTTTCTAAATATAATATTATAATTCATTAAAAATCATGTTTCAAAATAATGTAATTATAGAAATTGATCAAAATTATTATAAAAGATTATGGTGGTGGAGGTTCTTGTTTATCTAAGTGTTTAGCAGGAATTCTTCAAAATGGTTTAGATCACGCTTCACTTCGCTTAAATATAGTGAATTTCATTGTGCGGAATTGGCTCTATTACGGTATTTGTGTACGAGATACATTACAATTAGAAATTTTGGACCTATTGCTCTACGTTAATTACATGAGTAATATTTATGAATATGGTTCAGAAATAGAATGCTTTGCTGCTACACAACTTTTTGGCTTTGCTATGCAAATAAAGCGCCATTATAAAGACGAGTTTGGAAAGGATTCGTTTTTAAACGTAGATTTTAATGTTTATGCAGCTTCAGTTAATAATAAAATATTACTTTTTACTGGAATGATCAGAGATAATTATCGAGATGGACATTTTCGTGTGCTTGAAAGAGTTGTAAACCCTGATGCATTATTAAAAAAATCGTGTAATGATGAGGTTTTATCTGATGATGAGGTTTTATCCAAAGATGAGGTTTTATACGATGATGAGTTTTTTCCGATGATGAAAATTTTGAATTTCTGAAATTCTGAAATTCAAAAGAGGAGAGTTTTTCCACGATGTTGCAGAGAATTAATTTATTCGGCAAAGTGCTTTTTTGAAAAAGAAAAAGAAATTATAGTTAGTGATGTTAATGCTGTGATAGGACAATGTTTGGGTATTGGTAAGACTACTGTGTGGAATGTAAATAAACAGATTCAGGACAATGATAGTGTGATTCCAGTATTGAAATTATCTGAACGTGGCAGAAAAAAAAGGTTATTGATGATTTCGATAAAGGAATCATTCGACGAAAAATGCTAGATTTCTATGTTCAAAAAATGTATCCAACCGTAAAAAAATTGCGTAATGAACTTTACCAGAATGAAACTTTTCCTAAATTATCCATGCACCATTTAAGAGTTATTCTGACCGAAATGGGATTTCAGTATAAAATTTTGAAAAATAAGCCTGTATTGATGGAAAGTTCAACAGTATCCATTCGTCGAGCAGAATATTTGTCAAAAATACGGTATTATAGAGAGAATAATTACAACATTTTTTACACGGACGAAACATGGTGTAGTTCTAATCATGGGAGGAAATTTGGTTGGGTCGAAAAATTAGATGATGAAAAATTTGATAGCTATGATCACTATCGAAATTCTGTTCAAATTTTCGCTCGTGAACGAGGTGGTATTTCCAGACCAAGTGGTCCTGGTCAAAGAGTTATTATACTCCACATTGGTAGTGAGAAAGGTTTTTTAGACGGTGGAATGCATTGTATAATTGGAAATAAAAAGAAAAAGGTAAGGGATTATCATGATGAGATGAATGCCAAAACTTTTACTTATTGGTTTTTGAAAATATTACGCCTATTGCCACAAAAATCAGTAATCGTATTGGATCAGGCACCTTATCATACTATGATCGATCCGGAGTTCAAGAATCCAACAACCAAATGGAGAAAAAAAAAATAATTAATTGGATTCATAAAAGGAAAATCCCTTTGCCAGAAAACCAAAAACTCACAGTTCCTCAACTTCGTGACTTATGCAAACCATACCATTATGAAAAAAGGTACTTGCTCGATAATTTAGCGCAAACTCATCGTCCAGATGTTAAATTATTATGGCTTCCAGTGGCCCACTGTGAAATCAATTCAATTGAATTAGTGTGGGCGTACGTGAAAAACAAAGTTGCAGATCAAAATTCTACTAACAACTTAAACGTTGTTAAAACACAATGTGAAAATGTGATGAGAAATGGTCCAAATACATTATAGCCCAACTGCATAAAACATGCAAAAAAATTTGAAAATATGTATCGAAGAGAGTCGCGGTTATCATCTCAAGTTCAACCACTTATTATTAATATTGGTGAAGATAGTGAATCAGAAATAACTGATAGTAATAATGATAGTCATAGTGATAGTGATAGTGATAGTGATCAAAGTGAAAACATTAGTGATTTTAGTTAAAACTTTTACAAAAAACCTTCATTATTAAGCTCACTTTTTTATTTCCTTGTTTAAATAATCAAAAACCTACCTTGCCTTTATTTTAATTATTTATTATTAATTAAAATTAATTAACAATTAAAGTTATTAATAAAAAAGATCGAAAATTTTAATTTATTTTTTAAGAATTGCATTATTTTATTTTCTAATAGATAATTGGTTTAAATAATTAAATATTAATTTTGCATTTATTATTATTAATTATTTATTATTAATTAAAATTGTTAATAAAAAATAGTAAAAAATTTATTTATTTTTTAGGTTTGTAAAACTAAAAAAAAAGTATTTCAAAAATATACCTGAAAATCTTTTTGAATAAAATTATTTAAATTTCTTTCATAAAAGAGATTGTTAATTTCAGTAGAAGCTTTTTGAATTATCGTTCTTATTTTTTACGTATTAGGTGGCCCTAAAAAGGGCCGGCGGTTTTTTAGCATTTGATGCGTGGCCCAGCCACACGTTCCAAAAATCAATAAATCACAAGCACACAATAAGTCAATCACCAAGGTCACAAACATACACAAACATACAAAGAGAAATCTAACTTACAATCATGTGAGCACCTTGTGCTCAGGTGAATTCTCCTGGCCAGGAATATCAATGTCCACCTCTTCAAGCCTACAAGCTCAGAAAATTGCACCAAGCGATTCAAACAATCACAGCTTACGAGCTGCTTCAATGAGGATTCAACGTCCGAAAGCCATGGACTCCTCCAAGCGCACCAAGCACATCAGCAACAATCAAACCAGCAAACAATCTTATCCACAGCATAGCGAAAGTGTCAAAGTAGCCGTGCGTGAAGGCTGAAGTCAGGACAGCAAATGCTGCTTTGGCCAGATATCCGGTTATATTTATAAGCCTTCGCTGACTTCGAGCTCGTTCACTGATTGGAGCGCACGCGACAAATTCGTTTATAATGTAAACGAAGTTTATAATGTTAAAATTATGAGACGTGGAAAGGGAGGGTTTTACCAATCGGCCCTTTTCAGGGCCACGTTCATTATACGAAAAATCACAAGTACTCGATGAGGTAATAGCAAAGCAACAAAGGTGATAGCAAAGAAATACTACTGCCGTAAGAGCAAAGGGAGCAAAGACCAATGCTAAGCACCGCGAAGCTAGGTTCACGTGGCAAAGCTATGTGAAAGGCTACGAACGCCCGAGCACGCCAGAGTTCAGGAACAACTCATATAATTTTACTTTTTTTTTTCTTTTTTTTGGCTAAAACAAACAGAGATGGAACGAATAACAGAAAGAGAGAGAATTTTAAAAACTGAGCTCGGGTAGGAGTCATAAACCTTAGATGAATGGAGTCTTATAACAAAAGAAAAGAATAGGTGATAATCTTTTTTTTTTTAATTGCTGTAATTAAAAAACTATTGATTTTCTATTTTTAGTGAGTAATTTTGTTGATTATAAAAAATTTAATCTATCTTTGAAAACAAAAATGATTTCGATCGGAGTTTCCGTTGCCGAGGAATTGCATCTTTTGCGTTATGGCTTTTAAAAAATTCACTAATTAAGATTTTTCAATTTTTTTTCTTTCAGCATATAAAAAAATATTGAAAAATTACTTATTAAAATTTGGCAAAATAAAAATTAATTTTAATACACTTTTCAAACCATCAAAGTAAAAAAAAAAAAAATTTTTTTTTCCGACCTTGATTTTTATTTTCTTTTTGCTATAAAATTCGCTGTAATCGAGTTGGTCAAATTATTTTTTTTATACTTATTGTAGTAAAGCTAAATTTTGTAAATCTGTTTTTTTATTTTTCTAACATTATTTTTACGCATTTTATATTAAAAAAATAGCCAGTTCACTTATTTTTTAAACCGACAGTATATACACTAGGGGGCTTCGTGCGCCAACCCCCATAGGTATTAAAAAAATGGTTCCATATCGGCCTGAAAGATGTATTTCGTTCGTTTTGACTAAAATGGTTTATGTGACAGTGGTTGAAGTATTACCACATTGGCCCAAAAGGACTATTTTGGCCCAAAAGATCAATTTAACCCAACGGGTTTACTTTTTACTTTTTACATAGGCCCAAAAGGTCCTTTTTAGCCTAATAGGTTCACTTTTGCCCAAAATAACAACATAGGCCCAAAAGTACCATTTTCGCCCAAAAAGTCCATTTTCACCCAATGGGTTTACTTTCGCCTAAAAGGACCACATTGGTTCAAAAGGACCATAATGGCCCAAAAGTTCCATTTTAACCCAATAGGTTTACTTAGGCCCAAAAGGACCACATTGGCCCAAAAGGACCATTTTGGCCCAAAAGATCAATTTAACCCAACGGGTTTACTTTTTACTTTTTACATAGGCCCAAAAGGTCCTTTTTAGCCTAATAGGTTCACTTTTGCCCAAAAGGACAACATAGGCCCAAAAGTACCATTTTCGCTCAAAAAGTCCATTTTCACCCAATGGGTTTGCTTTCGCCTGAAAGGACTACATTGGTTCAAAAGGACCATAATGGCCCAAAAGTTCCATTTTAACCCAATAGGTTTACTTAGGCCCAAAAGGACCACATTGGCCCAAAAGGACCATTTTGGCCCAAAAGGTCCATTTTAACCCAATAGGTTCACTTTGGCCCAAAAGGTTCACTGTAACCCAATAGGTTCACTTTAGCCAATAAAAACCACATTGGTCCACAAGTTCAATCGTAATCCAATAGCTTCACTTTTGCCCAGAAAGACCACATTGACCCAAACGCACCATATTGGCCCAAAAGGTTCATTTAATCCAATGGGTTTACTTTGGCCCAAAAGCACCATTTTTGCCCAAAAGGTGAATTTTAACCCAATGGGTTTACTTTCGCCCAAAAGTACTTCATTGGAGCAAAAGGTCCATTTTAACCCAACGGGTTGACTTTAGCCCAAAAGGACCACTTTGATTTAAAGGATCCATTTTACCCAATATGATAACTTTGGCCCAAACGCACCATTTTAGCTCAAAAGGTCTATCTTAACTCAATTGGTTTACTTAGGCCCAAAAGGTCCATTTTAACCCAATAGGTTCATTTTGGTCCAAAAGGTCCATTTTAACCCAATAGGTTAACTTTGGCCCAAAAGGATCACATAGGCCCAAACGCACCTACTCGTATAATGAGAAGCTTACAAAGCTTTTCTACAGCAGTGGTTGCTAAGCTTCTAGATCGCGTGAATATTCAGAAGCAAATACAAAGTAAATTACATTTAAATAGGTTAATTACCCTCTGTTCGATATGCACCTAAATTGTGGAATCAGTATGATACTGTTCTTAAGAATACGTAAAGGACCAATAATGCATATGAAAGATCTCATAATATATTTAACGTATTTGTTGGAAAATACCATCTAAGCCTTTACGTTCTCTTAACTGCCCTTCGAAAAGAACAGGCCGATACTGAAACGATGTTGCAACAGCTAAATCTTGGGCAAAAAATTATAAGAACAGCATCAGCGAAACGTTAAAACATAGATAATAGAATGTCAAATATTGTCCACAATTTTCAGGATTACGTAGAAGAAAAGAATATTTCGGATGTATTTGAAAATGATAGAATTTAATTTAAAATTCTAAAATAAAAAAATGTTTGGAAGTTTTAAAATTTGGAATTTTTATTTTTGGATATTTTAGATTTTAGATATTTTAGATTTTAGATATTTTACTTGCATATGTTTTGGAGGAAAAACTTGCATATGTTTTGGAGGTCAAAGAATTCAAATCTGAGGTCAGCTAAGCTCAGTCAGGACAAGGTAAAGGTCACTTATAGGTCATTTCGGTTATTTCAAGGTTAATTGTAGTGTTGTCGGCATTTAAGGGTTCGAAAAACCTGAAAAATATCATGAATAAGTTTACGGGTTAGAAAAATCTGCATGCAAGGTTAGTCAAGGTACATCGCATCAGTTTCAAGGTCATTTGACGGTCATAAGTAATTGATCTGCTTGAGAAACTTTGACTGTACATTTGTCGTTATGTTAAGTGTATTATTCGTCGGGTCGATAACGTTTCCGTTCAGTAGTAAATGTACTTCTTATCCCTATTCTTTTGTGTGTTTCGTTTGACTCTCTTTGCAATCTCCAACAATAGTCTGCTAGCATGTTTATACCCCAAACACCTGGATATCTTTTTTCAAATTCCCTAAGATCTTTATGCATCCTCTCACCTTGTTCTTCGCTGAAATTTCCTAAGTTTTCAGGAAAGTATTCAATATGAGAGTCTAAAAAGTGAAGTTTCAGATTCATGCGACATCCAACTTCTTTAAAGTTAGTCAACATTTCAGAAACAATATTTTTATAATCGGGATCTTTGTTATTTCCTAAAAGTTTTTTGGACACTTCTCTGAAACCTTGCCATGCAGCGTTTTTTTTTATCCGTCATTAGCCTTTCGAATTCTTCATTTTTTAGCTACTCTCTTATATCAGGTGCCGTAAATACACCCTCCTTAATTTTTGCTTCTGAAAGCTTTGACAAAATTAAAAAATATGCATGAAAGCAGCGCTTAGAATTTTGCTGATCCCTTTAACAAATTGCTATACTATTCCTAATTTTATGTGTAATGGCTGCTGAAGAATCTTACGTGAAGGTACCAAACTTTCTTTTTCAACATTCTTGACCCCTGGAAATAAGTCTTTTCTAGCAGACCAGACTTTTCTCACATAATGTTCATCTCAATCACGACTAGACCACACGCATAGAAAGCATGGATATGACGTGTAACCTTTTTTAAAGATGGAAGTTGTATTTTTAAATCGCCACAAATATCATATTAATGTGTATCATATATTTTTGCAATAAGAAATGCATGCTATAATATTCCTCATTCAATACAACAGAATGAGCAACAGGTATAGGAGCATATTTGTTTCCATTATAAAGCAAGATTTCTTTTAGAATTCTTGTTGATGAGTCTATGAAAAGACGCCAATGAGAAGATTCGTATTAAATGTTAAATTTTTCAAATAAAACGTTAACATCCCTGCAGTACTAGGTGTCGCAATATTTTAAACAAATCAAAAAAATAAATTTTTTCTTCTCCAATGAAATGGATGAAACCGTCAAATCACTCGTCAGATTGTTACTTCTGTTTAATTAATATTCGTGGAAATAATCGTAGGAATAAAGGGGTGGTTGGGAAATAAACCATTTTTTGGTGAATACCCGACATGCTGGAATGAGATGGGTTGGCCCCATGGACTGGTAGGAGTTACCTATGGACACGACGCTGTATAAGCTACAGACCACTGGTTTGGTCCTTTAGTGTCGATAACTCTAGGTGGGATTGAACTGCCTTCTCGTGGCTACCCTGTTGATGTGCTTAATTGCACACAAATGTTCCCTACTCACTAAGGCTGAGGCCTGCACACGTCGTACCTGTGCGTCACTCAGCCGACGGCTTTTGGCTGAGATCCTAAATGGTTCTCTTAGTGGACAGTTAAAGTTTCTTATTAACTCCACCTTGCTCCCTCTTGGAAGCCAGGTGGAATCACTTCTTGCCCGATGAGCTCGAACTCACTGTGAGGGGTGCGTTGTCTAGGAAGGCGTCTGCGAACGGGGCATACATTTCCTCTAATTCAGATGTCACTAAAGGTAGCTTTAATTTTTAATTATACTATACACTAATGCTATTGACATTAGTATATTAATATGATGAATCACACGTATGGCTGGGGCTTCTCTGGAGCAGGGCTCCACAGCAATGTGGCCTTGCCCTATAGAGCAAGGTAATCGTTGCTGCTGGTTCATTCATGTTTGTGCCCTTCACCTGCTGTCTGTTGGGGGGATTTAGAAAAAGCCACGAAAAGAGCTGAAAAGTTCGCTGGGATTGGCTGCATGTGTTTCTGTCTAAACAAAAAACTGTTTACTTTAAATGTGATATATGTGTTGCAGCCAATATCTTCGGGACGTAAGGCTTGAAGCGGTAATTATCAGATAAACCCTTGCAGCTGCAGGAGTTGGGCGCGAACATTACTGATCCTAGGATCCCCGATTTCGGTGAGCCCTGCGGCGTTCGCTCCATGACTAGTCAAGAAGCTTTTTTTTTTTTGTTCAGAGCTTCCCTGACTAACCTAAAATCTAATTAAATTGCACAAGTGTGTAAGTCCCAGGAGCAGATGTCTGGGTGGATGTCGCATTCGTTCTTGCAGTGCAAATCAAATGATCGAACGGCACGTGCTGTTTTCGTCTGGTGATCATTTGATCATCTGTGGAAGTAATCTTACTTTTGTAAGAATCATTGGGATCTTGACCAATCTCTAGGAATGGCTTATGAGGATCCTGTTAATACGACGGGTAAAATATCGTATTATGTCAGCAGACATTAGATCTGTAGGACTCGCAGCGGTCACCCCCCTGTTTCTTGTACCCAGGGTGAGGATTGCTGCGGGTCTGAATCCCCGGTCCTATTATCTCACCACTTTTTCCCATTTTATTACAGGTACACTAATTACAATAGTTGTTTACAGGTTTTTTCTTTTTTCCAGGTTATCACATCGCACAGAGGGTACCATTACCCGCATTCATTTAAGGGCACTTAGTCCAGTGACACAGGCTATTTAAATAACAAATATGCAAAATGATAAAAATGATATACCGCAGGCTGATAAGCGACTTGTTCAAGAAGTTTCGAATTCAGCTGTCAGTTCCGATCGGGTGAAAGTCCCGGTGGCTGGCACCGGCCCCATGGACTCTGAGGGGGGCCAACAATTTTGCATGGAGGCGGATTTAACACCATCTTCCGCCCAGGGGGGATCACGAAACGAACTTCAAGCCATAGTTTTGCTTGAACATATTCAGCATCCACTACCTGCATCAGGTGCAGGGAATACTGAAAAACCAAGCTATGCGGACAGCCTTAAATATCTGCAGAACTTAGCATATGGCACTGGTAGTCTTAACACAGACCAGGCCTCTGATCAAGCAGTGGTTGAAAAGCCCAATGCCTTCCTTCATCACATTTCTGTTCTGAAGGACGTTGTACAGGCTTTGGAAAAACACCATAAGGAAATGATGGAAGCTCATCGCAGCATGTCACATCACTGTACATCAGTACAGAAAAATTGCGGCATGCCAATTATAAATGGAGTAAATCTCTTTGGCAATGTGCTCATTTAACTTGAGCTAATAACGAAGAAACTGCATGCAGAAGCGCAAGACATTGAGTCTGCTCTTAAAAAGGCAGAACATAAACAGCAGGCAAAGAGAATCCGATCGTCTTCCTCTGAGGAGAACTCCCCAGAGTCAAGACAAGATAGGAAAAGGATCCACAAGAAGAACCTTAGCAACTCTGGGGTGGAGCAGCAGAACAACGCAGAGCTGCAGGAAGAAGAGAAAAGAAGGAAAATGCTGCTTCAAGAAAACCAGAGGAAGGAACAAGAGCAGAGGAATAAGGAGAAAATGCGACTGGAACAGGAGGAAAAAGAGCGGCGTAAAAAAGATAAACTGATCCAGGAGCAAAAGAAGAAGGCAATTCTGCTAGAATTATACCAAAAGCAGAAGCTGGAACAGAAAAAAGGGAAGCGGCCACCAAAAGAGAATGAACTTGCGGGGGGAGATCGCCACAATAAGGGAGATGACTCAAAGGTTACTCCTAACGACACCAAGGAGAACGGCCCACAGGGTAACCCTGGGACCTCCCCCAACAAGGATGGAGATAAGGACGCCCCTAGGCATAAGTCCAAAAAAGAAAGAAAGCTGCTGAAGAAACAAAAGCAGCTGCAGCTTCAACCAAGAAAGGGTACTGATCAGCATATGGAGACATGCGAAGTAGCTGACGGACAGGAGCAGCAAAATCAGGTACCTAAGAAGCCACTGGACAAGGAGGAAAATTGGCTGGTAAAGGGTAAGAAGAAAAAAAAGCCCAGGGCCAAAAAGCCCCAGCCAACAAAGGAACCTGCAGAAAAAGGTAAAGTACCTTCCAAGGTGGGAAGGCGCAGGTATAGGAAAAGGAAATAAGCCTTCCAAATTACCCCAGCGGCGGGCAAATCCTACGAGGAAACGCTTCTTGATTTAAAGAGAAACGTTAACCTCGAAGAATCTGGCGCGAAGGTCAACCGCATCAGGAAAACTCAAAACGGCAGCGTCCTTATTGAGTTGGAGGCCATCGAGGACCGACAAAAACTTGAAGAAGCGGTGAAGTCGGTCACGGTCCCTGAGTCGAATGTTCGTGACTTGATCCCGACACTAAAACTCGAAATTCGAGATTTGGATGGGGTCACGAAAGAACAGGAGATTCAGGCAGCTGTTGCCAAGGCCATAGGTGTCGAAAATGGAGACCTATTCCAGGTGTCCATTTTCAAAACCAAAGGCACAACAAGCCAGATGGCCGTAGTGGACCTTCTTGAGGCCGACGCTCTACGCCTGGCCAAAAAGGGCAAAATCCAGATCGGCTGGGCATCGAGTAGAGTGCGCCTCCGTGCAGACGTGAGGCGCTGCTACAAATGTCTGGGCTATGGACATAGCCAATATGTCTGCAAAGGCCCAGACAGAAGTAAGGCGTGCTTAAAGTGTGGCGAAGATGGCCATAAGAGGACAGAGTGCAGCAAGGATAAGCCTGAGTGCTTCCTCTGCAAGACTAGAAAGGATAAGTGCTCCACGGAGCACTATCCTGGAGAGGGAAACTGCCCCAGTTACCGGGAGGCTCTAGCTGTGGCAAGAAGCAGGTGTCATCGGAAATGATCAAGGTTCTCCAAGGGAACATGCGACACGCACGGGAAGCTGGTGCATTGTTGGATCAAATTGCTCGCGAAGAGGATGCAAATATCCTCTTACTAAGCGAGCAATATTACAACATGAACCACAAGTACTGGCTTTCCGATGACACTGGCTGCAGCGCCATATGGCTTCGAGGCAGAGCCCAAACGTCTCTTACCCAACAAGGGAAAGGGAATTGCCACGTCTGGGCCAAGTGCGGGGAGACAACTTACATAAGTTGTTATCTCTCCCCAAACGACAACTCAGCAGAGCAGGCTACAAAGCTGGCCAGCATCGAGAGCACGGTCCGGACGGCGACTGGTGGCGTCATCCTTGGTGGAGACTTCAACGCCAGGGCTCTGGAATAGGGGATGCCAACGACTAACCCCAGGGGACGAATGGTGCTCGAAATGGCCACTAGGTGCAAACTAGTGGTCCAGAATAGAGGCAACAGGCCCACCTACGAGAGGCCGGGTTGGGGTGTCTCTATCCCGGTCATAACCTTCGCTACAGAAGCTGCGTCCGGGAGAATAGGCGACTGGAGGGTGATGGATGATCAATACAATAGTAGTGATCATCATTACATCGCCTTTCGGGTATTGGAAGGAACCTCACAACGACCTCCGTACAGGAGGCGCCCCTTGGGTTGGAACGTCCCAAAAATGGACGAAGACAGATTCGAAGAGTGTCTTCGAATCGAGTCAGCGTCCATCCCCGCTTGGCATGGAGGGGCCACAAGTCCCCATGAGGCTGAAATCTTAGTTAAGAAAGTAACGTCTCTATTATGCGGGGCTTGTGATGCCTCGACGCCTCGCCGCAGGCCCTGGAAAGGGAGAAAGCCAGTGTACTGGTGGACTCCCGAAATAGCTGAGCTCCGGAAGGAATGCCACAGGACACGAAGAAAGGCGCAAAGAGCACGGGACAGACCTGAGGCCGCCGTTCTTTCTCAGGATCATAAGGACGCCAAACACCGGCTGGCCAAGGCCATCCGTCAATGCAAGGCTCGATGTCTGCGTTCATTACGCGAAGATGTAAACAAGGACCCCTGGGGCCTAGGTTACAAAGTCGTAATGGGCAAGTTGAACCGGGGGTCCGACAACATGATGGACGCGGCGTCGACTGAACGGATCGTCGGTGCTCTCTTCCCTGAAAGGCCCATCCGGGAAAACCCGGCTGAGGTGATACCCAGGGAGGAAGTGCCACTGTTCAGTGAAGGCGAGATGGTCAAGGCCATAAAGGCCATGAAAAATGGCAAGGCGCCGGGGCCGGACGGGATACCGGCGGAAGTGCTCAAAAGAGCGGTTAAAGTAATCCCTGGTATCCTGTTAAGCATGTTCAATGCGTGTTTGGTGGCTGGAGTGTTCCCAAAGCAGTGGAAGGTGGCACGTCTCGTACTCTTGAACAAGGGCAAGGGGGGAGCCCCGGACTCTCCATCATCTTACAGACCTTTGTGTATGTTAAATACCATTGGTAAGGTGATGGAGAGCTTGCTCCGGGCAAGGCTCAGAAGGGCAATCGAGGAGGGCGGTGGTCTCTCTGAGGAGCAGCATGGTTTTCGTGAAGGGCATTCCACGATAGATGCCATTCGGCGTGTCGTAGATAACGTAGAGGCTGAGAGGGAGGCAGTACCCAGAATTGGACGTTCTCAGCACGCAGCGTGAACGTAACGCAGTGCCACCAACTCAAAACAAAAAAATGTTAAATTATTGATATTTTTATTTATTATTTTTTATGCAAAAAAATGATTTCATAATTATTTTAAATTATTTTCGAACAAAATATTAATAAAAAATAATATAAACCTAAAAAAATTGTAACTAATAAACTAAAAATAATGTAAGTAATAATTATATTCCTATAGAAAATTAGTTTTTATTTGCTTGAATTGTTAATTAGCTTTTACTTTATTTGATAATGAAATTTCTTCTTCTTTTTATACCAAATAATTTCTCTTTTGACATAATATAGTAAATAACTAGGTCTGTAAATAACATTACCGAAGCAATATTTTTTAAGTGATTGGTATTATCTTAGATAGTGAAAAACTAAACTTAAATTTATTTAAAATAAGAAAACCATTCTTGGTTCCTCATCTTCTACTCGATGATTAGAACTACTTCTGATAATTTCAATATTCTATCCTCTTTTAGGAGAGTAAATATTCATTATTTTATACTTTAGCATTCGAGTTAACGATACCAAAGGACTGGTTTATTAAGACTTGATCTTAAATAGTATAAGAAACTAGACTATTAAGAATAAGAAAACTATTTTTTTTTCTTTTATAGTTATGCTTAAAATTATATCTGAAATATTTTAATTCTCTATCACTGATAGGAAAAAAACATTCAAATTTGCATCTTTCGAGTTACCGGAAGCAAAGAATTGTTTTTAAGATATTTTAAGATACTATCTGAGATAGTGAAAAACTAAACTAATAAAAATTAGAAAACCATTCTTTGTTCCTTTTAGTCTACTCAATGATTATAACTACTTCTGATAATTTCAATATTCTATCCCATTTGGGAGAAAAAATATTCATCATTTTATATAGCATTCAAGTTAACGATGCCGAAGGACTATAGTTTTTAAAGACACTATCTGAGATAGTGAAAACTAAACTAATAAAAATCAGAATACCATTCTTGGTTCCTGTTTTTCTACTCAATGATTAGAACTACTTCTGATTATTTCAATATTCTATCTCTTTTGGGAGAAAAAATATTCTTCATGTTATATAGCATTCAAGTTGATATAAAATTATCAATATTTTTTCTAGCCATTAACTTGATATAAAATTATGGTTTTTCTCCCAAAATAGATAGAATATTGAAATTATCAAAAGTAGTTCTAATCATTGAGTAGAAGAAAAAGAACCAAGAATGGTTTTCTGATTCTTATTAGTTTAATTTTTCAGTAACCAATAGTGTCATAAAAAACTAGTCCTTCGGTATCGTTTACTTGAATGCTATATAAAATGATGAAAATTTTTTCTCCCAAAAGAGATAGAATATTGAAATTATCAGGAGTAATTCTAATCATCGAGTTGAAGATGAGGAATCAAGAATGATTTTCTAATTTTTATTAGTTTAGTTTTTCACTATCTCAGATAGTGTCTTGAAAAACAGTTCTTTTCTACCGCTAACTGGGAAGATGCAACTGTGAATTTTTTCTCCTAGCAGTCATAAAAAATTAAAATTATATCAGATATAATTCTAATCATTGGCTAAAGAAGAAGAAAAACCAAAAATAATGTTCTTATTCATATTAGTTTAGTTTTTTACTAATAACTTAAAAAATATTGCTTCGGTATTGTTATTTACAGACCTAGTTATTTACTAAATTATGTCAAAAGATAAATTATTTAATCTAAGAAGAAGAAATTCCATTATCAAAAAATAAAAGCTAATAAACAATTCAAGCAAATAAAAACTAATTTTCTAAAGTAATAATTATTACTTACATTAATTTTAGATTATTATATAGTTATAATTTTTTAGGTTTATATTATTTTTTATTAATATTTTGTTCGAAATTAATTTAAAATAATTATGCTATTTTTTTTCTATTTTTTTGCATAAATAATAATAAATATCAATAATTTAACATTTTTTTGTTTTGAGTTGGTGGCACTGCGTTACGTTCACGCTGCGTGCTGAGAACGTCCAATTCTGGGTACTGCCGGAAAAGCGGCCTGCAATTCGCAAGGACGTCCTTCTGGTAACGCTGGACGTCAAAAACGCTTTCAACTCGGCCAGGTGGGATGACATGATCCGGTCCCTCGAGTACGATTTCCGGATACCCAGGTATCTCGGTAACGTACTAAAGGATTACCTGCGGGACCGGAGACTGATCTACGACACGCTCGACGGAAGGCGTGAAAGGGTTTTGAGTGCAGGCATCGCGCAAGGTTCGGTTCTCGGACCTGATCTGTGGAATGCCTTTTGCGATGGCTTGTTGCGCATCCACTTCCCGGAAGGAGTTTCCCTGATCGGGTACGCCGACGACGTGGCCCTGACCATAACTGGCAGGGACATGGAAGTGACCCAGGAGAGGTTGAATCTAGTCATGAGACGGATCAACCTCTGGATGGGCGATCACGGGCTCCAGCTTGCGATCCCAAAAACGGAGATCGTACTGCTGACTCGTCGAAGGGTTCCCACCAACTTCGATGTAATTATCGACGACGGCGGAAACCCTCACACGATCCGAACCAGAACATCGGTGAAATACCTGGGAGTTCAGCTTGATAATAAGCTGACCTTCTGGGAGCAATTTCAGAGGTCGTATGAAAAGGCAGCGTCGGCCGCATGCTCCCTGTCAAGGCTCATGGCCAACATTGGGGGACCCAAACCAGGGAAGCGAAGGCTCCTAATGTCAGTCGTCAACTCTGTCCTGCTCTACGGATCAGAAGTCTAGGCGAAGACCACAGAAACTGACAAGTACAGACGAAAAATATCGTCGGTACAGAGGCAAGCGGCAGTGAGGATCGCTTGTGGATACCACACGGTATCTCTAGAGGCGATCCAGGTTGTTGCTTCGGTGATACCCATTGACCTGCTAGCGTTGGAGCGGAAATTCATCTACTAGAGCGTAGATGAGCGCGAAGTGGCTTCCACTCGCGCCCGCTTCAACTCTATGAAAGCATGGAAGAAACGATGGAAAAAGAACCAAGAAAAAAATGCCCTGTGGACGCGCAGACTAATCTCAGACCTGCAGGCATGGATGGGACGACAGCATGGGGAGGTGGATTTCTACCTTACCCAGTTCTTAACTGGACACGTGTACTTCCGTGTCATGTTGAGGCATTGGCATAAGGTGGCAACAAAGGAGTGCGGAGTTCCAAAAACTGGAACAAAGTAGCAGAGTACGTAAGGACCACCTTGTTGGAGAAGAAGGAGGAGGGCTTTCTATTGTAGAGAGCTCTCCTGCCCCTAGGCAGGGGGGAAGGCAGCGGCTAGCTGCCTAGGCTGCGCGTCCTAAACTGAAGTTATACCTGAAAAGGGAGTTCCGGTTTGGGACAAACAAGCGCGGGGGGTTTAAAGTGTGTTTATCCAGTAAGAATCTGGGGCGTAGCCGGCATTTGCCGGTAGTCTCCCAATTGTTCACTTTGTACAGCTGGGCGGTCATGGAAATTTGCGGGTCTTTAAGGCCCGCAAATACTCCATGGCTGATGCAAGATTCACATATTTTCCTTATAAAAAAAAAAAAAAAAAATCGTAAGAATAAAAACTCTATTACTTACCCAAGAGTAGCATCGGTAAGTTTTCCTGTATTTATAGATAGTGAATCTAGACACTAGTGATATCGAAATGCAAGATCAATCTTTTGATACATCTCAAGAAGAAGAAATGGAAAATGAAGATATCTTATCCAGTTCAGAAGATGAAGATAACCAAGCTCCATCGAAATTTACCCAAGAGGAATTGAGTGATCTTTGTCGCGATTTAAAAGAATGTTCTGAACTGCTAGGCCTTAAGGATAAAAAATGCTTAACTGCGGGAACAAAGATTACATATTACCGTACAAGAGACAAACAATTTAGAAAATATCTTATAAAATCAAGCGATGTTATTGTACTGCAGTGATGTTAACGGTTTGTTTGATAAATTCAACATTCAATAAGAATCTTCTCATTGGCGTCTTTTCATAGATGCTTCAATAAGAAATCATAAAGCAATCTTGCTTCATAATGGAAAGAAATATGCTCCTATACGTGTAGCTTATTCCGTTGTATTGAATGAGGAATATAATAGCATGCATTTCTTATTGCAAAAACTTAAATCGGTAGTTCTTAGCTATTTTTACCCAAGTCTGAGGTCGATGTCTTGGATTTTAAAAATACTAATGCACTGTGTTTGGTATGTAAAAATATGGTTACTGGCCAATTTTTAAGGCTCTAGGTGGCTTGGTTGCGATTTGGCAGCTGTTTTTCCAATTTTGATTTTTTTCGAATTCTCAGCCACTCGTTTGCTTTTTATTTTCTGGACGCCCTAAATAAGCCTAAAAAATATTTTCCATATGAAAGTGGGTAGTAAAAATTCCCGCCCAATCCGAATCTGACCATATTTTTTCGGGAAAACCTCAGGAAAAGCCGGAAAATCGGAAAAACTAAAGGAAACTTGAAAATACAAATTTTTCAAAAAGCGTCACTTTCTTTTTTTTTTTTTAATTTTTTTTACATGTGTTTTCCCATACTTTTCATGCTGGTAACCTCCTTTTTTGTCCCATTTGCCTTTTAAGTACTTAAAAATCAGTTTTAGGCTCAAAAAAATGATTTTAAAAATTGTTCATTTTCTGAATTTTCCAATTTTCTCGCTTTTCCTGATAGAAAATGAAAAATCTGACTTGATTTTCAGATTCCTCGGGAAATTTTACATTGAAAACCTTCTTGGGTAAAATTTTTGAGGATTTTGTGACGCTGTAAAAAAAAGAGAAACAAAGTAACCTGCTACAATCAAACATAATTAAACATAATTAAATGTTGCTATTTTTTTATTCTGTTTATTTTTTTTGATTTTAGCAGGGTATTTTGTTTTTCTTTTTTTTAAAGCGTCACAAAGGCCTCTAAAATTTTACCCAAGAAGGTTTTCAATGTAAAATTTCCCGAGGAATCTGAAAATCAAGTCAGATTTTTCATTTTCTATCAGGAAAAGCGAGAAAATTGGAAAATTCAGAAAATGAACAATTTTTAAAATCATTTTTTTGAGCCTAAAACTGATTTTTAAGTACTTAAAAGGCAAATGGGACAAAAAAGGAGGTTACCAGCATGAAAAGTATGGGAAAACACATGTAAAAAAAAATTAAAAAAAAAAAAAAAAGTGACGCTTTTTGAGAAATTTGTATTTTCAAGTTTCCTTTAGTTTTTCCGATTTTCCGGCTTTTCCTGAGGTTTGTCCGAAAAAATATGGTCAGATTCGGATTGGGCGGGAATTTTTACTACCCACTTTCATATGGAAAATATTTTTTAGGCTTATTTAGGGCGTCCAGAAAATAAAAAGCAAACGGGTGGCTGAGAATTCGAAAAAAATCAAAATTGGAAAAACAGCTGCCAAATCGCAACCAAGCCACCTAGAGCCTTAAAAATTGGCCAGTAACCATATTTTTACATACCAAACACAGTGCATTAGTATTTTTGAAATCCAAGACATCGACCTCAGACTTGGGTAAAAATAGCTAAGAACTACCGAAATAGGATACACATACATAGGATGTTTGCGCGATTTAAAAATAAGTTCCATCTTGCTTGGCTTGCAAAAAGGTTACACTTCATATCCATGCTTTCTATGCAAGTGGCCTAGTCGAGCTCAAGATGAAAATTATATGAGAAAAGTCTGGCTTGCTAGAAAAGACTTATTTCCAGGGGTCAAGAATGTTGAAAAAGAAAGTTTGGTACCTTCACGTAAGATTCTTCAGCCGCCATTACACATAAAATTAAGAATAGTAAAGCAATTTGCTAAAGCGATCAGCAAAGTTCAAAGCGCCGGTTGGATGCATATTTTTCAAATCCTGCCAAAGCTTTTAGAAGCAAAAATTAAGGATGGTGTATTTGCGGCACCTCATATAAGAGAGTAGCTAAAAAATGAAGAATTCTAAAGGCTATTGACGGATAAAAAAAACGCTGCATGGCAAGGTTTCAGAGAAGTGTCCGAAAAATTTTTAGGAAATAACAAAGATCCCGTTTATTAAAATATTGTTTCTGAAATGTTGACTAACTTTAAAGAAGTTGGATGTCTCGTGCATCTGAAACTTCACTTTTTAGACTCTCATGTTGAATACTTTCCTGAAAACTTAGGAAATTTCAGCGAAGAACAAGGTAAGAGGATGCACCAAGATCTTAGGGAATTTGAAAAAAGATATTCAGATGTTTGGGGTATAAATATGCTAGCAGACTTTTGTTGGAGATTGCAAAGCGAGTCAAACAAAACACACAAAATATAGCATTGCTATGATACCCGGAAGTGCAAAATTTCATAAGATCGCGAAAGATTATTTATGCGCGATAGTTTTATATAAGATATGATTGAATTTTAACAGGCAATAGCGACACACGCGCACGACACACACATATACTGACTGACCGCAAGAGCAACGAACGAGAACAGAGGGAGAAGGAAGGGAGGCTGGCAAACGACGGCATTGTCGTGTGGACCTTGAGATAGAGAAGCACACTGATATATAAAGTAAAGTTTTGATCATTAGATTAATTAATAAATCAAATAGAAAAAAGTATAGAAATAAAGTGATTTTAGCAAGTAAAGATTAATGATTTAATGGTTCACAGGCCCACAAAAAAAAAGTCAAAACCCAGAAGGTAGACCTGACTTACTTTACGTTTTTTGGTGTTCTAAATCCAAATTTTCCATACAAAATTCGTCCAGTTTCCCCCCAGCAACCTCCAGCACCACCCAGCACCCCCCTGGGCTGGTAAAAAATAAGTTTTTTATAAAAATTTAAAATTAGTGCATATTCTTAGATATTTTCGTGTAAAATTACTAAAAACATTTATGCAAACTGTTTTCGAACTCCATATTAGCCCCTAAAGCACCCCTAGTATCAGTACCTAGACCCCCTAGGGTTCAAAAACTGATTTTAGTAAAAAATGGAAACTTATGTAAATTCTTTGCTCTTTTTTGTAGGAAAACTAAAAATATTTATGCAATTATTTGTCAACTCCTAGTAAACCCCTGTAATACCCCTAGTATCGGTTACCATACCCCCAAGGGGTCAGAAACTGATTTTTCATAAAAAATTAAAATTAGTGCATATTCTTTGGTGTTTTGGTGTCGGAAAATTTAAATCATTTATGCGAACGTCGTATGAGCTCGTAGACCTCACCCACTCGATGTTGGTCACCACTCTTCTAGGGGTCAAATACTGGTTTTTTGTAAGATTTCAATTTTAATGCATATTTCTAGCTATTCCGGAGTATGTAATAAAAAAATATTTATGAGAAATATTTTAAATACTCATTTTAGGCACAAATCCAATTCTAGCTTATTTGTAAGATGGTGAAAAATTCGTGCTATATAAAAATTTTATATAAATTGCAAAATATTTGGACATTTGGTATTTATTTACGACAAATTTTTATGATGACGTACTCTCTTACTTTTAAATGATATTCTAAGTTTACAGTGGCTTTTCTTTTCAATTTTTTTTTCCTGTTTTACATTTTCTTCTTCGTTGCTGTCTTCTGATAAATCTCTTTTTAAACTCCAACAATAGTCAGCCAACATTCTTTCATTCCACCTACCTTGATATTCCTTTTCCATTACCTTAATGTCCTGGTGGAATCTTTCAACCTGTTCTTCACTGCAGTCACCTAAATTGCTCGGGAAATAATCTACATGTGTTTCAAGATAGTGCAGTTTTACATTCATTAGGCATCCAAGCTCTGTATAATGATCAAGCAACTTTTTTATTTCCTCTTTGTAATTGTCACTTTTGTGATTACCTAAAAAATTATCAGATACAAATTTGAAACTCGCCCAAGCATTTTTCTCTTTACTTTCCATGCATTTTATGAACTCAGTTTGCGAATTTCAGGACCATCAAAAACACCTGCTTTAATCTTAGCGTCTGTTTTTTTCGGGATTTTTTGCTGTTTATACTTATATGCTTTACTCAATTTTCTATCTAATGCTCTGACGTACTCCTTCATTAAACCAAGTTTTAAGGGGAGAGGATGGAGAAGCACATTCTGAGGTGGTACTAAGGGTTCATGGATAATGTTTGCTGTACCTGGAGTTAAGGAACTTCGAACAGGCCATTCCTTATTTATATAATGATTCTGGCGTTCGCGACTGTCAAACATACACAAAAATCATGAATACTTAGTAAAACCCGCTTGTTGCCCTAACAAGATAGATATTATTTTCAAATCCCCGCAAATTTTGCAATTGTGATCCTTATACTTTATTTTTTCAAGAATAAATTTCATTGTTTCATATTCTTCTGACATATTTACAGAATGGGCTATTGGTATTTAACCTAGTACATTGGTATTGATGAGAGAGGACAGTGTAAGAGGACAGCCCATAGACTGCGTAAGGAAAAGTCAATAAAAAGTCTTCATTCTTCACTTTTATAAATGTCGGGCCCAAAGCTGTTAATGAGACCTTTGACATATGTGCAATACATAAGAGACTCTTCTTTTTTAAAAAAAGGTAGAAATTCTTTGTCTCGATTTCGATAGTAGGAACTTGATGTATCTTTTGTCGTAAGTCCATCATGTTTAATTACTGATGCAAGATATTCTGCAGCATCTTTAGCAAATCCTAAGTTTCTGTCAATATCATTTAATTTTGCTTGATTCCATGGTCTTATAGGTCTCTCTTTTTTGCTATTATTAAAATCTTCATCACTTTCAGAATCACTGTCCGTACTGCTTCAGAATCGTCTTCAACATCCATGTCACTTTCTGACTCTTGTGCATCCTCACTAACATCCATTTCACTTTCATTAACAGTTGAATTCTCACTAACATTCATATCACTCTCATTCGCTACTGAATTGTCACTAACATCCATTTTACTGTCATTCATAAGCGGAACCATGCTTGTATTTGAATGTTCAATATTACCTGAAATAACATCATTATTGAAAGTTGGTGGGGTAAATGATAAAGCATTTGAATATTTAACATGCTTAGAGCTTATCATACCAGTAAATGTTGTCATGCAAATATAGCATTCTTCTTCAGCTTTTGGCTCATTCCACATAGCCGGCGTTTCCATTGAACACTTTGTTTTGGTTTTAGATGTTTGACGATACAACATTGTCCTGCATGAATTACAATTGGAACCCAAGCGTTTCCAATCCCAGTTATAACCTGCAAATTAAAATAGGATGTATATTTTCCTTCATATAAAGAAAAATTTCTGCGATTCTTAATTGTTTTATACTTACCGCATACGAAGCAAAACATAGAAACGTCTTTGTTGCAGTTATGAATGGAAATTTCATCTATCTCTGCACAATTCTCACGGTCTGCCAAAGTGTTTCTTCTGTCTAAAAGCAGCTGTGGTCGTTCATCGCATCGATTTAAAATAATGCTTAGATTTTTTATAGTAGGTGGTTTTTTCTTGATGCATTAAACTCTAAGGTAGCCAAGTTACCCACTATCTTAGAGCTGCGGTCGCCGGATAACGACGACTGCGGGCCCGCTTTCGCACCCTGACCAGCCGCCGATACTGGGGTTATTTGCGCTGCAAATCCCCCCTGCATCATAAACTTTTTTCTTTCTACTTTTGCCATGAAGGTATCAGTTTAACCTAGGAGCTTAGCCGGTTAAACCGTTATCCGCCTTCACGACGGGGAGGTGTCCTAGTCGCAAAAGTCAATATGTAATAAATTCTATTTTAGAAAAATAAAATAAATTTCAGTATCTACTTATGACGAACATAAAATATGGTAAGTATGAAATTGTTTTAATCAATATGTGGTAAGTTTGAAACAAGTAAGAATCGCAGAATTATTTCTTTATATGAGGAAAATATAAATCTTATTTTAATTCGCAGATTAATAACTGGGATAAGAAACAATTGGGTTCAAAACAGCATTTTTTATTCATATGGGACTACGCTTTATCGTCAAAAATCAAAAAAAAAGTATTTATGAAAACGCCGGCTATGTGGAATGAGCCCAGAACTAATGAAGAATGCTATATTAAAATGACTACATTTAATGGTATGATAGCATGTTTAATTTTCAAATGCCATATCATTTACCCAACCATTATAATAATGATGTTACATTTTCAAGTAATATTGGATATTCAAATACAATCATGGTGCAGGTTTGAATAAAAGGGAAATGGATGCACAAGAGTCAGAGAGTGACATTGATGTTAATGACAATTCTGAAGATTCGTGTAGTACGCAAAGTGATTCTGAAAAAGAGGAAGAATATACAAATAGTACAAAAGAGACGTATAAGATCATGGAATTAAGCAAAAATAAATTAAATGATCAGAAAATAAGGATAACGTAAAGATTCTGCAGAATATCTGCTTCAAAAATGAAACATGAATGGACTAACGACAAAAGATACATCAAGATCATACTATCCCGTTCGAAGCAAAGAGTTTCTACATTTTTAAAAAAGAAGAGTCTCTTGTATATTGCACAGATGTTGAAGATCTTATTAACAGCTTTGAGCCCGATTTTTACATAAGTGAAAAATGAAGACTTTTTATTGACTCTTGTTAACGAAGTCTAAAGGCTCTTATAATCCTCTTAAATTTTACGGACGTACCAGGTTCAATACTAATATCCCATTATGTAAATGCATCGGAAGATATTGAAACAATAAAATTTATTCTTGAAAAAATAAAGTATAAGGACCACAATTAAAAAATTGCTAGGATTTAAAAATAATATCTGTCTTGTTAGGGCAGCAATCAGGATTTACAAAGTATGCATGCTTATTGCGTATGTAGAACAGTCGCGATCGCATGAATCATTAGAAGTTCCTTAACTCCAGGAACAGAAAACTTTATGCATAAAAATTTCCTTTAAACTTTTTCCAGACACTGAATTCATAAAATGCATGGAAAATATAGAGAAAAATGCTTGAGAAAGTTTTAACCATGTAGTTCATCATTTTTTAATTAGAGACAAAAGTGACGATTTCAAAGAGGAAATAAAAAAATTGCTTGAAAATTATAAAGAGCTTGGTTGCCTAATGAATGTAAAACTGCAATATCTTGAAACACATATAGATTGATCCCGAGCAATTTAGGTGACTACAGTGAGGAAAAGGATAAAAGATTCCAACAGGACATTAAGGTAATGAAAAGGCGATATCAATGTAGGTGGGACAAAAGATTTATCAGAAGACAGCGAGGAAGAAGAGAATGTAAAAAGCGTAATAAAATTGTAAAGAAAAGCATCTTGTAAACTTAGAAGGTCTTTTAAAAGTAAAAGAGTACTCATCATTAAAATTTTTCGTATACCAAATTTCCCAATATTTTGCAATTTATATTAAATTTTTATAAAGAACGAATTTTTTACCACCTAACATATGAGCTAGAATTGAATTTGTGCCTGTAATGAGTATTTAAAAGAGTTCTCATAAACATTTTTTCATTACATACTCCAAAATAGCTAGAAATATGCATTAAAATTGAAATCTTCCAAATAACTATTATTTGACCCCTAGAGTTGCGGTGACTAACATCAAGTGGGCTAGGTCTAAGGACTCATATGAGGTTTAAAATAAGTTTGCATAAATTATTTGAATTTTCCTAAACCAAAACACCAAAGAATTTGCACTAATTTTAATTTCTTATTAAAAATCCGTTTTTGCCCCTTAGGGGGTCTAGTTACTGCTACTAGAGGTACTAGTATTTGACCCCTAGAAGAGTGGTGACCAACATCGAGTGGGTGAGGTCTATGGGCTCTTACAAGGTTTGCATAAATGATTGAAATTTTCCTACACCAAAACACCAAAGAATATGCACTAATTTTAATTTTTTACTAAAAATCAGTTTCTGACCCCTTGGGGGTATGGTAACCGACACTAGGGGTATTTCAGGGGTTTATCGGGAGTTGACAAACAATTGCATAAATATTTTTAGTTTTCCTACAAAAAAAGACCAAAGAATTTACATTAGTTTTCATTTTTTACTAAAATCAGTTTTTGACCCCTAAGGGGTCTAGTTACTGATACTATGGGTGCTTTAGGGGCTAATATGGAAATCGAAAACAGTTTGAATAAATATTTTTAGTAATTTTACACCAAAATATCTAAGAATATGCACTCATTTTAAATTTTTATAAAAAACTTATTTTTATCCCCCCCAGGGGGGTGCTTGGGGGTGCTGGGGGGAAACTGGACAACCAAATTGAATTTTGGATGGAAAATTTGGATTTAGAACACCAAAAAACGTAAAGTTGGTCAGGTCTACCTTCTGGGTTTTGACTTTTTTTTTTTGTGGGCCTGTGATTATTATTAATAATAATAAATTGCCGCGACAAGAATCAGTAATTGATCGAATATTATTTGAATTAAATAATAAGCAATTTAAATTGCAAGTTTCTCATAGTGGACATATTTATTAATGAAGTCTTGAAGTCAACGAATTTGTACATATATACGTGAGAATATTTAGGTTTTTATTTATATAATAGAAGTTTTGCTCAAGAATATAAACTGCAGGAATAAATGGTAATGAACAAGAAATATAATTGTGTGCGTCGTGAAAAATCAAAACGAAAGAAAGTGACGTTTTACGAAAATAAAAGGGTTTTACAGCAGTTTATAGATGTAAAAATTGACATTATTAACTAAACTTATGGACGATTATATATATGGGCATATCCATTACTTTTCATACAAAAGTGTGCGCACCCATTACTCCGATCGGGCTCAAATTTTCAGGGGTGGTTTGAAGTAATAAAAAACTCAGCCAGCCAAAATTTCAGCCAATTTGCAGGACGGGTTGCCGAGATACATGCTCTAAAAGGTCCAAAAATAGCTGTTTTAGCCAATTTTCAAAAATTTACTGGGCTTTAATGATTAGTCCAAAAAACATCCGGCTGGTCTCATTTTTTTCCTTGAACATTCAACTTTTACCAAAAAAATTTTCAAAAAGTTTCATGGAGTTGATTTTTACTGGCATTGATTAACGTAAGATTTATTTTATCGAAAAATGCTGATTTTTGAACTTGAATTGTGACTCAGCATCATTAGCTAAAGATTTCCGGTTGGTTTCATTAAAAGCGTCTATCAAAGAACTTTCAAATGAGACCTTAAACGTTAAAAAAGCTTATCAGGGACCGGAGATATAAGCAATTGAAAGTTTGCTGTTTCCGAAAATATCGATTTTTTAACAACTTTAATCGTCTGCAAAATTTTTCTCTGAGCACTTTAAGGGCTGAAAATTTTAGGAAAGCTTCTTTTGACATTAAAAAAAATTCCCTAAAAATTTGGGCGATGGTATTGGCTTCT
This sequence comes from Anagrus nilaparvatae, assembly GCA_022575985.1. NCBI lineage: Eukaryota > Metazoa > Arthropoda > Insecta > Hymenoptera > Mymaridae > Anagrus > Anagrus nilaparvatae. The sequence goes on along the minus strand of JAKSXM010000147.1, from coordinate 17,314,897 downwards.
GTTCGTAGATATAAGACTCTGAAAATGTGTAATAATTGGACCAATATTGGCCAATAAATGGTTAAGGGGTCAACCAAAAAATTTTTCTTCTTCAATATTCGAATAGCCAGGGAAAAATGAGCTGATTTAAAAAAAAAAAATTTTATTTTTGACCGAAAAATAAGCAAGTTATCATCATTTTAAGATTTTTTAAAAAATTTTCCAAAAATCCCATTTTTAGGGTCATTATACAGTATTCTAACTCGAAATAATGATAACTCGCTTATTTTTCGGTCTAAAATAAAAATTTTTTTTTTTAAATTGTCGAATTTTTTCCTGCCTATTCGAATATTTACAAATAAGAAACTTCTTATACGCAAAAATTATTTTTTTGGGCCAAAAACTACCCGAATACATTGACAAAATAAAGTAACTTCTAAAGTAATTTGCCAAAAAAAAATAATTTTTCCATATAAGAAGTTTCTTTTTTGTAAATATTCGAATAGGCAGGAAAAAATTCGACAATTTAAAAAAAAAAATTTTTATTTTAGACCGAAAAATAAGCGAGTTATCATTATTTCGAGTTAGAATACTGTATAATGACCCTAAAAATGGGATTTTTGGAAAATTTTTTAAAAAATCTTAAAATGATGATAACTTGCTTATTTTTCGGTCAAAAATAAAAATTTTTTTTTTAAAATCAGCTCATTTTTCCCTGGCTATTCGAATATTGAAGAAGAAAAATTTTTTGGTTGACCCCTTAACCATTTATTGGCCAATATTGGTCCAATTATTACACATTTTCAGAGTCTTATATCTACGAACAGAAGCCAATACCATCGCCCAAATTTTTAGGGAATTTTTTTTAATGTCAAAAGAAGCTTTTCTAAAATTTTCAGCCCTTAAAGTGCTCAGAGAAAAATTTTGCAGACGATTAAAGTTGTTAAAAAATCGATATTTTCGGAAACAGCAAACTTTCAATTGCTTATATCTCCGGTCCCTGATAAGCTTTTTTAACGTTTAAGGTCTCATTTGAAAGTTCTTTGATAGACGCTTTTAATTTAACCAACCGGAAATCTTTAGCTAATGATGCTGAGTCACAATTCAAGTTCAAAAATCAGCATTTTTCGATAAAATAAATCTTACGTTAATCAATGCCAGTAAAAATCAACTCCATGAAACTTTTTGAAAATTTTTTTGGTAAAAGTTGAATGTTCAAGGAAAAAAATGAGACCAGCCGGATGTTTTTTGGACTAATCATTAAAGCCCAGTAAATTTTTGAAAATTGGCTAAAACAGCTATTTTTGGACCTTTTAGAGCTTGTATCTCGGCAACCCGTCCTGCAAAATGGCTGAAATTTTGGCTGGCTGAGTTTTTTATTACTTTAAACCACCCCTGAAAATTTGAGCCCGATCGGAGTCATGGGTGCGCACACTTTTGTATGAAAAGTAATGGATATGCCCATATATATATTAAAAATAATAAGTAAATGTATATATGCTTTTTTTAAATTAGTAGTTTGTACATGTATATTTTATTACTCAAATAAAGTGAAATTTTATTATTACAGGTCATACCCCTTTTACCTCTCCCTCTTCATCATTATAGATAAATTGCCTGATCCCTAAGAAATAAAGTCAACCTCGTGCTACCGCAATTTACATATATATATTATTCTCGCGCGCGCGCGTGTTTATAAGACTCCCTTTTCTTACAGCTTTTGTGTTTCAGATATTTTTAGAATATAAATTAATAATCGTGGTCATTCCGAGAGGGCGGAAATAGCCACATTATAAATGGCGCCCAACTAATAAAATTAATTTTACATAATTGCTGATTTTCAGAGGTGAAAGTCCGCGGACTTGTATTAATAAAAATTATTTTTTTAAAATATCTTTTTAATTGGTTAAAGAAAAGGTTATGCTGAAGTATGGATGATTTTTTTTTTAGTTTTAAGATTTCTAGAATTAAGAATATGCGTTGATATATTTTTTCTATATAGGTCACGGCACATATAAATTTTTTTTTTCTTTCTACGCGGTGTATACAATTTTTTTTATATTGAAGTATTACAAAACATTTTGAAGTGATAACTTCAATAGCAATGTTGTCGAAAAAAAAAAATTTATACGCAGATGAACGGCAGATGTAATGACCAAGGTCTATATTAGTATATTATACATCTATTATACATAGAAAACAACGACCACGTTTTTTTTAATGCTTCTTTTTTAGAGTGTTTAATTATTTTATTTATTTTTATCGTATTAAAAGTTAATTTTTTCAATTGTATACAATCTAATGGGATTTGCCAAAATAGAAAGATATAAATCCGAAAAAGAGAAATAGAAAAAATAAAATAAAACTCTCTGCTACGGCTACAAATTTCTTGTTTTACGGCTCCGGGAATCCTGTAGGAACCTAAAAATAAAACAACACATCCATACTTTCGAATTTTTCCAAGACTTTTTTTCCATGTCTTAATTTATGCACGCAAATTTTTTTTCACTATTAATTTTTTGTTTAGGTATTACTTTTTTCAAATACAATTTTAATCACTCTTAAAAAAATGGAAAGGTCTGGATCCATACACAAAACAAAATAACCTTCAAAATTATAATTTATATATTTTTGCGATAAAATTCTCCAAAATTATTTAGAAACTCACCTTAGGTATTCCATTCCAGTAATCAGTGTAAAAAAAAAATTAAATAAAATTTAATTTTAAAAATTTTAGTTTCAAATATTTTGTATGGTTTATAGATGTATTGATATCTTTCATAAAATAATTTATGATTAAAAACTATCAATCGCGGATCACACATAAAAAAACAAATCTAAAAAAAAAATAAAACTGCAAAACTTGGGTTAAAAAAATTTTATTAGTAGCGCGTGACCGATTAGTTTGACTTCTCGCGATCAACTAATTTTTTTTTTTACAATTGTTTTTTATAAAATAAGAGCCGTGTTTGACCGTCGTAAATCATAAATTATTTTATAAAAAATATCAATCCATCCTTAAATCAAAACAAAATTTGAAAATAAAATTTATCCTTTCATCGAGAAACTAAATTTTATTTTTTTTTCTACACTGATTACTGGAATGCAATACCTAAGATGAGTTTCTAAATAATTTGAGAGAATTTTATTTTAAAAATATTTAAATTTTTATAATTTTTAAGGTTATTTTCTTGTTTTGTGGATGGATTGAGACCTTTCCATTTTTTTAAGAGTGATTAAAATTGTATTTGAAAATAGTGATGCCTAAAATAGTATATTAAGTATCAAGGGCGTAAAAGTTTCGGCACTAGCGTGAGCACTAGCACGAGTGCTCGGCGAAGCCGGGCACGAGTGATATGTGTTCACGCTGGTGTATAAAGTATTTTGCCCATGGTGCTTACACTATTTTTTGCCCACCTAGGCGTAGAACGAGTGCAGGAAATTCTTTACGCACGAGTTTTACGCCCGGGAGGGCAAAAAAATTATTAGTGAAAATAAATGTGCGTGCAAAAATTAAGACATGGAAAAAAAAGTCTTGGAAAAATTAGAAATTGTGGATATATTTTATTATTTTTAGTTTTTTCAGAGTTCCTAGAGCCTGGAGCCGTGAAACAAGAAATCTGTAGCAGGAGCAAAAATTTTTATTTTATTTTTTATTTCCCTTTTTCGAATTTATCTATTTCTATTTCAAAAAATCTCATTTGATTGTATACAATTGATAAATTGTATAGAATCATTTTTGTATACAGCTTTTTAGCATACAATGCTACATACAATTTGTATATTATCTGTACCAACTTTTTACATGGGTAATTGGTTTTCCCATTTTCTTAATTTTTATTTTTTATTTCTAAAGAATCCCCCTATATCATAAATTGTGTATAATATAATAGTGTAAAATTTAGAAGTAGCCTGACAGTATTGTGTCCACATACACCATGCCTAAACGGGGGTGCCCAAATAGGGGTGCCCAATTAGGGGTTTCCAAACGGGGTTGCGCATATGAGGGTGCCCAAATGGGGGTGCCCAAATGACCCATGTCGGCGGCAGCGTTTAGAATTTTATAGTATAGAGAGATAATTACTGCGCCATTTATGGCGCCGTTTCTAAGTTAAGTTAGAAACACACTAATATACAGGAAAATACTCTTTCTCTCTCATTGATAATCGCAATTTGATCGAAAATTACTCGAAAGTCGAAATTCTCTCGAAAGTCGGAATTCTCTCGAATAGTCGAAATTCTCTCGAATATATATCGAAAGAATAAGTCAAATTGCGAGTGTTATTATTTTTATTAATTTAAAATAAAAATAGAGCAAATAGCGTCTGCTCTCCAATATTCTATATTAATGAAAAAAAAAAATGAATTATAATTAAATATAATTAAGTGTATGTGGGTATTTATATAATATACTTTATTATATTTTATATTATTTATCATTTATATTATTACTTTATTAATACTTTTTATAGTAAATACTATATCGTATAAATAAAAAGAAATTCAACTATAAAGGATTCAAAAATATAACCTAATTATCATGAAAATCCATTGCTGGAGCAGTGTTTATTCCATTGATAATGGTTTATTGTTATGATGAATGTTTAAAAAGTTTAAAAACTCATTAATTGCAGAAAACAAGTAATCAATATCTATAAGGTTAACAAGACTCATATCGTATAATAGCTAATTCCTTTTGAACATTGATCGTAAGAACAAAGACTACTCCAGTAATGGATTTCTTGATAGTTAAGTAATATTTTTATTTTTTAAATGATGAAATAACTATCTCTTTTTTTTTAGGTATATGTCTAGAATGCAAATCAGTCTGCAATAAATAAAAAAAGTAAATAATTAAATGAACAATTTTTTTCTTTTAAGTTTTTAGCTTTTAACTAAGGGTTTCAAAAATATAATTCAGTTCGGCTTTACATTTATAGTCTCATGTGTATCAAAAAATCCATGACTCGTGTTGTGTTTGTTCTTACAATGAATGTTCTGCAGTTTAAAAACTCATTAATTGCAGCAAAACAAGTAATAAGTATCTTAGACAGACAAGAAACGTTTGGTGTATAATAGCTAAATAACCATCTCTTTTTTTTATATGTGTCCAGCATGCATCTGTCAGTTATAGCAGAAAAAAGCACATAAATAAAATAAAAAAATAAATGAAAAATTTTTTCTTTTAGGTTAGAGTTTTTAATTCAGGCTTTCAAGCATATAATATAGTTCGGCTTTATATTAACATTCTCATGTATTACTTAAGTTTCAAGAAATCCATTGCTGGAGCAGTGTTCATTCTTACGATGAATGTTCTGCAGTTTAAGAACTCATTAATTGCAGAAAACAAGTAATCAATATCTAAGATTGACAAGAATCATATGGTGTAATAGCTGATTCCTTTTGAAACCAGAACATTGATCGTAAGAACAAAGCGACTACTCCAGTAATGGATTTCTTGATAGTAAAACTTGAAAAAAAAATATTATTCGCATTCATTCATTTTTTTTTTTAAATAATAAAAAAGCTATCTATTTTTTTTTCATATGTCTGGCATACATCTTTCTATTAAAGTAGACAACAATACATAAAAAAATAAAATAAATAAATAAACAATTTTTTCTTATAAGTTTTTAAATTTTAACTAAGGGATTCAAAAATATAATTCAGTTCGTCATATTCGCAGTCTCATGTATTACCTAAGTATCAAGAAATCCATGTGTTTGTTCTTACAATCAATGTTCTGGAGTTCAAAAGGAATTAGCTATTACACCAAATATTTCTTGTCTGTCTATAAGATAAGATATTACAACATATGATTCTTGTCAGTCTTAGATATTGATTAATTGTTTCCTGCAATTAATGAGTTTTTAAACTGCAGAACATTCATCGCAAGAAAAAACACTGCTCCAGCAATGGATTTCATGATACTTAAGTAATACATGAGAATGTAAATATAAAGTCAAACTTAATTATAAGTTTGAAAGCCACAATTAAAAACTCAAATTTAAAAGAAAAAAATTGTTTATTTATTTATTTATATTTGTATGTGTCTTTTTCAACTATAACTGACAGATGCATCCTAGGCATATAAAAAAAAAAGAGATGGTTGTGTCATTATTTAAAGAAAATAAATAAATAAATTAAGAGTTTTTGTCTTTAAGTAGAGTGTCTCTAAGTTTTTAGTTTACAATTAAAGCATTCAAAAATATATTGCAGCTCAGCTTTATATTTGTAGTTTCATGTATTACTTAAGTATCAAGCATGACTCGTGTTGTGTTTGTTCTTACGATCAATGTTCTGGAGTTCGAATCAGCTATTACACCATTTTAAACGGCAGAACATTAATAAACACAATAAATATACTTAAAGCCGGACTGAATTATATTTTTGAATCCCTTAGTTAAAAGCTAACAACTTAAAAGAAAAAAATTGTTAGTAAGGGGTATAGAGTAAAATACATGTTGACTATATGAAAGAACCTCATCATAAATTTCACTATGGAGTAAAATGGATCTAGGCTGTCCTATATTGTATGAAAAAACGAAAAATTTCACTTTATAGTATTTTCATTTTTTTCGGTTTTTTGCACTGAAAAAGGTTTAAAACAGTTAAAAACCTAAATATTTCATTTGGTATATAGTTCATTGAGTCAGTGGAATCAAAATAATCTGATATTAATGGATTTAAGTAGGTTTTTGATTGGATTTTTAGAAATTTTGGCTTTATTCCAAAAAGCCATTTGAATCAGTTAAAATTCTTTATAAACCAAGTTTTCTAACAAAAATAATTTTGATGGACCTGGATTTTCTTAACAATTTTTATTTTTCCAAAAATCGAAAGGGTATATATGGAAAATTGTCAGATTTTTTTTCTTCAAATTTTTCGTTGTTTGATACCGAAAAAGGTTTGTAACAGTTAAAAACTTAAATCAATATGGTTTATCAGGTCAGAAGCTCAAAAAACCTAGCATAAATGGATTTAAGTAAGTTTGAAAATTTTTGGAGTTTCAGAAATTTTGGCTTTATTTGCACAAAACAATTTGAATTGGTTAAAATTCATTATAAACCAAGTTTTCTAATAAAAAAAGTATGCTATTGAAATGGGTGAACTGGATTTATTTGACAATTTTTATTTTGCAAAAATCAAAAGGGGTATATGGAAAAATTTCCGATTTTTTTTTTCTTCAAATTTTCCGTTGTTTGATGCCGAAAAACGTTTGAAACAATTAAAAACTTAAATCAATATGCTTCACTGTGTCAGAGAGCCCAAAAAACCTGATATAAATGGATTTAATTGAGCTTTTTTGGATTTTTAGAAATTTTGGCTTTATTTGCATAAAACAATTTGTATTGGTTAAAATTCATTATAAGTAAACATGATTTTCTTAAGCAACAGAAACAGAAGTAAATGCGATACAAAAATAAATTCTGATTTATTTTTGTTTGCAAATCGGCACAGTACAATAAGTTAATATATCTGAAAATTTTTTTGTTGAACAATAATTTTATGATTTGAAGAATCATTTTCGATATAGTATTTTTCTCTACAGTTAATTTGGGAAATAAGAAATACCCAAATTTATATATATCATTTTACCTTCGATACAAATCAATTAATTAGTATATGCAAAATTAATTTTTATGGCCTAAGGTAAGTAAAAATTAAATTCAAGTAAAATTATATTGTGAGATGAAATTTTCTGGCCTAAGCTAAGTAAAAATTATATTTAAGTAAAAGTATATTTCAAAATATTGATACTGATTAAATTAATAATTTTTTTAAAACTTTAATAAATTAAAGTAGAATTAAAACTTAGTTAAGTCTTGTTGTTTCCTATTACGCGTTATAATATAACTTTATTTTGGGCCATAAATGTTGTGAGATGAAATATATGGCCTAAGCTAAGTAAATTTTTATTTCAGCAAAAGTATAAATTCCTAATAAATATATTTTAACTTTTGGGCCATAAATGTTGTGAGATGAATTTTTATGACCTAAGCTAAGTAAAAATTTAATTTAAGTAAAAGTATATTTCAAAATATTGATATTGATTAAATTAATCATTTTTTTTAAACTTTAATAAATTAAAGTATAATTAAAAATAAGTTAAGTCTTGTTGTTTCTTTGTTGTTGTTCTTGTTGTTTTAAGTTGTTCTTGTTTTTTTACTTTCTTGTTGTTCTTGTTGTTTTAAGCTAAGTAAAAATTTAATTTATGTAAAAATATATGCTACACGTATAATTATGCCCGAAAAAATTAAGAACACCATGTCACCTACTAAACCACGCCCTCGCAGGGAACGAATACTAAAAAAAAAAAAATGTTGCAGTTTTTTTAATTTTTTTGTTTTTTTAATTTTAGAAAAAAATTTTTTTAAAATTTGGTATCAGATCCAAAAAATTACTATAAACAAACTTTCTAATACTAGTACTCTCATCGAAATAAATTAGGTACTACCTCCAAAAAAAAAAAAAATTTGGTGTTTTTTTTATTTTTTTGTAACGAAGATTTTGGTAAAAAAATTTTTTTAAAATTAATTATCAGATTCGAGATATTGAGTAAAACTCATACTTTCAAATATAAGTACTTTCATGGAAATAAATGAGGTATTACATCAAAATTAAAAATTAAGGCCCATAAATGTTGTGAGATGAAATTTTATGGCCTAAGCTAAGTAAACTTATATAAATAATAATTATGTAAGCAAATTATATTTATGGAAGACCCTAGGTGACGAACAGGTCCCAGGGGTTCCATTAAAAGAAATTAATTATTTGTATCAAAATTTCAAGTTAACTAGAATGCTTACTTAACTTAGGGCCAAAAAAATTGATCTCACAACCTTTACGGCCCGAAAGTGTAGGCAATACTCTCAAAAGTTTTATTGTTCAATCCTCTTTTAGTGACCCTGGGCCCAGATCGCATGTAAATGCCACTGAATAAAAAAGCCATACTTAACTTAGACGTTATTATACTTTAATTTATTAAAGTCTTATATCTTATATCTTATCTATGAAAATTAGTTTTCAGTTATTAAAAGACTTATCAAAAAAACTGTGCTCATAAAAGTATTTCAGAATTGATAATTTATTATTTGTAAATTATTTATATAAAAATTTTAGGTTTACTAGAATGCTTACTTAACTTAGGGCCAAAAAAATTGATCTCACAACCTTTATGGCCCGAAAGTGTAGGCAATACTCTCAAAAGTTTTATTATTCTATCCTCTTTTAGTGTGTCTCTATACTTTTGTTTAAATTAAATTTTTTCTTAGCTTAGGCCATATAATTTCATCTCACAACATTAATGGCCCAAAAGTTATAATATATTTATTAGGAATTTATACTTTTGCTTAAATTAAATGTTTACTTAGCTTAGGCCATATAATTTCATCTCGCAACATTAATGGCCCAAAAGTTATAATAAATATTTATTAGGAATTTATACTTTTGCTTCAATTAAATGTTTACTTAGCTTAGGCCATAAAATTTCATCTCACAACATTTATGGGCCTTAATTTTTAATTTTGATGTAATACCTCATTTATTTCCATGAAAGTACTTATATTTGAAAGTATGATTTTTACTCAATATCTCGAATCTGATAATTAATTTAAAAAAAATTTTTTTACCAAAATCTTCGTTACAAAAAAATAAAAAAAACACCAAATTTTTTTTTTTTTTGGAGGTAGTACCTAATTTATTTCGATGAGAGTACTAGTATTAGAAAGTTTGTTTATAGTAATTTTTTGGATCTGATACCAAATTTTAAAAAAATTTTTTTCTAAAATTAAAAAAACAAAAAAATTAAAAAAACTGCAACATTTTTTTTTTTTTAGTATTCGTTCCCTGCGAGGGCGTGGTTTAGTAGGTGACATGGTGTTCTTAATTTTTTCGGGCATAATTATACGTGTAGCATATATTTTTACATAAATTAAATTTTTACTTAGCTTAAAACAACAAGAACAACAAGAAAGTAAAAAAACAAGAACAACTTAAAACAACAAGAACAACAAAGATACAACAAGACTTAACTTATTTTTAATTATACTTTAATTTATTAAAGTTTAAAAAAAATTATTAATTTAATCAATATCAATATTTTGAAATATACTTTTACTTAAATTAATAAAATATACAAACAATTATTACTATGTATAAACATAGATAAAGACACAAAATAAATGGTTCGTTTTAATTGAAATGCTGCGCAAAAAACACGTTTAATAAAAAAATAATAACCAAAATTTTCAGACTTTCAGTTTTCACTTTTATAGGGCGTCCCGCGACGCACCTATTTTTTTTTTACCACTTTCTTACCCTGCATAAGTTTTGCGAGTTGTAAATTTTATACATATTTTTACCTTCTTAAAATTTTGCGGATTGCGGAATAACCTTTCCCAATTAACCAAAATATTTTCAAAAAAATTTTTATTTTGATAATTTGCGGTTGCAAATTAGCCTTTTGGGAGAGGAAGATAAAGAATTATAAATTCTTTGTATGTCCTGCAAAAATTAAATAGCGGAGAATAAAAGGTGTAAAAATATTGCGGTAAAACTATTGATTTAATTTTGGTACTCTTACAAAAAAGACTTTACAGAAAATTTAATTAATTCAATTTATTTAACTAATCAATGACATTTTTAATTATTTAAATCAAAACATATTTATTTTAATTTATTTATTGATCCTTCTTTTTACAACCTAATTTACAAGTAAAACAATTTAATTTAAAATATTTTTTCAAATAAAATCAAAATTATAAATTAGTTTACAAAATTTTTAATAAAACGAGACAGTTAATACTATCCCTTATTCTTTTTGCAAAAGCATTTTTTTTAGGGTTGTTCACCGGTCAACTTTAAAATTTTTTTTGAGGGATCTCTGTATTAGTTTTTTCTTTATGCAGGTAAAAATAGACAATAGAGTTAATAATTATTGAAGAAGAAGTAGAAGTTTTGATTTTAAACAAATAATAATTATTAAAAATAAATTAGAAATTTTTCTTTTAGGTTAGGTTAAGTTTATTAATTTTTTTTACATTATAATATCCAAACTTTCTTTTAAAATGTGTTAGAAAACAGAGATAAAGAAATATGAAGACAAAAAAAGAGATGTTAGAGCAGTTAAAAATACAATAAATAAGTTAGAAGGGTGGGCTGTGCACCAGAGGCTGAACACGTTAGGTCTCTCACACAGAGGTTCTTTTGATTAGGTTAAATATAGGCTATTTTGGTAAGAAATCCTGAAAATTGCCCCTGAAGTCCCTTATACGTGGGACCCAGAAGAGGATGAGAAAGAAGCAGGGGAAATACCTCTAACCCTTCGGAGGACATTTGAGACAGCATCTTTTGATGAAGTGGTCCAAACTAGCATCGGTAATTTAGAAAATACTAATAATAATAATACAGTATCTGAATTACGCAATGTTAGATTGATATTACCTGTCTCAAGTAATGCAAATACCCGCCTTCTGCCTCTCCTACCCCTGTAACTAGCGTTAATGTACCTTTTAAGTACTTCTGTTAATAGTGTTAATGTACCTATAAGTACTTCTGTTAATAGCCTTAATGTACCTATAAGTACTTCTGCTGTGACAAGCACCACTACTCTAACTTATACACAAAAAGGAGCTATATTGGCTTCTAGATTAATCGGAGCCTTAATGTTTTCTAAGGGTTATTTTAATTTCTTCATTTCTGTACCTTTATACATCAAGATCCCTTAGGTTTAACGGTTAATCAAAATGTGTATCAAGGTATGAACCTTCCTAGATTCAATCAGAATGAATTCAGATGGAACCCAGAGTTACTATTGGGATTATGCAAATATTTATCCCAATAATTACATAAATGCTCATTCCACTATAAATAATAATTCTGAAATACATAATGGAGTTAACCAGCAAGCAAAAAACACTGGTAATCCTAGATTAAATAAGAATGGAAATGAGGACGATAATAAATTCTAAAGTAGCGTTAATTCAAACACTAGTGCGCGAGAAAGAGCAAGAATAATTATAGAATCCGGATGGAATAGTTGCAAAAAGCAAGAGCAGCCATAAATCTAGAGGTTCTAAAAATAAACGCGGAAAGAGAAAGTTTAAATTTGGAAGCGAGAAACTTGAAAGAGAAAAGGTTGAGAAAGCGAAGTAACGTCACCAAATCGGAAAAATCTCTAAAAGTTCTAAAGAATAAAAATAAATGTGACAATGACTTGAATAGCGATGAATCAGAAACAACAGAAGATAGTGACGTTGCATCAGTAAGGCACTCGAAAACGTTAAACAATCAGGTGAAAAAGAACGCCATAAGAACCCTTAAGGACTTGAACTTAAAGTTCGAAGGAGATTAAGACAAGGCATCAGTCTTCTTAGAAAAATTTCGGGATTGTCATGATAGCTCAGGCCTTAACTTCCAGCAGTTAAAATATGCCTTATCTGCTATACTGGATAAACACGTGGGTTTATAGTATAGACCAGAGAAGCGTAATTTAAATTCGTGGAAAGATTTAAAGCAGGCTTTCATAGACAGATTTATTCCCCCAAGATATTACGAAGATTATATGGAAGAATTAAGAACGAGAACCCAAGGTAAAAACTAAAATATGGCAACGTTTGTCTCAAAATTTAAAACAATTGCGGACAAACTTCAAGAGCCTTTATCTGAACTAAAATTAGCGAATATGGCACATAGGATTTTACACCCTGATTACCAACGATACATGCAAACTAATAGGATCGAAAATTTTAAAACACTCTTCAGCTTAGGTAAAAAGCACGAAAAAGCGGTTGAAATACGCTTGCAAGACGTTGTTTCTAAGCCTAACATGAGAATTGCGGCTATACAAGTTTCGAATGAAGAAGAGACAGAAATGAATAATGAATTAGTTAAAAAAGAAAAGAAACCTAAAAAGCCCAAGAAAAAGTCAACCCCAAACCAACAAGAAAATAAAGAAGAAATAGCCACCATGACTACTGACACGGTAAATAATATGCAGCAAGTTAAACAACCAAATACTCAACAGCAGCCAAATCAGCAGCAAGTAAATAACACCACATCACCATTAGGGATGGACTTTACAATTAAATTTAAAATATAAGTTTATGCAGTTGGCAACGAATGGAGAGATAGAGATGTAGGAAGGAAATTGCATCAGTTTAGTAGTTCTAATAATGTTGCGGAAATAACCTTATATGGGGAGTGTGCGGGGATAGAAGAAATAAATTTTGATTAAAAAAAAGCGATAGAAAAAGTTTTAAAAGAATGTCTACCGCCCCATCCTATGCCATTAGGTATAACACACCTAATTAATCATAAAATTAAAGTACATCCCAATACTACTCCAGTTAGGTATAAAATAAGGCTTATTTCTCCTAAATTATTGAACTTAGCGATTGAAGAAGCCAAAAAATGGATGAAGTTAGGGAGCATTCAATAATTACGCAACGCTAATTTTGGGAAATTTTGGATCAGTTCTCCCCCCTGAAACGCTGGTTAACGCTTTAAGTTCAGTCCACCCACCCTAGTAAAACATTGCGCAACGATTTTTTTTTTGAGCTTTTTTTTAATAAAACAATAAAATTTAATTTTGATATTATTTTGATATTAATTTGATATTAGTGTTTGCTGCGCGATATTTGTAGTTCTCTTACATGTTGAACATTATTTTATTTAAGGCAATTTAATATATAATTGCAAGATAAAAAGTCAATAATTATTTTTATAAATTATTATATTTAAGATTAAATTTACTTATGAAAATTAAATTTTTAAAAGAAATACTCTTATATATTAGGGGCGTTCTATCAACCACTGGGATCTGATTCAGCATTTATATCACAGTGATAAGTTGCCGTTTTATCCACAATATGTTGTACTGCGCATGCGCAAAGAAATGTTTTTAGAAATGGTAGTACTTTTAGGTCAATATTTTCTTAAAGGTTAGTAGTTTTTTGTTTTTCACGAACTATCACGTGATATGTGGTGGATGATATAAATGCAGAATCTGGGCCATGGGTGTTTTCGTGCAGCATATTTTCAAACTGAGATATTCTAAGTATATATTTATTCATAATAATTTATTTATGAAACAATCAATGTTTTTTAGTATTTGGTATAAGAATATAAAAAAAAATTGAAAATATTCTGTTAAATTTATGTAATTTTTGGCTCATAAAAGCCTAAGATTCCAGATCTGGGCAACTTGGATCAAAATTCTGCTTGGCTCATATTGAAGATCATTCAATTCTACAGGGAGGTATCATGGAAAATTTTTCGCTAAACCTCTTCAGTAATGAGTTACAGCTATTTGTTTATAAATTTTAGAACATCTTTAACTTTTTTTTTATAAATAATTACTCATTACTGAGAAGGTTTAGCAAAAAATAAAAAAAAATAAACATTTTTAATTTTTTATCTTTAAATTATTGTACCAAATACTGAAAAGCATTGATTCTTTCATAAAAAAATTATTATGAATATAAATAAATGGTTAAAATATTTCAGGCACAAATAAGCTGCGCAAAACACCCAGTGGCAAATAGAAAGACCTTCAATTTGCATATTTAATATAAACCTTAAGAGTAAATAAATTTTTACTACAACGTTACGCAAAATTTTTTACCGTGATCCTACCCAAACGCAACGTCCAATAACGGTTTCAATAAAAAGATCCCTCCACATATAGCGTTGCGTAATTATTGAATGCTCCCTTAGGTATTGTAGAATTCTCTAATAGTTCATGGTGTAGCGCTCCTGTTATGGTACCCAGTAAGCCATTGGGTACGTGGCGTATGTACATCAATTATTTTTGCGACGTTAACCGGGTAACTGAAAAAGACAGTTTCCCTTTATCCAATTTAGATGCAGCTTTAGATAAGCTTAGAAAGGCCAATTATTTATCTAAAATCGATCTTTCAAAAGCTTTTTATCAAGTTCCACTGGAAGAAAGCTCTGAAATGTACGCAGCTTTCGCGTTCTTTCGCTTTCGGAGTTTTGGGAAGGCCCAAAAACCATTCAAAGTCTAATGGACCGTATCATAACTCCTGATTTAGAAACCTCAGTTCTAACGTATCAGAATGATATTGTAATAGCCACGGAAAACTTTTCTGAACATTTGTGATACCTCAAAATTGTCCGAAAAAAGTTAGTCGAAGCTGGCATATCCATTAATCCTGAAAAATGTGAATTCGGCTGCAAAGAAATTGTATATCTAGGATTCATATTAGATGCAGATGGTTTGAGACATGACAAAGAAAGAATTAGACCAGTTTTAGATTTTCCAGTACCGAAAAATATAAAAGAACTAAGAAGATTTTTAGGAATGGTAGGTTGGTACGCCAGATTTATAGAAAATGTAGAGGAACTAAAAATCCCCTTAGTAAAATTATTACATAAGGATATTAAGTGGGAATGGGGAGAAGAACAAGCAGAAGCTTTTGAAAAACTTAAAATAGCTTTAGTAACTACCCCAGTCTTAGCAAGACCAGATTTTTCTAAAGAATTTATGGTACAGACTGATGCTAGTGAAGAATCCATTGGAGCCGTGCTTATACAGCAACACGAAGATGGAGAACATCTAATAGTTTATATGAGTCGCATTTTGACTAAGGCAAAGCGAAATTTTAGTGCTTCAGAACGAGAATTGTTAGTTTACTTTGGGTAATAAAAATACTAAGACCTTATCTTGAAGGATTTTAATTTACTGCAATTACTTACCATTCAAGCCTAAAATGGCTCAATAATTTAAAAAAAACAACATTGGAACTCCAGCAGTGGGATTTTGATATATTGTATAGAAAAGGCTCCTTAAATTCTCCTTAAAGGCTCCTTAAAAACTCTTTAAATTAGGTCCCAGATGCATTATCAAGAATTAGCTACCAAGAGCTTAGAAAAGAAAAAGAAAATAACGAGGACGACTTTGATTACATAGTGGCCTTGGAAGAAATAACTGATGAATTGTATTTGCGAAGAATTAAAGAAATTCAAACTTGGCCATGGAAATTTCCTGACTGGCAAATTAATTGCCAGTCAGGTTGAATATTATCCATTAGTCGACAATAGAAAGTACATACACAGAAAAGATTATTTATTAGACCCGATTGATGAAGAAGAAAATAGCTAGAAATTAGTATTACCCAGAGATTGGATTAAAAGGGCTTTCCAAGAAGCACGTCATGAACCGTATTCAGGACATTTTGGTATTACAAAAACTTATGACCGATTAGCAAGAACATATTTTTGGCCAGGAATGTACCATGATACCCTTCATTATGTATCTACCTGTTAAGAATGTCAAAGACATAAATCGGTGCAAACTGGGCCGCAGGGTTTATTGGGTAAATGAATTTTAGAATCCCCCTGGACATTAGTAGCGGCCAATTGTATGGAGTTTCCTCCAAGTAAAAATGGCTTTAAATATCTAGTAGTTTTTCAAGATTTATTCACGAAAATGGTCGAACCAAAACCTATCAGGAAACAATATGGTAAAAGCATCGCTCAAGCATTTGAAGAATTAATCTTGTTTAGATGGGAAACGCCAGAGTATTTTTTAGCGGATAACGGGAAGGAGTTCGACAATAATTTAGTTAAAAAGAGGTTAAGGGATTATGGTGTCCGGTTTATAACTACACCCCCCTATATATCTAGCCGCAAATCCTGTCGAACGCCAAAACCGTAACCTGAAAACAAAGATATGAATGTTTATAGGGGCAGATCACCGTGACTGGGAATTGCATCTACATGAGTTTAGACATGCCATTAACACAGCTAAGCAAGAATCTACAAAACGTTTTCCTGCGTTTTTAAATTACGGTCGGCAACCAAAACCAGTAAAAAGTTTGTGATGGAAATTGGAAATGGAAGGGGAAACAAATACAATAAATGTACATAAAATTAAAACAAAGTAACGTTTGAGGAGGGGGATGCGGTTATTCGACAGACGCAATGTATATCTTCTTCAGATAAATACTTTTCTGCGAAACTTGCGCCTAGGACCGAAGAACCTACTAAAATCACTAAGGTTTTATCGGAAAACACGTATGAGGTAGACTCAACTAGCCGCTTGGGTAAAGTTTATGTCTCGCAATTACGCCGCCTGAAACCTCCCTACTTAATCCCAAAAATGAACCAGAATTTTTAGGAAACAAATAAAATACGACAGAGCTAACCCCAGTTCCCCAAGGTACAACTTGCGACCCAGAAGATAATAGAGATGAAGTTATATTTAAAAAGGTACATGGGCATTCGTCGCCGGTTTCCTTTGTTAAAAGAAAGCAGCCAGTGATAGTAAAAAAGCCAGAAAGAAAACCAAAAATTGAAATTGGCAAAGAGAAGGAAGATAACATGGAAGAAAGGCCTAACACCGAAGAGCGTGAAGTTCCAGATAACCAAAGGTAGCTGATACCATTGATAGCAAGATTAGAGAAGGAAATAAATTTACCTTATTACTCTATTAAATTTTACCTTCTCTAATGTCCCCTCGAATCCCTAAACCCATTGACCTAGATAGCGACAAGAAGAAAAAGAAAGTTATAGTTATTCGTAATAGGCCAGAGAGACCTACCTTAAACTCTTTTCCCCTTGTACCCCTACCACCTGAACAATATATAAGTACAGGAATAATGTTTAGAAGAAGTGACCCTAAAGGCCTTTACCCTGTGACTACTGACGAGGACGTTGACCCACCTATTTAAAATTGCTTCAACTGCAGACACACAGGACACTCAAGACGAGACCAGTGAAATAACGAAGTCATTAAAAAGATTTTTTTTTTAATTTCGGAAGGGAAGGGACGTCCTTGAATTCCTGCCCCCGTTGCAAGTGACCTCATGCCAAGGACATGTATAAGAAGTATGTTGAACAAATGGGAGGGGAAGACAGACCAATCTGGGAAATTTACCCCAGACTATTTGCGGTCCCACCATATGGAAATGAATGGGTTAACGACCCAAATAAAAAAGACCCAGATGAAATTGCGGAAGTAGAATCACAGATAAAAGGACCTAAAAATGTTTTATCCCAGCTTAGCGCTCTCGGATTCGATATTGACAGAGAACCCCCTACCGTACTAGTCGTAATCAGCAAGGGTAAAGGGGACTCAGGCTGCCAAACTATTGGCGTCCTCTAGGATTACTGATCACAGCTGGGAAAAATTACGAAAAGATTCTGCAAACACGGATACTGAGGGCTGTAGAAACTGCAGGAGACCTTTCTCTCCGACAATACGGGTTCCGCCAAGGGAAGTCAACTATCGATGCCATAAGCAGTATCACCCGTTTCATTAAGAATGAACATACAGGCAATCACTACTTTAGAAAAATCACGGTACTAGTGACCCTAGATGTAAAGAATGCCTTTAATTCAGCAAGGTGGTGCGATTTTATGGAGGGGCTAAGGAACTTCCAGGTGCCAAAATATCTGCGAAGAATCATCAGCAGTTACCTAAGCGATCGAGAAATAATATTTGAAACTGCGCAAGGAACAAGATTGAGGCGAGTAACTGCAGGAGCAGTCCAAGGATCGGTCCTCGGGACGGATCTATGGAACGTCATGTACAATCAGGTAATTAGGCTCCCAATGCCGGAGGATACTTTTACTGTCAGGTATGCTGACGATCTGGTCCTAGTTATCCAGGCAAAAGATGTACAAACTGCCGAGGAGAAACTGAACAAGGCAATGCATAGCTTTAATAATCGTGGTCATTCTGAGACAGCTTAGGCTGCCTCAGGTTCGGATTCCTTTACCTCAAAAACATATGTAGGATGTTTTTCGGAATTATTTGATAGAATTAATTGCACATGACCTTCAAATAACCTTGACCATGACCTCACAGAGCTTATCTGAACTTGGATTCTGATTTCTTTACCTCAAAAACATATGTATGATTTTTTTCAGATTTTTTCTGTGCATTCTTTTGCAAATGACCTTCAATATATGTAGGGAAGGTACGCCTTTTCTAAAACGTGGAAATATCTACACTGTTAAAAATACCCTATGGTAATTATACAAAATTTTTGTAAATTAACGAAAAATTCGTAAATTTACTAAAAAAAATCGTAATTATACAATTGATGATAAATTTACGTTTTTTTCGTAATTTTACAATTATTTTAGTAAATTTACGAATTTTTTTAGTAAATTTACAATTTTTTTTGTTAATTTACAACATTTTTTTAAATTTACGATTTTTTAGATGCAAAGATATTACTTACAAACCATTGTAAATTTACGATTTTTTTAATAAATATACAATTTTTTTAGTAAAAATACGTCAAAGTAATTTTACGATAATTTATATTTACTATATAATGTATATTTACCATAGGGTATTTTTAACAGTATAATATTCCTTGATCCCACCACTTTTAAAGGGTATGGTTCACCCTCGATTAACCTAGTGGATCAAGCGCTTGCTAACTAACCTAATTAAAATAAAAATTTTTATGAAGGGCTGCTAGAGACAAATGCTACAAATCGTTCTCAGTATGTCATGCAAGTGGGCGTTTTTCTTCAATGGTTTTTCGCGCCCCTATTAATTGGAATTCGTTACATGATTGCTCAAAAAAATACCGGTCCTTAATCCAGGGTAAATGAAATACTAATAATAAAATGCTAGATTCTGTTGCGGGACTTCTTAAGAAATAAATTAACTTCGGGAATGGACATACCCTCTCCAATACTTTTTTAAATACGTTTCTGTAATTAATAATTATAATTTTACTGCGGACAGTACTAGGCTTCTCTGAAATTTCTGAATGTGTTTGCATATTTATAAATTTTCAGAGAAATATAATATTCTTAAGCAACAAAAACAAAAGTAAATGCGATATAGAGGGGAGGCCCCTCTCCAACTTATGCTTATATATATATAATCTATATATATATATATATTTTTATTTTATTTCTTCATTTGAAATTTTTTAATTTATTATTTAATTTTCAGATTTGTAAGGTCACGTAACGGATCTGTCCTGCACAACGAAATAAATCACTTTTTAACTTATGCCTATCTATCACAATCCCGGCTTTTTAGGCCCAGGACCCTTAAAACCCAAGATACGTTAACCAGTAACGATCAAGGGCGGTAAAAATTATATGCTGTTGAACTTAAAAAAGACAGAATGATTATTAAGACAGAATAAAGACTACACAGTTATATGCATAACAGGTATTAATTTATTCAAAATGCTTTACATAGAGTGAACCCTAAGAAAGCTGACGAACGTCTCAACTTGTATCGAAATGTGTCCCGGTATTTATACCCGAGAGACAGATTTGCAAGTTATGACGTAATTGCTTCCAGAAAGTTCACGACGATTCTTAGAACGGTTAAAATGCGAATTATAACTAATTATTTGTTTTACAATGCTTTTTAACTGTTCTATTACATTTATTTTTATGTGTTTTTATATGATACATTCATTTTGATATTATTATGCGTTTTGATACTTTTTAATTGATTTAATGATTAAAGAATAATTAATAACCGTTACATCTAGAAGGTTCTAAAAATATAGATTTGCCTAATTCTAACATTCATTCTTTTATTTACAATATTTACATTCAAATGATCTTGTCATTAGTGATTTTGATTCATTTGGCAACGATGCATTTTCCGGATAATGCATCGTTGCATTTTTATCTGAGTTTGACTTTTTCTTATCGTTTAGATTTGTGGGCCCAGGAGGTGGTGACCTCCGTACTACATGAACATATTATTTTACTCGGCCGGTAAATAAGTTTACATTATAAGTTCGCGCGCGTGATTTCTGTGATTCCCCTCATATATGATTATTTTCCTCATTTTATATGGATGTGTGAATGTACCCCTTTCCTGTACCCTACAGATTCATGAAGCATTAGATTGTGGAGATGGTGACTACAACTCTAAACATCCTTTCACGGGGATGTATCGTAATATTCGGAAGATTGTATGAAATATATAAAAAAAAATATATAAGATATAGAAAAATGAATTTCTCATACAATTTTAGAGGTTTGTCAGATTTTCTTCAAAATCGGCCAACACTTTATCCATTTTCCGGGCAAAAAATTAAAATTTTAAAACACTGTTAGTGGATTCGGATTTCGCATAAACATAATTAAACATAATTAAATGTTGCTATTTTTTTATTCTGTTTATTTTTTTTGATTTTAGCAGGTTATTTTGTTTTTCTTTTTTTTTAAAGCGTCACAAAGGCCTCTAAAATTTTACCCAAGAAAGTTTTCAATGTAAATTTTCCCGAGGAATCTGAAAATCAAGTCAGATTTTTCTTTTTCTATCAGGAAAAGCGAGAAAATTGGAAAATTCAGAAAATAGACAATTTTTAAAATCATTTTTTTGAGCCTAAAACTGATTTTTAAGTACTTAAAAGGCAAATGGGACAAAAAAGGAGGTTACCAGCATGAAAAGTATGGGAAAACACATGTAAAAAAATTAAAAAAAAAAAAAAAGTGACGCTTTTTGAGAAATTTGTATTTTCAAGTTTCCTTTAATTTTTCCGATTTTCCGGCTTTTCCTGAGGTTTTCCCGAAAAAATATGGTCAGATTCGGATTGGGCGGGAATTTTTACTACACCCTTTCATATAGAAAATATTTTTAGGCTTATTTAGGGCGTCCAGAAAATAAAAAGCAAACGGGTGGCTGAGAATTCGAAAAAAATCAAAATTGGAAAAACAGCTGCCAAATCGCAACCAAGCCACCTAGAGCCTTAAAAATTGGCCAGTAACCATATTTTTACATACCAAACACAGTGCATTAGTATTTTTGAAATCCAAGACATCGATCTCAGACTTGGGTAAAAATAGCTAAGAACTACCGATATATCTTATGGAGTTTACGAGAATGCAGCATCCGAATATGCTAGCAAAATTTTAAAATTGTTGGATCTAAAATTGGAAAAAAAATTAGGCAATTTTGAAAAATTCTGCTAAATCTCCAAGATTATACAAGAAATTAGTTTCTGTATATCTTATGGAGTTTTGGATTATGCGAAATCCGAATCCACTAACAGTGTTTTAAAATTTTAATTTTTTGCCCGGAAAATGGATAAAGTGTTGGCCGATTTTGAAGAAAATCTGACAAACCTCTAAAATTGTATGAGAAATTCATTTTTCTATATCTTATATATTTTTTTTTATATATTTCATACAATCTTCCGAATATTACGATACATCCCCGTGAAAGGATGTTTAGAGTCGTAGTCACCATCTCCACAATCTAATGCTTCATGAATCTGTAGGGTACAGGAAAGGGGTACATTCACACATCCATATAAAATGAGGAAAATAATCATATATGAGGGGAATCACAGAAATCACGCGCGCGAACTTATAATGTAAACTTATTTACCGGCCGAGTAAAATAATATGTTCATGTAGTACGGAGGTCACCACCTCCTGGGCCCACAAATCTAAACGATAAGAAAAAGTCAAACTCAGATAAAAATGCAACGATGCATTATCCGGAAAATGCATCGTTGCCAAATGAATCAAAATCACTAATGACAAGATCATTTGAATGTAAATATTGTAAATAAAAGAATGAATGTTAGAATTAGGCAAATCTATATTTTTAGAACCTTCTAGATGTAACGGTTATTAATTATTCTTTAATCATTAAATCAATTAAAAAGTAAAAAAAAGAGAAACAAAGTAACCTGCTAAAATCAAACATAATTAAACATAATTAAATGTTGCTATTTTTTTATTCTGTTTATTTTTTTTGATTTTAGCAGGTTATTTTGTTTTTCTTTTTTTTAAAGCGTCACAAAGGCCTCTAAAATTTTACCCAAGAAGGTTTTCAATGTAAAATTTCCCGAGGAATCCAAAAATCAAGTCAGATTTTTCATTTTCTATCATGAAAAGCGAGAAAATTGGAAAATTCAGAAAATGAACAATATTTAAAATCATTTTTTTGAGCCTAAAATTGATTTTCAAGTACTTAAAAGGCAAATGTGTCAAAAAAGGAGATTACCAGCATGAAAAGTATGGGAAAACACATGTAAAAAAATTAAAAAAAAAAAAAAAAGTGACGCTTTTTGAGAAATTTGTATTTTCCAGTTTCCTTTAGTTTTTCCGATTTTCCGGCTTTTCCTGAGGTTTTCCCGAAAAAACTTGGCAGATTCGGATTGGGCGGGAATTTTTACTACCCACATTTATGTAGAAAATATTTTTTAGGCTTATTTAGGGCGTCCAGAAAATAAAAAGCAAACGGGTGGCTGAGAATTCGAAAAAAATCAAAATTGGAAAAACAGCTGCCAAATCGCAACCAAGCCACCTAGAGCCTTAAAAATTGGCCAGTAACCATATTTTTACATACCAAACACAGTGCAATTAGTATTTTTTAAATCCAAGACATCGACCTCAGACTTGGGTAAAAATAGCTAAGAACTACCGATATAGAAAGTAATTTCTTGTATATATCTTGGACATTTGGCAGTTTTTCTCCGAAATTGGTTAATTTTTTGTCCAATTTTCGGGACAAGAATTTGAATTTAAAATTTATTGAGCAAATTTGAATTCACCTCATTCTAAAACGCTATAAGATACATAGAAAGTAATTTCTTGAATAATATTGGAGATTCGCTTTAAAATTGGCCAATTTTTTGTCCAATTTCAGAGCCAATAATCTAAATTTTAAAATTTTATTAGCAAATTCAGATTCTGCATTCTTTAATACTCTGTAAGATACACAAAAAGTAATTTCTTGTATAATCTTGGAGATACGATGGATTTTCCTAAAATTGGTTAATTTTTTGTTTAATTTCAAGGCCAATTTTAAATAATACACTATCTTCGGATAATAAAAATAATAATATAATAATTGTATAAGTTTATGAGTGCGCGTGCCTTGCCAAGCGGCGTACAGCGCTTAGTCTTAGCACAACTTTTTAAGTACTAACATCTTTAAAATAAAGTTATAGTTTTTTCTGCTACTAAATTATTTAGTTATATAATTTTTTACATGATTAGTTCCTATCATTTAATTAGTTAGTATAAAATACAGACTACAACTCTAATATCCAACATTCTGATCCATCATCGCCATTTAGATAATTATAGGTCTGTTCTTTTTTTCCCAAAAAAGTTAACCTGGAGCAAAACTGGGGTAAAACTAAACAGAACGCGCGTTCCTTTTTATGGCGGTAATTCAAAAAGCAAAACGTTTTTTTGGGATAAAATTCTTTTACTATAAATTAAATATCAAAACATGTTTAATATAGCTTTTTATCATTTAGCAGTAAATAATCTATTATTTAAAATAAAAAAAATTAATAAAAATTTAAATAAAGTACAATCTAACCTACAAAATGTTTGAAATGAGCGCGCATTTTTTTTCTCTGTTTAACTCCAGTTCTACTTTTTTGGGGAAAAAAGAACAGACCTTATAAAAAAAAAAAAGAAGTGACCATAATCAGTTATCATGGTGGCATAAGATATTTTATTTAAAAGAGCTTCATTTAGTTAATCAAGATAATTTATATAATAAGCCTTCTCATTAATAATTTTAAAAAATTTAAAAAAAAGTTACAATAATCAAATAAAATCTTTTATAAAAACATATGCGCGGTTTTACTGGCATCATTTTTTACGGCCGCCACTACAATTATTTAGTTAAAAATTTATTTATTTATTTATTTTTTCGTCATTTATTTTATATGGTGACATACAGTTTTAAAGTTGTCAAGGACACAAAAAATAAAAAAGTTAATAAATATCTATAAAAAATTATAGTTAAAAAAAAAAGTTTATTAATAATTACGTTTTCTAAATAGGTGAATAAAATATATTTAAGATTAAAAAAAAATAAGATCGAAATAATTAAAAGAAAATAGAAAAAATTCAACAAAAAGAAAAAATCATCATATTAAAAAGAAGAGGGACTCCATTGTTCGTCGGGATTGTGACGTCATCAAGAAGAAGAAATCGGAGAAAAAATTATCGGAAGGGCCTGCGCAGTCTAAAAATCACATGTTTAAATTTATTCAAAATTTTTAAGTTCTAGAGGTACTGCGCGCGCACTCATACCAGTTCCCTCTTCTGCTTTCTCTTTATTTTTGGAGTTTTCTGTTATATGGGGGAGTCCATCAAATTTCAACTCAAGGTTTCTCTTTTATTTTTTCTTTTTCTTAATATAATGC
This sequence comes from Anagrus nilaparvatae, assembly GCA_022575985.1. Lineage (NCBI taxonomy): Eukaryota > Metazoa > Arthropoda > Insecta > Hymenoptera > Mymaridae > Anagrus > Anagrus nilaparvatae. The sequence continues at coordinate 17,289,773 of JAKSXM010000147.1, read as the reverse complement.
TTATATTTCTTAAATTATTTTTTTCTCTGATTAAATAAAATTATGGTTGATTTTCTTTTTAAACTTAAAACTAAACAGTATCTCGCAAGTGATAAAATAACCATTTGTTTCATATATAAGAAAAATTAAAGACGTAATATATCAGCGTCTGTGGCACACACCAACACACTTAGCCACACTTAGGAGATCTGTGTGTTGGTGCTGATCGAAACGCAGAAGGTACATTCTGTACCTACATTAACAACCACGTATTTTTAAAAAATAATTTTTAAATGAATTTAATAAAATTATTCAATTTTGCCGCTTGATATGTCTTCATAAAAAAGGAGATGTAATTTAAAACATACACATATCGAGATAGGGCAATTTAATTTAATATGATTCATTTTAAAAATTATGCCCAGTACAGGTCAATATAATCACAAATAATAATATATATATTTAGAAAATATTTGGGCGATTAATAGGAGTAATTAAAATTTAATATTAAAATATGATAAGATTTTAATAAAAAGATGTATTTATTAAATATTTATTGAATATAGAAAAATTAAGTTTACATAAAATAATACATAAAAAGACAAAAAGTACAAAAGTGAGAATTAGATTAATCACATTATATTGTTTGAATGGTCATACAACAACTGTCTCATTCCGAAGGAACCGGCAAGCAAGCCATCCTCACACACACACACACACACGCTAGAATAAAAGAACTTGTTGCTTTGCACTGAAGAGTGCTGTCATCTTACAGATTTAAATATAACCTTAAATTCATATATTTTAACAATAGTTCTATTTAGTTTAATTTTTTTTCAGAAGGGGCAACTCGATGTAAAAGACTTTTTGAGTTCATTCTCAGAGTTTCGAACTCTTACACATTGATTTGTAGCACAGTTTTTCAATAATTCCAACAAGAGTTGAATAGTTCAGTTTATGCAGCTTTTCTCATTGATTTTTTTTCTTTGAAATTTCGCATATTTTATTATTATATAGTTTTTACTCAAATATTTCGCGCAATTCGTTTTTTCGTTTAGTTATTTCGCGCAAGTGGTTGCTTATATCTTTCGTTAGAACATTGCAGATTTAAAAGATTAAACTTTTTCTTGTAATATAAATTTTTTTTTATACTAGTATACGTTAGTTAACTATGGCTATGACTTTAATTTTGGAGCAAAATTCTATTTCGCAACATATTATAAATTCATATATCAACTTTCTTCAAGGTGGCAATGAAAGCATATACAATGCTTCCATCCGTTTAGAAAATTTGATAGAGCGCTGGTTTCATTTTGAGGAAAATCATTATAAAATTTTAAACATAACTAATTCTGATAAAACAAATTATCTAAAACATAATACATTTGATTCAGTTGAACAAAATTATTTAAAAAATAAATGTCAGTTTAATGAATTTATAGATACTCATAATCCTCACAATGACTCACATTGACCTTTACGTTCTATTGTTGATCATAACTTGGAAAAATTGGAAAGACTCCCAATCCCAAAGTTTGATGGTAGTTTTACGAAATAGGAAAATTTCCGCGACATGCTTAAATCGCTAGTTATTGATAAAATTTATTCAGATGTTTTTAAATTATATTATTTGAAATCAAGGGTGAAGCCCTGCAATTAATTACTTTATATTTTCCTAATGTTGGTCAATGTTTTGTTTAATTTCAAGGCCAATGTTAAATAATACACTATCTTAGGATAATAATAATAATAATTTAATAATTATATAAGTTTATAAGTATGCGTGGGTGTGTGCACAGAATATGTAAGCGCGTGCCTTGCCAAGCGGCGCATAGCACCCAGTCTTAGCCCAACTTTTTAAGTAGCAACATCTTTTAAAATAATGAGTAATAAGTTTCATATTAAAAAATAGTCGTTAAAAAATGCACATTAGAGTTACAATCTTTATATTTTGTTTATATTATGTTCCTTTGCGTAAAAAAAATCTAGCACTTGTAGAAATTTTTTAAAAAATCAAAGATTAGTATAAGATCGTTACTCAGTGAAGAATATTATATATTCTTTACTTAAAAATATTTAATAAGGTAAAGTTAATTTTAAATTTGAAATTGTATAAAAAAATTTTAATAAAGTTGTAAAATATTGTAAATTTTTAGCCTTGATAATGAAATGTCTTCGAAACGTGTGCAATTTATTGAAAAAATAAAGCAAATAATTGTTAGCTCAAAAATCAAATATTTTTATTTAATATTAAAGTTATAGTTTTTCCTGCTACTAAATTATTTAGTTATATTATTTTTTACATCACCATTATTTAATTAGTTAGTAATAAGATACAGTCCACAACTCTACTATTAAACAGCCAACAATTAAAATTTAAAAATTTTTTTATATTCGGATTCTACTCTCTCAAAAATCCTATAAGATACATAGGAAATAATATCTTTAATAATATTGGAGATTTTGCGGTTTTTCTCGAAAATTTGTCAAATTTTTGTCCATTTTCCGGGCCAATAGTTTAAATTTAAAAATTTTATTAGCAGATCCGAATTTCGCATATTTTGATACCTTATAAGATACATAGAATATAATATCTTGTAAAATCTTGGAGATTCGACAGCTTTTCAAAAAATTGGTCAACTATTTGTCTGAATTCCGGGAAAACCATTTAAATTCAAAATTTAGTTAGCAGATTTAAATCGAAAGTAATTTTTTATATAATCTTGAAGATTCGTTAAATTGTGTTGAAAATTTTCCAATTTTTTGTAAAAAATAATGTTAGCTATGAACCTGTGTGTTGTGTAAATATGTATGTATGTAATATAGTGTATGTGTGTATGTTGGAGTGCTCCCCTCCTAGTTTTTATGTATATTCTCTCTGAGCCCAGTGCTCGCCGAGACCGCAAGCTATTAAGAGCTAATAAAGTCTAGTACATTTATTTACAAGTGTTTATTAAGTTTCACCAAAAACCTAATCACCTAAAACCTTATTAAAACCAATCATTAACATTTGGCATCCCAGGATCGAATCTACGAGAAAAGTTTATTACAAAGAAGTGATTTTCTTTTATTAAAAGATGTTAAAAACATGTGCTCGAAAAGAATAAAATTCAAGATGGTGGATAAGGTGTGCATTGAAAGCATGGTTTTCGTATTGTTTATCAATGGTATAATTTAAAATAAAAAATTGACAGTGTAGTTTTATTACTATACAGGCGAAGCACAAAAATCATAATTTTTGAAACAAAAAAATTACTAGGTACTAAATGTTTGTGTAATGTGGTCGTGTCAAACTGTTATTCTGATTATTTAAAAAATAAAATTTAAAATAAAATGACAAGCAGATTATAAACTATTCATGTTCAAAAAAAAAGAAGGAAAATTTGCAGATGTTGTCTTATCAAGAAATATGTGAAAAATAAAAAAATAAAATTATCATAATTTGCAAAAAAAATTATCAAGTGACGTCATAGAAGGAAGAAAAAGGCGCGTTATTGCTGCCGCCTCCAAAAAATTCTATTTTTTCAATATCAGCTGGCTGGTTTGGCGCACGCAGTCCTTCATCGAAGAAAAACAACACAAGCCATAGAGCGCCATGTTACATCAATATAAATTATCATAGATGCTCTTAAAATTATTTCTTATTTAAGAGCAACTATAATTCATTTGATTTTAATAAAAACTTTGCTTAAACTCAATTTTAAAATAATTATTGTTTTAATTTGTCATTGCTTGACTTAATTTAAAAAAAAAAAAAACTTAATAAATTAGTACAAGTGCTGCTCATGTGTTATATGTTTGTGAAGTTATCAATACTTAATACTTTAATTGAAAGTTTTTAAAATTTTTTATATTAAATTTTTAAAATAAAATTAATTAAAAAAAAAAAAAAATATCTACATAACCTATAATTTTTTTTTTTTTAGCTTAATTGTTGAAACTTAAAAATTTTTTTTTCTGCTAAATTGTTTAAACTTTAAAATTTTGTTTTCTGCTATATTGTGTAAAATTTCTTTAAATTTAAAAATTTATTATCAATTTATGTAATTTTAAATTTTCAAATTTGCTATTTTGTGTAAAATTTTCATCTTTTCATTATTGCTATTTTATAAAAATAAAATATAATTTCTTCTTAATTAATACTAACATCTTACGCATTGTTATGAGTTTTTATTAATTAATTTGATGTTACATAGGTTCAACAACCTTTTAATTTATTTGGCTTTCAACTTGCTGAAATCAAGTGGATCTACTGCACAGGCTAGCATGTTATCTGGGGCCTTAATGGACTTCAAACAAATAAAATATTTTTGCTACACTTCTAGAACTTGTCAACGCATTAAAGCATCTATGGACCTACAGATCATACTGCACCTCAATGTTGGCATTTATTTAAAGTCTAAAATTTGCTCAATTCTATTATCTTATAGTAAGTTTTTTATTTTTCCATTTTGGTTTTATTTTTTTTGTAATAATGTTGCTTAAAATCAAATATTTACAACACTTTACTACACTTACTACACTTTACTAACACTTTACTTTGTACTTATATTGTTTGTATCTCTTCGTTTAAACCCACAATTGTAGAAATTTTGTAGGGTTAGTATTATAATTGTAATATTTGTTTCATTTTCAATTTTTGAAAAAAGGGAGATATGAATGGTATTTGTATAGGTGAACTAATTTTAATTTATTTGTTAAATATGACGTAAACAATTATTTGTGTAAATTTGGCAAGGTGGGTGGTAAAAATTACTTTGCTTTTTACTTCCTTTATAATTACAATTTTTTACTGCTTTACCCCTACTTTGTCAGATTGACATAGATTTAAGCTTAAGCCACAATTTAGAAATTTTGCTATTAACTTATAAATATACTTTTATAAAAAATGACATGTTCCTTTTCAATTTTCGAGGAAAGGGGGATACTTGCATTTCTACTTGCAGAACTAATCTCAGAAAAATTTCTAAATTGCAGAACTTAAAATAATTAAAATATTTAAATATTATGCTATTATGATATTTGTCTGTGGTACTTTGCTAAAGTATAAAAAGATAAATGTCATTATTGACTGCGTAGTGTGATCTGAGGCATCTTTGATCTTACAAATCATTGAGGTCTATGGATTTCATGCCAGTCTGGTGGAGTTAGTGAAACTCAAGATCAGTCATTTTAACATTGAAATGCCAAACTTTTAAATTTTAATATTTATTATATTATTGTAAATTCATCGTTTGTATAATTTTATATTGCTAATTTTATATTTTTATTTTTATACTCTAGTCAATTTAAAATTATTTATTAATTGTTATTAATGTATATAGTTTTAAATGTATTTATTATTGTAATGTAATATTTATTATAATGTTTAAATTAATCTTTTTGTTAAAATAATATTGCTTATATTTATATTTTATATTTTAATTAATTTTCATAGCTTCAAATTTAAAAATTCATTTATTCTTTAGCCATCAGCCTTCATATGTTTAGCTTCCATATTCATTATATAGTAGCCACTTGGCATTGTATTAAAATTATATTTCCCATTGTCATCTGTTCACCACAATTACCTTTTTGGTTAATTTTTATGCAATTATTAATTTTAGTCTCTTATTTTTACAATTTAGTAATAAATTGTGGTGGTTGGAATGTTGTGTAAATATGTATATATGTAATATAGTGTATGTGTGTATGTTGGAGCGCTCCCCTCCTAGTTTTTATGTATATTCTCTCTGAGCCCAGTGCTTGCCGAGACAGCAAGCTATTAAGAGCTAATAAAGTCTATTATATTTATTTACAAGTGTTTATTAAGTTACACCAAAAACCTAATCACCTAAAACCTTACCAATCATTAACACTGTGGTTAAATCCAATGAAAATTTAAATTTATTTGGCCCTTGAAACTTCTATTTATAGTTTTTGTATCCATAATTTAAATTTAAAAGCAATTTAAGGTATCGGACAATTTTTCACGAAAATTGGCCAATTTTTTGTTCAACATAAGGGTAGATATAAAATTGGGGTTAAATCCGATTAAAAATTCCATTATTGTGATCTAAAAAACTCTAAATACAGTTATTATGACAGAAAATTAAATTTCAAGTAAGAAATTTAGAGCGATTTAAATATTTAAATATTTTAGAAATTTTTATATATTTAATTAATTTAACTCAAAATAAATTAATTTTGTGAGTACGGGAGTAGCTAAAAACAAACGATCATAACCCTACTTTTTTAAATTCGATGAAGTAGCAAATATTTATTTTTTTTTTTAATATTTAAACTTGTATTTTCAGTGAAATTAGTATTTTTTTTATTCACAAAATTATTTTTCTTGTCAGCGGCCAGAAAGCACGTATTTCCCGGCCGCTGTGCGACCGGAAAAGACACATTTTCTCGCCACTGACGAAGAAAAATCGTATACGACCCTTGCCCATAAATAAAGAATGACCCAAATCGCAGTTTACCAACCTCGGCTTCGCCTCGGATGGTAATTTACGTGCGATTTCAGCCATTTATTACTTTTCTGGACACGGTATCGTAATATATTATTCTAAATAATTTAACAATACTATTTTTTTTTAATATTGATTAAAAAATTGTTTATTTACAGCAAATAATAAAATATTAAAAAAAGAAAGATTTTAACTTTTTTTGGGGAAGAATCTAACCCAAATTAAGAATGATTCTTTCCTAAAATATAAAAATTGCTGCTTTCTTCATTGAAGGAGTGCTACCATCCCCTACTATTGTTAGTGTAGGGGTTGTATATAAAAATGGACTTCAGAAGTGAAAAGAGCAGCCCTAATTACCTACTAGGTAATAATTTCAGACCAAAGTATCAATTTTTTTTTGTTGCTTTATTACCAACCCCTTACACCCTATCTGAGGGGGTGAATATGACAAATTGATATAAATTTATTTTTTTGTGTGTTATTAATATTCCCTAGTAAAATTTGATATGGCCTGAGACTTTTTTTTCGGCCCTATATCATTTTAAATAACGTTTAAAAAATGTTTAAAATTTACCCCACTTTTAGGGGATGATATCACGTTTTCTAGGGTTTGTACGCTAAAATGGATCTCGGAAATGCAAAATTCAGCCCCTTTTACCTACTAGGTAACATTTTTAACCCAAAATATCGATTTTTTCATTTAAAAAAATTCAAATGGCTTGTGTGTGTCAATTGGGCGTTAATGGGTTAATAAAGCGTGAAAATGTTGAAAAATAACGTGTAGAAATATATCAAATATATCCAAATAATGCTAAGTTTTTACTATTTCAAGTTATGTAGACAATGTTTTTTATGATAGTTAAAACATCTAGCCATCACATAATTGTTACGACTTAAAAAATTGTCTACCAGTTTATAATGTAAACAGATTTTTAAGATTTTTAGTTTAGGTTAAGTTTGTTTACCTGAAACTCAGTTTTAATCAGTGATCCATTTTTACGTGTGAAATCTGCTTCTTCTTTTAAAGTAGTATTTTTTAAGAACGGATTATTTGGATTCGTGGAACCTGTAAGAATAAAAAATTGTGTTATATTTTTGATAGATAAATGGGCATATCTCACTAAGTGGTCTATATTTCTAATTTTATAAAATAAATTTTATTTTTGAGAGCACAATAATGACATTTATACAAAAGTTTAATTAAACAATAAAAATAAAGATTTTCTTTGCGTAACTTAATTTTAAGCTACGGCGTTTGATAAATGAACTTCTTAAATTAAAAAATATATTTAAGGTTATCCTATCCTAAAAAGTACATGTCTTCGATACAGTAACTATGTACATTGTTATAGCTAAAAACCACTCCTGATTGGTTAATAAAAATGCATTGCTCAAATGTTTTTATTTTAAATTTGAAAATTTATTTATAATTTTATGAAGTTAGGTTATAGCATGAATATTGTGATAAAAACAAAATTTTAAATATAAAACCTCAAAATTTTTAGTCATATATGTTTTAGTATAAATACCAAAAATAATTTTTAAATGTTTTAATAATAAAACTTTTTTTTTATACAAAAAATGTGCGGTTAATTAAAAAAAATTAAAAAATCAGATCCTTCTAAATTTATTATACCAAATAAAATAGTTTGCATAAAATATAAAAATTAAATTAGGTACTATGTTTATTTATAGGGTACTTTAAAAAACCGTTTTAAAATATAATTAATAAATCACCAAGTTATTGGTACTATAGGTTATGATACTCGAAAAAGATAAATAATTAATTAATTATTTAATAATTAATAATTAATTATCTTCCAATAGCTAAATTGGTTTAAAATGTAATGTTTTAACCTTAACTTCTATGGTTTTAATAAATTTCCTAAAATTATAACTTTCATAGAAAAAGAAAGGGATATTATTTTTGTATTTTTTGTCTACAAAAATGATAAGACTAAAATTTTCAAAATTTCAGGTATCGGATTTATAATAGAATTTTTGGAATCTAAAGCTTTAATAAAAAAAATTAGGAATAAAAAAGGGTAGCTTCAGTACTTTTTAAAGCTAAAATTTTGTTTTAGTCCGTAACAAGATCCCCAAAAAATACACACAATACGGATTTTTTTAAAAATCGGTTTTTTAGCATCTGAGCGTCTCAAAATGCACTTACATATAAACAAATCATTAATAAAAATTTGTTTATCCCTTCCAGGAACCAGTAAATTATTTCCCGGTTTAGAATATTTTTTACTTGAGCATGTATGAGTAATTTTTATTCAAAAATTTTCGGGGTCAATCTCTAATTTGATAAGATAGATTATACCTACAAAAATGTAGACAAATTGTGTAAAGAAAAAAGACCTAAATGGATTTTCGGTTGCAAAATTAGATTAGTAAAAATTATTTTGGTTGAATAGAAATTCTGAAAAAGCAAAAAATGTTTATTTATTAAACGTGTAAAAAATATAGGTCTATTTAACTTTCCATGACGGTGAAAACAAGCATCGAATAATTGAACCCTGTGTTTTATACCGAAAATAATGGTTAGGCCATGGAAAAATAATTGGTGATTGTTTAAGAGATTCATGAAAACTAAATGAATAAAAATAGGTTTTTGAACTAAGACTAAAATTTGGTGGTTTAAAAACACCTGTAGGGTAAAAGCAGAAAGGCAGTTTCATGAATGATAAAATAAGTAAATGTAGCTTTGAAGATAAATATAACTAGCTAAAATTAATAATCAGTACGAAAGAGTAAAAATGACTATTTTTTTGTGATAATATTAAAATTCTTAGAATAAAAATTAATTATCTTTAACAGACTTTTCTGATCACTGCACTGAAATTCTTTTTGGCTTTCTGATCACTTGGATAGTGCGTCAAAGCTCCAAATCCTTAGCTTGCTTCACTACAAATTTTTTGGGGCGTATAGCCCCAAATTTGAGAACTAAAAAGATTTTCAGTGTGTGAAGTAGCTTTTTTACTGATCAAGTAAATTTTATTTACTGGAGAAAGCTATTTTTTCTGAATATACTAATTTCGTTTAACTACTCTTATACACTTTTATCACATTAATTTATTAACATTGAACATGTTCATTGGATGAAGTATTTGAAAAAGTCCAGCTCGGCAGGAGGGGTCGAAATATTCATGTTTTTAGGGAGAGGGGTGAAATGGACTTAGAATATTTTCGATTTAGGGACTTAGAATAATTTGAAGTGGGAGTCAGGGCCTGATCAAGCTCTGATAAAAACAAGACCTTAGAATACTTTAGTTTTATGGACGTAGGATTACTTATATTTCGGGATTTGTTGTAATTTTTGTTTTAGGACTTATAAAAATTAGGAGTTATAGTACTACTTATAAAAGTAGGAGTATACGTTAAGACTTTTATAAAAGAACATGTTCCATGATCGTTGGTTATGTGAGAACGCAAACCAGTTGTAAGTTTTTAAATATAAATAACTAAAAAATAAATTAAAAACAACTATATGAGGGATTCCACGCCAATTGGGCCCAAGTTGAAATGAAGGGTCTCAGAAATGGGTTCAAACTATTTTTTCCCAAAAGCACAACTAATGATAAGTTTCCATACCAATTTTTAGTTCAAATGGTTTAAACGATTAAATTTGTTTTTTTGTGTGCAAAAGTTCATTTAAAAGAATCCAATTTCAAACAATTATAACTTACTTTTTGGACAAAAATTAATTAGTTTTATACTTTTTACTAAGCAAATGAAATTATTGAATATAATAATTAAATGTCACCGCAAAAAATTAGGGTCATTTATTAAATTAGAATTTATCATTTACAATATTTTATCTCTTTTCAAATAATAATTTAAAATATTTTTAATAAATAATTGTTTGATAATGAATAGAAGGCAGTCATTCTCTGCGCGAAGCGCAGTTGTTTCTAGTAATTACTAAATGATGAAATGATTTCTCAAAAATACTGGAAAATATAGAGGTATATAACAATAAATTTTATTTCTGTCCCAAAAACCAATAATAAGAATACGGCCAGGCTGAAGATAAATTCATAAATTTTCAATTTTTGAAGATAAATTTTCAATTTTTTTAACAAATTAAATGTTCAACTGACTGCGCTGTAGGTATAGCTAGGCTAAGCTCCCTGAATACATATTTAACACATTGCTTACATAACGACGGTCCCTAGGACTAAGATCGTTATTCTTAAAGCACGCTAATAACATACCTTATTCGATAACAGAGCTAATAACGTCGTTATTCGGAGCAAAAAAAATAGAGCTATAATTAAGTTGGTAGTGTATTTATGTAAAATAAAAATCATAATAAAGAGTAAAGAAAAATAATAGTTTAGATTTTGTTTAAAATAAAATATTATTTGTTATTTGTTTTTTTATTTAAAAGATAAACAATTATACTTTGTTTATACATGGAATATAAATTTTATATTATGTACTTGATATTTTTAATTATAATAAGTTAAATTTTGGTTTTTGGAATGTTAAAAAAAAAATTAAATCTTTTTTATACCCCCTTTTAAAGCATGTATTTCAAAGCTTAACATAATTATTTTGCCGTTTTAAAATTTTAATAAAATAATATTTCATAAATGATAATTCTTGATATAAAAATATAATAAATTTATTTAATTTTCAAATAAATAGATTCAAAATTAAAAATCTGAAGTTTAATACACTTATATTACAAATAACTTTTTTAAAAAGAAATTATATTTTGTATTTTTAAAATTGTAAAAACATAAAGGAAATATTTTCTTTCCAATAATATATCTAATTTATTATTTTATTAATATATTATTTTTTATATTAATATATTATTTTTAGTTATATCAAAATATTGGAGTTTAAATTTTTATTAGTGTAAGTTCATGTGTCACCCATTAATTAGTTTAACCCTTTATTTAGAACTCCCCCTACTTTCCGAGGAGATCGTTTCTTATGCAAGAGCTAGCCCAGTAACAAGGTAAGAGGTCAATCCCCCGTATTATCATTGTTATTATACAACAATATTACCGGCGCGTGTCAGTTAAAAGGCGCTCTTATAAAAATTTATTAACTGACACTCGCTTGCCAAATATATATATATAATTAAAATAATTAAATTGACCCAAAAATAACCTCGTTATAAGTGGCGCCCAACGTTTTTAGGCAAATAAAATTTTTTTTTTTTATTATTAAAATAAAATAAAAATATTAAAAATTTAAAATCTTTTTTTTTTTTTTTCGCAAACGACCATTTTTTTTTTAAAATAACCGCCATTTTAGAAATTTTTCTTTCTGCGTTCCCTCATATTTGCCGGCGCACGCGCAATATTTTAGCATAGGATTATTTTGCAAAATTTTTAAATAGAATTTACATAAATAATAATTAAATAATTAATTATTAATTAATAATAAATTAAAATATTATTATTATTAATAAACAAAATTAAATTTTTAAGAGATATTTCTTATGCAATAAACGTGCACGCGCGCAGGTAATATTGTATCTATAAATTTTACGGATGCGGAGTATTTATAAATTTTATGGATGCGGAGTATTTATAAATTTTAGGGATGCGGAGTATTTATAGATTTTGAAGATGCTACAAGAGTAAATTTAATTATATACATTTTTATATTGTAATACATATATATATGAACATTCCACAACATTTTAAAATTGGATTTTCGGATAAAATAAAAAAAAAAACTTTATTAAATAAATTCAAAAATTTCTTTTAAGGTGGCCCTTACGTACTCTGCTACTTTGTTCCAATTTTCAGAACTCCGTAGCATTTCTGGGACCAGCGTCTCTGGCCTCCAAATCGGGAAGGGCGAGCGCCCTTCCACGTAGCGCACACATTCGAAGAAATGTGCTCCACTGCATCCTTCACGCCTGGGCAGTGCAAGCACTCCTCTGTTGCCACCTTGTGCCAGTGTTTTAACATGACACGGAAATACGTGTGTCCAGTTAAAAATTGGGTGAGGTAAAAATCCACCTCCCCGTGTTGTCGTCCAGTCCATGCCTGCAGATCTGAAATCAGTCTGCGCGTCCATCGGGAATTTTCCTCTTCGTCCTTTTTCCACCGTTTCTGTCATTTTTCCATAGAGCTGGAGCGGGCGCGATTGGATGCCACTTCGCGGTCCTCTACACTATCATAAACGTATTTCCGCTCCAACGCTAGCAGGTCGATGGATATGACCGATGCTACTACCTGGATCGCCTCGAGCGATACCGTATGGTACGCGCAGGTGATCCTCAGGGCCGCTTGCCGCTGCAAAGACGATATTTTATGTCTGTGCTTGGCAAATTTGGTGATATCCGCCCAGATCTCAGATCCGTAAAGCAGGACAGAGTTGACAACGGACATCAAAAATCTTCGCTTCCCGGGTTTGGGCCCTCCTATGTTGGCCATGAGCCTTGATAAGGAGGATACGATCGAAGCGGCCTTCTCACTCGACCTCTGAAATTGTTCCTAGAAGTTCAGCTTGTTATCAAGCAGAACTCCCAGATACTTAACCGATGTCTTGGCTTGGATCGTGTGAGGGTTTCCACCATCATCGACATTTACATCGATGTCCGTGGAAATTGTTGTTTGACGGGTCAGCAGTACGATCTCCGTTTTGGGGATCGCGAGCTGGAGCCCGTGCTCGCCCATCCAGAGGTTGATCTGTCTCATGACTAGATTCAACCTCTCCTGGGTTACCTGCATGTCCCTGCCGGTAATGGTCAGGGCCACGTCGTCCGCGTACCCGATCAGAGAAGCTCCTTCTGGGAGGTGAACGCGCAACAGGTCATCGTAAAAGGCATTCCACAGGTCCACAGGTAATTATTATTATTATTATTATTATTATTTTTTTTTTTTTTTTTTTTTTTTTTTTTTTCAAGGGAATCTTGTGAATCTTACATCAGCCATGGAGTGTTTGCGGGCCTTAAAGACCCGCAAATTTTCATGACCTCCCAGTTGCACAAAGTGTACAACTGGGAGACCACCGGCGAGCGCGGTCGCCGGCTACGCCCCAGATTCTTACTGGATAAACACACTATAAACCCTCCTGCGCTTATTTGCCCCAAACCGGAACTCCCTTTTCAGGTATAACTTCAGTTTGGGACGCGCAGCCTAGGCAACTGGCCGCTGCCTTCCCCCAGCCTAGTGACAGGAGAGCAATCTACGATAGAAAGCTCTCCTCCTTTTTCTTCAACAAGGTGGCCCTTACGTACTCTGCTACTTTGTTCCAATTTTCAGAACTCCGTAGCATTTCCGGAACCACCTTCTCTGGCCTCCAAATCGGGAAGGGCGGGCGCCCTTCCACGTAGCGCACACATCCGAAGAAAGTGTGCTCCACTGTATCCTTCTCGCCTGGGTAGTGCAAGCACTCCTCTGTTGCCACCTTATGCCAATGTTTCAACATTGCACGGAAGTACCCGTGTCCAGTTGAAAATTGGGTGAGGTAAAAATCCACCTCCCCATGTTGTCGTCCAGTCCATGCCTGCAGATCTGAAATCAGTCTGCGCGTCCATCGGGCATTTTTCTCTTCCTCCTTTTTCCACCGTTCCTGCCATTTTCCCATAGAGCTGGAGCGGGCGCGAGTGGATGCCACTCGCGGTCCTCTACGCTATCGTAAATGTATTTCCGCTCCAACGCTAGCAGGTCAATGGGTATGACCGATGCTACTACCTGGATCGCCTCGAGCGATACCGTATGGTACGCGCAGGTGATCCTCAGGGCCGCTTGCCGCTGCAAAGACGATATTTTATGTCTGTGCTTGGCAAATTTGGTGATATCCGCCCAGATCTCAGATCCGTAAAGCAGGACAGAGTTGACAACGGTCATCAAAAATCTTCGCTTCCCGGGTTTGGGCCCTCCTATGTTGGCCATGAGCCTTGACAAGGAGGATGCGATCAACGCGGCCTTCCCACTCGACCTCTGAAATTGTTCCCAGAAGTTCAGCTTGTTATCAAGCAGAACTCCCAGGTACTTAACCGATGTCTTGGCTTGGATCGTGTGAGGGTTTCCACCATCATCGACATTTTCATCGATGTCCGTGGAAATTGTTGTGCGACGGGTCAGCAGTACGATCTCCGTTTTTGGGATCGCGAGCTGGAGCCCGTGCTCGCCCATCCAGAGGTTGATCTGTCTCATGACTAGATTCAACCTCTCCTGGGTTACCTGCATGTCCCTGCCAGTGATGGTCAGAGCTACGTCGTCCGCGTACCCGATCAGAGAAGCTCCTTCCGGGAGGTGAACGCGCAACAGGCCATCGTAAAAGGCATTCCACAGGTCCGGTCCGAGAACCGAACCTTGGGCAATGCCCGCACTCAGAACCCTCTGTCGCCTGCCATCGAGCGTGTCGTAGAGCAGTCTCCGGTCCCGTAGGTAGTCCTTTATTACGTTATCCAGATACCTGGGTATCCGGAAGTCGTACTCGAGAGACCGGATCATGTCATCCCAGCTGGCCGAATTGAAAGCGTTTTTGACGTCCAGCATTACAAGAAGGACGTCTTTGCGAATTGCAGGCCGCTTTTCCCTCTCAGTCTCTACGGTATCCACGACACGCCGGATGGCGTCTATCGTGGAATGCCCCTCACGAAATCCATACTGCTCCTCGGAAAGGCCACCGCCCTCCTCGATAGCTCTTCTCAACCTTGCCCGGAGCATGCTCTCCATCACCTTTCCGATGGTGTTTAACATGCACAAGGGTCTGTAAGATGATGGAGAGTCCGGGGCTCCACCTTTACCCTTGTTCAAGAGCACGAGACGTGCCACCTTCCACTGCCTTGGAAGCCTGCCACCAAGCATGCATTAAACATGCTTAACAGGATACCAGGGATTATTTGGACCACTCGTTTGAGCACTTCCGCTGGTATCCCGTCCGGCCCCGGCGCCTTGCCATTTTTCATTGCCTTGATGGCGTTCACCATCTCGTCCTCGCTGAATAACGGCACTTACTCCCTGGGTATCGCCTCTACCGGGTTTACGGAGGCCGTTGGGAGGTTCCCTTAAGCACCCGGAAGGTGATGTAATGATGGTCGCTACCATTGTAACTATCCATCACCGTCCATTCGCCGATTCTCCCAGACGCACCTTCTGTTGCAAAGGTTATGTCTGGGATAGAGGCAGCCCAACCTGCCCTCTCGTAGGTGGGCCAGTTTCCTCTATTCTGGACCACTAGTTTGCATCTAGTGGCCATTTCCAGTACCTGCTGTCCCCTAGGATTGGTCGTCGGCATGCCCCATTAAATAGGCCCTAGCGTTAAAGTCTCCAGCAAGGATAACGCTTCCAGTTACCGTCCGAACCGTGTTCTCGATGCTGGCCAGCTTTGTAGCCAGCACTTCCGAGCTATCGTTCGGGGAGAGGTAGCAACTTATATAAGTTGTCTCCCCGCACGTGACCCAAACGTGGCAATTGCCTTTCCCTTTTCTGGCCAAGGACGTTTGGTATTCTTCTTCTTAGCTTTCTGCTTCTTTTTGGGGTTTTCCCAGGCATCCACTTTGTTTCCACAGGTAATTATTATTATTATTATTATTATTATTATTATTTTTTTTTTTTTTTTTTTTTTTTGCCTGGGTGGGGGGAGACAAGCTCCAGAGCACCCGAGTTAATTTAAAAGCCCCTAGCGCTCCACCTGTTACAGTCCCCGTTGGTCCATCCTGGTCCGTTTAGGTAAAGGCCCTGGATGTCCCGGTGTTCTGTAGTTTTTGTTTCCCTTGAATGGTGTTCGCGGTTAGTGTCCCAAAAGTGACAACCCGCAGGTACCTTGCCTCTGTAGGGAAGTCCAGACCTGGTTCCATGCGAGCATGTTCCCAGAATCACCCTTCCTTTGAGGGTTCGAATAACTGCTTAATTAGTCCCTTGTGTGTTAGTGTCACAGAAGTGACAACCTGCAGAGATCTTGCCTCTGTTGGGAAGTCCAGACCTGGTTCAATGCAAGCATGATCCCAGAGTCACCCTTCCTTCGAGGGTCCGAATAGCTGCATGGCTGCTACCTTGTGTGTTAGTGTTCCTAAGATGCGGAGAAGAGGTCAGAATAACCCCCATCAGGTTCTTCCAGCAGTAAGCCAACTCCAGGTCCCCCAGTTAGGGGCATCGACCAGGGCACACATAGACCATTAGGCAAAGCCCATAGACATATGTCACCGAGATCTTACCACAGTTCGGGTATACCTGTTGCAGGCTCGCCTTAGGCTTCCCCCTTAGATGCTCTCCGCCCTCCTATGAAGTCCTCAAGACCGAGTGACCTTATGAAGTTCACTAAGTTCTGAGGTTTCAATGGTCCAACATCTTCTGTGTTCGTTAGTGAAAACTCGAGGTAGCTTCTGCGTCGTTCCTCCAGCGCTGGGCAAGCCCAGATCAAATGTTCGGTTGTTTCTGTCGATTCATCGCAGAATCTGCAGTTCCGAATATCGTTAATGTTTCCCCATCTGTGATGGTTCAATACGGAGTGACCCGTTATCCAGCCCACCACAACACGAGTGTAGATTCTATTCATATTCAGTAGTTCGTCACGCCACTCGTAGATCGGAGAGGTACCCAGGGCCCTTTTGGACTGTCTGGCTCCTATTGATTCCGTCCACTCCGTTGCGTTCTCCCTACCCATTAAGTCAGAGATAGCCGATACGACCTCGCACCAGGGGGTTCCGATGACGGCAGTTGGGGCTGCTATCTTAGTTCCTTTCTTGGCTAAAGAGTCAGCTTTCTCGTTGCCTGGTATGCCCACATGAGCGGGTACCCAGTAAAGCGTGTTTTTGTTCCGACTACCTAGAGTGTTTAACGAAGTTTTGCATTCGCGTACCAGCTTCGAGAAAGCTGTTACCGAGTCCAGAGCGTTGAGAGCAGCCACGCTATCTGAGCATATGCTAATTCTCATTCCCTCTGTCCCCTGACGAAGCATCTTCTCCGCACACATCTTTATAGCCAGTATTTCCGATTGAGATACCGAGGCTAGGGGTCCTGCAGAGCCAATGAGGGCTCTTTCTTTAGGACCCCATGCAGCCGAACCAGTATTTCCATCCTGTTTCGACCCATCCGTATACCAGACTCTTGTATGAGCCAGTTCCAGGTGAGTGCCGTCTGCCCATTCATTCCTGCTGGTTATCCTAATGGAGAACCTCTTTTCAAAGTTAATCTCCCCAGCAGTTCTGTCTAGGCCATTGTTCAGTAGTTCCATGCAGGGCAGTTCCGCTATCGCAGCGTGCTTGCCCCTACCAGGAACCCATTCGCCCAGAGCCCGTAGTCTAGCCGCAGTTCTGGCTGCTGATTCTTTGATAATAATGTGGAACGGAGGAACACCGACAAGCACACGGAGTGCCGTCTTTGGCGTGTTCTTTGGTGCTCCAACCATGCTTCTAAGCATCATTGCTTGTAGACGGTCCAGCTTCAATGTAACTGACCACTCCATGTAGAGCCGTTTCGGTAGATTTCCCTCTTTGATAAGCGTGTTGGCTTACTGCGAGGGGAAACGCTACCAGTTCCTCGTCCATTTTCCTGTTAACTACTTTTTCAAGTGTTTTGAGGAGAAATGACATGAGTGTGATTGGTCTATAATCCTTCGCTACAGAGTGTCCTACTTTTCCGCCTTTCGGAATGAAGGCTACTCTGGAGGTTCTCCAGCTGATCGGCACGTAACCGATTGCCAGGCACGCCCTGAATAGCTTCGTAATTGGACCCACCAAGTGATGAAGACCCTTTTGCAGCAGCACGGGATAGATGCCATCAAGTCCAGGGGACTTGTAGGGTGCAAAAGATTTTATCGCCCAGGCAACCTTATCCGCGCTGATTGTTTCGTGGGCTGTTTTCCAGTCCGCTCTGTTTGTCCTCCTTCTGCTCTCAGGAGCTTCAGGAGTTCGTTCTTCAACAAAGTCGGGAAAGTGCGTTGTCATCATGAGCCTGAGATTCTCCATGGAGTTATCGGGGAATTTTCCATCCAGCCCCTTTATCCAACCTGAAGCCCAGGTCCCGCCATTGGACAGTACCCTGAGTAGCCTGGCAGTTCCGGGGAAGCCCTCGACTCCTCCACAGAAGTTCCTCCAACTCGACAATCTAGCTTTCCTAATTTTGTTCTTAAATAAGGTTAGGCTCTTAAGATTCTTCGCTTTGCCACTTAAGGGTCCTAACCCTCTTTTTCTGAGCGTCAAGGTCCTTATTGAACCAGACGTCACCTCTTTTCTGACATTTGAGCTTCAAGGGGCAGTTGGCCTCATACGAATCCATGACTGCCCTCTCGATAGCTTCTAATGCGAGTTCAATTTCCTCTGGAGTCCCATACCTCCTTGGAAATTGTTTGATCGATTCCCTCAGGGAGTTTGTGTACCCGTCCCAATCAGTATTTCTAGGATTCCTAGAGTACTCTGGTCCGTGTCCACTACCCTCCAAAGAAAAGTGAATGTATTTGTGGTCCGAGAGCGATTCCTCGTCTGAAACCCGCCAATTTTGAATGAGATCATTCAGGTTTGGCGTACAAACTGTTATGTCAATAAGGGTCTCGCCCCTACTGTTTGAAAAGGTAGGTACGGTCCCCCTGTTCACAACATCTAATCTGTTATTTACTAAGAACTCCAGAAGGTCACGGCCTCTACTGTCGCTAGTCCGACTCCCCCACAGAGCGTGGTGCGAGTTGGAGTCACATCCAATAATCAGCCCCGAGCCTCCTAGGTTTTCATCTTCTGCCAGTGCCTTCAGACTGTCCGAAGGCACCGCGTCCCTGCAGGGAAGATAAGAGGACGCCACTACGACTTCCCTATCCGCCCCGTCATCTCCAACTACCTTAACTCTAATAGTAGTTAGGTCCTTATTAGTATGTCTAGGTACCAGCTCAGCTTTCAATCCCCTGACTACAATACAGGTTCTTGACTTAGTGCCGGCTGCCCGGAATACCGTACCAGCCTCATTCAGTCCCTTGATTTCATTATGTAGAATCCAAGGTTCCTGAATAAGGGCTATGCCTGTGTTCCACGCTGAAAACAGTCGAGTGTACTGTGCACTTGCTGCTTTACAGTGTTGCAAGTTGATCTGGGTAAAGGGAATCTTTGCGGTAGCCACAGGGCTATGCATGTTGATCCCTCTACCCGTAGTCCCGGTCCCATTATCATTGAGATTGAGGTCAAAGTTGTATCGACGTCAGCCTCCTCTGGCAAGGTCTTCTTTTCCTTATGGAGAATGGCACACCCAGCCCTACCTAATCCAAAGGCAGGTTTGAGGTCCAGTCCCTTAAGGGCATCGACCTGCTGTTCTGGTATACTGACGACCATCAAATTTGGCCCCGATGGAATTTGCTTTGGCCTGAATTCTATGATGTGCTAGACATCTGTCTTTAATGTCCCGTTTTGTCGGGCCAGAATTTTCAGATTGATGGTCCATTCATGTTACCTTTCGCATAGATAGCGACCATAGCGTGTTTGGGGAGAGTATTTATGTCAGCGACAAATAACTCTGCTCCCTCCCACGGCTTCAAATTAGCTATTCTATCTTCGATCCACTTCTTGTCCTTGTCCGCCTGATATTTTTCCTTCAGGTAGCCATGGGCAATCCAGTAGTCTATAAAATTGGGAGCCTCCCCAAGCTCGTCCTGAAGTATATAGTTCAAGATCGATTCTTGGATAAGCTCTCTCCTTTCTTCATTTATATACGTCGAAGGGTCTGGCTATCCTCTAACCACGATCCCAATAATGTTGCCATTCTCGAGAGCCTGCTTATAGGTCCTCTTCGCCTTCGGTAATCCCGTATCCCTTTTCTTACGGTTCTCAAAATTGGGAGAAGTGTCTTCCCCACTTCTACCTCTCTTGAGTCCCGCAGATCTGGGAGAAGGAGTTTCATATCCCTGGGCTTCCCTTTCTTTAGCTATTCTAGCTAACCTTGCCTTTTTCTTTTGAGCCCCGGATCTTTTATTTGCGCTTGTTCCACCCGGAGGTGTTCCATTTGCAAACTTCTGATTGCTTACACCTGGTTTCCCTTCTAGAGTCCCAGTATGGGTTGCCGATTTCTTATTGAAGATTTTGACAATATTTACAGTATTTATTATTATTTGCAGAATTTCAGTGGATAAAAATTATTAACAAGAAATAAATATTATGTTATTTTCAGTGTTTAATTTGTAATAAGTGGGCAAAGTTTATTTATTCTGTATTCAAGCCCTTGTATGCCTGACTAAAAACCGCTTTGATAAAACTTTATTTTGCATAGCTTCCTGCTGTATAGTCACAATCCACGGAATACGGGAGACAAAAACGATCTCAATATTCAATTTTTCAATGCAAGATATTTTCCGATTTTCCAAGATGGCAGACCATAAAAGTTCATTTTTCAAGTTTTATTGTCCGCCATCTTGGAAAATCAGAAAATATCTTGGGTATAGACTTAGAGCTTATAGACTTAGAATAATATCGATTAGGTACTTATAGAATAATTCAGGTTTAGGGACTTCGAATAATTTTGATTTAGGGACTTGGAATAATTCGGGTTTAGGGACTTAGAATAATTTTGATTTAGAGACCTGGAATCATACGCGTTTAGGAAATCAGAATAGTTTGGGTTTAGAATTTTAACATCTAATAAGGTATAATTACAAATTATAAAATTAGAAAATTGTATTGTAACGTTACGTAACATTTTCATTATATCTAGCCCTCAGCTGGAAGTAAACATGTTCCATGCATTTAGGTTGTGTTTACACAAACCGGTTATAAGTTTTTGTTCAAATTTTATTTTTTGAGCTAAACTGGTTTTTAAATTTAAAAACCTGAAGATGATTTTTTATTCCAAAATAGGTGCATTAAGGCGTGAGAATAATATTAACCTCCGCGGGGCCAAATTTTTCCTTTAAGTGGAAAACTGATTAAAACTTGATTTCAAAAAGGGTACCGTTTTTACCTGATTTTATTAGATTCATTATATATGCAATATGTTGAAGGGAAATACTAACCTCAGGAAAATAATCACCCACAAGCGTACTAAATTTGACAATCGAAAATATTTATTGATTTTTCAGGGTTTTGTAGAATTTATTACAAAGTAAATGAGCAGTGAGACAAACACCCACTCGGGCTAAATGTTATACCCTTGAACGATCATTGACTTTGAGACAAAATTTATGCATCAAATCTATAAAATAAAGCGATAAAAATTTTTCAAAATTATATATCTTTTCTAAAAGAATGAGCAAATTTAAATTAAATATTGAATAAAAATAAAGCATCCGAGAGAACATCAAAATTATGGAAAGCTTGAGTGCCCAAATATTAAAGACAATCAATTGTTGATAAATTTATTATTAATATTCAGCAACTTATTGGGTATTATTACCAGAAAATAGTAAATCTAAATAAAATTTTCAATTTAATTTAGAGATTCAAAAGTTTAAATCTTGATTATTCTTATCTATCGGTTGGCCAATCATTACAGTGTAAGGTATCCCTAGTTTAAATATTGATAAAGCAAATACCAGCTGAATAAGATTTAATATTATGAGATGAGATTTTGTTGCCGTACAAGGAACAATGCTTTAAGTGCTAATATTTATGTTTATGTTTATAAGTTTGGAGTCAAGATATTGAAAAGATTTGTTTATCGAATTACTTAAAATATCCAGTATTCGGTGTTGAAATTGGATGTACTTGTTAAATTAATCATCCCATGAGTTAATCTTATTATATTGACCCCAAAGATGCAAATATTAAATAATACTGCACTAAAGTTACTATTGATTGAGTACACGGCAAGGCTGCTTTGCTTGAAAATTCAAGCAGTTTGCTTTAAATTTCAAGCATTTGCTTGAAAATTCAAGCAAAAAATAATTTCAAGCAAAGCAGCCTGGCCGTGTATATATTATCAAAATATATAAGTGTTGTAAGTTTAAGTTTTCTGTGTAAATCATAAATCTTACTTAAAAGATGGCTTGCGCTTTAATGATTGGCCTTCCAACAAATAAAAATAATCATGTATGGACTTCTGAATTCAAAGAAGTATTAATTTATATGGAATTTTTTTAAATGCTTTTTAGTTTTTGCCATAATGAATAAAAATTCTTGCTGAGAAATACATATCACTTGAAGCATACGACTGATCACTTCACAAAAATTACACCATTACAACTCCAAATTTTTTATATACCTGCTGATCATTTACAATTTTTAATTTTTATAAATTTTGTATAAGTAAATAAGTAAATATTTTTATAATAAAAAAAAATCTGTGCATGAAATAAAAAAACATCTGCAAACTTTGAATTTTTTTTAGCCCGGCTACCTGTCAAACCAACCTTAATCGTTCTCGTAATTCATTCTAAAATGATAGTTTGTAGGCAACAATTATTAATAAGAAGTAAATATTTGATTCTAAATGTAAATTCATCCATTCAGATAAAAATGATTACATGTACTACTTGATCTCAACCTCCAAAATTTTTTATACAAAGCGATATTTGGATGAGCATCAGTTAAATTAATAAGAATTTAGTCACATTCATATTCAAAAACTAAATTTCTAAAAAAAATTTGTTGCTTATAATTTTATTAAGATAATAATTTTTATTAAAATAAAAATTTAATGTAAATTTTAAATTGGTTATTCACTGAATAAATAAACTTTGCCCACTTATTACAAATTAAACACTGAAAATAACATAATATTTATTTCTTGTTAATAATTTTTATCCACTGAAATTCTGCAAATAATAATAAATACTGTAAATATTGTCAAAATTAAAATATTAATTAATTTAATAAATTAATAGAACATCAGTCATCAATTGGTTTATCTTATTTATTTTTCTGCATGCCCGACAGGGTAACAGCTGATTATCGAATCAATGCCAAGGCGCATGCGTCATTACCGTGGTTTTTGTTTTTTTTCAGAGTTTGAATGAAAATAATAATTTATTTATTTAATTAATTAAATAATTATTATTTTTATAAACCGATTATGGGGGATAAAAGAGCAAACGACGCGCAAACGATTGGTAATAATTTTTTTTTTTTTAATAAATAGTTTTTTTACAAAATCGATTTAAAGTTTTTGGGGGATGAAAACTATCCCCCTCAAGTTTTTTTTGATTTACTAATTAATTAGGGGACGCGTAAACCTTTTGACCATACCAAATTAAAGGGCTAATTACGCGCAATCAATTGGTTACAAAATTTGCAAATATCGGGCCAACTTCTTAAAGCATATCAACGACGACATCTAAAAGTAACCGGCATCACGTCATCATATCTCTTCTTTGGGGCATCACGCCTACAACTAAATACACGCCGGTGCACCTGTCACGACGCGTGCTACAATCATATTCATTGTCTGCAACGTGGCTAAATATTTTTCTACTGCTTGTGATTCTTTTAAACTTAAGTTACGTTTTCTTTTTTATTTATTTATTTATTTTTAATTATTTTTTTTATAATAATAATAATACAAAAATAATTAAGCTCTTTTTTCTGTACACTTTTTGTGATAATTTAATCTTTTTAATTTCTTAAATTTTTTCTAGCAAATAAATTCAATAATCAATATAAAGTTAACAGTAAAATCAAAATTTTAATTAATTATTTTTTATATCTTGGTCATATTACTAATTAACTTGATGTTACCTAGGTCTCTAAATGAAATGCTGGACATCAAGAAGTCTATCATAAACTGTAGCTGTTCGGGCTGTCTTGTCAATCAGTGGGAGTACCTGGACATCATTTGCAGATCTCATAAATCAAGATATAATTTTCTTTGTCATGAGGACTATGTTTAAAATATGTTAGATTTTTATTATTCACTTTTTTTACTCTTTTACTTAAATGTAAGTAAAATAATGTTCAGTTTTAAAATCTATTACGTATATCATTGTTCTCGGAAAGCAAGGTTTAACTTTATTAATTCAAATTTTAATATTTATTATTAAGTTAAATATTCTTAAATTCTAAAAAAAAAACTAAGTAAAATTTTCATAAAAAAATTATCTAATTCTTTAATTTAAAATGACAATTTATTTAAATAATCTTTTCTTATAATTACATGTATTCGTTTTGACATTTCATAAAAATCTCATTAATCCGTATTCTGTTCAAGATAGGAAAGTGTTAGATGTCAAACATTTTAAATTTTTATATTTTTTCTTAACATTTTGCGATTAAACTCAATAATCCGTATTCTAACCAAAGATAGGAGAGTAGCAAATGTTAATCTTGTAAATTCTTAAAAAATCAACGACATTTCTCGACCAAAAACTCATTAATCCGTAATCTAATGAAAGATAGGAGAATGAGGGATGTCAAGCAAAAAATGCATTTAATTCTATGTACTACTACACATGACAAAATATACTTAAATTTCTTAATTAAAAATCACATAATCCTAAATTTAATTCTTATGTATTTTTCATACTAAAACTTTATTCACTTTTATACTATAATTTTACAATTTTATCTCAATCTTTAATTTAATAATTTTTCACCGGTGATGTAAAATTAGATCTATAACTCTAAAGGAGAAATATCATCAGAATGGTTCCTCTATTTATTCGTGTTTTGGTTAGTCGCATTGATTTTGTTATGCGCAATAGAGTTTTTATTTTGCACGTCGCAGGAGTGTGCGTTATTTAATTTTTATTATTATTTATCTGTTAAAATACTTAATTATTAATCAAATTTTACTCTCCTCGTTACTCTCCTCAATCTTATTCCTTGCGCAGTCTCAAATATTATTTCTCGATCGCTCTAGGTAACTGTGGATGATTCTTTGCAGATATTTTGGCACTTGGAAGTTTCTTAGCGCCTCCATAAAATCGTTCCATCTTGCTGAGCTAAAGCCCTTCTTCACATCTAGGGTCACTAGTAGCGTGATTTTTATACAGTAGTGATTACCTGTATGTTTATTCTTAATGACACGGGTGATACTGCTAAAAGCATCGATAGTCAACTTCCCTCGGTGGAAGCCGTCTTGTCGGGGAGAAATGTCTCTTGCAGTTTCTACAGCCCTCAGTATCCGTGGTTGCAGCATCTTTTCATAATTTTTCCCAGCTGTGTCCAGTAATCCTAGAGGACGCCAATAGTTTGGTAGCCTAGGGTCCCCTTTTCCCTTTACTGATTAGGACTAGTCTGGCTCTTTTCTAGAGTTTGCTGAAGACGCCCGCTCGTACACAGGTATTGTACATGCACAGAATAAGCTGTGAACACTCGTGTACGGCTATCTTCAGAATCTCAGTAGGTATTCCATCAGGCCCAGGTGCCTTTCCATTCTTGAACGAATCTACTGCTGCTATAAGCCCCTCCATGGTGAATTCGGGTATATCCTCCTCGTCATCTTCTTCTAAGTCATTTTCTTTCTCCCTTTCAGGGTGGATAGGGAAAAGTCCGTCAACTGTACGGCCAACCTTCTCTTCATTCATAACGCCACTAGCGGAAGGAGCACCAATTCTCTTGGTGACTTTTTTGTAACCAAGACCCCATGGGTCATTGTCAACCTCATTACACAAAGCCATCTCGGATGCTTTCTTGCTCCTCCTAATAGCCAGTCTCAGGCTTTTTTTAACCTGCTTATGCTCTGCCATCAGCTCTGTAGCGTCCGTTCTGGTCTTAGCACGTGCGGCTCTCCTTCTTGTTGTTAAGCTCGCACTTCTAAGACGGCTTATTTCAGCGTTCCACCAGTTGGTTGGTGGTCTATCTTCACGGGTTCTTTTTTTTTGGGGCATGGATTTGTTACATGCATTTTCCAACAGAGTCATAATTTCCTTGACTAATATCTCTGCATCGTCAATATTTCCTGGCCCTCTCATTTTTTAAGCATGTTCTCAAATATTTTGCGGTTTGCTGCATTAATCGCATTACATATTTGCATATGATTTAGTATAAAAATAAATTTAATGTTTTTTCTAATAAATAATGATATAAACAAATAAATGCATATGAATTTAATAGAAAAAACAGTTTATTGAATTATTTCTGGGAAAATACTGTTCCAGTATTGTGAAAATCAGGAACAGCGGCACCTACGGCAGCAAAAAAAGCACGGCATTCAGCATTCCCCCGTAGATTACACCTACGTACGATATTATCGCAGCCAACAGCAGGCTCAACATTAGGTAACAGTGCACCTGCACCGCGCCTACGACGCCTATTACAGGGCATTATAATAACTTTTAAGTGGAAAAATAAACGGAGAAAAATACGCGTGTAGGAGGGAGATACAAAAAAAATAAATTTTAAAATTAAAGGAAAAAATAATTAAATTAGTATAGAATATATGAAAAAATAATTCAAACATTCAAATTAAAAAAGAAAAAATATTAGAACTTCACAAAGCGGAAAAAGACACAAAAAAGCTCATACACCAGGTTATTTCCGGTAATTATTCCCGGGTTGCGTCACCAATTTTAATTTAATACTCAAAAGGGCCGGTTGGCTTTGCTTTGTATGTTCTCACTCAAATTCTCACCTATATTAAAATAAAATTATTTACTCACATGCACACTCATATATAAAAAATACTAAAAATACCTGGTGACTCTGAAAGTCTTGGTCCTTATGTCCAGCCTGCAACCTGCAGCCGACGACAGTTGCAGCGGCTGAAATGACGCACACTAGGCGTCCAGAGGTCCCAACAATGATCTCTAGCTTGGCCAAGCCCCACAGAGAAACTAAATACCTTCAATAGCTCTTTCGTCCACACACACAACATCCTTCCTCGAGAAAACCAACAGCAAAGCGAGAAATGAAATCAGGAACAGCGGCACCGACGGCAGCAAAAAATCAGCAAGCGACTCAATGCGATGTAGTCTAAAGCAAAGCCTCTCTCTGAATGACGCGAATTTACTTTAACCCTATATAAAGTAAAGCGCGCCGGAGAACCAATAGAAAAAAGGACAACGAGAGAGAAAAAGAGAGAAAATAATAACGTTCGTTCTCATACCGGCATAATAATTTTATTAATAAGAAAGAAAAAAGAATTGACGAGTTGGCAAAGGAGGATTTCAATCGGCCCTTTCAGGGCCATCGATTTTTTCTATAAAGTAAAACATCTTGCCGAAATAACCTTTTCAAGTTTTTAATATTATTTTACAATTAAATTAAATTTCACCCACAAGTGTCCGTCTGCGTGAACTAGTCGTCCCCTCAAGCATTTTCTTAGCTAGAGGAGAATACCAGCTCACGCATGACCCTGAGTTTTTTTAATTTAAATATCATAATTTCTTTGCCTCTTGTACCCTCTCGCATGGTATGGATAGCCTTTGTAAATTTCTCTCGCTCGTATTGCTTGGGCCTTGCGGAGTCTTATATTGGCTTTGCTACTGTTGCAGCTGCTGTCGTGCCACACGCGTCTCTTTTCTCTTCTTTTCTAATCATCTTATTTATTTATTTAATTTTATTTTTATAATTTAACAAACATAAACAAAAAAATCCAAGGGGAATCTTATTTTTTATTTCAATTCGTAAAATCGTACGGTGTTAATTAGCTACCAAAGTAAAGCTGGTAAGAAGAAAAAAAAAGTTTAAGGCACAACTCATGTTCAACACGTCCAAAATCAAAAATTCACTCGTTAAAAAAAAGAGAACAGGATTTAATCATAGATGTCTATAATAATATGTAGTATTATTGATTTATGATAAATTCGGTATCATATCCAAAAATTTACTATAAACGAACTTTCTAAAACTGGTACTCTTATACAAATAAATTATCTACTACGTCCAAAAAGAAAAAAAAAATTGGCATTTTTTTCTAAATTTTTGTAACGAAAATTTTGTGAAAAAAATTTTCATAAAATTAATTATTATCAGACTTGAGATATTGAGTAAAAATCATAATTTCAAAAATAAGTACTTTCATGGAAATAAATAAGGGATTACATCAAAAATACTAAAAAAAAAGTAGTTTGAGATTTTTGATAAAAAAATTTTTGAAAAAGAAATTGGCTCTTAATTCCATAATGGTTGTAAAATATCACTGGTTACAATATTTTCATATATTAGTACTTTCATTGAATTAAATGAGGTATTACATCACAAAAACAAAAAAAATATTACAGTTTTTTTTATTTTTTTGTTTTTTTTAATTTTGAGAAAAAAAATTTGAAAAAATTCGTTATCAGATCCAAAAAATTATTATAAACGAACTTTCTAAAACTAAAACTCTCATAGAAATAAATTAGGTACTGCGTCCAGAAAGAAAAAAAAATTTTAATTTCATGGAAATAAATGAGGTATTACGTCCAAATAAAAAAAAAAAGTAGTTTGAGATTTTTTGATGAAAAAATTTTTGAAAAAAAAATTAGGTCTTAATTTCATAATGGTTCTGAAATATAACTGGTTACATACACACTCACACACATACACATACAGATTTTTTTTAAAAACCGGTTTTTTAGCTTCCTGAGGTCTCAAAATGTGTTTATATGCCAAAAAATCAAAAATTAAAATTTGACCCATCACAATTAATTAAAAAATTAATTTTTTAAAAAACATTGTTAACGACAAAATTTTTGTATATGGGGGATTATTTCTCAACCCGGCCACCCCCCTCTGTCAAAAAATGGTGGCAACTTAAAAAGATTTTGGTTTTCTCAAATTGACTGGAAAAGAGTCTAGTTTTTTATTCTCATTTGCCTTTTCAACTCTGTAAATCTACTGTGCCCATTTTAGGCACTGAGCGGTGGCAAGTCGACATTTTAAAAACAGAAAAATTGAAATAAAAGTAGATTAACGGTAAGTTTTTTGAAATTTTTTTCTCTTAAAAGTTGTTATTTATTAAAACAAAGAAAATGAGACCTTTTGCGTGGTAATTGGTTGATTTCTTAAAAAGTTTTGTGGGTGCTATGTAGTTTTTAAAAATGGGTAAAAAACGGCTACTTTGACTGATGATATCTCTGAACCTACATATCCAAAATAAAAAAGTTTTAGTGCAAAATGGTAGTCTTTTGATACATAATAAGTGTGCCAAATACAAAGGGATTTGATTGAGCAGTTTCGGATTTAGCAATTTTAAGGGTGATTTTGAGACAAATTTTGACCCATTTTTTAAAGAGAATTAGTACCCAAAAATTGCTAAATCCGAAACTACTCAATCAAATCCCTTGATATTTTACACACTTATTATGTATCAAAAGACTACCATTTTGCACTAAAACTTTTTTAATTTGGATATGTAGGTTCAGAGATATCATCAGTCAAAGTAGCCGTTTTTTACCCATTTTTAAAAACTACATAGCACCCACAAAACTTTTTAAGAAATCAACCAATTACCACGCAAGTGGTCTCATTTTATTTTTTTTAATAAATAACAATTTTTAAGAGAAAAAAATTTCAAAAAACTTACCGTTAATCTACTTTTATTTCAATTTTTCTGTTTTTAAAATGTCGACTTGCCGCCGCTCAGTGCCTAAAATGGACACAGTAGATTTACAGAGTTGAAAAGGCCAATGAGAATAAGAAACTAGACCCTTTTCCAGTCAATTTGAGAAAACCAAAATCTTTTTAAGTTGCCACCATTTTTGGACAGAGGGGGGTGGCCGGGTTGAGAAATAATCGCCCATATACATAAAAGTCTTCAAAAAAGTTTCATTAAATACGATTTAAAAAATTAAAATGATTTTAATAAAAAACTGAAATTTTTACAATTTATAATAGTATTATATTATTTATACACTATGAAAAATATAGAGTATTGCGAAGCTATGCGAAGTTGACGCAACCTAAGCGCGAAGGTAAATACGGCGAAGCGAATATTTACTTGCATCAACTTAAACAGTGACTTGAAGGGAGATCATGTGATTCAATTGAAAGCAAGCTTCTTTCAGCCTAATATTAACTTGTTAGAAACGATGAAATTGGGCTAATTGAAGCTAATTAGTATTTGTTACATCCAAATATAAGATTGAAATAAATTCAAGGTTATCTTATGCATAAAAAAAATATAGTACATATATTACGTGTATACTATATATGTGTATGTATATATTGTAGTGTAAGTCTACGCATGCACTCTCTCGTAATAGCAAGAAGGTTAGGTTACGTGCTGCACTTGTGCTTACAATAATAATTAATTAAATCAGGAAATTAAAAATATTTATGCTTAATATATGTGAAAATTTTTGCACATTTTCCTTTTTTTTTTTAGTCACATCATTAAGTTTTATTAAAAATAAAAATCATATAAAAAGGAGTCTCGAGTTAATGAAAAAAAATTTTGATAATTTGTTTTTAATGCTATTTATTCATTCAAAAAACAGTAACTCATAATTATTTTTTATTTACAAAAAGTTATAATTTATAAAATATTAAGATACACGAAGAATAATAGCTTAATAGTATACACTATAAAAAATAATATATGTATACATTTGTATACAAAATAAAAAGTATTATTTTAACTAATTATAAATTTTTTTAATATAAATTAATATAAATTTTTTGAATTATCATAACATCATATCACATATTATTAACATATATATGGGCATATCCATTACTTTTCATACAAAAGTGTGCGCACCCATGACTCCGATCGGGCTCAAATTTTCAGGGGTGGTTTGAAATAATAAAAAACTCAGCCAGCCAAAATTTCAGCCATTTTGCAGGACGGGTTGCCGAGATACAAGCTCTAAAAGGTCCAAAAATAGCTGTTTTTAGCCAATTTTCAAAAATTTACTGGGCTTCAAGGATTAGTCCAAAAAACATCCGGTTAGTCTCATTTTTTTCCTTGAACTTTCAACTTTTACCAAAAAAATTTTCAAAAAGTTTCATGGAGTTGATTTTTACTGGCATTGATTAACGTAAGATTTATTTTATCGAAAAATGCTGGTTTTTGAACTTGAATTGTGACCTAGCATCATTAGCTAAAGATTTCCGGTTGGTTTCATTAAAAGCGTCTATCAAAGAACTTTCAAATGAGACCTTAAACGTTAAAAAAGCTTATCAGGGACCGGAGATATAAGCAATTGAAAGTTTGCTGTTTCCGAAAATATCGATTTTTTAACAACTTTAATCGTCTGCAAAATTTTTCTCTGAGCACTTTAAGGGCTGAAAATTTTAGGAAAGCTTCTTTTGACATTAAAAAAAATTCCCTAAAAATTTGGGCGATGGTATTGGCTTCTGTTCGTAGATATAAGACTCTGAAAATGTGTAATAATTGGACCAATATTGGCCAATAAATGGTTAAGGGGTCAACCAAAAAATTTTTCTTCTTCAATATTCGAATAGCCAGGGAAAAATGAGCTGATTTTAAAAAAAAAAATTTTATTTTTGACCGAAAAATAAGCAAGTTATCATCATTTTAAGATTTTTTAAAAAATTTTCCAAAAATCCCATTTTTAGGGTCATTATACAATATTCTAACTCGAAATAATGATAACTCGCTTATTTTTCGGTCTAAAATAAAAATTTTTTTTTTTAAATTGTCAAATTTTTTCCTGCCTATTCGAATATTTACAAAAAAGAAACTTCTTATATGGAAAAATTATTTTTTTTTGGCAAATTACTTTAGAAGTTACTTTATTTTGTCAATGTATTCGGGTAGTTTTTGGCCCAAAAAAATAATTTTTGCGTATAAGAAGTTTCTTATTTGTAAATATTCGAATAGGCAGGAAAAAATTCGACAATTTAAAAAAAAAAATTTTTATTTTAGACCGAAAAATAAGCGAGTTATCATTATTTCGAGTTAGAATACTGTATAATGACCCTAAAAATGGGATTTTTGGAAAATTTTTTAAAAAATCTTAAAATGATGATAACTTGCTTATTTTTCGGTCAAAAATAAAAATTTTTTTTTTAAAATCAGCTCATTTTTCCCTGGCTATTCGAATATTGAAGAAGAAAAATTTTTTGATTGACCCCTTAACCATTTATTGGCCAATATTGGTCCAATTATTACACATTTTCAGAGTCTTATATCTACGAACAGAAGCCAATACCATCGCCCAAATTTTTAGGGAATTTTTTTTAATATTAAAAGAAGCTTCCCCGAAATTTTCAGCCCTTAAAGTGCTCAGAGAAAAATTTTGCAGACGTTTAAATTTGTTAAAAAATCGATATTTTCGGAAACAGCAAACTTTTAATTGCTTATATCTCCGGTCCCTAATGAGCTTTTTTAACGTTTAAGGTCTCATTTGAAAGGTCTTTGCTAGAGGCTTTTAATGAGACCAACCAAAAATCTTTAACTAATGATGCTAAGTCACAATTCAAGTTCAAAAACCAGCATTTTTCGATAAAATAAATCTTACGTTAATCAATGCCAGTAAAAATCAACTCCATGAAACTTTTTGAAAATTTTTTTGGTAAAAGTTGAAAGTTCAAGGAAAAAAATGAGACTAACCGGATGTTTTTTGGACTAATCCTTGAAGCCCAGTAAATTTTTGAAAATTGGCTAAAAACAGCTATTTTTGGACCTTTTAGAGCTTGTATCTCGGCAACCCGTCCTGCAAAATGGCTGAAATTTTGGCTGGCTGAGTTTTTTATTACTTCAAACCACCCCTAAAAATTTGAGCCCGATCGGAGTCATGGGTGCGCACACTTTTGTATGAAAAGTAATGGATATGCCTATATATATATGTATATATTATTCATATTTTTTAACATATTTCTTACTGGTGATTAACTAATTATTTTTTTTTATTTCAAAATATCACATGATTTGATTTATTTACCCAATGAATTGTAACGGGCTCAAATTCTTTTAAATTTTTCTGGTCAATAATTTCATAAGCGTTAGTTGTGATCATTACATAAGAGAAAAAATGTTCATCGAACCTTAGTTTATTTTTAATTCCTATAAAATGAACATTTTTGTTTTCATCTATCAGAATATTTTGTATTAGCATGCATTCAGTGATTTGACTTTCTAAACTGCAAGTTTTTAAAGCCATTCCTATTTTATACTTTGTTCCATTAAGATTACACCATTTAACATTTTTAAATTCCGTTCGCATATAATATGTATCGTCCACGATTTTTTCAAACAGTTTAAAATCATCTAGTTCGTATAAATAAGTTAAATTGAATAACTTATATTCGCAATCTATTACGAAGCCTTTTTTTGTTAGAAATCTTTCACACATTTCTATTTGATTACGCTCACACAAACTGTAACAAACGTTATTTCTAGATCTTATAGCACGACTATAATCTTTTAAAGGTTTCAGTCTGCCTTCATTTCTGAAACCAGATAATGGCCATAATGATCCCAGATACTTAAGTATTCTATAGTAGTGAACCAAAAAATGGAATTTTGGTCTCAAATGTATTTTAAATATTAACATAAACAGCTTGTGGTGTTCTGTTACAGTCTGCTTTAAATCATTAATTAAGTCATCGTGTACATACTTTCTAGTAAGCAAAAATAATATTTTTCGTAATTTTAAATAAACATTCCAGGCTTTATTTCCACGAGGAATTAGTTCTCCTATAATTAAGCTTAAGTATTTGGTTAAAAATAACATCTCGGCTGCTCCACATATATAATATTTCTTATTTAAATGATCCACGGTAAAATCAGGAATTTTAACATTTTCTTTGGTATTATAATACTTGATTCGATCATTTAAATATTGCAAAGAAATTATTTTCTCGACATTTATAAGATAATTTAAGATTGTTGGTAATTCATAACGGCATATACCTTCAAGAAGGTCGTGCATTAAATCAGAATAAATATTTTTAAATAAGTTAAATGATTTTAGTCTGTGGAATAAACATTTTTTTTTTTACTCCTTTTTCTTTATTTTTTAAATCTTGCGAATAATTTATATCGTTTCTTAAATTACTTATATTTTCACTAATTTGCTCTCTCATAACATCTTTGCTTTCTCTACAGAACCGGCAGTAATAGTTACTGTTAAAGCTTTCATGAAAGCCATGAACAAGATGCATAGCCAAGTTATCGCCAGTAACTAATACTGTGGCGAAATAAACTGTATATTTACAATTTTCAACTTCTATTTGTATACCATCATTTTCTAAAACTTCTAGTTCATCAATTAATTTATTTAAAATGATTTCAATAACATTTTCATTCTCACTTCGATCAATACTTTTATGCAAGGAGTAAAGAAAAATATTTTCTAACATGGAAGAATATTGCAGAGGAATGTTTAGTAATTTATATAAAATAACACCTAACTTATTCACCCCTTTATGTGAGCCCAAAGGATTATTTATTTCTAAGTCATCGAAAAAAATACTTAATGGCATAACAGTTTTCTCTCTGAATAATGTTTTTGTATCTTTCCACAAAGGACTTTGTAAAAATGATTCTGTTATACCATTAGAGTTTTTATTTTCATAATATTTTTGTTCATCAAGGAGTGTTTTAAACACATTTGGTAATTCTAAAAAATTTTTAAGGACATCTTTCATTGAAATAAAATGGGCTGTGGCAAAATCGGTGTCTAAGATTTGTTCACCATTTACATTCCTCTTGCGAGATTTATTAAATAAATTAAATTTTTTTGGAGCTACATAAAAACCTGAATTTCCAATAGCTTTCAATCTTAAAAATTCAGTATTCAAACCACAATATGGGTCATCAAAATATTTTAATAAATTTTTATCGCAATTAATTTCATCATTCATGTTAACATTATTAATAATGGCAAATTTTTTTAGTTGCTTAATAAAAAAATATTGAAAATATTCTTTTGAACTAGTTAGGAATTTTTGCAACAACCTTTTACTTGTTCTCAAAGTATATAGATTAACTAAATATGATAAAGCGTTTTGATTAATTTCCGAACCTAAATTTTTAACATTTAATTTTTTTTCTTTGGATTCAATATTAATTTCTTCGCTTGGCGTTTGCTTATTATAAGATTCATTGTTTATCATATTATGACTATTATTTATACTATTCAAATGATTTAACTGTTGATCAGAAGTAATACTATACATTGGTAATTTTTTATCTGTTTGAAATTTATCTGTATCGCTTTGACCATGATTATTTAACAAATGCTTTTTAAGAGAGTGAAAATTGGCAAATACTCTGATACATTTATTTACAGTACATCCTATTGTTTCAAGTTTTTCAGAATTATGCTTTAAATTGAAGTGAGTAATATAAGTATTGATATCGTTAAACTTTTGATTGTTACATAGCAAACATCTCATTAAACTTTGATTCATTTTTAATGTTTAAATAAATCATAAATTAAAGCTTTAAAAATAACAAATTTTCTAAATAAGCGTATATTTTTTTATCTTAAAAATTTAGTTACCCGCACTTTATTTTTTCATAAACTCTAAATTTACTTGCATAAGCTTAAGTATATCTACTACGTGTGGGGATACAGTATCCCGTTTAGTACAGAATCTGTATAATCCTATTTGTAAAAAATAGTAAAGTTGTCTGCAGGCTACAGGAAATTCTGTCCAAGTGATAAAAAATAATTTAAAGCAGGTATCCAGTGCTTTCAATGGAGACGATATTCTGTACTGAACTTTATCAACAATTATATAATAATTCGTTGTAGTTTCTATTGAATTACCAACTCCTACAATGTAAGGCTGGATAGTTATTCCTCTTTGATAAGCAATGTCCACTTTTGACCGATGAATTTCCATCAAATTTGCTGAGCTCTAAAAAATTTTAAAATCTTTATAAATAACAAGAGTCAACTCAATTTTAAAAAGAATAATATACTATTAACGAAATAAAATAAAATAAAAAAATGTTATTTTAGCTTTCACATTGAAGTTTAAAAAAAAGAATTATTATTACTCTGATGCTATAAAACTCCTATTTCTTTTTTTAAGGTTAGGTTGTACTTAAAAAGTTATCTTCTTTTTCAATATGTTTAGATAAACAATTTAGAAAAATTTTTTAACTCATCTGTAGTTTCACAAAAACTTAAAAGCTCAAACAAATAAAATTTCAAAAATACGAATTAATTATATCATTTTTACTAGGTACATCAGAGGTATAAAAAGAAGCAACGCACGTTTCCAAAAAAGCACTGATTTACATTATATGTATATGTATAATGCATTAGGGTATCCTCATACTATAATGCGTTATATAGATTAAGCTAGGTTATATCTTCTTTTTAGTCTAAAAATTTTGTGTTTTTGTCCAATAGATTTAACATGGCAAAGAATCGTAAAAAAGTTAATCCTGGTTTCCCCAAAAAGAAAAAAAGAAGTTAACTCTGTGAGAAATATTTTTTAAATTTATTAAAGTTTTCCAAACAAAATAAAAACAGAGTTCTTAATTTATTATTTGGACATTACATTATGTATATCCACAGAGTATATTATTAAAAAAAAAAAAAGTAACGTACGTCTAATAAAAAAGGAGTTAAATGAATAGCAACAACTTTTTATATAGAAGCCATGCGTTTTGCAACTAAAAAGGAGTCAAGTACATATTTTTACAATAAATGTGACTTATTATTTATTATTTAAAAAAATTGTTTTTTTAATAACAGCTTTTTTTAGTTTCAAAAGAAAAAAAAAATAACAAATTTCTTTTTTTTAAAAGTTTATATTATAAATTTTAAATAATCTTACGTACTGTTGTAAACATTACAAAACTATCTTTACTCTCAGCTGCCGAGGGTTTCCAAATAGATCCATTTTTTAATTTACAGGAATGTCGTGGCAACATAGAAAGCTAGGATGTAGATTCTTATAAAATCTTTGGCTTCTGAAATTTAAATGTAAATATTTTTTGAACAATGATTAATAAAAAAGCAAAAAAATCTAATATTTTAATTATTATTACGGTCAGTGATTGTTGAATCATGTAAAAATTTTAATAACCGCCTTGGTTCATCGCTCGCAAACTTCTTACCACTTGTTGCCGATACCAAACTATCAAAAAATGGAGTCCAATTTAAGTAAAAGTTTTGTGCATCGGTATTAGGATACAAGTTGTTAAAATCTATTTCTATTAAAGTTGTTCCGTGCACATTATCACTTAACATAGTATACTTAGACAAGTATACATGTATGTTAACATTAGTTTGTTGTATCCATGAGAAGCGAGCATTAGAGGTTCTTTTCCAGTGCTCTAGAGCTTCTGGGAACTCTTGGTTGTGACTCAACCAAGCTAAAGATCGCTTAATTTCTCCATCTAACAATGAAATTAAAATATAATTAAAATATAATAATAGCATTTAAAAAATTGTTTATTAAAAATTTCTTTTTTAAAATAATTACCTTGAACCGAGTCAGTGATATCATCAAGGGCATTGCCTTCTAATGGCAAAGGTTTTCCTCTCATCCGTCTTCTAAATTTTGCTAATTCATTTTTAAATAAATCAACAAGTGTACCACGAGCTCGTACAGATTTTTTGTTTCTAGACTCATTTATTTTGATTGGAGGAATAAAATAAAAATTGGTTTTTTCATTTGGAAATATTGTCCTTATTTCCATATCTATTTCCTGAAAGTCATTAGTGGATAAATGACTGAAAAATTTATAAATATTATAATAAAATTTTTAAGCTCGTATAATTTACACAGATGAATAAATTTACTCCAATTACCTATCAACACTGTCTATTAAGTCCTCACAAATAATTTGATTTAAAAGTCTACAGGAGTCTGTTAATAGTTTGTTTTCTCGCTTGTATTCTGCAATTAAGGCTTGACCAGATTTTTTTTCCTCTAATAAGTTTTTCAGGTAATCTTTCTTTCCGCTCTGATAATAAATCCTGTAGGAACTAATCTTCTGAAACCTGCATCGCTTTCTTTTTATACCTTTTTTACTTGACTCATTTTGAATCTCAAAGGAAAGAGCATCTTCAGAGTCATCTTGAGTAGTATCAAGCTCCTCAAGACTCTTAAAAAATAAATAAATACTTATTATAAACATATTTATGCTTATAAAAATCCTTATAAAAATCCAAACCTCGTTACTTTTGGTGGTTCTGTTATCGAATTCTAAATGAAATTCAGTTTTTATAGCTTCTATTAATTTTTGTTGTAGAAGCTCATCTTTCATAAAAGATGTCATGTCTATAATTTTTGGAAGCTGGTTATAATCCACTTTTTTTTCTAAAAAAAATAATTGTATTATAATTAAAAAAAATATATAATACAATAAAATAAAATATAATAAAAATAAATTACCATATAGAGGTCCAATTGCATAAATTAGATAATATCTTTTTAAAAAATCAACTGCAGCTTTATCTGCCATTGTAAACGATCATAACCTAACTATTTTATTATTCTATATAAATAAATCAAAAAATCTATTAAACGTATTTGATGTTAAACCAAAAAAAAAAATAAAAAAATATTTCTGAAAATTAATAAATTATTCATATATTATAAATTTCTGCAATATATAAGATTTCACTTGAGATTTCACCAAAAAAAATAACGTAAACACAACGAACATGCGACCGGCGCTGGAAATGAAGAAACTATTGATACATGTATAATATATGTACAGATATACCTATAGTAACAACTGAGTAACCATGGTGTACCGATATACACATTAGTTATTTTCACATTAATAAATAAATAAATTATTATTATAAATGTAAAATACTTTTAAATATTAAGTTTAATAATACAGTTGTATCAAGTAAAACAGCGGTAACTCAACTTATTTTCAACATAAGAGAGTGTTTGTACTAATACGCAAGTCAAGTATATAGTTACCGGATTCAACCTAATATTAAGTTGACCTGAATCTAAAAGACAGCCATTTTAACATATATACGTCAGCTGACTCAAGGTTGGGATGCATTAATTTAACCCCGTTAACTTGAATCAAGGGATTATTCATTTACGGTGACTTAAGGGGCACGAAGTTAATATTAACTTCTTAAAATTTTATTATTTTTTATAGTGTATAATTCTATATAACTGTATTACCTGTATATGGAATATCTAAGTTATAGTTTGAATTTTGATATGTTGCACCATAACTAATATCTTGATTTCCTAACTCATGTAATCTGTTGGAACTTAACGCTCGTGGAATAGCATTACTTGGTACACCATGTGGAGCTAAATGGGTAAC
The DNA here is from genome assembly GCA_022575985.1 of Anagrus nilaparvatae. Taxonomy (NCBI): domain Eukaryota; kingdom Metazoa; phylum Arthropoda; class Insecta; order Hymenoptera; family Mymaridae; genus Anagrus; species Anagrus nilaparvatae. The sequence continues at coordinate 17,250,403 of JAKSXM010000147.1, read as the reverse complement.
CTCTGCAACTTGATGTGGATCTTCGTTTTGTGGTAATTCAGAAACAAATCCTGAGTCTTTTCGATAAAAGTTAATAAAAACAAATACAACAAGAACAGCAAAACAAATCAATCCATAAATTCGAAATGTAGTAGCAGTACCTGGAGAGAATATTAACATTACAAATCTTTACAAATTAAATGTCTAATCTAAATGGTTGATAAATTAGCATGAGAATAAACGTTTAGTTGATTTAATTATTTTAGTAAATAGTATATACATTTTTTTGAGTTGAAAAATCGCGCCTAATTAAATATTTTTGTACAAAGGAACATTTTTATATAAAAAAAATGAATATTTCGGACTAAAAAAGTTTCGACTGTGAGAGGCAAGAGGACTTATTTTAATCAAGCACCCCAATGGAAACATTTAACTATTACGTCTTTGCAGTTGTTTCTGGGTAATTGAAAAAGTAGTTTTCATGATAAAGTTTTCATTTAAGTTTGAAGATCTTATTAAAATAATAGTCAGTCATTTCAAGGTCATGAAAACACGAGTTATGAGTTTTGCAACTTTGGTAAAATTTTTTTAATATACGACTCTTCTTTGCTCATAGAATATTCAATAAAATCGATTTTAATGTTAATAACCTGCTAAATGGTGAAAATTATTTCAAGGTCAAAGTTTATTAACATTTGAGAAACATATTCTTACTCAAAATTTCCATTTTTTCGATTTCCAACGTCAAAAATATGTGTTCCCGTTTAAACAAACAAAGTGGACCTTGAAAAAAACCCACTTAACCAATGTTAAAATCATTTCAAGGTCACCATAAAATGCCTTCTTCCAAACAATGTAACTTTTATACCAAAAATTTTTTTAAATTTTCCTTAGCTTTCGAGTTATTTGACTGTCTCCTTTTCTTTTTTTCATTCAGTATAACGTGATATTAACCCCCAACATAACGAAAATTTTATATCTTACAATAAATTATTTTTAAATATTATTGTAACTAAAAATGATTCTTGAATGTCATTTTCTTTTCTTTTATCAAATTCATCTTCTAAAAGAGTTAAATGTATGGGTTGAGAGGGTTAGATTTAAAATATAAATATCCTGAGCTTAACAATAAATCTTATCTAGTAGGTATTTTGGGCCTCTGTTCCTATTTCTGAAGTAAGTATTTATGTTTACCAGCTAAGGTGTAAGTTTCCATCTCAACTCCTAATTCCGTCATATCGCAAAGATAGTAGTCATGTCTCTTTACGGCCTCAATCTTATTAGACCTTGTAACACTATCCAAATTTGAATCTCTAATTTTAACATGGAAAATGTTTATAGGGAGGGGGTACTTCAGAACTGTAAAATTAAGGGGAGGGGGTCAAATTTGTCCTATTTAAGGGGGAGGGGGGTCAAATTAGTCCTATTTAAGGGGGGGGGGTCAAAATAAGACTTAGAATAATTGGAATAATTATTAATAATTTTATTAATAATTTAATAATATAAATAAATAAAACACTTTTAAAAGACTTTGAAAAATCTGGGCTTAAGGACTTAGAATAATACAGGTTTATGGACTTAGAATAATATTTTGGAATAATTCAGATTCAGGGGTTTGGAGTAACTCAGGTTTAGAGACTTGGAATAATATCGATTAAGGGACTTAGAATAATTCAAAATAGTTTGGGTTTAGAAACTTAACAGCTAGTGAGGTGATAATTACAAATTATAAAAATAAAAAATTGTATTGTAATATTGAGTAACATTTGTATTATATCTAGTCCTCATCTGGAAGTAAACATGTTCCATGCATTTAGGTTGTGTTTACACAAACCGGTTATAAGTTTTTTGATAAAAATTTTGTATAAAAGTAAAGTAGCATAAAATTTTAAACTCTTATATTTTTATTAGCTATCATATGCCATTTTGAATGGTAAAACGAACTTCTTAATTCATTTTTGTTATGATTTATGTTTATTTACTTTGACTAAATTAGTGAGTTGCTCTCGTCGTTGTAAATTCCCGTATGTGTAAATATCACTTGGAGTCGCTCCAAGTGTAACGTTAACTAAAGCGACGTTTATTATTCATTAAAATTTTTTTTGTAATTTTGAATTATGTCGTTATTCGCGCTTTGAATAGATCGCCAACCGCGGATAACTTATTAAATAAATTTTGCATTATATAAATTGCGTTTCAGTAAAAAACTATTGTATCAATTCAATTTCTTTTATTATAAATAAATTCTTTTTTTATTTTTGAATTATATAAAAATTGCTACGCACACAACAAATTATTGTAAATAATAAATTATATTTTTTATATTATATCGATTCATTAAGTACTTAACAAATACATTTTTAACTAATTAATATAAGACAAGACATCTATTTTTGAATAAAAACTCTTCATTATGTTTTGTTTAATATAACTACGTCTAGTTATTGTGTTATTCATAACCCATCCTAACAGATCTGGCATGTTTTATTTCAATAAAGAAACTAAGGTACACTGAGACCCCTTTTGTACCGTCTCAGTATAAATATGTATATGTTATATTATATTTTTTTTTACTTCACTGTTTTGGACCTCAAAAAAGTGTCGGCAACGTCAGCGGCAGCGGTGGCAGCGTTTATATCTTTATAATATATAGAGATATTTATTTATCAAAAAAAAAAAATTTTTTTATATGATCCATGTACTAATAAATGAATGAAAATATTTTTTTATGTGATTTTTTATGCAAAATAATAGAGTAAATAAATAATGACTTACATTAAAGTTATTTCAAAAAATAAATGCACATAATTTAATAATATCTTTGAATACAATATTATTTTAGAGATTTTTAATCATTATTCTGTTTTATCGATCGCAGATAAATTTACTGTATATAACAAAATATATTTTCGCGCGTATTTCTCAGTAGTTCTCAAATAAGAAAAAATAGGTTTAAAATTCACTAAAAACACGTTTGTCTATTCTTGTTGATGTTGTCAAACAAGGTTTTGGTACTACCAATACTGGTGAGTTTGTTAAATAAAATTAGTGTGTTTTAAAATTTTGATTATTTTAAACTATAATGGAATTATTACTATATTTTATTTATTAACGAGAACTAAATAAAATATTCTATAAATTAATAAAAATGGAAAATAGAAGCAGTGATAATATTCAAAAAAATTATAATAAAATTAAATTTTTTCACCACTGTGAAAGTCCACGAACTCTTACGAGATTTTTCTACACGTGGAGATTATATTAATAAACGATAATTTTTACATTACAAAACTATTATTAAGCTTTTTATTATAGTTACAACTGACTCAAAAATTGTTATTAAGCTTTTTCTATAAACGGAAACCGACTAAAAAATGTATATGAGTGGTACATTCAAAATTACCCAATGACATTTACTTACTCATATACATTTTGTAGTCGGTTTCCATTTGTGAAAAAACTTAATAATAATTTTCGAGTCCGTTGCAATTTTTAAAAAAAGCTTAATAATAGTTTTAAATTCAAAATTACCCAATGACATGTACTTACTCATACACATTTTGTAGTCGGTTTCCATTTATAGAAAAAGCTTAATAACAATTTTTGAGTCGGTTGCAATTGTCAAAAAAGCTGAATAATAGTTTTGAATTCAAAATTACCAAACCACATGAACTTACTCATATAAATTTTTTAGTCAGTTTCCATTTGTAGGAAAAGCTTAATAACAATTTTTGAATCAGTTGTAATTTTCATAAAAAGCTAAATAACAGATTTGAACCGTAAAAATCATCATTCCTTTATATGATCTCCTCTTGGATCAAAATCATAAAAGAACGTGTGCATTCACTAGTGAAATACCTTACGCATGTAAAGTTAACTCATTGTAATTTTATTATAATTTTATTTGGTCCTCGCTAATGATTGATATTTTTTTATTAGGAATAAAATAATTAGGTTATTTTAAAAATTTAATATAAAACATTTTAGGTAATGTAGCTAGACCTTTTTTCGCTCATGCAAAAGAAGCATCAGAATACACTGGTATAAATGAAGAGTTGATAGTTAGATTACATAACATTCTTCAAGTTTTAACAAGTAGCAAAAGACAAAGAGACTTAAAGAAATTTCGTAAATATGCTTGGGATACTGCTGCATTTATTATACAAACATATGGATGGTATTCAACGCCTCCATCTGTTCAGAAAATATTGATTCACGGGGCTGATATTATGGAAAATTTTAAATTACCTATAGGCTGGTAGTCTGAAGAAGAACAGGAGTGCGACAATAAATATTTTAGAAAAGCTCGCGTGAACTATAGCAGAATGACGAATGGAGTAGAAGAAAATGAAGATACATAGAAATATCTTCTGCTATCCTCAGATATGTTACAAAATTTAGAATAAGGCAAAAAATAAAACATACTATTAGATATATTTTAAATAATTAATTCTTTAATATAATAATTTATTATATTTATATATTGCATAATATATTGGAAAATCATAAAATAATTTCATTAAAGAAAATTTTTATTCGAAAATATTATATTTTAAACGATTTGTAAAAGACTTTTTATTCTTTTATTCATTTTACATAAAAATTTTATTTTATAATCTTTAGATTATCTTATTAATGCATACTTCATTTTCATCAGAATCTTCATAAACATTAATAAATTATAAATTAATATCCACTGAACTTGGAGTTAAAGATAAATTATTTGCGTAAAAATGGATAAGGATTCGTTAAAATTTATGTTGCTAAACGTTAATTGTACTATATTATATAAAAACACTATTTACTTAAAAAATATTTATAAAATATTATAAAATATAAGGCAATAAAAGTGAATGTAAGATATAACTACACGTTAAGTAAACTAATAATTATTTAATAATTAAATAAATTAAATAATAAAAAAAACATTAAACATATTTAGTATGTATTAACTATAATATTTTATTATTATTAACCGCCATAAGACGTACAATAATTATATAAATAATTAGATACGCATTTCGGCATTTACATTGCCATCATCAGTAATATACTAACTAAAATTAGAAATTATTATATATTTATAAAAATTTTTGTCAAATAAAATTTAATCTAATCTTCTGTCTTTATTTTATGTTTATATTTGTTGTTATTATTGATGTATTTATTTTTAAATATAAGCACATTTAAATCTATATACCGGGTGGAACGCAATTGTAGCGGTTATTTACATCGCTTTGCTATATACTAGCAATGTAAAAATCCGCGGTAATTGCGTTCCACTCGGTATATATAAACAAATTTAAACAATTTTACATGTATTTAATTTTATTTTTGAGTTTAAATAATTTTGATTGACATATACAATAGAGTATAGTGAAAAAAGAACGTATTTCCGCGACCCTGGCATCTTAAAATTATTTTTTTGGGTAGCAGATGAACATCTGTAATTTTCATGAAATTCGGTTAAAATTTTTCGGTTTAACGACCGAAATTTACGGTGAAAATCGCGCAATTCAGTTACGTTAAAAAATTTTTTTTTCTAAAAGTGAATATTTTTTAAAAATATTAAGAATCGCTGAGCCAGATTTTCAAAATAATGATTTACCAAGCCTACATAACCTCAAAACTGACGTTTTTGGTATCAAAAATGGCACATACTCGGGTACTTTAATAAATTTATTTTTCTAAAAGTAAATATTTTTAAAAAATATTACGATTCGCTGAGACAGAAATCCAAAATAATGATTTACGAAGCGCACGTAACCTCAAACCTGACGTTTTTGGTATCCAAAATGGCGCGATTCGGGTACTTTAATAAATTTTTTTTTCTGAAAGTTTATATTTTTTAATAATTTTAAGATTCGCTCAGACAGAATTCCAAAATAATAATTTACGAAGCCTACATAATCTCAAAACTAACGTTTTTGTATACAAAATGGCGCAATTCGGGTACTTTAATAAATTTTTTTTTCTAAAAGTAAATATTTTTTTAAAATATTAAGAATCGCTGAGCCAGATTTTCAAAATAATGATTTACAAAGCCTACATAACCTCAAAATTGACGTTTTTGGTATCAAAAATGTCGCAATTCGCTTACTTTAATAATTTTTTTTTCTGAAAGTAAAGATTTTCAAAATAATGATTTACTGAGCCTACACAACTTCAAAATAATGATTTACGAAGCCTACATAACCTCAAAACTGACGTTTTTGGCATCAAAATTGGAGCGATTCGGGTACTTTAATAAATTTTTTTATCTGAAAGTTTATATTTTTTAATAATTATAAGATTCGCTCAGCCAGAATTCGAAAATAATGATTTACGAAGCGCACGTAACCTCAAACCTGACGTTTTTGGTATCCAAAATAGCGCAATTCGGGTACTTTAATAAATTTCTTTTTTTGAAAGTTTATATTTTTACAAATATTAAGATTCGCTCAACCAGAATTTCAAAATAATGATTTATGAAGCGCACGTAACCTCAAAACTTACGTTTTTGGTATACGGTAAATACCTTAAAAAAAAAAGAAAATTATATTTTGTACACTATACACAGGAAATCGATGTTAGACCCTTTGAACATAGATTTTAGATATTTCAAGTTTAGTAGAACGATTTATGTTGCTTCGGAAATTTCTCCCATTTAATTACATAATATAAAAACGGTATGAGGTATTTTGCTACATGTTAGCTGCTTTTCAAATATAAAATACATTTATGAAGCTTCCAAAATTCTTCTAGCAACTTTAATCTTCAGGAAACGGCGTGATATTAGCAACTTTTTACGTAGGAAAATCGTATTAGATAGTTTGATCATAGATTTAGATACTTTCGGCTTAGTGGATGAATGCAAGGCTTTCTGTGACTGTCTTTTATTTATTTATGAAAATGGAAAATGGATATTTATAGGAAAATAGGAATTTTGGAAAACATTAGTACTACCTTTTATATCGAGAATTGAGATAGAATGCTACCAAAGGCTTCTCTAATAACTTCAGCCTTCGGAAAATGGCGATACATATTCTTCAAAAGGATATTAGCAACTTTTTAGGTCGGAAAACGGTGTTAGCTACTTTTAAAATCGGAAATTAAGGTAGGATGCTTCAAAAAGCTCTTCTAGCAACTTCATAATTCGGAGAACGGTGTAAGATACTTCGGAAAACATTGTTAGATTTTTTGGAAAACGGTGTTAGCTACTTTTTTAGTCGGATATTGAGGTAGTATACTTCAAAAAACTCTTCTAGCAACTTCATACTTCGGAAAACGATGTTAGATACTTTTTAAACAGAAATTAAGGTAGGGTGCTTCAAGAAGCTCATGTAGCTACTTCATACTTCTGAAAACGGTGTTACATACTTTGGAAAACGGTATTAGCTACTCTTTAAATCAGAAATTCAGGTAGCATACATTAAATAGCTCTTCTAGCAATTTCATACTTCGGAAAACGGTGTAAGATACTTTGGAAAACATTGTTAGATTTTTTGGAAAACGGTGTTAACCACTTTTTAAATCAAAAACTAAGGTAGCATACTTTGAAAAGTTCTTCTAGCAACTATACTACTCTTTAAATCAGAAATTCAGGTAGCATACTTTAAAAATTTTAGTTGCTTTATAAATCGGAAATTGAGGTAGGATGCTTCAAAAAGCACTTCTAGCAACTTCATACTTCGGAAAACGGTGTAAGATACTTTGGAAAACATTGAGAAAACATAAAGCTCTTCTAGTAACTTTAATCTTCAGAAAACGGTGTTAGATATTTTGGGAAACGGTGTTAGCTACTTATTAAATCAAAAATTGAGGTAGGATGCTTCAGAAAGCTCTTCTAGTAACTTTAATCTTCGGAAAACGGTGTTAGAAACTTTGGAAAACGGTTTAGCTGCTTTTTAAATCGGAAATTGAGGTAGGATGCTTCATAAAGCGAACACCGTTTTTCAAAGTATCTAATACTGTTTTCCGAAGTATAAAGTTACTAGAAGAGCTTTCTAAAGCATCCTACCTCAATTTCCGACTTAAAAAGTAGCTAACAAGTTTTCCGAAGTCTGAAGTTGCTAGAAGAGCTTTTTGAATTATCCTACCTAAATTCCCGACTTAAAAAGAAGCTAACACCGTTTCCCAAAGTATTTTACTCCGTTTACTGAAGTATGAAGTTGCTAGAAGAGCTTTTTGTATTAACTTTCCTAAATTCCTGACTTAAAAAGAAGCTAACACCGTTCTCCAAAGTATTTAACTTCTTTTACCGAAGTATGAAGTTGCTAGAAGAGCTTTTTGTATTATCCTACCTAAATTCCTGACATAAAAAGAAGCTAACACGTTTTCCAAAGTATCTAACACCGTTTTTCTAAGTGTGAAGTTGTTAGAAGAGCTTTTTAAAGCATCCAACCGTAAATTCCAATTAAAAATGAAGCTAAGATTGTTTTCCAAAGTATCTAACACCGTTTTCCGAAGTATAAAGTAGCAATGATCAAACTATCTAATACGATTTTCCTACGTAAAAAGTTGCTAATACCACGCTGTTTCCCGAAGTTTGAAGTTGCTAGAAGAATTTTGGAAGCTTCATAAATGTATTTTATATTTAAAAATTAGCAAACAACATGTAGCAAAATACCTCATACCGTTTTTATATTATGTAATTAAATGGGAGAGATTTCCGAAACAACATAAATCGTTCTACTAGACTTGAAATATCTAAAATCTATGTTCAAAGTGTCTAACATCGATTTCCTGTGTATAGTGTAGAAAATATCCTTTTCTTTTTTTTTGTAGGTATTTACGGTATACCAAAAACGTCAGTTTTGTCAGCTTTATAAATCATTATTTTGAAATTCTGGCTGCGCGAATCTTAATATTTGTAAAAATATAAACATTCAAAAAAAGAAATTTATTAAAGTACCCGAATTGCGCCATTTTGTGTACAAAAACGTCAGTTTTGAGGTTATGTAGGCTTCGTAAATCATTATTTTGAAAATCTGGCTGAGCGAATCTTAATATTATTAAAAAATATAATTTTTCAGAAAAACAAATTTATTAAAGTACCCGAATCGCGCCATTTTTGATACCAAAAACGTCAGTTTTGAGGTTATGTAGGCTTTGTAAATTATTATTTTGAAAATCTGGCTAAGCAAATCTTAATATTATTAAAAAATATAAACTTACAGAAAAAAAAATTTATTAAAGTACCCGAATCGCGCCATATTGGATATCAAAAACGTTAGTTTTGAGATTATGTAGGCTTCGTAACTTATTATTTTGAATTTCTGTCTCAGCGAATCTTAATATTTTTAAAAAATATTCACTTTTAGAATAAAAAATTTATTAAAATACCCAAATATGCGCCATTTTTGATACCAAAAACTTCAGTTTTGAGGTTATGTAGGCTTCGTAAATCATTATTTTGAAAATCTGGCTGAGCGAATATAATATTGTTAAAAAATATAAACTTTCAGAAAAAAAAATTTATTAAAGTACGCGAATTGCGCCATTTTTGATACCAAAAACGTCAATTTTGAGGTTATGTAGGCTTTGTAAATCATTATTTTGAAAATCTGGCTCAGCGATTTTTAATATTTTTAAAAAATATTTACTTTCAGAAAAAAAAAATTATTAAAGTACCCGAATTGCGCCATTTTTGATACCAAAAACGTCAGTTTTGAGGTTATGTAGGCTTCGTAAATCATTATTTTAAAAATCTGGCTTAGCGATTCTTAATATTTTTAAAAAATATTTACTTTCAGAAAAAAGAATTTTTTAAAGTAACTCAATTGCGCGATTTTCACCGTAAATTTTGGTCGTTAAACCGAAAAATTTTAACCGAATTTCATGAAAATTACAGATGTTTATCTTCTACTCAAAAAAATAACTTTAAGATGCCAGGGTCGCGGAAATACGTTTTTTTTTTTCACTACACTCTAATATACCTATATATACTGTAACGGTTAAGGCTTTTGCTACCGATTACAAACTGAATTTATAAGTATATGTGTGACTTTACTTTAATAATTGCGTATTTAATGCGGATTCTACTAATGCAATAATTCCTTTCGGAATAAGACAAACTGTTTTAAAGGACTAAAGGTTAGGTTATGGATATGTTTAATAAAACTTATACCTTTTGGTTGAATTTGAGAATTTATTATAGAATAATTAATAAGATGCACTTTATAAGTCAAGTATAATAAAAATTATAAGTCAAGCCGTTAAATAGCGTATAGTTTATAGGACTAAACAATTTGCGACTGATCTAGAGCACGGTCCGTAATCGAATTAACAGTACGACTAAACTGATAGACGATTGTCGATGGTCTGACCCAGGTTCTGACTTTTTCGGCTATATTTATATGATTCCTGATGAGCTGGTTGTTAGTGGGGCATCAAGGATCTCCAAACAGGACCCAGTATCTCTTTTTTGTGTTTGACCTCGTTATCACGTGGCCCGATGCCTTACATAAGTCCTAGCTTAATTTTGTTTTCAAGTATTGTATCAGCGAATTAATATCTATGAGTTTCTGTTTAATCGACGCAAGATAACTCTTGGTCGATGACTTATGGTAAAGCTGGCTTTTTGCTTTGCCAGCTGTTACACTCCTCTCCTTATAAAAAAAACTTTTCGTAAAGTTTTTTATAGAATGTTTTTTCTGAATTTTTAACTACTCGCTAATTTAATTGCTTGACCTGTTTATGATCTAATTGCTTATTTTATACTAAGTTTTGACAATTTTTCTCTCGTTTTGATTTTGTTTTCATAATCTTAAAAAATATTGACTCTATATAATATAAAGTATATTGCTTTATGATTCTATATAATGTGTAAGATTGTTGACTCGATATAATAATATTTTAATCTTAATTTATGTTTCTTATACAATATTAATGTTTTTGCAAGTTGAAATTTGTAATTAATTAATAAAAATGTTTTTAATTTTGAACCTTGAACTTTTTTGGCTGAGATCTGAAAAAAATTATAAAATAGTGAAGGAGGAGATGTAAAATTTGCAAAAAATTTTGATATTATTTTAGTAAAATATGTCTATCTATTTTACATCCCCTTATCCCTTCTGCGGTACAGAAAAAAAATACTGTAGTATTTTTACGTAAAAATTGACTAAGAATTTTTTTGTGTTAGTGATTTATAAAAGTTACAATCATCCTAAAGAATTTTTGAATATCATTAGAAATTTATTAGTCCGGTTTTTTTTTTTTGAATGATTGAGATGTTTCGGCAGGTTTCTGACAGTATCTTACTGATCCTTATTAATTGTACATCTCAATTAATCAAAAAAAAATTTTGAGATTTGCTGGTATTTGTATACTTAAAAGAAAAAATGTGTACTGAAGTAAGTAGAATATATTTATCTAAAAAATTTTCAAAAATAAAAGTGTTAAGTCGTTATTCATGTTTATTTAATAATTAATTTATTATTAGTGAGAGTTATTGGCTTGTATCAATCATAAGCTTAAGTGTATACACAAAAAGAAGAGAGAAAGAACCCGTTATTTAGACGTTTTTGTAACTAATATGTGAGCCGAGTATTTCGGATCTTTTCGTTAGCGTTCGGAAGTTTCGAGTTTTTCCATAAAAAATATATAATATCGTAATGCCATATATATATAAATGTGTATTGATGTCGTTTCTCTTCTTTTTGATACGATTAATATTATATATTTATTATTGCTATTATATTATTACTACTATTAATATTATTATTATTACTAGCAGATTGGCCTCGCTAAGCTCGGCAGAATGTGACAGTAATTTTGAACATTTAACTATCACACTATCCGTTGATGTCTAAAAATAAAAAATATTGCTGCGCGAAATTAAAATAATTTTTGTTTTTGATTTAAAAATTGTTAAAAAAAATATTTTAATCATAAAATCCTATCATATATATATATATACTAGCATAGGTGGGAGGGGGGGCTCCGCCCCCCCTGATTTATTCCCGGTGTTGTTGTTATTGATTTTTTATTATTATCACGTTGTTATAGTCCAAAATATATATCAATGCCAAAAAAAATTAACGCCTTGAAATAAGCTAAAATTTTTTTCTTAATGTAGACCTTTTACCAATTCAAATGTGACCAATAAGATAAAATTTGTAGTAAATTCAAAAGAATGGTGTAATTTTGAAAATGGGCCAAATCAGGCTATTTTTGGACCTCTAAACAGACATATTTCGGGCCATGAGGTGCTAGAGGACTAAAACTTTAGCTGAGGGACTTTTTTATCACCCCAAACTATACCCTAAAATTTGAGTTGAATATATATAATACTAGCATAGGTGAGAGGGGGGGCTACGCCACCCCTGATTTATTCCCGGTGTTGTTGTTATTGATTTTTTATTATTATCATGTTGTTATTATCCAAAATATATATCAATGCCAAAAAAAATTAACGCCTTGAAATAAGCTAAAATTTTTTTCTTAATGTAGACCTTTTACCAATTCAGATGTGACCAATAAGATAAAATTTGTAGTAAATTCAAAGGAATGGTGTAATTTTGAAAATGGGCCAAATCAGGCTATTTTTGGACCTCTAAACAGACATATTTCGGGCCCATGAGGTGCTAGAGGACTAAAACTTTAGCTGAGGGACTTTTTTATCACCCCAAACTATACCCTAAGATTTGAGTTGAATATATATAATACTAGCAAAAGTTGGATGGGGGGGCTCCGCCCCTCCCTGTGTCACATTTCCTTCTGTTTGTGTTGCTTCAAAAAATCATTTTTCATTGCAAATTTATAATTATGCAAACACATTCAGATTTTTCGAATGAGACTCAGTCCCTCCTGTTCACATTTACTTCAATACTTTTCTGTTGCTTAAAAAAATCATGTTTCTCTACAAATTTATAATTATGCAAACACATTCAAACTATTCAGAGCAGCGTAGGTGAAACATTAATGAAAAATTATAGGTTCTGATTGATTCTCTAGTTATAATAGAGAAAATAAAAAAATTTAACTTAGTACGTATAAATTAGTGCCAAATTAAGTAATACCAATCGTGACAGTAAAATTGAATCATATTTTTTAGGTATTTCACTTTTTAAGCAAATTTACAAAAAATTTTATATATCCTAAAAATAGTAAAAAACTATAGCCTATGTTATCCGAATACTTTTATTCTTTATTATGACACTGGTTTCATATCAAGTGGGTCGGCGGTTCTTGAGTCATTAGGGCACAGACAGACAAATAAATTTTCAAATATATATAGTATAGCATAGGTGAGATCTATTATCTATCCCCTGATCTATTCCCGGTGTTGTTGTTATTGATTTTTTATTATTATCATGTTGTTATTGTCCAAAATATATATCAATGCCAAAAAAAATTAACGCCTTGAAATAAGCTAAAATTTTTTTCTTAATGTAGACTTTTTACCAATTCAAATGTGACCAATAAGATAAAATTTGTAGTAAATTCAAAAGAATGGTGTAATTTTGAAAATGGGCCAAATCAGGCTATTTTTGGACCTCTAAACAGACATATTTCGGGCCATGAGGTGCTAGAGGACTAAAACTTTAGCTGAGGGACTTTTTTATCACCCCAAACTATACCCTAAAATTTGAGTTGAATATATATAATTCTAGCATAGGTGAGAGGGGGGGCTCCGCCCCCCCTGATTTATTCCCAGTATTGTTGTTATTGATTTTTTATTATTATCATGTTGTTATTGTCCAAAATATATATCAATGCCAAAAAAAATTAACGCCTTGAAATAAGCTAAAATTTTTCTCTTAATGTAGACCTTTTACCAATTCAGATGTGACCAATAAGATAAAATTTGTAGTAAAGTCAAAGGAATGGTGTAATTTTGAAAATGGGCCAAATCAGGCTATTTTTGGACCTCTAAACAGACATATTTTGGGCCCATGAGGTGCTAGAGGACTAAAACTTTAGCTGAGGGACTTTTTTATCACCCCAAACTATACCCTAAAATTTGAGTTGAATATATATAATACTAGCAAAAGTTGGAGGGGGGGGGGCTCCGCCCCCCCTGTGTCACATTTCCTTCTGTTTGTGTTGCTTCAAAAAATCATTTTTCATTGCAAATTTATAATTATGCAAACACATTCAGATTTTTCGAATGAGACTCAGTCCCTCCTGTTCACATTTACTTCAATACTTTTCTGTTGCTTAAAAAAATCATGTTTCTCTACAAATTTATAATTATGCAAACACATTCAAACTATTCAGAGCAGCGTAGGTGAAACATTAATGAAAAATTATAGGTTCTGATTGATTCTCTATTTATAATAGAGAAAATTAAAAAATTTAACTTAGTACGTATGAATTAGTGCCAAATTAAGTAATACCAATCGTGACAGTAAAATGGAATCATATTTTTTAGGTATTTTACTTTTTAAGCAAATTTACAAAAAATTTTATATATCCTAAAAATAGTAAAAAACTATAGCCTATGTTATCCGAATACTTTTATTCTTTATTATGACACTGGTTTCATATCAAGTGGGTCGGCGGTACTTGAGTCATTAGGGTACAGACAGACAAATAAATTTTCAAATAGATATAGTATAGCATAGGTGAGATCTATTATCTATCCCCTGATCTATTCCCGGTGTTGTTGTTATTGATTTTTTATTATTATCATGTTGTTATTGTCCAAAATATATATCAATGCCAAAAAAAATTAACACCTTGAAATAAGCTAAAATTTTTTTTCTTAATGTAGACCTTTTACCAGTTCAAATGTGACCAATAAGATAAAATTTGTAGTAAATTCAAAGGAATGGCGTAATTTTGAAAATGGGCCAAATCAGGCTATTTTTGGACCTTTAATCAGACATATTTCGTGATTTTTTTATCACCCCAAACTATACCTTAAAATTTGAGTTGAATATATATAATATATAGTAAAAAATTTTTAAAGTATTTTATAAAATTTTAAAGATACCTCCGTTTTGAATAAAAATTTCAGAGAATACGAAAAAATTAGTGCTGAATTGAATACTATGAAGTGCTATAGCAAAATTTTTCGATAGTATCCAGATATTTCAATTTTTGATAAAATTTTTAAAAAATGTTATCAATTTCAAAAATACTAAAAATTAAATATCTCAAAAACTACGATAGCTAATCAGAAAATATAGGGCCTATGTCACCCGCATTTTTTTTTCTTTATTTTGACGCCGGTTTCATGCCAATTGGTTCGGTGGTTCTTGAGTCATTAGGGTACAGACAAACAGACAAACAAACAAATAAATTTTCAAATATATATAGTATTAAGATATAGTAAAAAATTTTTAAAATATTTTACAAAATTTTAAAGATACCTCCGTTTTGAATAAAAATTTCAGAGAATACGTAAAAATTAGTGCTGAATTGAATACTATGAAGTGCAATAGCAAAATTTTTCGATAGTATCCAGATATTTCAATTTTTGATAAAAATTTTAAAAAATGTTATCAAGTTCAAAAATACTAAAAATTAAATATCTCAAAAACTACGATAGCTAATCAGAAAATATAGGGCCTATGTCACCCGAATTTTTTTTCTTCATTTTGACGCCGGTTTCATGCCAATCGGTTAGGTGGTTCTTGAGTCATTAGGGTACAGACAAAGAGACAAACAAACAAATAAATTTTCAAATATATAAAGATATATATATTAAAATGAAATAATCGAAAAAATTGATTATGTTTAATATTATTCAGCACTAATTTATGAAGAGCTGTATGGACGAAAATACACGAAAGTTGTTTTAAATTAATTTTTAAAGAAATATCCCCAGCCGTTTTTTTAATTTTTAAAAAATATTTAAAAGATTTTGAGATATCAAACTCAGAAGTTAGTGGTCGAAAACATAAAAAAATTTAATTTTTTTTTGCTAAAACTGATTTTTCTCAAGATCTAAGAGGTCTTTTGAGACGAACTTAAGTTCAGATTAATCCTTGGAAAAAATGCTATCAATGTTCGTTTGTTTTTTTTAATTTCAGCTCTCGTTTCAGAGTTACAACTGTTTGAAGCTAAGAAGTTTAAATTTAAAAACTCAAAAAGTTGTCATTTTTGCCACTTGATAACTTAAAATGGTTTGTATCAAAATGTAAAAACCATTTTTCTAAAACCAATTTTTTTTGTTTTTTATTTAATGCATTCTTTAAAGAGAAATAGCAAAAAAACGACTTAAAGTCAAATTTTTTGAATTTTTAGGTTTTTCATGTTTAAGACACCCGATATCCAATTTCTTATTCGATGAAATTTTTCGAATTTTTTCATATATAAAACATCCGACAATATAGATTGAAATATTTGAAATATTTTCATGTTGTAGACATGAAATGTTGTAATTTCAATTATTTTTATGCAATAATAGCATTGAAATATTAGTCTTGAAATTAGCAGATTATTCCCCAATTAAATGTTCTTGAATACTGAACTGTTTTATAGAAATGTTGCAATTTCAATTGTTTTTATGCAGTAATAGCATTGAATTATTAATATTGAATTTAGCAAAATATACCCCACTTAAATATTTTCAAATACTGTCCTGTTTTATAGAAATGTTGTAATTTCAATTATTTTTATGCAATTATAGCATTGAAATTTTAGTATTGTATTTAGAAAATTCGCCCCACTTAAATGTTTTTAAATATTGTCCTGTTTTATAGAAAAGTTGTAATTTCAATTATTTTTATGCAATCATAGCATTGAAATATTAGCATTGAATTTAGCAGAATATTCCCCACTTAAATGTTCTCGAATACTATCCATTTTTATAGAAATATAATATCAAATGTTTTTATGCAATAATAGCATTGAAATTTTTTAATTTAATTTAGCAGAAACTATACGCCATTATAAATTTTTTCTAATTGTCTCCTGTTTTATATAAAAGTTCCAACTTAAAATATTTTTGTGCAATGATTGCATTGAAATATTTTTATTGACTTTAGCAGAAACTATACGCCATTATAAATTTTTTTCTAATAGTCTCCTGTTTCATAGACAATTTATAATTCCAAATATTTTCATGCTAAATTTTTTTTAATAGTCTTTTGTTTTATGAAAAAATTTAAAAAATTAAAAAAATTCACTTTTTAGATATATTTTTAAAAATAATTAATTATTTTTACATAGTGAAATTCATATTGGTTGTCTAGAATCTGATAA
Organism: Anagrus nilaparvatae; assembly: GCA_022575985.1. Lineage (NCBI taxonomy): Eukaryota > Metazoa > Arthropoda > Insecta > Hymenoptera > Mymaridae > Anagrus > Anagrus nilaparvatae. The sequence continues at coordinate 17,233,288 of JAKSXM010000147.1, read as the reverse complement.
AATTATTAAAATTTCAATTTATACTGTTAGCAGTTTTCCGTATCAAAGAAAGAAAATAATAAAATATAGATATCGGCTGTTCCAAGTATAAAGAAAAAATTAAAAAAATTTCATTCCGTTGTTACATATATATTTGTCGTTTATAATATGAAAAATTCAGAAATGGATTTTTACCTCACCCAATTTTTAACTGGACACGGGTACTTCCGTGCAATAACGACCGCGTTCGCCGATGGTCTCCCAGTTGTACACTTTGTGCAACTGATAAATATCTTATAATTTCGGTGCTTCTATATTGTTAGGTAATTCCTATTGAAAAAAAAAAATAATAATTTAGATGTAGGCTGTCCTATGTATGGAAGTATAAAAAAAAATAATAATTTAGATGTCGGCATTTTTAGTTATGAAAAAATAAAAAAAAATAATTTTGATGTCCGCAGTCTTAGTTATGAAAAAATCGAAAAAAAAAATAATAATTTAGATGTCGGCAGTCTTAGTTAAAGAAAAATCGAACAAAAAATAATAATTTAGATGTCGGCATTTGTGATGCTAAAAGGTTAGTGCTAATTAATAAAAAATATGTTTTTACCTTTTGCAACCTCTGCTATTAATTTTCCTGAAAAGGGGTAGAATAACGGGACTTGAGGTTAGGTTAATATAAAAAAAAATTGAACATATTGTTTTATCTAAATAATGAAAATATTATTTATTAAATTATAAACTCAGAAGAGTTTATAAAGGAGGTTACTTTATAATTACAAAGGGTTCGTCACGTGGCTGCAGCTCGCGCGCGAACATGAAAAATTATGGCTAATGACCTTGACTTATATGAGCTCATAGAAATTTTTGCGTTATCAACTATTCGGAAATGTTATAGAGGTTACTTACGATTAATTTGCAAACCAGTGCTTATAAAGAAAGCTAATAAAAAAATTACCTCTATAACTTTTAAAAACACTTGACACGCACGATATTTCAATACACTCACTTGCACACATGTAAAGAATAATACGCACTCTGATGCACGAGATTACTAAAATAAGCCTCGTGGTAGCTTTCGCAAAATTAACAATAAAATACAAGATTTATATGATTATAATAATTATAGTGATCACTTTAAATAAATAATTTTTTACCTTAAGGATTGTTTTTCACTTAGATATTTAACTTATATGAAATGAAAATTTTGAGTCTTATCTATGACTCTTTATTATATTCAAATATAATTTGCACTAACAAAAAAAGACAAATTTATTAAAATTTACTTAGTTCTTTAAATATTGAAGTGAACTAAAAAAAAAATACAGAAAAACTAGTTGTAATAATTTTTTACAATAATAAGAAACACTAATTTGGAGTTGAGAAAAAGTGTGCTCCAATTACTTTTGTGTCTAAAGCGACAGTGACTGACCGCCGGGGAAGGATACTTTTCGCAAGCGCCGCAACCCGCGGGCGCTGCAATACTTCTTTTGTAATATGAATGCGGGAATATTTAAATTATATTCTCGCACTGCATCCTCTCCCGGAAGCCACCCTTACTTGCAAAGTAAGGTGGTTACAAGTCTGAGACCTCTTTTTGTCTCTTGGCGATTTGTATGCTTTGGAGGTATTTTGGGAGCGCGTCTAAACATTTGTGGTAACGCCTGGTCGCTGCCTCCCAGTTTTCACTAACTGGGCGGATAACATATCTGTTATACCTCCATTTATCATTCTTTCTCCAACTGGTTCTATCTATACTCATTAATTCTAGTACTTGGGCTCCCCATTCATCCATTTCTCTTTGGAGTTTATACAGATAATGGAATTTTCGCCTGTGTAGATCATCTATTTGGATATTTCGCCAGACTTCTTCTGGAGTTAAAGGTTGCTGAATGTTAAGGGGCTCTACAACGGCCCTGTCTTGATGTTCTACTGGCAGGATTACTGGGGCCTCTTCTATGGCCCTTTCCTGTTGCTGTTCATTAACTACGATGATTTGGGCCTCTTCAATGGCCCTTCCATTGTTTTCAATAGCTAGTTGTTGATGGTTAATTCGTCTTGGGGTTAACTTCCCCCATTGTTCAAACCCAACATTATTTTCATATAATCGGTAATCTACCCATCCAGGTATAATAATATTTATTAACCGTTCCTGGTTGCTATTTACGATAGTAGCTGCTAAAGCAGTTAAACTCGGGTCTACACTTATTGTAGACAAGAACGTTCTTAAGTAAGTCGAGAATGTACTGTTTTCTCGGGGAATCTTGGTGTATCTTATGGTGGCTGGAATGACTGGTGTGATACTTCTAGGTGTTACTTCCTTGTCTTCTGGATTATAGAAAATTGCTATAATCTTGACATAGCCATTTCCCTGCATGTTGAGGCTGTGTAAGCTTTGCCAAGAGCTGACTTTAGTTGTAACTTCGACGTTTGACTGTATTGTAAAATCAATTTCTGGAAGCTCCATCTATAAAATAGTGAAGTCATCTTTTATAGTTACAATTACGTTTCGGCTGTTAATAAAAATTAATTAAAAATAAATAATTTATAATCTAAAATATAACTATTTAACTAAAACTAAGAAAATTTTAACGCGAAAAAGTTAAATTACAATTCACGAGAAGTAGTGTCTAGAATACTATTTTCGTAAATTTTGGTCTTATAGGAGAACCCCCCCTCTTTATTTTTGTTTCTATTTTGAAGTCTTCTTCTTCTTTCTTCTGATGAGTCTGTTGCTTGACTAACCGGGCCCTGGTAGTTTTGCTGATCATCTGAAGTTGGAGGTTTTGCAGTTTCTATTTTTCGTGGTCTCCCACGACCCCTTTTTTCTTGAAGACTTGCAGAGCTAATGCCCCTTTTTGGCGTTTTTTGTTGGCCAATATCTTCACTGATACTTGCGGGTCTTGATTGACTACTACTTTCTGGTAAAGTTTGAGGCGCTAGAGTTGTTTTTCTAGTGGGTCCTCGATTTTTCTTCTTAGGACGGCCTCTACTGCGTTTTGACTCATTAGCTGTTGGTGTGATTATTTTTTGAGGTTCTTCTGTCGATGTTTCTATTTCTTCGTCGCTATATTCTTCGTGTAAAGTTAGTTGTTCGGCATTATATTCGCCTATTAAATTTTTATTTAAGTCAGATATTTCAAATCTATTTTCTGATAGTTGTTTGGTAATAATGTATATGCCTCTGCGTAATGGAGTTAGTCCGCCTACTATATGGTCAGAAGTACTAGATTGTACAACGTTTGGTATTAACACTTTGTCGCCTACTTTATCATAATTTTTAGCCTGAATTTCTGTTGACTCTTTTTGGTTGTCCTGAGCTATTTGGCGGACTTGTTGTACTTCATTTGCTTTTCTAGCGTATTCGAGGGCTGCTTTATATTCTGAAGATCTTTTTAATGTTGGTGCTAGATCAGGATGACGGCCATAACAGAGATAAAACGGTGAGTAACCGGTAGTCTCGTGTATTGAGGTATTATAGGTCCAGGTAATTTCGGTCAGGTCATTGTCCCATGTTCTATGATCTGGTTTAATATTGGCTATTATCATGGATTTTGCTGTTTTATTGACCCGTTCGACTGGTTCAGCTTGCTGACGTCCTGGTGGAACTTTAATGTGTATAATACCTGTTTTTTCTGTAAATTCTTGCATCATGCTGTTGATATATTCTGTGCCGTTATCTGTAATTAGCTGCTCTGGAAAACCATGTCTATAGGTTACTTGATTTTTAAAATTTTTTAAAATTGTTTTAGCATTCTTAGTCCTAATTGGTATTACTTCAATGTATTTAGTAAACAGATCTTCGAATACTAGTATATGGGTAAACCCATCTTTTGACCGTGGGAATGGTCCCATACAGTCTGAGGCGACTTTTTGCCATGGAGATTAAATACTTCTTTTTTCCATAAAGCCTGCTGGTTTCTTGTTTCTAGGTTTACATTGTTGGCATATGAAACAACATCTTACATATTTCACTATGTCTTTGTGCATATTTGGCCAAAAATATAGGGCATATGCTCTGTAGTATGTTTTTTTCTGACCTAGATGTCGACCTTGTTCTTCGTGACATTCTGCTAAAACTTTTCTTTTTAGGTCTCTTGGGACCACTAATTTCCAATTACTGTCTTCTTCACGAATAGCTGCTGTTCTAGGGTCGGGTCTGTAGTAATATAATAGACCTTCGATTATTTTCCAATCTTTAAATTTGTTTGGAAAGTCTTTGACGTCTTTAATACGTTATAGGTACCATTTATCAGTTATTTTTTCTACTTCTATTGAAGATACTGCAACTTCATTTTTATAATTATCTTCATCTTCTACGTCTTCATAAGCTCTAGAGAGAGCATCTGGAACCACATTGTATTTGCCTTTTTTATGCTGTATCGTGAAGTCATATTGTTGGAGTTCAAAGGCCCATCTAGCCAACCTACCAGCGGGTCTTTTTTTCTCTTGTAGCCATTTCAGAGCTGAGTGATCTGTTATTATAGTAAATTTTGTGCCTTCTACATAGCAACGATATTTATCAATTGCAAATAAAATTGCAAGGCATTCTTTTTCTGAAATATTGTATTCTCTTTCAGTTGTGCTTAAAATTCTACTGGCATATGAAATAACTCTTTCTTTACCATTAATGACTTGTAATAATACCGCTCCAAGTCCGGTATTGCTTGCGTCAGTTTCAATTATGAAAGGTTCATTAAAATCTGGTCTATCTAATATTGGTGCTGTTGTTAATTTTAATTTTAGAGTTTCAAAAGATATTTGACAATCGCTTGTCCATTTAAACGGGACATTACGCGTTAGATTTGTCAAAGATTCAGCTATAGCTGCAAATTCGGGAATAAATTTTCTATACCAAGAGGTCATGCCTATAAAACGTTGCACTTGTCTTTTGGTTTTTGGTACTGGGTATTCTATTATTGGTTTTGTTTTATCTGGGTATGGTTGAGTACCATTTTCATCTATTAAAAATCCTAAATATTTTACTTGTGTTTTCCCGAAAAAGCTTTTTGAACGATTTATAGTAAAATTTGCTTTATTTAACTTTTCCATTAGTATTTTAAGCCAGTGTAGATGTTCTTCCCATGTTGAAGTTGCTATTATTATATCATCAATGTAGGCCATTACGTAAGGAGCCATTTCTGGGGTTATAATCGTCTGTATAGCCCTTTGAAATGTTGCGGACGCCCTCTTCAGGCCAAAAGGCATACGAACATATTCAAAAATACCTTTACCTGGTACGACAAACGCCGTAAGATGTCTACATTGTTCTGCAAGTGGAATTTGATTAAAAGCTTGGGAAAGATCTAAAGTGCTGATGTAACGTGCTTCCTGCAGCTTGTTAAGCATCTGATCCATATTAGGGATCGGGAACGCATCTCCTTTCGGCACTTTATTCAATTTTCTGAAATCAATACACATACGATACTTTGTGATTGGCTGATTATTTTCATCCACCCCTTCTCTTCGTACCATTACTATTGGGGATGCCCATTCACTTTTGGATGGCTTAATAACGCCTTTTTTGAGAAGTTTGTCGACTTCTTTGTGTATTTCTTTTTCTATTGCTGGTGATACTGGATAGCATCGTTGACGAATAGGCTGCGCATCGCCTACGTCAATGTAATGCTCACACAAATTAGTACATCCTAGTTCACCATCTTCATATGGAATTAAATCATCTAGTAGCTTATTCAGCTGATCTATTTGTTCACGAGTTGGTTGTTTTAGACCTGTATCACCAACATCGAGCCCTATTGAGGCTACGTCGACATTAATTTTGCCATTATAACCTTCAACTTCTATAGAGTTGTCTCTAGCAGTTAAAACGACGTTGAATAGTCTGAAGAAATCTGCGCCAAGAATGCAGCTATTATAAAGGTTAGGCATAATTATAACCTCTACTTTTTTCGTGCAACTACCTACTGTAAAATCGAGAGTAGCCGCGTTAACTATTGGAGTCAGGCTACCGTCAGCTACCCAGACGCCACCTCCTATGTACGTTTTTAAATCAACGCCAGCTGCCTTAGCAATTTCTAAACCTATTGGTCCTAGTATAGTGCGAGCAGAACCGGAATCTAGCAAAGATTTCACTTCCTGGCCTTGTATTTTGACCTTAAGCCACCAACGGGAAGAAAATTCTTCCTTGATTGCGAAACATTCTGAAAGTATTTCATTTATGGTTTGGCTCATGAATTCTTCGCTAGGTTCAGTTGAGTCCTGCTGGTCTAGGGGAGGAGTAGGGACCACTACGCTCCCCTGCGCTTGTTTTTTTCAACACAGGCTGGTGTCGGGCAGTTATTCTTAGTATATCCTGGCTTTTGACACCAGTAACATTTTAATATAAGTTCTTCGGTACATTCAGCTCGTCTGTGACCTTCTTTGTTGCAATTAGGGCATATTATTGGTCTATCAGGTTTTTTCTTATTTTGTGACTCATTTGAGCCATTTGCTGGGCTATTACTTTTATTATCTTGATTTTCCTGCCTGTTATTATTATTATTATATGAGCTGTTGTTATTATTGCTATATGTACTTCTATTATTATATGCAGTTTGCCCATTGTTGTTACGATTATAAGAATTCTGGTTTTGATAATTTTGATTGGAATTCCAACTTTGCTTTTTACGCAGTGGATATTTTCTTACTGCGTATCTAGGCTTTTCAGATTCTTCTGAATATTCAGACTCAGACTTTTTTCTAATTCTTGCATCACTACCTTTTCGAATTTCTCTTACACAAAGAGCAGATTCTTGCATAATTGCAGCTACTTGCACTGCTAGTGCATTAACATCGACTGGATTATTTTCCACTGCGCATGCATTAGTGATTTTTTTCTTTTGCCTATTAGGGCTTGGTGTGTAGGCTGAGTCTGGTAATAATGACTGATCTTTTGACGGTGGTGGCCTATATACTGATGTGGCTGCTTTAATAGAATCTTCAGCCTCAATGGCTCTTGCTATAAATTCTTTGACTGTACTATATCTTACGCTGTAAAGTTTTTCTTTCATCTGCGGTTTCAGATTCTTATAAAGCACATCTAATTTTCTTCTTTCTGAAATGGCTGGTTGAAACTTTTTGGCTATGGCTAAGAGCTTAAACATATATGTTCAAACTTCCTCGTCTTCACCTTGTGTTCTATTTAAAAGCTCTGATTCTAATTTTTGCTGAAAATCAGCACCAGCCCCAAAATGGCTTATTGCATCGTTGTAAAAATCTTGCCAACAAGTCCATTCGTCGTGCATCGCTGAATACCATAGTTTGGCGACGTCTATGAAAATTTCTGGTAAAGCTAATAAAAGCTCATCTTCTGACAAATTTACTAGTGCTGCTTTTCTTAAAATTTCATCTAAGAAGTCTTCTATGCTTCCTGAGCCATCTCCACTGAATTTAATGTTCCATCTTCTTACGATGTCGCTGATATCTTTGACTCTAGTAAGGTATGTAGTACCAAATTCATTGTGGCTTAAGCTTGGTATATGACTTCTTCTAGTTGAGCTTAAAACTAAATTTCCTGTTCCTCCTCCCCCTCTATGTGGAACGTGAGGGGAACTGGAAAAGTCCTGCTCCTCTAACTGGTTTTGATAAGTATTTGGCCTTCTATTATCCTGGTCCCTAGTGGTTACAAAGCCTATTGACCTTCTGTTCTGCATTTGATTTGTATTCTGAATGACCGTTTGAGGATTTTTTTCCAAGTCTTCCGTAACTATATCTTGCAAATGGTCATTATTTTCTGTAGTTTTTGATGATGAGGTAGCGTTAAGGTCTGCTAGCGATTCAGCTGCTATTCTCGTTGCTACTTCCTTAAGTTGAGATTGTCGTAGGTCGTCAATCTCTTCTGGGGGTATGTCTATATTTTCTAAGAAATCATTGGGATTATATGAACCTAATAAATTATTTTGTAGGGCCGACATGTTAATGTAAACTTTTTCCCTATCTTTCATTTTTAATTCCGCTAATAAGTCTGTAATTTTTTCTGCTGGTTGCGCGTATATCCAGCAAGAAATTCTAGCTAGCAGGTTTTGATTATTAGATTCAGGAGAGTTAGGGTCAATATTAATTATTTCATTATTGGAGGATATGCTTGCATTAATGTTTTGCTCTTGGTTTCGCCTTGTTTCGCTTCTTAGTTTTGGAGGCATTTTGTATTAATAAATTGTAATAAAATAAATAATATAAATGAAATAAGATAATTTAATTAGTAAGGGTTGTACTAGAATGATTAATAGAAAAATTTTCTTTTTTAAATTTCTTGAAGTATCTGAATTCTTGATATTAGTCTTGATAATCTTGATTTAATTTCTTGAGTAATTTGAGAAAAAATGTTCTTTATTATTATCCTCTTGAAATATTAAAAAAAAGTTGATTTGTTAAGGAATTTTTAGTTGTATCTATAAATTGGGTCAGGATATTCCTAAAAGACCAAAATGTTATGTTACAATGAATGTAAAACGCAAAAAAAATTTTCGCAAAAACGCAAGATAAAAAATACAAATGTAATAAAAATCAACGACCTAGTATGTATAGCCTTAAAATTGGCTAAATTCGCTTTATTTCGCACTGAAATATAAAAATAAAACAAAAAAATAAATATAATAATTTTTATGGAAATGTCCATATACCATTCATTCTCTTAATATTAAGTAAGTTATTACAAAAATTTTTATTGCTAGCTTAGATATTAAAAAAATATGAATTGTTCGCAGAATACTGAGTATTATTAATGCTAGAAAAATTTTAAGTCGTGTTAAGACATTTGTAGGGCTTTTCACCGCTGTGAAACGTAGTATATTTCGCTAAATTTGTTTTTAAAAAAAAATTTTGAACCGAAATGAGACTAAAAATTTATTTATTAGGACTTGTTCAAGAAAAAAAATTTTTATTATTAAGCTTTTTCTCAAAATTAAAACTGAAAAAATAATTTATTTTTTGAGGTTATAAAGCTTTTATATTAAATAAATATGAAAATTAGAAGTCGAAAAATTAATTCGCTTGGGTTTGAGCCGGAAAAAACGAAAAAATTTGATTATTAAGCTTTTTTAAATTTTCAAAACCAACGAATAAAAATACTCAGTTTCTGTATCCAAAATGATAATAATAATTATATGTTTTTATAGTATACAGTTTGTATACGAAAAAAATAAATAAATATTTTATATACTGTTTGTATATAAAAATAATAAAAATATTAAATGTTTTTTATTAAAGTATAATTATTTAATGAAAAATATAACTTATTAGCTAAGCTTAAATAATAATATATAAATCGTATAGTATTCTATTTTTTACCTAATCTCAAGTTTATTATAGGATGCCAGAATAGAAATTTTCACTTAAATATTTAACTTATATGAAATGAAAATTTTGAGTCTTATCTATGACTCTTTATTATATTCAAATATAATTTGCACTAACAAAAAAAGACAAATTTATTAAAATTTACTTAGTTCTTTAAATATTGAAGTGAACTAAAAAAAAAATACAGAAAAACTAGTTGTAATAATTTTTTACAATAATAAGAAAAACTAATTTGGAGTTGAGAAAAAGTGTGCTCCAATTACTTTTGTGTCTAAAGCGACAGTGACTGACCGCCGGGGAAGGATACTTTTCGCAAGCGCCGCAAGCCGCGGGCGCTGCAATACTTCTTTTGTAATATGAATGCGGGAATATTTAAATTATATTCTCGCACTACGAAGCCGCGGGCGCTGCAATACTTCTTTTGTAATATGAATGCGGGAATATTTAAATTATATTCTCGCACTACACATTTTTAGTTATGAAAAAATAAAAAAAAATAACTTGGATGTCGGCAGTCTTAGTTATGAAAAAATCGAGAAAAAAAATTATAATTTTGATGTCGACTGTCCTAGTTTTATGAGAAAATAAAAAAAAATATTTTAGATGTCGGCTGTCCTATGCATAAAAAAATTAAAAAAAAAAAAATTTGTTCTAAATAGTTTTTTTACTATTTCTCTTCAATGAATGCATTAAATAAAAAACAAAACAAAGTTCCTTTAGAAAATCGTTTATTAAATAGAATGCAATTGGGTTTTTACATTTTGATACAATCCATTTTAAAATATGAAGTGATGGAAATTACCACTTTTTACGTTTTTTAATTTTCAACTTCTTAGCTTTAAACAGTTGTAACTCGAAACGGTGAGCTCTAATTAAAAAAAAAAAACGTCAAATCGATAGCATTTTTTCCAAGGAATAATTTGCACTAGAGTTTGTCTCAAAAGATCTCTTAGATCCTGAGAAAAAACAAGTTTTAGTGAAAAAAAATTATAATTTTTTACCTTTTCGTTCACTAACTTCTGAGATTGATTTCTCGAAATCATTTAATTATTTTTTAAAAATAAAAAAATCGGTTGAGGGTATTTCTTCAAAGATTAATTTAAAACCAATTTCATGTATTTTCGTCCATACAATTCTTCATAAATGGATATTGAGTAAAATCGAAAATAATAAAATTTTTCAATTATTTCATTTTAATATATATAGGATTATTATTATTTTTATTTTTATGTGTAATTCAAAAAAAAAATCAATATTAATAATAATATTAATACATTATTTACTGAATTAGTTATTTATCTTATCTTAATTATTATGTAAAGTTAATTATCCGTAAATTATTAAGACATATGCACACGAAAGATGAGAAAAAGAGTTCCGTTATTTTGACTGTAATACCATATTTTTGTATTTGAGAACTTCGGGATTCGTCGGGCGTACTCGAGTAGTTGATGAATTTTTCATAGGAACTGTATAATATATAACTTGAATTCTTTTTCTCTGCTTTGTGCTGTTTTATGTATACGAGATACACTTTCTCTAAAAAACGCTGGAGTATTTTGTTTTACTCCTGCGTAAATGACGTCACTGATTAAGTTTCTTCTTTTTTTTTTTGTTAAACTCTCTTTTTTTTGTATAGAGATGAAAAAATTTTGTTTCTCTCTCTTACTTATGCGGAATAAAAATTTTGTTTGATCAGTAAAAATTGACGTTATAAATTACAAAAATTTTGTTTCTTTTTAAAAAATTTGATTTAAGCTGGAGTATTTTGTTTTACTCCTGCGTAAATGACTTCATGATTTATTTGTATACATGCAAAATAATTTTATAACTTTTATAAAACTTTAAAAGAGTAATAAGATTTTTTTTTTTAAGAGTAAGGAAAAAATTTGTTTCTGAATGGGCACTACCAATGTGTTTACTTACTTGCGGAAAATTTTTTGAAAATTTTGTTGATTGTTTTGTTAAAAAAAGAAAATTTTCTTTCAGGCTAAAAATGTTTTATTTTGTCGATCTATATTGCATGTGGAAAAAGAAAAACTGTGTCTTGGTGATTTAGGCTCTTATTTTAAGCGGAATTCCGTGGAGTTGCAGTGGAATTCTGCAATGCTGGTAAGTTGGTTTAAAAAAAATTTTCTTAGTTTTTCTCTTCTGTTTCTTTGTTTTATCTATACCTATTTTCTTCATAACTGATTTAGTTTTCAGGAATTTTGCCCGTTGATGGAAGTGTGGATGTTAGTCTATATTTGGACCAGATTCCTGACGATTTGATTTTCCACGAAATGGTTCAAGTTGGGCGAATATGACGCTTTAGGAGGCTATTTTTGTCCGATGATAGCGTTTCGGAGTTTAGAGAGTCTGTTCTTTCGAGAAATTCTTATGTTCCTTATTCGGGTGTTACTGGCCCGGATGATTTGTCAACATTGGCCACTAGTGCTCTGGATATGTGGGCCAAGAGTGGTGATCCTTGGCTGATGGCTCGTGATTTAGAGCAGCCCTTTGGTGGGTGTGCCTTTAATTTCTGGACTGAGCATTATGCTACTGATATTTTGCATAGCCATCTATCTTCTTCTCCAGGTAAGAAAAAAAAATTTTATACTTGCGATTTTTCTTTATCTTACTATGAAATTATGTTTTTAGGCTATAATTCGTCAATGTGGTACATTGTTGAGAGGGGTTCTAGCACTGGGATGCTTATGGGTAGAGGAGCTCTACCGTTGGTTAACTTGAGTAGATATGGTGGTCCTACTGCTTGGAGGGTCATCTTGAGCTCTAGCGTGCCTCGATATTGTAAAAGGATTGGTTCAATGAGAATGAAAACCAATCTTTGTGGCCGTGCTACTTGTAGGACTGGAATTCTTTGTAAGATTTGTTCTTGCGATATGGCGGCTATCCATAGTCCTGGGCTGTTTCCAGATTCTTCATTTTTGCGGGATAATAAGATTGCCTATTATGATTTCTTGCAAAAGTCTGGAGATTTAATTTATATCAGTCCATGGACTCCGTATTTCTCTGTCAATTTACAGGGAAACATTTCAGAGTGCAACAATATTATGCCTCGTTTGTTGACGGCTTTGGAAATGCCTCAAATGACATGTAAATGTCCTGAAAGTTTTGGTGGCTTAAGAAAATTAGCGATAAGAAAATCTTTAGTAATTGTTCACGAGGTTCCCGAATTGACTTGTTCAAAAAGGAAATGCGGAAAACAGTTTTTTTCTCCAGAAGAACTTGATACTCATATGGTGGCTTCTCATACTTATCGGTGTGAGTTCTGTGGTTATAGTTCTACGTTAAAATTTAATTATACGAGACATATGACTGATCATGTTAGTGAATCAAGAGGTCAGCAACTTTGTGATTGTGGAGCTAAGGTGACATCTGGAGGATTGGCCAGACATCGAGCGACGACAAGTCATCGAAAAAAAATGTTGATGTTAGACGTTATTTTATGATTATCTTTTGTAATTTATGTTAAATATAAAAGAGTATTTATTTTTATATATATATATTTTTGTTTTATTACTTTTTTCCTAATAATTATTTTCACTATCAGTTTCATTTAATTTTCGGATTCCTTTCTCTCTAAGGAAATTGTTTTTCTCTTTTTTTTTGTTTACGGATTCCCTACTCTGGGGAAATAGTCACAGATTTTTGTTTCAGATTCCCTACTCTAAGGGACTAATTTAATTTTCGGATTCCTTTCTTTCTAAGGAAATTGTTTTTCTCTTTTTTTTTTGTTTTTACGGATTCCCTACTCTGGGGAAATAGTCACGGATTTTGGTTTCAGATTCCCTAGTCTAAGGGACTGATTTAATTTTCGGATTCCTTTATTTCTAAGGAAATTGTTTTTCTCTTTTTTTTTTGTGTACGAATTCCCTACTCTGGGGAAATAGTCACGATTTTTTGTTTCAGATTCCCCACTGTAAGGGATTCATTTAATTTTCGGATTCCTTTCTCTCTAAGGAAATAGTCTTATTTCGGATTTCCTATTCTATAAGGAAATATTTTAATTTATTTTCCGGATTCCCTGTCCTGGGGAAATAATTTTTATTATTTCTATAAATTTTATATTTTTTATCTTTTATATTTTACGACTCTATATCGGATTCCCATGGAATATTTAATTTTCGTTTTAACGGCTTTTTTATTTGCGGATTTATGATTTTTTAATTTTACGACTTTATTTTTTTTTGATTTTTAAATTAGTGTATTTTTTATTTGTTTTCTTCGGATTTATGTTTTGCTTTGTAATATTCTTATTACTGACTGGTTTTCCTTGATGGCTGTTGACCTCGTTGTTTTTAATTGGATTGCGTATGTTTTAATTTTTTGTTTTTGTGCTGAAATTACATAAATTTCTGACTCGTTTTTAGCCTATCGGAGTTCAACATGATGGTTGGCGCGTGGCTATCCTGGTTTTATTTTACTGGTATTAGTTCTGCTGAACAGCTGCTACCTCCCAATCTACGCCCGGAGTCGGTTAACTGTTTTCCTGATGTTCTTCAATTTTCTTTCCTGCGTTTATCCTTTTTCTACAATTAGCGATTATGTGACCTTTTTTATGACAATAAAAACATACTATTAATTAAGGACCTAATATACCCCTTATTTTTTGCGAAATGCATACTACAATATCGTCACAAACTTTACCTTTGATGATAACTATGTCTAGACTCATATTTTTATTAACCCACTCGTTTATTACTATTACAATGTATAGACGCATAAATAATGATTTTACCTCAACCTTATTATAAAAGATATTATCACATAACTCGTAGAAAGTCTAGACGCATAAATAATGATTTTACCTCAACCTTATTATAAAAGATATTATCACGTAACACATAAAAAGTCTAGATGCATAAATAATGATTTTACCCCAACCTTATTATAAAAGACATTATCACGTAACACATAAAAAGTCTAGACACATAAATAAAGATATTAACCTGTCTATATTACATAGAAATAACACGAGTTTCCTATTAAAGAAAGTCTAGACACATAAACAATGATATTATTACGTTTTCCCTACTACACACCCTACGCATAATTATCAGATTTCCATAATATAAATTCCCATAGTCAACTCCTCACTAGAATCATACGCCCCTTAGCAACACCAATAAGAATTTCTTATTTTCTCCGCCATAATGGAAACACCCTTAGCAACGTACCAAAACATCCCTAACAACACCAATCAAAAACAATGTATTGAACTATCCTGGTTTAACTCCTCCCCCGAGAAAGACTATATAAATCGCTGCCTGAGGGCAGATGAGTCAGTTGAGATCGGGGTATCACACCTACAGACACACGGGCGTGCGGGCAAGTCTGTTCATTCTAATCAATCATAAAAATCTATCTGTTAGTGTGTAATAAAGTCGAATCTTGAACTTTGATTAAATAAAAGCATATAGTGAATGTCAGTGTTACTTAATTGAACTATATCCTTAAACCTTTCCGAAAAACATCCCACGGGATCCAGGAGTATCCTGATTCGCCATTAACATCAATTAAAGGGGTGAAAGCACACAACATCAAGAAACAGCATTTAACCAAGTGGGTTAAATACATAACAATACAACGTTATCAGTATTTGTTTCTAGTAGGATATAACATTCATCTTCTTTGTGGCCTGATTTTCCGCAATGGCTGCACTTTAGTTGTGATCTGCAGTCTGCGGCTGAATGATACAGTTTGTTGCAAATTTGGCACTGTACTGGATTATTTTTGTCGTTATTTTGCTTTACCGATATTTTTTCACATTCGGAGGCGAGATGTTGGTCATAATTGCATATTTGGCATCTCGCTTTGTTACCTGTGTTAATGACCTTCACTTCTTTGTCCGCAACTTTCTCTTCTTCGTACATACACGTATCTCTTTCTACTCTTATAGCCTCCTTTATATTATCTTCGAATGAGGCTTAAGGAATTATTCTATTACGTATTTCAAATCTCATACCTTTAAGAAAGAATCTAGTCAGATCCCTTTCTATTTCATCCTCGTCAGTGTGTCTGCCTTCTATTAACCTTGTTTTTTTGATCTTTCGGCCTACTTCTTTAATTTTATTGGCAAAAATTATAATTGTTTCTTTTTCTTTTTGTCTGAGGTGTGATAACTCGCCGTTTAGCTAATTTGACGTTTTGGGGTTTTTCTTCTGCCTTTCCGCTGAATTTAGGAATCATTTCCAATGTATCCTTAATCGAAAAGGGCCTGATTTTTGCCAAGCTTGAATTTTGTCCATATATTAATCTGGCTGTGTTGTAAGTGTGATTTTCTGTTGGTAGTCTTGCATTTCTGCAATTGCTTTGACCGTGAACGATATTACAATATCTGCAAGGTTCGTCTACCGTATAGTACATGGTAGAACATTAACGGTATGCTTCTGTCTGGCCTGTTGTTCATGCTATGTGCGAAGTTAGTGTTTTGTTGCGTATTGTACATGGATTTACTTCTTTGAGTAGTATGTGCTTGATAAAGGGTATTATTCTCTTGATTTACTCCGTTCCTTTCGTTATAGAATTCAGTTGCATCTAAATTCCATGCAATTATTTTCGATTTGCGGGGTAAAGTTGGTGTCACGACTTATTGAGGCTGCTCTATATTTAGCATTGCTATTTTTACGGATAGCTCTGCTATTAATAGTTCTGGTTTCAGCCCTGTTATTCATCTCTATAATTATTGCACATGTTTCGTAATTTCTGAGTGCTTTTTCTACTAATTCTACCTCTTCGTCGGTTATATCTAACTCAGCATAAAGTTTTTCTGCTGATTGAGTTAATTTTCCTTCAGTTGACTCGTTAAGAATTTGATTTGCTAAGAATTTAATGTAATCTGAAGTGGATGGCTCTATATTGTCTTTTGATAAATTACAGAATTTTTTAAATATATTTTTAAAACGCGAGTCAAGATAAATATTTAAAGGGTTTTCTGTTTTTTCTAGGTCTAATAATATATTAATTATGGTTGACGGGTCAATTTGGTTAGCAATTAACTCTTTTAAAATACTAACAAAAGTTGTGTCTTTTACTAGTTTTTCTACTTTGTCGGCTGAAGAGGTGCCTTTCAACGATTCGATTAATGTTTGATCTGGTACGTTAGCTAACTTGCTCGTGTGCTCTAAATAATAATTTTGATATTTTTTTTCTAGTTCTTTGAACCCGATTTTTTTCATGTCACCAAAAGAGGCTGGTGCATTACCTACTAATATGTCATAAGCTTTTTCTGTCATAGGTCTTTTTGCGTCGTATAAGTCTGCTAATCTGTTAAGTGCGCTCATTTTGAAAGTAAGAGTTTTTAGTTTAAGATTGAAAGTATTAAGTATACTTTGATTCTACAAAAGAATTACTTGCCAATACCGTTGTATTGACCCGATTTATGAAGGCTTGATACTTCCTCGCCAGTAAAACTTTTACAAAAATAGAAAAATAGAAAGTGTTTTTTTTTTAAAAGAAAGGTCTGTAGTTTGCAAAAACCTTTGTATTTGCCCGGTTGACAGAAACTTGACGTTTTTTCCCCGTCAACTAAAGTACAAAATTGTATATTTCTTAGTCTGCAAATACCTAGGTATTTGCCCGGTTTATGAAAACTTGACGTTTCCCCGTCGACTTTGAAATATAGTTAAAGTTATTTTGTAAAAACTTGCGTTTTTATAACTTTAGTAAAAAAAAGTGAAAATAGCAGAGTAATAAAGTAATAAAAAGAAAATCTTAAACCTTGTCTCCTTAATACAGCTCGTCCGGATGATGGGCCCCCATGTAACGGTTAAGGCTTTTGCTACCGATTACAAACTGCTATTACAAGCCGTTAAATAGCGTATAGTTTATAAGACTAAACAATTTGCGACTGATCTAGAGCACGGTCCGTAATCGAATTAACAGTACGACTAAACGGATAGACGATTGTCGATGGTCTGACCCAGGTTCTGACTTTTTCGGCTATATTTATATGATTCATGATGAGCTGGTTGTTAGTGGGGCATCAAGGATCTCCAAACAGGACCCAGTTTCTCTTTTTTGTGGTTGACCTCGTTATTACGTTGCCTGATGCCTTACATAAGTCCCAGCTTACTTTTGTTTTCAAGTATTGTATCAGCGAATTAATATCTATGAGTTTCTGTTTAATCGACGCAAGATAACTCTTTGACGATGACTTATGGTAAAGCTGGCTTTTTGCTTTGCCAGCTGTTACAATACACACACTTTTTCACTACTATGAACTCTTTAAAACTGGTTTTGATTATTATTTTTATTGCACTATTATTTATATTTATTTTATTTTATAAGAAAAACTTTAACACTTTAATTATTTAGAAACTATTTTCGTTTATAATATTAATGGCGGTATTAAATAAACTATTATTTTTATAAATGAATTTATCATTTAATAGTAAGTCTTGATCAGATTTAAAAACTTTCTATATCTCATATTCCTCCAAAACATTCATTATATTATTTTTATTACAATTGTGCATAATTTGAAGGTCTGTATTAAAGCCATAATATTCATATTTTTCTTCCCATATATGTGATGCGAATTTTGATGTTTCTATATGTGAAGGAGGAAGATGTTCTACATAACGTTTTTTAAATGTTCGACCTGTTTGACCAAAATAGAATTTATTGCACGAGCCACATTTTAATAATTATTTATATTATATATATATATATATATATATATATATATATATATATATATATATATATATATATATATATATATTATATATATATTTCTGGTCTAATTTTTATAGAAAGAGGAAAACATTAAAATTTTATGTAAAATTGAAATTATATTTATAAATATATATATTATATATGAATATAAAAAATATATAACACACAGACACACACACATACACACAGATATATATATATATATATATCTACATAAAGGACTTTTAATTTGAAGAATAATTTTTTTTAAATTAATGCTAATATAAAGAAGAGTCTTCCGGAGAGATGTCTTTAATATTTTAAATTTTGGCAGTTTTATTATATATATATATATCCATATACAAATCAATAAAATAAAAATTTTCATACGTTTTTAGGTTCAAATCAGGAAGATTTTTTTTACCTTAAATATAATTAACTCATTTATTTAATAAAAATTTTTTCATAATTTAATTTCGTTTTTCATCATATTTGATGATGTTCATTTAAATGAAAACGATTATTTTATACTTTTTATTTAGTTAATCTATTAAAAATTAAATTTTAAAGAACATGAGAAATAAAAAAATTTTATATTAATGCTTTAGCTGAATTTAAAATTGCAATATAAATCATTAGATGAGATATATAGTAATAATTGAATATAGAGTATATTGTATATATACTGTAAATTTGAATATTTTGCTGAAAATTCCCGCAAGTTTGTTAGCGCCCTCAAACGGTGAAAAATTTAGATTATTTAAGAACTCTACAGAATTTTTTATTTATAGATTTGTGTATATTTTTAAGTTTTTTTGTGTATTGATAGAAAAGCTACAATAATTAATGTTTAGTTAATTTTCGGTGATTTCAATCCACCAAAGCTTTGAAAATGTTTTTAATGATCTTTGATTTATAATTTCATGACTATAATTTCATGACTATATTTACTAGAATCAATCTCCTCATCAATCAAATCCAGTTCCAATATTTCATCAGCACTTTTTTTTATTAGAAAATTTGGTTTATAAGGAATTTTAACAAATTCAAATGGTTTTATGCGTATAAAACCAAAATTTCTAAAAATCTAAACATTTTAAAATTCACTAAATCCATTTATATCTTGTTTTTTGAGGTGTCAAACCCGGGGAACCATATAGATTTAATTTTTTCACTTTTTTAGATTTTTTCAGTACCAAAAAAAAATTAAAAAAAAAAAAAATTTGACATCTTTCCATATATACCCCTTTCGATTTCGGGAAAAATAAAAATTGTCAAGAAAATTCAGTTCCCCTATTTCATCAGCGCTTTTTTTATTAGAAAACTTCGTTTATAAGTAAATTTAACCAATTCAAATGGTTTTATGCGAATAAAGCCTAAATTTTTAAAAATGTAAAAATTTTAAAACTCACTTAAATCTATTTGTGCATTTCTACAAGATAATGCGTTTTATGAGCACCAAAAATAAAAAAAAAAATCGATGAGGCTCGACTACGAGTATGATTTTCTGGTAGTTTGGACCCTATAAAATGCAAAAAAAAAAGTTAACGCGAAATCGGCGATGTATGCCAAAAATATTTTTACATTTTTATATAAAAAACCGAGTTTTCCATATCTAAGCTACTCCAAATTATCAAAATAACTTTTTCGGAAAATAAAATTTTAAAAATTAGATGAAAAAATCTAATTTTCAGGGAAAAACCTCTCCAGAAGAAAAAAAAAATTATTTTTACGATAAAATTTAGCCAAGTTATCGTCAATTTAAGATTTTACTCAAATTTGTCTTAAAAAAGATTTAAGTTCTATATTGAAAAAGCCTGTTTCTGAACTTTAAACATGCATTACTCGCTTGATTTTCATCGTAAAATAATATTTTTTTTTTTAAATCGATTAATTTTTCCCTGGCAATTCATTTCTTCATGAAAAAAAATCATTTTTATAAACCAAATTACAATTTTTATGTCAAAAGCCTTTGAAAACTTTAAGTGGCAAAATTTACATAATACAGTTTTTACATAAAAATTGAAATTCGGCCAATGAAAATGATTTTTTTCTTTAAGAAATGAATACTCAGGGAAAAAGAAAATGAGTTAAAAATAAAATTAGTGTTTTACCATAATAATCAAGTAAATAATACATATTTTAAGTTCTGAAACAGACTTGTTTCAAACTGAAACTGAAATTACCAACAGTGTCGAGACAGAAGGGTTAAAAAAACATGTTTAATTAATTTTTTAGTAAAGTATCCTTAAGTCATCGCATATTTAGCAATCTTTTTTAAATAAAATTTTAAAATCTTTAATGTTATTTTAGATTAAAAGTATGTAGGTTTTAAGCATTTTTTGTCCATAGAATATGTATCAAAATGACAAAAATTTACAAATAAATTACTCAAAATGAAAATGATGAATTTAAATATGTTTTTTTTTTTATTACAGGATTAATGTGAAATGGATTTTAAAATAACAAAGAACATTTTATGTGAATTAATTTGGGAATGTGAGTCTAAAGAAAAACTAGCAAAAATTGATTATATAATATCAACTTTAAAACTTAGAGATATTTATAATAATAATCAGATTAATAAAATTAAAGAAAAATTATTAAATTCCTTTTACCCATATTATTTTACAAAATGGCAGGCTAGCTCTAGAAATAAGAAAACTTTTCAATTAAAGTACAAAGGTTATTTAGATGAAGAATTTGTCACATGTTTTGAAGATCCTCAAAATAATCATAATGAGAGACTTGAGTCAATGGAAGTTGATGAAACAAATATCAGTGAGTCTCAATTAGTTGAGAACGTTGAAATGGAGGATTTTTCCGCGAAACAGTTAAGAGGTCGCCCAGTGATACCTTTTGAAAAAGGCTCTAATACAACAAAAAGAAGACGTATAACTGAACTTGCAGAAGATCATTGTTCCCAGGAGTTAGGTCGAGCTTTAAAAAGACGAAAAACATGCTCTATTGATAATGAATTAGATCCTAAAGATATGAAATCATATATGCATATGAGTAAAATCTTAGCCATGTATATGGATTTAAAATTTACGCGAGATAAATATCAAATGTTTAAAAAACACAATGAAGAGATTACTAGTACTGACCCATATCCTTCTTATAAAAATGTCGTAATTACAAAGCGTGAATCTTATCCTAAAGAAATGTTAGTGAAGATGGAGCAGAAACAGAATTATTTTTTTTATTAGAAAATACTGTAAAAAAAATTATTCTGCTTAAAAATGAAGTTGAACGAGTTCGGTTATCTGGCACAAAGTTGCATTTAGATGGAAAGTGGGGTATGGACGGAGCTAGTGGACAGCAAACAACCCGGCAAAAGTGGTCTCATTCTAAACAGTCTTCAAATTTTTCAACTCAAGCAGATTCGATCCTACACGATGATCTTGAAAATGAAGTTTTGGCTGTTGCAGAAATAGAAAACTTTTCCCAAGAAGATTTTGCCATTTTTGACGAGGAACAAGAAGGTGCTGCCAATGCAAACCAAATACCAGTAACAGATATGTCAGATAAAAGTGTTTTTGGAATTTGCTTTGTTCCATTACAGTTAAAGTCCGATGGAAACGTTATTTGGAAGAATAAAAGGCCTTCATCTATACTGTTGTGTAGACCAATAAAATTTAAATTCACGAAAGAGGAAAATAATTTTGTAAAAAAACAGTATGAATATTATACGGAATTGTTACAAAAAGTTCAATCCTGGATTTTTAATATTGGTGAAATTGAATTCACCGTTAGTTTTGACCTAAAATGTACAATGATAGATGGAAAAATTTGTAACTGGTTGACGAATCAATATTCCACTAAATCTTGCAATATCTGCAGGGTAAAACCTAGTAAGATCAATGATTTAGAATACGTTAAGCTACTTGAAAATCAAGATAGTTATTATAAATTTGGTTTATCAACATTACATGCTTGGATAAAATTTTTGGAATACGTACTTCATCTTTCTTATAAACTAGATATACGGAAAGAAGATAGCAAAGCCGAGAAAAAATTTAAAATTGCAAAGAAAAAAAATGAAGTACAAAAGTTATTAAAAGAAAAATTGCAATTGTCTGTTGATGTTGTTAAGCAAGGTTTCGGAACAACTAATACAGGTAAAATTTTTTATAATGATATTATTTGTTTAGTATATTAAATAAAATGATTTATTCATCTGCAGGTAATGTAGCCCGAGAATTTTTCTCTCATGCGGAAATCGCATCAGAATGTACTGGAATTGACGTAAATCTAATAAAGAGGATGCATACTATATTACAAGTTTTATGTTGTTGCATAAAACCTAGAGATGTTAGCAAATTTGAAAAATATGCACTTGAAACTGCTAAAATATGCATTGATAAATATGGTTGGTACACGATGCCACCATCTGTACATAAAGTGCTTATTCATGGAGCAAATATCATTAAATCATTTGATTTACCAATTGGGTGTTACTCAGAAGAGGCTCAAGAGGCAAACAATAAAATCTTTCGCCTAGCTAGAGCTAATTTTAGTCGAATGACTCAACGAATATTTACAAACGAAGATACTTTTAAATACCTTCTTGTTAATTCAGACCCTTTATTAGCTTCGTTAAGAAAAACTACTGAAAAAAAACACAAGCCCTTGTGTATAGATGCCGAAAAGTTATTGATTTAGATTCTATATATTTACAAACTTTGTATTCTAACCAAAGATTATAACTTTCAATTTTTACTAGACAGATCATATATATATATATATATATATATATAGTTCTATAAATTATTGGATCCTCTTTTTAAAATTTTATGCAGAATTTAAAAATTCAAATTTTTAAATAATAAGGACAATAAAAACCTCCATATTAATACTCTTTTTCTTTTATACCTAATAAAACATACTTAATAACTACCATCTATTTTTAAACTTATATTTAAAATAATATTCACTTGAAATTTTAGCACAAAGTAAAATTTAACTCAGTATCCTGTGTGTTACATATATTTTTTTAAACATATAATATATATATATATATATATATATTTATAAATATAATTTCAGTTTTACATAAAATTTTAATGTTTTTCTCTTTCTATAAAAATTAGATCAGATGTGATATATATATATATAATAAAACTGCCAAAATTTAAAATATTAAAGAAATCTCTCCGGAAGACTCTTCTTTATATTAGCATTAATTTAAAAAAAATTATTCTTTAAATTAAAAGTCCTTTATGTTTATATATATATATATATATGTATATATATATATCTGTGTGTATGTGTGTGTGTGTTATATATTTTTTATATACATATATAATATATATATTTATAAATATAATTTCAGTTTTAAATAAAATTTTAATGTTTTTCTCTTTCTATAAAAATTAGATCAGAAATATATATATATATATACATATATACAGAATATATATTTAAAATATATATAATATAATTATTTCTTATATATAGGTTGAGCAAAATCTAAAAAAATTAAGTGTAAAAGACTTTAAATTCAAAATATCAAATTTTTGAATTTTCGTTAATTTTAAAATTTTGTAAAATTTGCGCTTTTGGCTGAGATCTAATTAAAAAAAAAAAAAATCAAAAAAGCCGCAGTGACACATGAATTTAGATACTTCTAGAAGTAGTTTAAAACCGGTTTTAAGTGAATAGCTCAAAAATTGAGTCCAAGAGCGATTTTTGGCGTTTTTGCCCCACTGTGCGACGTTTGTGGTTTGAAGTCGCAACGAACACTAAATATAAAAAGGGAGAATATATACAAAATGGGGAGGGGAGCTCTCTTACACATACATACCATATAATACATATATACACATTTCCACCCACCACAATTTTACTAATAAAATTGTAAATAAAGAATGAATATAAAAAATAATTGTGGTAAATGAAAAATACAAATGTGACTCGAATATTTTTGCAATATGCCAAACGGCTACATAAATTAAAAAATAATTTAAAAATTTAAACAGTTTAATTACATTTGATAAAAGGTTTTCAATTTAAATGCTAATCTGATTCTGAGTTTCACTAATTCCATTAGACCGGCATGAAATCCGAAGACATCAATGGTTTGTAAGACCATTGAAGGCTCAGATCGAATTACACAGTCAATAATGACACTTATCTTTTTTTTAATTTGAGCTATGTACTACAGAGAAGTATCATTATAGCATATTAACAAGTTTCATAAAGTTCAGCAAGTAGAACTTTAACCCAATATAAAAATTTTGCATAAAGTAGTTCGGAAAGTCAATTTAGACACTCTCCCTCTCCTCAAAAAAGGTGAGAGTAATATGGTAGTTTGAGTAAAATTCTTGAATTTAATACTCGCGCGCACAAATAAATAAAGCTTAAGCATGATAACTTAGCCTTCAAGCAAAATTATAACAAAATTTTTATATAGTGGTTTGAGACCCAGTTTAAAAATTTTGTTGAGATTAGTTCTGCAAGTAGAACTCCAAATATTCCCTTTTCCTCGCAAATTGAAAAGGAACATGTGATCAAAAATTTTTTAAACTGTGGTTTAAGCAATATGTTAGAGCAATTTAACAAAGTAGGGGCAATGGAGCAAGAATTATTTTTATAAAGTTAAAAATACAGTAATTTTCACCACCCACCTTGCCAAATTTGCTCATACAAATATATCACAATTAGCAAATCAATTGAAAATCCATGTTTCTACAACTACTATTCACATCTCTCTCCTTACAGAAAAAGTAAGCAAATTTACAATTACACTAGCTCTAAGAAATTTTACAATTGCAGATTAAAGAAGTGAGATACAAACAATAATTACAAAATTAATAGCAAAATTTGAGGCTAAACATTTTTTGAATTCTAAATTTTGTAGTGTTTTAAATTTACATAAATTTGTTTTTAATCAATTGAATTTAAAAAAAAATAAAACCAGAAATGCAAAAATAAAAAAAAAAAATTACAAGTTATAAAATGATAGCCAATTAAATATAAATAAATTATCTTAATTAATTTTCATTAATTGAACTTGAAGAGTTCTTGAGTATACTTAATCATAAGATTATATCATTCTACAGTACAACATTTGACAAAACGCGTACAAATACAATGAATAATGAATTGATGCGAGTTTAACATAGACTGATTGCCTAATTTCAAGTTTCACTATCCTGACCAGACCAGCAGGATATCTGTAGATTCAAGATTTAATAATTATTCTAATAGAAATAATTCTATCACTGATATCACTACTGCACCAGCAATAACGAATTCAAAATATAAATAATTGAAAAATAGAATTAAATAAATGCAATTTTTGTTTTGAGACTAAAGCAGTTAAATAATAACTTATTGAGAATCCTGATGATTTAATTCTTCCTTTATTATGTCTACAATGAGATCATAATATTGTTTTATGCAATTTTTCAAACAAGTAATAATAAGAGTGTACAATAACTTAACAACTTTATATCATTTCTGCAAGTAGAGATGATATACAATTTTTCATACACAGAAAATATATTGAAAGTGAGCTTATATCATAAATCAGCAAGGATTTTGCACAAATTTTACAAATGAAGTAGTTTAACAAAGCAGGTGCTATATTAATAGAATAATTAATTAGTAATAATCACAATTGCCACCCACCTTGCTAAATCCACTCTAATGAATTAATAAAACTGATAATAATCTAATTTAAATATATTAGTTGAAAATAAAACAAACTTAAATTAATTTTCAAAATACAAATATACACCCTCTTCCCCCGCAAAAAATATAAGCAAATTAACATACAAAAATTAATTTAAAAGACTGTAATCTGCAAAATTTCTACAATTGCAGATTGTAGAGAAGAGGTGTATCTTAGCATGTTATTTAATTCAACTAACAATTCAAGCATTAGAAAAATTTACAATGTTTTATATAGCAATGATAATAATAATGCCAAAAATGATTATTTAAATAGCATGAATTTAATTTATGAGAAAATGAATTTAATTTATGAGAATTTGTTAGACATTTATAAGAGATTAACACCATTATGGCTCGTAAGAGAATTATAGAGTACTTAACAATACAAAAAAAAAATCGTAATTTATTGTATCAAAGTAATTTAGTTTGAGATAAACAATTAGAGCCATATATCAATATGCTAGAATTGATTGAATTGCCAAAAATGATTATTTAAATAGCATGAATTTAATTTATGAGAAAATGAATTTAATTTATGAGAATTTGGAAGACACTTATAAGAGATTAACACCATTATGGCTCGTAAGAGAATTATACAGTACTTAACAATACAAAAAAAATCGTAATTTATTGTATCAAAGTAATTTAGTTTGAGTTAAACAATTAGAGCCATATATCAATATGCTAGAATTGATTGAATTCTTACTAAATTAAATAATATGCTAATAAGAGAATAGCATTTTGTAATGAATAACAATATTGAAGTGCAGTAGGATCCCAGGATGATCTTGAATTTATGAGTAAAACAGCAAGCAGGATAAGTGATAAAACATCCAAGTGTGAATCCCATGACACCAACTACTCTAGCAAAGTAGTTCCACTTAATTTCAGCAAGTTGAACCTATGTAACATCTAATATTATTAGCATAAAATTTATAATTCAGTAATTTCAGTTAGTAAGATCAATTCAATTCTTTACCAAATTTATAAGATAAAAGTTTAATACACAATTTTTATCACAATTTAAAATGTTATAATTGTAATTTAAGAGAAAAGCAATTTAACTTTAAAAATTTTATTAAATTTTAAAAGGGTTATGACATGCAAAAAATGATTTAATGAATTTTTGATAATCAGCAAGAAATAAAATTTTAGATGATTAAAAACACAAATAACACTTACACAGCTTTACACTCCCTTAAATAATACTTTTATTTTTTAAAAATATTCTCCAATAAATTTAAACTTTAATTTAATTGTGTAAGAGTTATATATTCAAGTGTAATATGTAAATTAATACACCTGAATTATATAATTTCTCATAAATAAGAATTAAAAAAAAAAAAAAATTTCAATGTTTTACAAAATTATCAACTTATCTTTTATGTAAAAAAAAAATTTGTCTGCTGTGCGGCTTATTGATGAGTTGATTCGCGCAGTAATTTGATGCGTAGTAACAGGGCCCATTGATTTGCATGTATTCTAATGTTGTTATCAACGATGAGAAGCCGCCATCACTGAGTAAGATTTCTTGCGCCGCTTTTTGATGCGCGGTGGTAGGGCCTGTTTTCTTCTTCGTCTCTCTCGTTATAAAAAAGTTGCCATCAATTCTTGATAATATTTGTTGCGCGCGCAATGGCGTCTTCTTTTTGATTAAATTGAAGGGGTGGTAGAATTTACGCGCCAATTCTGCGATGACGACAATGATTTTTCTTTTTTTTTATAAATTTTATGAAATCAAATATTCAGATTTTTCACTGGCAGAAAAAACATAATTTTTTGAGAAAATGATGCGTGTTCGTTGTGTCATTTTAAAAATTACGCAAATTTATTTTTTTTGTTCACCTTCCATCACCATAAAACTTCTTAAAAAAATTTTTTGCACAAAAATTTAGCACAAATTTGAAAAATATAGCACTGAAATATAACTGCTTCTAATAAAATTGCTATATCGCCATGAGAAAAAAAAGATGATCAAACTGATGTCAAAATTTTGCACGTGCTCTTGAAATTAAATTTAACTTTTTCTTCTTAAAAAATTTAACTTATCTTGATGCGTTGGTTCATTCCAGGGATGCCAAAAATGTTGATTTTGGCACCTCCATTGTTGTAAATTAATCCATTTTGATTATTACTGTGATGCAAGTTCACACTTACGTAACGGCACGTAGTTTTTAGAAAAAAAATTGAACATGTTTTCAAATAGTTTTTTTTTTAAGAAAAAATTTGCACTGATTTTTTTTTATAGGTTCTATAGTCCAGGGATGCCAAAAATGTTGGAAAATATGGATATTATGGTGATGGAGATGGATGAATAATTATGACAAAAAGTATTTGTGTTATACTCTATTTATTAATAAGGCGACGTTTGTGGTTTGAAATCGCAACGAACACTAAATATAAAAAGGGAGAATATATACAAAATGGGGAGGGGAGCTCTCCTACACATACATACCATATTATACATATATACACAACACGTTTTTTAATTTAAGTGTTCAAAAATGATGTGTGTAGTTTTTTGTTGTTGAATAAGATCGCTACAATTTAACGTATGAAGATAGCTAGACAAGTAATCATCCCAAGTGATAATCAGCGCCGGTCATGCGTACATGAACTGCGTCTCCAAGATTTTTCTCACCTCCAAATTATTTACTAACTATTTTTATAGCAGTCTTATTATTAAAATATATATCTCAAGAAAAATAGGATTAAAATAAGTTTTTGAGACAATTAATTTGATGTATAGGATTTATTTTTTTTTTTTATTAAGTTTGTCATTTTGGCAGCAATTTTTAAATAATAATAATAATCATGTTTTGAATACTGGAATTCATATTGCAGGGTTCAAATATTGTTTAAAACTGCTGCAATTTGCATAAGTATTTTGCAAAATACAAGAAAACATTAGATACCATGGTGTGTATCAACTAACAAGGTAATATATTTGTTTTAACTTTCCTTTACGTTTTAAGACAGTTTATACAAGTAAAAAACATCAGTATATTTTTTCATTTTGTTTGCTAATAAATTCGTAATGAATGTTTTAGGATCTTTTATGTAATAATTAATGGTATGTTTACTTTATCAATACAGTAGTTCGCCCAATGCTAGTATTTGAAGTAATCAAGTAAATAAACTTATCACTGCATAAAAATAATAAGATTCTATGATAATGGAGTTACGCACCAAATTCATAACATGATGAAGTGGTTACATTTTCTCTAGATTGAGTCCAACACAATACATAACCAATATTTAAATTTTTTATTATCTAACGCGATCAAAGTAGGTGCTGAAATTTAATCGGGAGTAATTTAATAAAATGTGAATAACTAATAAAAACATATCTTATATCACTTTGCTTTTATATGGTCTTTCACCAAAATTAAGCAAAATTATACTAACAAACATGCTTTTAGAAATACTGGATTGGGTTAAAAAACTAATCAGATCATTAACACGATGAATAAAGATCAGGATTACAACATATAATCTGTTTAATACTTTTTCAGATATCGTGTCCACAAGGTGTCGATTTTTGTACTCTATAAGGTAGATTATAGATCTTCACTCTATAGTAAAAAGTAGTAATCAAATATATTCACCGTATGATGCTACAAACATTCCACCAATTACTGCACCACATCCACGGCCCAATCCATGATGTAAGCCTTGAAGTACGCCTTGAGCGCTAGAACGAAGTTGATCAGGAGTATTGTGTGCAATATAGCTACAACAGGCAGCCCAAACAGCAGCATGCGTTATTCCTTGCATAAGTTCAAAAGGAAGAACCCACCACGGATTTTTTAACCAGGAAACGTAAAGAAAACGAAGAACATTACCAGCTAATCCTAAACATAATACCTATAAAATATGCAATAAGATTACTAATTGATCAAATTGAAACAATTTAAAATAAATATTAGACACGATGTCTTAAACAAAAATTAAAAAAAAGGTAAAATTATCTTTAATGCTTCCAGTGATAACTAACTTATCAATAAGTCATAAAATGTATTGATTTAAAAGAATGAAAATTTTCCTAAAATATTATTCAGAACGAAAAGAATAGTTATAAATGCATACCAGCATAATTGGCTTCTATTAAAACCCAATATTACAGACCAAAAATAAGATTTACTGGAACCCGCTACCCCAAGGTCTGGAATAAATGTTGCAAACTTTTTGTAAGCTTGTACTTTTAGATAATTTGTGTAAGCTATGTTTGTTCTAAGTTAGGTTATAGTTTACTGTACATTTTAGTTTTTAGTTTTTTTTCGAAATGGGAACCCCATTTTTTTTTACTGCATATAAAATATTTTTACTGCGTAAAAAATTTTTTCTAAAAAATGACAGTTTGAATATTTTAGTTTTTATAACAAATACTTATTTAAATAAAGTATATTGAATAAATAAATTATTAAAAGATTCTTTTATCGCTCAATAATAAGGAGAGTATTTAACCTTCATATTTAGTGATTATATTTATTTTTTGTCTTTTTTAGTAATCTAATAGCAATCCAGTTATCAAAGTATTAAAAATAGTTTCTGACTTTAGTTCATAGTAAAATAAACTAAAAATGAGTCTTAATATTTTGCCTCCGGGCCGATGAAATTGCAATTTTGACTAAATTACGCTAATTTAAATAGATATTATTATTATTATTATTTCCTTTATTTGTATTGTACAAAACTAGTTACTCTCTTACATAGTTATTATTATTATAGCTCTAATTAACATATATTGTTTAATTTAAATAAATAATTTATATATAAATAAAATTGAGGTAAAATTAGTTAATAAAAATATAAGTAATATGTTATAATTTGATATTAATATTGTTTCAAAAACTAAATAAAATAAATAAGTTAACCATAGCAACAATCAGTCAAAAGTCAATCAGTCAATAGCCAATCAGTATATATTAAAATTTGTCAATAGAATTTTATTAATTAGTCAACAAATAAATAAATAGGTTAAAATTTGTAAATAAATAATTAAATAACAAAATTAATTAATATTAATTAGTCAAGCTGTTGTTAAACAGTGTTAGGCATCTAATTTATAAAGATACTGCCTTATTGCTTTTTTAAATAAATTAAATGAGTGCAGATCACGAATGCAGGGAGGAATTTTGTTCCAAAAGTTTGAGTATTTTACCTGAAATGAATTTAGGCCCCAATCAGTTGTAACTGTGGTAGGATCTGAGTCTTTACGGGGACCACGAACTGGCCTATCAGGCTTATAAGGCTTGAATAGTGGTAGCGAAATAGGAGGTTCTTTTAAACGAACTATCCTATACATTATAAGAGAGGCGAAATAGTCAGTACGAGTTGAGTTACTCATCCAATGCAGTTTTTTACGGAAAGCAGTGATATGCTCGTTGCGCCCAATGCCATGGATGTATCTAATTCCAGAGTTTGCTAGTCTCAGCAGTAGAACACCCAACTCATTGGAGACATCAGAGTATACTACTTTGCAATAGTCAAGGTGAGGGAGCACAAGAGATTCGACCAGTCGCTTGCGTAGAGTGATTGAAGTGCAAGGCCGGATAGTTCTAAGAAAATAAAGAACTTTATTGACGTTTTTGGTTACTTAAAGTACTTGAGGCCTCCATGAAAGAGTACTATCAAGTTTTACCCCTAGACTAATTATAACATCAACAAACGGAACCTTGTCACCAACACTGTTAACCTGAATGTTGGAAATATTTAGGGCATTGAATTTCTTTATGGTATCGCCTGCGTTTTTTTGGTGTTAAGGGACAAGCAGTTATGCTGTGCCCACTCTGAAACTTTTTTAGCCGATTCAGACAAGCGAGAAATACCATTATCAATCTCATTGACAGGGACCTGGACATATATTTGATGGTCGTCAGCATACAGCAACCTAAAAGTACCATCATCACCCAGGTGATCCTTTAGGTCATTCATGTAGCCAAAAACGTCAATAAAGTTCTTTATTTTCTTAGAACTATCCGGCCTTGCACTTCAATCACTCTACGCAAGCGACTGGTCGAATCTCTTGTGCTCCCTCACCTTGACTATTGCAAAGTAGTATACTCTGATGTCTCCAATGAGTTGGGTATTCTACTGCAGAGACTAGCAAACTCTGGAATTAGATACATCCATGGCATTGGGCGCAATGAGCATATCACTGCTTTCCGTAGAAAACTGCATTGGATGAGTAACTCAACTCGTACTGACTATTTCGCCTCTCTTATAATGTATAGGATAGTTCGTTTAAAAGATTCCTCCTATTTTGCTACCACTATTCAAGCCTTATAAGCCTGATAGGCCAGTTCGTGGTCCCCGTAAAGACTTAGATCCTACCACAATTACAACTGATTGGGGCGTAAATTTATTTCAGGTAAAGTACTTAAACTTTTGGAACAAAATTCCTCCCTGCATTCGTGACCTGCACTCATTTAATTTATTTAAAAAAACAATAAGGCAGTATCTATATAAATTAGATGCCTAACACTGTTTAACAACAGCTGGACTAAATTAATATTAATTAAATTTGTTATTTAATTATTTATTTACAAATTTTAACCTATTTATTTATTTGTTGACTAATTAATAAAATTCTATTGACAAATTTTAATATATACTAATTGACTATTGACTGATTGACTTTTGATTGATTGTTGCTATGGTTAACTTATTTATTTTATTTAATTTTTGAAACAGTATTAATATCAAATTATATCATATTACTTATATTTTTATTAACTAATTTTACCTCAATTTTATTTATATATAAATTATTTATTTAAATTAAACAATATATGTTAATTAGAGCTATAATAATAATAACTATGTAAGAGTGTAACTAGTTTTGTACAATACAAATAAAGGAAATAATAATAATAAAAAGATATATAAAAGGAAATCGCAAAGAATTGTAAAAAAGCTAAGGCTTATTTATTTCAGGCACGAGCACATATTTATTGAGTATTTTCTCTTTAATAACCTTGATGGGATTCACACCCTCATAATAATAATAATAATAATCTTTATTTTGAAATCAAAAATAGTACACTCTTTCAATATGTTACAGTAAATAAGTAAATCTTTCATAATATATAATAAAATAACAAAGAAAATATAAAGAAAAAAAAAATATATAAAAATTATAAAATAATACAATATAATATAATGAGTTTAATGAGTCAATAGATTAGTATGTCAATAGGTAAATATGCGTCAATATAAAATCAAGGAAAGGAAAGAAAGTATATAAAGAAAGAAAGTATATAAAATCTGCAGTCAATCAACTATATAGTAACTAATTTATAGATGTATAAATTGTAAACTATTATTTATTATTACATGTTATTCAATGTATTCATAAATAATTATTCGAAAATTTTTCTCTTACCCGAATTTACATAAAAATATTTAAAACTTATAAAAAAAATTTTTTATCTGCATTAATAAAAATAATAGGGTTTAGATTATTCTTATTTTTTTTTCACCATAAAAGATCATTTACTGAAGATTACTGAACAATAAAACTGGCACCAACTTTCTTTTATAATAATTTACTGAAGTATGTGCTGAGAAAATATAAAAAATAAGTTTATAAATTTGATTAAAATATCTGAAACTTCAAGTATATATTAATCTTTTTAATCCTGAAAAAAACCAAAGAAAAATTTTAATTTCCCATATTCTTTAAAAAGAACATATTAAAATTATTTTAATTACCTACATCTAATTCTACCTGTATGCCTTAAGATATTAGTTTTTATCTGAGAAAAGATAATAAAAAATTTTTGAACAGCAATGTATACTAGATATATATTGTAAGTAGGTAATTAGAAGCCAATACTGCTGAAAAACAAGTATTATTTGAGTACGTAATTAAAAAAAACTTATACATATATATATATAAACTTATATATATACTTATACATATCATCTTTTTAAAAGTTTTTCATAAAAATAATAATTGAATATAAATTTACAAATTTATATAAGATTATTTATTATTTTTATCCACGATTTAAAAAAAAATAGTAGAAAAAGCTTATAAAGTTGTTTTAAATTACGCACATAAATTTAAACTAGAAGTAGTTAGGTTAGTCTGCTTAATTGTTTGCTAGATTAATGGCTGTGATAAATTTTGTTATTATTATTTACAGGTTGATTTCATGTTCTTTGGTGGATAGTTAAATAAACAAAAGTTTGATTTAGATAAGTAAAAAAATTTTTAATATTTTTTTTAAATTAATGTAAAGAATGTTTTTATTTATCAACAATTAAAATTATGTTTATGGCAAAACTGAGTGAAAGGTGAGGTTTATTTATGGGCCGTCTTTGAAAAAGATTGTCTAGAAATTACTAAAATATATTTATGTTGGTACTAAAGGGGGGCGGAATAATTTTTCGTCTTCAGAAACGATTTTGGGCTTTTGATGAAATTAATAAGACTAAGACTAGGGGTTGCGTCAAACCACGTCTAACGCAGTGGTTCTCTAAAATACATTTTTTTTGTCTTCAAAAGCGTTTTGTATTGCGTGCGAGTCATGATAATTTTTAAAAATAATTCATTTAAAAAAATATTTATCTCCTTTCTCTTCAACAGTTTAAACGACAATAAATAAACTAAAATAATAAACTAAGTTTATTCAAAGACAAACCAAAATAAAATGTACAATTTAAAAATAAGATTAAAGGTAAGATAACTAAATTTTAAAATTTAGAGAAAAATTATTTTAAATACTTATTTATTTATTATTACAATAATAAAATATTATAATAATCTTCTTATAATCTTTTTGTATGGGAACGATTGAATTATGAATTTAAAAAAAAATTTAAGTAAAATTTAAACGAAAACTTCGAATTATCGAGGTTCAAATTATCGAGATTCCACTGTATATTCAGGTGAAGTAAATAAACATAAAAATTATAAGTTTGTTGTAAATGTTGTAGTATTGGAAAAATCTGAAAGCGGAGCTAAATTTGAAATAGGTGCGTGTAGGATTCTTAAACTGACACCATGACATATGACACTTTCATGAATGTAAATAACATTTATTTCATTTTATAATTTAATTTTTATTTGTTTGATTGAGTTGTTCCAGATATTTACTATTTTATTCCTATTTTAGTTAATTTTTTTGGTATTTGAAATCAGATTTTTTGTGATAATTCATCAACAACTTAATGAAATTTAGGCAAATCTAAATATCAAATAACAAATTTTGTACCAAATTTTTTTCCAGATATTTACTATTCTTAGTTAATTGTTTTGGTAATGGAAATCAGTATTTTTGTGATTGCTCGACAACAAATGGCTGAAATTTAATCATACTGGAGAAGGCACAACTCTACTAGATATACAAAAAATTATGGACCAATTTTTTTTTGTTTCATCGAGTTGTGTTTAAAGTCTGCTCTGTACAGTTTCTCGAACATACATACACTGAGACAAATATTCCATTAGTTTAATAGGTTTGATTTCATTGAAATATAGCAATGAAATATTCTATTAAATTAATAGTATAGTTATTGAATCAATGAAATATTTCATTAAATTAATAATATTTTAAATTCAGTAATTTTAAACTGTACTGCGCAACTCGGAATTCACTGAAATGGCGCCACGGTATACTTTGATATACAGAGTGTGTCTAGAGAGAGTTGACGATATGCATCTTGTCATTCATAGATTTAGAATGTTGATATATGATTTTCTTTCCATTTAATTTAATCTTTGATACATAAAAAAATAAATAAATTAATTATTAAAAAAAATTAACTGTTTGTAATTTTTTTATTTAATTATATATTTTTTTTTTTTTCACAAATTTTATATTCACCTATACTTTTTTACTAATTTCTTTTTTTAAACAAAATTTGAAAAATATAAAGTCGCTCTAGGAATATCACTCTCGCAAGTCATAAAATTGACTTTCCTTTACTATATAAGAAACAAAATTACATTATATGACACGAAGCGCGCGTTAAGACATATAAGCAAAACGAGGCGAATATATATAGCAAAGTAATAATAATAAGTGAATACACGGGGGATACAAATTAAAAACTAAATAATACATATATGCGGTCATCGTAACTTCAGTCGATAAAATCAGCGTTTAAAATATTAAATAAAAAAATAACTGACTTACATGGTTAAAAAACTTAATATTTTATTTTCTTTAAGTCTGCGTCTTTTTTTTAAATTTTTTTCTAATAGTCTCCTGTTTTATTTAAAAGTTGGAATTTCAAATATTTTTATGCAATAAGAGCATTGAGATTTTTTTATTGGCTTTAGCCAAAACTATACGCCATTTAAAATTTTTTTTAATTAGTTTCCTCTTGTATATAAAATTTGTAATTGCAAATATTTTTATGCAATGATAGCATTTAAATTTTTTTTTGGACTTTAGGAGAAATTATACGCCATTCTAAATTATTTTTTAATAGTCTACTGTTTTATACAAAATATGTAATTATAAATATTTTTATGCAATGATAGCATGGAAATTTTTTTATTGATTTTAGCAGAAACTATACGCCATTATAAATTTTTTTCTAATAGTCTCCTGTTTTATTTAAAAGTTGGAATTTCAAATATTTTTATGCAATGATAGCATTGAAATTTTTTTATTGACTTTAGCAGAAATTATACACCATTCTAAATTTTTTTTAATATTCTTCTGTTTTATGAAAAAAATTTTAAAATTTAAAAAAATACTTTTTAGATATATTTTTAAAAATAATTAATTATTTTTACATACTGAATTTTTTTTCATAACTAGGACAGCCGACATCTAAAATATTTTTTTTTTATTTTCTCATAACTAAAAATGCCGACATCTAAATTATTAATTTTTTTCTCGAATTTTTCATAACTAAGATTGCCGACATCTAAATTATTAATTTTTTTTCGAATTTTCATAACTAAGACTGCCAACATCTAAATTATTATAATTTTTTTTCGAATTTTCATAACTGGGACTGCCGACATCTAAATTATTATTTTTTTTTTATATTTTCATACATAGAACAGCCGACATCTTAAATATTTTTTTTTTATTTTTTCATAACTAAGACTGCCGACATCTAAATTATTATTTTTTTTTTTTCAATAAGAATTACCTAACAATATAGAAGCACCGAAAATATAAGATAAACATTTCTGAATTTTTCATATTATAAATGTGAAATACATATGTAACAACGGAATGAAATTTTTCTAATTTTTTCTTTATACTTGGAACAGCCGATATCTATATTTTATTATTTTCTTTCTTTGATACGTAAAACAGTATAAATTGAAATTTTAATAATTTTATCAGATTCTAGACAACCAATATGAATTTCAGTATGTAAAAATAATTAATTATTTTTAAAAATATATCTAAAAAGTATTTTTTTAAATTTAAAAATTTTTTTCATAAAACAGAAGAATATTAAAAAAAATTTAGAATGGTGTATAATTTCTGCTAAAGTCAATAAAAAAATTTCAATGCTATCATTGCATAAAAATATTTGAAATTCCAACTTTTAAATAAAACAGGAGACTATTAGAAAAAAATTTATAATGGCGTATAGTTTCTGCTAAAATCAATAAAAAAATTTCCATGCTATCATTGCATAAAAATATTTATAATTACTTATTTTGTATAAAACAGTAGACTATTAAAAAATAATTTAGAATGGCGTATAATTTCTCCTAAAGTCCAAAAAAAAATTTAAATGCTATCATTGCATAAAAATATTTGCAATTACAAATTTTATATACAAGAGGAAACTAATTAAAAAAAATTTTAAATGGCGTATAGTTTTGGCTAAAGCCAATAAAAAAATCTCAATGCTCTTATTGCATAAAAATATTTGAAATTCCAACTTTTAAATAAAACAGGAGACTATTAGAAAAAAATTTAAAAAAAAGACGCAGACTTAAAGAAAATAAAATATTAAGTTTTTTAACCATGTAAGTCAGTTATTTTTTTATTTAATATTTTAAACGCTGATTTTATCGACTGAAGTTACGATGACCGCATATATGTATTATTTAGTTTTTAATTTGTATCCCCCGTGTATTCACTTATTATTATTACTTTGCTATATATATTCGCCTCGTTTTGCTTATATGTCTTAACGCGCGCTTCGTGTCATATAGTGTAATTTTGTTTCTTATATAGTAAAGGAAAGTCAATTTTATGACTTGCGAGAGTGATATTCCTAGAGCGACTTAATATTTTTCAAATTTTGTTTAAAAAAAGAAATTAGTAAAAAAGTATAGGTGAATATAAAATTTGTGAAAAAAAAAAAATATATAATTAAATAAAAAAATTACAAACAGTTAATTTTTTTTAATAATTAATTTATTTATTTTTTTATGTATCAAAGATTAAATTAAATGGAAAGAAAATCATATATCAACATTCTAAATCTATGAATGACAAGATGCATATCGTCA
The DNA here is from genome assembly GCA_022575985.1 of Anagrus nilaparvatae. NCBI lineage: Eukaryota > Metazoa > Arthropoda > Insecta > Hymenoptera > Mymaridae > Anagrus > Anagrus nilaparvatae. The sequence goes on along the minus strand of JAKSXM010000147.1, from coordinate 17,195,223 downwards.
ACTCTCTCTAGACACACTCTGTATATCAAAGTATACCGTGGCGCCATTTCAGTGAATTCCGAGTTGCGCAGTACAGTTTAAAATTACTGAATTTAAAATATTATTAATTTAATGAAATATTTCATTGATTCAATAACTATACTATTAATTTAATAGAATATTTCATTGCTATATTTCAATGAAATCAAACCTATTAAACTAATGGAATATTTGTCTCAGTGTATGTATGTTCGAGAAACTGTACAGAGCAGACTTTAAACACAACTCGATGAAACAAAAAAAAATTGGTCCATAATTTTTTGTATATCTAGTAGAGTTGTGCCTTCTCCAGTATGATTAAATTTCAGCCATTTGTTGTCGAGCAATCACAAAAATACTGATTTCCATTACCAAAACAATTAACTAAGAATAGTAAATATCTGGAAAAAAATTTGGTACAAAATTTGTTATTTGATATTTAGATTTGCCTAAATTTCATTAAGTTGTTGATGAATTATCACAAAAAATCTGATTTCAAATACCAAAAAAATTAACTAAAATAGGAATAAAATAGTAAATATCTGGAACAACTCAATCAAACAAATAAAAATTAAATTATAAAATGAAATAAATGTTATTTACATTCATGAAAGTGTCATATGTCATGGTGTCAGTTTAAGAATCCTACACGCACCTATTTCAAATTTAGCTCCGCTTTCAGATTTTTCCAATACTACAACATTTACAACAAACTTATAATTTTTATGTTTATTTACTTCACCTGAATATACAGTGGAATCTCGATAATTTGAACCTCGATAATTCGAAGTTTTCGTTTAAATTTTACTTAAATTTTTTTTTAAATTCATAATTCAATCGTTCCCATACAAAAAGATTATAAGAAGATTATTATAATATTTTATTATTGTAATAATAAATAAATAAGTATTTAAAATAATTTTTCTCTAAATTTTAAAATTTAGTTATCTTACCTTTAATCTTATTTTTAAATTGTACATTTTATTTTGGTTTGTCTTTGAATAAACTTAGTTTATTATTTTAGTTTATTTATTGTCGTTTAAACTGTTGAAGAGAAAGGAGATAAATATTTTTTTAAATGAATTATTTTTAAAAATTATCATGACTCGCACGCAATACAAAACGCTTTTGAAGACAAAAAAAATGTATTTTAGAGAACCACTGCGTTAGACGTGGTTTGACGCAACCCCTAGTCTTAGTCTTATTAATTTCATTAAAAGCCCAAAATCGTTTCTGAAGACGAAAAATTATTCCGCCCCCCTTTAGTACCAACATAAATATATTTTAGTAATTTCTAGACAATCTTTTTCAAAGACGGCCCATAAATAAACCTCACCTTTCACTCAGTTTTGCCATAAACATAATTTTAATTGTTGATAAATAAAAACATTCTTTACATTAATTTAAAAAAAATATTAAAAATTTTTTTACTTATCTGAATCAAACTTTTGTTTATTTAACTATCCACCAAAGAACATGAAATCAACCTGTAAATAATAATAACAAAATTTATCACAGCCATTAATCTAGCAAACAATTAAGCAGACTAACCTAACTACTTCTAGTTTAAATTTATGTGCGTAATTTAAAACAACTTTATAAGCTTTTTCTACTATTTTTTTTAAAATCGTGGATAAAAATAATAAATAATCTTATATAAATTTGTAAATTTATATTCAATTATTATTTTTATGAAAAACTTTTAAAAAGATGATATGTATAAGTATATATTGAGATGGCTACACCCGGGGGTAATAGGCATCTGGTTCTTTCACTTATATTATAAAAATATAGGATACCAGGATAGGTTTAAAAATAACAACTCAGTGATTTATATTAAGAAATATAAAGAAAACAATTTCAATTTATTAATTTTAAAAATATTTACATGAGTTTACTTGAATTTTTATATACAAATGTGGATTAAATACAATTTACAAAGGTAATATGTCTATAGCAATGAATGTGGGTGTAAACGTATGAATAAAGGTGTAACATCCGTTTACCCGCGCTTGATATGAAAGTCAACGACAGCCTCTTAATAAGGAATCAGCCGTTTACCCGCGCTTTTATTATAAATGAAAAATAAAAATAATTATCGCGCATACATTTCAGCGGTTTTAATCAAAGCTCACAATTAACATATACGCGGCCATATTTAATTAAAAAAAAATAATAATTAAAAATATTTACAATAATAAATTTAAATACGCGGTCCGGTGGTAGTTCGTCATCACCTGGACATCCCGACTCTCATGTGGTATGGCATCTCACATAAGGAACTTAAATATTTAATAATTCTCCCTTAAACGTGGAATGTCGACTTCACGTAGGGGGATTTCACGAATAATAATAATAAAAAAAAAAATAATAAAGAAAAGTGAAATATACCTTACTTACACAGAGTCGAGAAATGTCCACCAGGACCTTTTGGACCTTCTACACAATACTGTGTATAATGCACGAATGCTTGCTTTATGTATTTAGTTCACGCTATTTATACCCTTTTCGCCCTATGATTTACATAAGATAGAAAGAGCGCGATAGATATTATATTATAGTTGTCGGTAAAGACGAAATTATACAAAAAGTTTGGAGCTTGTGATTAACAAAACAAAATATTTTTAATAACTAAAAATTATAAAATATGAATGAAAAAACTCTAAATTAAATTATTATATACAAATTTAATTGATTATTATTAATTAATCATTAAATTAAATTAAAAAATGTCATTGAGTTAACTATTACGTAAGTGCCCCTAAGAGTATGTTACACGTTTTTGAATAAGTTAAGCTAGTGCTAGGTACATAAATGGGAATGGTTTATTATTTACAAAATTTACATAAAATTAAATTAAATAATTACAGGAGTGGGTAGTGACCATCTCAATATATAAGTTTATATATATATATATATAAGTTTTTTTTAATTACGTACTCAAATAATACTTGTTTTTCAGCAGTATTGGCTTCTAATTACCTACTTACAATATATATCTAGTATACATTGCTGTTCAAAAATTTTTTATTATCTTTTCTCAGATAAAAACTAATATCTTAAGGCATACAGGTAGAATTAGATGTAGGTAATTAAAATAATTTTAATATGTTCTTTTTAAAGAATATGGGAAATTAAAATTTTTCTTTGGTTTTTTTCAGGATTAAAAAGATTAATATATACTTGAAGTTTCAGATATTTTAATCAAATTTATAAACTTATTTTTTATATTTTCTCAGCACATACTTCAGTAAATTATTATAAAAGAAAGTTGGTGCCAGTTTTATTGTTCAGTAATCTTCAGTAAATGATCTTTTATGGTGAAAAAAAAATAAGAATAATCTAAACCCTATTATTTTTATTAATGCAGATAAAAAATTTTTTTATAAGTTTTAAATATTTTTATGTAAATTCGGGTAAGAGAAAAATTTTCGAATAATTATTTATGACTTCATTGAATAACATGTAAATAATAGTTTTCTAATAACATATAAATAATAGTTTTCAATTTATACACCTATAAATTAGATACTATATAGTTGATTGACTGCAGATTTTATATACTTCCTTTCCTTTCCTTGATTTTATATTGACGAATTAACTTACTTAAGCTTGGGAATGTCCAGAAATTATAGAAAGTTTCTCTTCATGTTTTTTGTCCGCCATATTGGAAAATCGGAAAATATGCTGGGGCCAAATAATGAAAAACTTCATTAACCTCCAGGCAATGTAAAAAGCTTATTCTGACAAATTTTTTAGTCTGCCATCTTGGAAAATTGGAAAAAATGCTAGGGTGAAAAAATTAAAATTTTCATTTATAAAAACACTAAACCCTAAAGATTTTCATAGTGTAGAAGTTATATAAAATTTGACTCGTAAGAGGTCATTTAGTGCGGGAAAATTCCGAAATACTGTTGAAAATTATGAAAATCCGACTTTTGTATTTGAGGCATTTGGTGTGAGCTCGTTTACATTAAAGCCTAAAAATTATTTAAATAAAGAAACTATGTAAAATTTCCTTGGGAATCTGAATTTTACCTTATTTAAATCATTTAGAGTCATTGAGAGCGGAAAAATTCAAAAAAACTGAAAAAATTGAGGAAAATTCACGATTTTTCGATTATTTTAGGGTCTAGAAAGTTCGATCGCATCTAGGTTGATATTGAATCCAATAATATATATAAAAACACGCTTTTTCTGAGTAGCTTAATAAAAAACTCGGATATGCAATTGTTCTGTAGCTTCCATAAAATACCCTGTGAATTTATCGATTTTCCGGCTCCCCGTGTAGGAATTTCCAAAAACTAATGGCAGGACTGGATTTCTGAGGAAATTTTACTATAGTACCTCTTTTTTCATAATTTTTAATCGTTTCCAGAAGGATTAAAAGCATATAAAAGATGAATGAGCGGCTGAGGAAAGATGAAAACGTGTTTTTTTTCTCAAAAATTCGCACTGGGCTTAGTTTTTAATATTAAAGGCTAAAATTTGGTGACATAGTCCATTTTGGATAGGTAATTGGAATAACTTTTTAGCCGGTTTCAGCGACCCGACCTGGAAACTTTTGCTGAATTCACTAAGAATCACTCATTAAGCAATGGCAAGATTTTTATTATTTGAAAAACTAAAATTTATTAAATTAAATTCTAAATATCTTTCTGTATAATGAACATAAATTAAAAATAAAAAAAAAATTATTTTTGGTTTTGGTTACATATTTACTTACACGTGAAAATTACTTGAAATTTATGTATAAGTTATACATAAACTACTACTAGATACTGAGCGAAGCTGACCATATTAGGAAGGAATTGAAGTAATTTTTTAATTTTGTGGTTTTTTTAATTATATTTTTTAATTTTTTAAATTTGTGGAAAGCTTTGATTCGATTGAGTTTAATATAAATGTATAAATAAGACGCAAATATCTTTAATTTGCTTTCTCTTTCAATGAGATACTGCAACATGTGAGTAGTAGATTGCAATCTATAGTTATGGATGACTTTAATAATTAAAAAAAAAACCATTCCAAAATCGCGGTTTATTCCAACGTTTCTTCTCGGGCTAGAATCACAGGGCTCAATTTTTGGAAAATGTTATAAAATAATTTATAACCGGTTTGTGTAAACACAACCTAAATGCATGAAATATGTTTACTATAATAAAGTTCTTGATTTATTGGCCATTCACAGTTAAATCTACCATATAAGTATTATCAAAATGATTCTAAGTGTCATTAATTCATGTTAATATTATTCTAAGTCTCATTTGACGCCCCACCCCCTTAAATTATCAAATTCTTGAGGTACCCCCTCCTTATAAAAATGTTCCATGTTAATTAGTTTTTTAGATAGATAGATAGATAGATGTTCTTTATTTGTTTTTAACAAAATGGTAAATACATTATATTAACATAGCAGTCTTTTACGTATATAGTACAAATTAAAATTAATTAAAATTAAGAAATAGGTTTTATGTATTTAAAATACTGATAATTTATATTATCACAGTCAATCAATTATAAATATAGTTTAAATATTAAATCTGTATTCACATGTAAGAAAATAGTATTAATAAAAAATTAAGTAAGTAAATATAAAGTATAATAATAAAAAATATAATAATAAATATAAATAAGTATAAAAGCAAAATTAATAAATATAAATAAGTATAAAAGCGAGAATAATAAATATAATCTTTGGGTGTGACTTTGGTAAGATATATATATGCATTCATTGTGGATCTAATGCCAGAAGATGTTTATACAGTGCCGTTTTGAATGAGTTAAGGCAGGGCTTGACTCTGATGTTATGCGGGATGGATTCCCAGTAGATCGTTCCTTGTAGTTGAAAAGACGAAGACCCACATTCGTGAATAGGAGGTAGCTTTAATTCTTTTGTAATTAAAGTGCTTCTGGCGTTATCCTTTGGTATGTATTTTATAAATGAGTTAATAAGGTAAAGAGGTTGTTGTAAATGTAAAATTTTGTATATAAGTATGCCAGTAAAATAAAGTCTTCTGCTGTCTGTGCATAACCAGTTAAGTTTTTTCCTATAAGGGGAAATGTGTTCGTCTCTTCTAGTGCCAAATATATATCTTATGGTACAGTTACTAAGGCGTTGGATTCTTGCTTTGAGGGTATTGCTTGCATCTAGATAAACTGTGTTGCAGTAATATAGTTGGGGTGTTATTAGGGCCTGCACTAGTAATATGCGTAACTTTTCAGTAGTACAGTGTCTAATAAAATGTAGTGAGTAAAGTGATTTATTCACCTTCGTTTCAATTGATGTTATCTGGGATTGCCAATTAAGTTTACTGTCTAGTATCACGCCTAGACTTTTAACTTCATTAGAGAAGCGGATTGTGACATTTTTGCCCAATTTAACTTCAAGATCCAATTTACCTATGCGTTCAACAATCAATGGTGTGCTGAAAAATATGGCTTTTGTTTTTTTGTGATTAAGGTTCAGAGAGACAATATCTGCCCACTCTGAGACCTTACGCGCAATGAGTGAAAGTTTTTCAGTAGCAAGTAAAGCATCTTCTGGGGGGACTTGGATGTAAACTTGGAGATAATCTGCATACAGTAAATGCAGGACCCCATATAGAAGATGATCTTTTAAGTCATTGATGTATATGCAGAACAGCAATGACCCGAGGACTGAGCCTTGAGGGACTCCAAGATTAGTAACAAGTGTATCAGAGTTGGTAGTTGTAGATGCTACTTGTAGTTGACAATTTTTAAGATAAGATTGGATCCATAACAAGGCTGTCCGCGAGAAACCTATATCTTTAAGCTTAAATATTAGTTTGGTGAGCGATATAGTGTCGAAGGCCTTACTAAAATCAAATTGAAGCAAAAATGTCACTAATTTGTTATTAGTGCCGCGTCTGATGTCATCTGTCAATTTTATTAGAGCAGTTTCTGTATTACTGTATCTCCTAAATCCTGTCTGAAGCGGATCTAATAATTTATTGGAGTTCAGATGGTCAATGATTTGATCATGGACTAGTTTCTCAAGCACCTTAGATAGAAATCACAAAAGTGCTATCGGTCTAAAGTCAGAAACAGTTAATGGTATAGGTGTTTTTTTAATTGCAATTAAAAGGGATTTTTTCCAGGATGTGGGGAAAACGCCACTCCTAAGAGATTCATTGAATAAATTAACCAATAGTGGGCCTATAGTAGAAAGTGACTTTGCAATGATCCTCTGTGGAATGCAATCCTCCCCAGTAGCCTGAGAATTGAAGTGCTTGACAGCCAAGATCACGTCATTGAGAGTAACTTCGATAAAGTTAAAGCCATCATTAGAGCAGTTAGCAATAAATTCCTCAGCATTTGCAAGGTTTTCTGTAGATGATGTAGAAACACTTTAGATTTTAGGTAATTTTTCAAATAACTCTGTAATAAATCTATTTCAAAAAAAAAAAAATCAGATTTTACCACTATGTTTATGGAATCATACTTCGGAAGTCTGAAACTAAATAGGCGAGTAAAAAGTTTTTGAATACTTGAAATTTTTACAACATTTTTGAGACCTATAAAACTCATGTTTATAAAATTCAAAATCATAGCAGCAATTTTACAATTGGTGATTATGAGTTTAAAATAGAAATTTGATTAATTGACTACTTCGATGAAACACTCATTGATTAAAAATTACAATTTACGGAAAATAAAATTTAACAACAAAAAACTGACAACTAGTTTGTGAACTAGCAAACAACAAACAGTGAACATGTTTAATTTTATTCTTTAAATTTCTGCTAGTATCTTGTAACCATGTAATAAATAATATTCTAGGACAATGGTTGGCTTTCATATCAATTTAAGTTCGTAAAATACTTATTATTCTAGAAAACTTTATCGATCTAATTCTAATTCCCTAAATCCAAATTATTCTAAACCCTAAACTAAAAATATTCATAGTGCTTAAACGAAATTATTCTAAGTCCATTTGACTCTCCCCCCCACACCAAAAGTGACATGCTTGAGATAACCCCCTGCGTATAAACGTGTTAAAATGAAACCAAATGGAAATATTTTAGTTGAAATGCAATATTGCAGCGTTATTTAGAAAATGGGCTAAAAACTTTAATTTATAACAATATCGTAACATTGAGACCTGAGTTTCTTGGCCGTAAAGGTGCCTTGGAATAAGCGGAGCATATCATTGGGGTTTTTTTAACACGTTAAGGTCATCAATAATTATAGATTATTAATTGACGAGCATATTCCGGTCTCCCTCTGCTAGTTTAAATAATACAAATCAACTTATAATTTTAATTTGTTCTAAAACACATTGTTATAATATGCTACAGGAAAAAAAAAATAAGAAAAAGAAAATTATTTTTTATCATTTTATTTACTTGTGTTATTTTTGAGAAATGGCTCTATAAAGATTGAGATCAAAATAGACATTCTTTTAAAAAATCTAAGATTGGGACTTTAATTAAACATATTTCACAGTAATAAAAAATGCTTATTATTAGAACTAATTTAAAAGGGACGAGTAAAAAATTGTTGGAAACTTGGAGCTTATACAAAATTTTTAAGACCTACAAAACTCACTTAAAAAATAACCAATTTTATCTGAAAATGGGCTTTCGATTTATTGATATTACTGACAAACAAATGCGTTTAAAAGGGCATAGCATACTCATACCAAAAAAATAAGACCAATCAGAAGTATTTTGGATAATTTTGTGTTCCGAATGAATAATAATCTCCTAGCAAGTGAAAATTTAGTTTCTTACCAAATATTTAAAAAACGTAAATTATTAAACAAGCTTAGCCCTAATTCTGAAATATTGAATAAAAGATTCTTAAAATAGAGTAATTATTGGTTATTTCCATGGTCCTCTAAAAATTTTTTAGCCACTTACTTAGATTATTATTTTTTTTTTTTTTTTTTTTTTTTTTTTCGTAGGAAGTGAAGAATTGCGTTATAGTATAGTATATTACTATAGTATAGTATATATTATAGTATTGGAACTGACAGTTAACCGATGTAAAATTTATTTGCATTAAAATATTAACATTTTTTATTAATTTTAGGAATTATCTGTCAGCGAAAGAACATTTGTTCATCTCGATTAAAGAACTGGAGTGAAAATAACATTCTCTGATACATATTGACCTTTTCTATTATTTGCATTAATTAAGGTACTTGATTGCATGATTCATTTGAGTTTAGGTTTTGCATTATGAAATATATTAATTTTTTCTTTTTTTTAGGGTTTATCTCTCAGTGGAAGAACATTTGGCCATCTCGATAAAGGAGCTAGAGACAAAATAAAACTTTCTGGGTACGTATATGAGCAATTATTTTAAAAGTAATACTTAATTTGAGCCTGGAATCGTAAATTTTTTTTTTGAGGGCACATTGATATTACCCGTGTTTTCAGATAGTTTGAGAAAACCGAAAAAAATCGTGAAAAAGAAATCGGCGATAGGTGCCAAAAAGATTTTTTCACTTTTATGTCAAAAAACGTGTTTTTCGTATCTGAGCTACCCTAAATTTTTAAAATAACTTTTTAGGTAAAAAAACTTTTTTAAAATAGATAAGAAAATCTAATTGCCAGGGAAAAACCACTCCAGAAGAAAAAAAAACTTATCTTTTTACGATGAAATTTAGCCAAGTTATCGTCAATTTAAGATTTTGCTCAAATTCGTCTTAAAAAAGATTGAAATTTTATTGAAAAAAGCCTGTTTCTGAACATTAAACATGCATTATTCGCTTGATTTTCATCGTAAAATAATAATTTTTTTTTTTTAAATTGATTAATTTTTTCCTGGCAATTCATTTCTTTAAGAAAAAAATTATTTTTATTGACAAAATTTTAATTTTTAGATCAAAAACTGTGTTAAGAAAATCTTGCTACTTACAGTTTTCAAAGGCTTTTGACCTAAAAATTGAAATTTGGTCAATAAAAATGATTTTTTTCTTAAAGAAATGAATTGCCAGGAAAAAATTAATCGATTTAAAAAAAAAAATTATTATTTTACGATGAAAATCAAGCGAGTAATGCATGTTTAAAGTTCAGAAACAGACTTTTTTCAATAAAATCTCAATATTTTTTAAGACGAATTTGAGCAAAATCTTAAATTGACGATAACTTGGCTAAATTTCATCGTAAAAAGATAAGTTTTTTTTTCTTCTGGAGTGGTTTTTCCCTGGCAATCAGATTTTCTTATCTATTTTAAAAAAGTTTTTTTACCTAAAAAGTTATTTTAAAAATTTAGGGTAGCTCAGATACGAAAAACACGTTTTTTGACATAAAAGTGAAAAAATCTTTTTGGCACCTATCGCCGATTTCTTGTTCACGATTTTTTTCGGTTTTCTGAAGGTTCAAACTATCTGAAAAGACGTGTCATATCGATGTGCCCTCAAAAAAAAAATTTACGATTCCAGGCTCAAATTAAGTATCACTTTTAAAATAATTGCTCATATATGGATCTTTTGCATTTTCTGCAGTAATTTAGGTAATTAGTTGCATTATTTATGTGGATTTGAGGTTTTACATTATAACATATATTAATTTATTCTTTATTTTAACGAAAAACTAACAATATTTATAGTAAAATTATTAACCCATCAGATTTGGTTCAGTACAGGTTTTTTGGGTCCCTGATCACGAATTTTTGGGTCATTTGGTAAAGAAATGGAGTAATTTATACGAAGTTGTACTTTGAGCGCCGATACTTGGCTCATATAGGTTTTTTTGGTTCCTGATGAAAAAAATTTAGTAATTTTTATAGGTGAAGTTAGTATTTCTCTCATAAAATAGTTTATATTGCAAAAATAGAAAAAACAGCCCTTTTAGAGGTAGTTTTTTCTAACTTGAGAGTGTTATAATTTTGCTAATTTGTTATAAAAAACTAAAATTGGGGACTCAATGTGCAAAAATTCCCTTTTTTGGGTTATTTAGTTAATTAAAGAGTAAAATAATAATTATTACCTAAAAAATCTCAAAAATTTTTTATTAACGACCCAAAATACCCCTGTGTGCCAAATCAATGTGTAAGTATATATAAAAATTACCCCATTTCGGGAGTAGTTTTTGTAAATTTAAGGGTGCTCTGCACATTTCTTTATAATATGACCACGAAATTGTCCCAAAAAATTAATATTTTGACTGGAGTATAACTATAAAAATTATATGCAATTGTGAAAGAAAAATACTAAATATTAAAAAAATATTAAAAATATTAAATATTAAAAGAAAAATATTAAAATTATTTTTGGCTATAAATTTTTTTTGGCTAATAATAATAAAATGATTAACAACCATTATAAAGCTAAGATTATTCCCAAAATGTCAGATGATTTCAAATTTCAATTGGATTAACAATTTTTTTTTTAATTTACCCAAAAAAAAAACATTGACCGTTATAAATATAAAATATGCAATTTTAAACGGCTAAGTATCCTTACAGATTAAAGATTTAAAAAAAAATTAAAATACAAATAACTTGGAATAAAAGATAAAAAGTTTGGTTGTTTAAAATAAAAAATTTTATGCTACTGGCCAAAAACTGAAAATGTCTTACAAAAACAAGACTTGAACCAAATTTATCAGTCCAAAACATAAAAAATAATTATTCAATAGAGTTAAAAATGACTGGACATACTAAGGCACATGTGTTCTGACTTTTTTCCACAGGATTTTTTATATCAAGAACTTCAATCCAGATGGCACTAAAGAATTGACACAAAAATAACTGAAAAAAATTTTATTTTGCCCATAACTTTTTTTCTGTTTGTTTTAAACGGTTCTTGTTGGCCTCAAAATTTTTTTAATTTTGACTTAATTCAAAATAATAGTCAATATTTTTTTTGTGGAAGTAAAATTTTTTCAGTTATTTAGGCCGAAAGATCCGGTCTCTTAATTTTTTCGTTAACAACCATATATCTGTCTGCTATATCTGTTTGCATATTCATATCATATAAAAATAAACAAAAAATCGTTTTATTGTTCAACTAAACTACTGAATATTAATTGATAATAATTTATTTATTTATTTATTATTTTAATTATTTATTATGTATTTTTTTATTACCCTTCTTTCTGAAAATACTGGAAATGCAATACATTTGTAGCTAACATATATTTTATTGAAGATGACAGCATATTAAGATGGAACTGTAATCAGAAAGCATGATGGACTCCATCTAAACCAGACTGGTGAGTCACTGGATGCAAGTCAAAAGATTGAGTTCGCGAATAGAAGTAAGTGTCCTTGAACCTATTCTGAAGTAATGTAAAAACGGTCCCGGGATACCGGCTCGCATAAGGTAGGAAGGGAGAGGAGTTTTAGTAGGTAAAGGCAAGGAAACCCGAGTCTCACATAACGACCAATGTAAAATTTTCTGCCAGCCAAATGTAGCAACTCGGTAAGAATTTTCAAGCGTATTACCGTCTGCTATTGCAAGTTGTAACTAACTATAGTAAATAAAAACACATTAGTGCATTTTGATTAATTAAATTAATGATGCATTTATCAAATTAAATTAATTAAATAATTTAAAAAAACGCTAGCAAGTAATTGGCACTATGGTACCTCATTAGCAATGACAAAATCTTCTTAATGGTTCCTAACAAAGTATAATGTCATAAGAAAAACTAAAAATGAGCGTTTCCTTGATACTGTTAGTTTAAAATCTCATGGAAAAAATTAGGTATTTTACATAAAAAAAAAAAGATTTTTCTACAAGACATAATTACACCAGCTGTAGGAATAAAGAAAAAATTTTTGCTATGTTTAAATTGATGAATAATAATGATACCTAGTAAAAACGTTAATTCTAGGTATTACTAATTTCATAGAAATAAATTAAGTACTACGTCCAAAAAGAAAAAAATATATGGTGTTTTTTTAAATTTTTTTATGTAAAAAATTTTGAAGAAAAAAAATTTCGAAAAATTACGTATCAGATAGAGAAATCCTTTACAAACGATAATTCTAGATATTCATAATTTCATAGAAAGAAATTAAGTACTGTCACACCGTGCTTGAACGTACCGGAAAGTTGACCTAAAATGACGACAAAATCAGCTTGGGCAGACTTTTGATTTATATTTTTTTACGTCCATTCCTTCCTACCAGAAAATCCGAGCTGCTCGTCTGCCCGACTTTCATGGGACCTATAATTGCATATTTTAAGTTTTTTTAAATTAATGACTTAAATTGCCGCCAAAATTTTATTTCTTCATAAAAATAACTTCTAGGCCTCGAAAATTTTTTACAAAAATTCTGGTGTTTTTTTAATTATTATGTAAAAAATTTTAAAACAAAAAATTTCGAAAAATTACGTATCAGATGGAAAAATCCTTTACAAACGATAATTCTAGATATTCGTACTTTCATAGGAAGAAATTAAGTACTGAATCCTAAAACAAAACAAAATTTGGCGTTTTTTGTATTTTTTGGCGACAAAAATTTTAAGAAAAAAATTTTGAAAAAATTAAGTATCAGTTCCAAAAAATTACTATAAACGATATTTCTAAAACTAGTACTTCCTCAGAAATAAATTAAGTACTGTGTCCATAAAGAAAAAAAAAATTGGTATTTTTTGTATTTTTTGGTGAAAAAAATTTTCAAAAAATAAAGTATAAGATTCGAGATACCGAGTAAAAACAGTACTTCTAGATATCAGTACTTTCATGGGAAAAAATGAGGCACTACGTCCAAAAAGAAAAGAAATTATGGTATTTTAAAATTTTTTTAAGTAAAAAATTAAACAAAAAAAAATTTCGAAAAATTACGTATCAGATGGAATCCTTTGCAAACGATAATTCTAGATATTCGTACTTTCATAGGAAAAAATTAATTATTACGTCTTAAAATAAAAAAAAACTTTGGCGTTTTTTGTATATTTTGGAGACAAAAATTTTGAGTTAAAAATTAAAAAAAAATTAAGTATCAGGTCCAAAAAATTACTATAAACGATATTTCAAAAACTAGTACTTCCAGAGAAAAAAATTAGATCCTACGTCCAAAAAGAAAAAAAAGTTTGGTAGTTTTTGTAATTTTGGTGACAAAAATTTTAAGAAAAAAATTAAAAAAAAAATTAATTACAAGATTCAAGATATCGAGTAAAAACGCTACTTCTAGATATTAGTACTCTCATGGAAATAAATGAGGTATTACATCCAAATTAAAAAAAAAAAGCACCTCGAGATTTTTTGGTGAAAAAAATTTTGAAAAAAAAAATTAGGTATGTATTAATGTCACCTTGGTTGTGAAATATCACCAGTTACTGTGCAAAATACATTCATACATACATACATACATACATACATACATAAATACACACACATACACACACACACACACATACATACTTTTTTTAAAAACCAGTTTTTTAGCTTCCTGAGGTCTCAAACGCTTATAAGCCAAAAAATCAGAAAAACATTTTGACCGATCACAATGGTTCCTCTATGAGGAACTGAAATTAATATCTTTAAGAAAATAAGTAATTTTTATTCACAAAATCTGTGATTTTTTTTTTCACCGAGGCCGAAATGAGGCAAGGTTTGATATAAATGACCGAGACCGAGGCGAGGGGAAAGATAGATCTCGCCTCGGACTCGGCCGAGGTCGAAAAATCATTACCTCGGTCTCGGCAGAGATCTTCGCCCGAGGTTTGATAAGACAAAAAACAATTAAAATTCTAAATTCATGTTTATTTAAAAAAAAAAATATTTTATACAGATTGTAGTAAATAATCGTTATCGAAGCCACATATTTCAGATACTAAATCCGATTTCACCCTTATTTCAGCACTTATATATAGTAATGCCGTTAGAGCATCATCTTTCAATGATCGCCTCTTAGGCTGATCAATCAAAGAAGCATTTGAAAACAAGCGTTCTACGGGTACTGACGTAGCCATGATCGACAGCTTATCTCTGGCTATTTTTGATACAAATGGGTAAAAATCCTCGTGCTCTCTCCACCAATCTAATATATTTGTATATTCGGGAGCACATGGTGCATCTAAGTAGTTGTATAACTCTTCTTCCCAGTTTTGTTCCTCATCTCCATCAAAAATAACTGAAAAATCCAGCAACTTATTATTATTAACCTCCTTTTTTGGGGTTCATTTTTCAGATATTTGCATTGTTTAAACGCATCATAATTTTTTTTGTATATTTTTTTAAAACATTTGAAACTTTCTTTCTCTAATTCTTGTCCCCAAGAAGTTTTTGCAAATTTTTATTTTATGTCTTGGGTCTAAAATAAGGGAAGCACTGTAGAACCAATTACATTGTCTAAAGTTCTTTAAAAGTTTAGTTTGACCTTTCTGAAAAACTTCTATTAAAATTCCATCTAATCGCGATCGATCATTTTTTTTTTTTTTTTTTTAACAGACTTTATCTTTTCGACTTTATCAAGTAAAATATTGAATGCTAAAACTGCAGTGGGAAGCGTGGGGTACTTTTCAGTTGATAAAAGATCTGATACATGTTTAAAAATTTGTAAATATGATATGATGATATCTAGTAGTCTAAGCTCTCTCATTTGTAGGTTATTATCACATAACGATTTTATGGGAGCTTTTAAATTCTCAAAAACTTCCAACATTTGAAG
The DNA here is from genome assembly GCA_022575985.1 of Anagrus nilaparvatae. Classification (NCBI taxonomy): domain Eukaryota; kingdom Metazoa; phylum Arthropoda; class Insecta; order Hymenoptera; family Mymaridae; genus Anagrus; species Anagrus nilaparvatae. Next base: position 17,179,608 of record JAKSXM010000147.1, on the reverse strand, counting down.
ACTGCTATTCCATCTTGTAGTTTTTAATAACTAATAAATAACTTTTAATAAATATAAATAATTTTTAACGGTTTACACAATCAACGCGTGAAATTCTTTTTCTGCTAGTATAAATGTGATTGGCGAAATATTTTGAATTTGTTGCGAGGCAGAACGAGGCGAGGCGAGTCCGAGGTTTACAAAAAGACAGTCTCGGCCTCGCCTCGATATAACGAGAATTTCAATTTTCCGATCTCGCCTGGATCTCGCCTCGCCTCGCCTTGCTCAAAGCGAGACCAGTTCGTTACCTCGGTGAAGGTCTAGTGATTCTAATTAGTGTTTGTGTATAATTAATTTGTTGTGTAGTAAAATATATGATTGCATTTTTTTGGAGTTGAAGAAATTTTTTACATGTCTGCAGTAAGTGTAAGTTAATTGAATGCATAATTTCTATGGAGTTAAGGTTTTGCATTAAAATATATAAATTTTTTATTAATTTTAGGAATTACTCCATATATACAAAGATTAAAAAACTATAGATTTTGATGGTAAAGTGAAAGTTTGAATTCATTTTATTTAAAAAACTATATAACTGTAGGTTAAAACCTTTTGCCTTTCAGCCACAGATGTATTATATACTAGAGTGGACCTAAAATTGGAGTTTTAAGAAAAACTTGGCTTCCCGGCTTTTTTCAATTTGAAAACGGCTTTTTTGAACAATAATATTCATCTTTTCGGTACTCACATTTGGTACAATGTTATAACCAGTATCCCTTTTCTCCTACCCAGTATTTTCTTTTTCAATCCAAACAATTTTTTATTGAATTTATTAAGTTAAAAATTAAAAAAAAAAAATACAAATAAAAATAGAAATTAAAAATTATGAAATGTCACGAAAAAATCCTAGATCTTAGAAACTTGTTACTTGTGGTGGTAAATAAAATATACTTGTTGTTAAATTGTATTTGATTATGTTTATTAATGATGGTACTACTGATACAATGATTCAGTGAGATCTCTGGTACATCGGCGTTTTACCGGAGTATTTAACTGTTTCTCCTCCACGATTAGGAATAGAGGTGTCTTTGCTAATTGGCTAAGATGCAAATTTTTAAGTATAATCAGCACGTGTCTCACCAATCAAGAACCATTGTACAGCTCATCCCACTTTACTGTTTTTTCCTAAAACTCTCTTAACTAATCTTTCTCACGCTTTGATTTAGACCTTCACCGAGTTTACGAGATGGCCTCACTTTGAGCAAGGCGAGGCGAGATCGGAAAATTCTCGTTATAGCGAGGCTAGACCGAGACCGTCTTTTTGTAAACCTTGGACTCGCCTCGACTCGCCTCGCCTCGTTCTGCCTCGCAAAAAATTTAAAATATTTCGCCTGTGATAATGCAACCAGATAAGATCTTTGTCACGTGCTTTCTTACACATTTTTTTATAAACATTCTCGAGTTTAATCACATAAAATCGTTATGTGATAATAACCTACAAATGAGAGAGCTTAGACTACTTGACATTGAATGGGGTGCTGTAGATATCATCATATCATATTTACAAATTTTTAAACAAGTATCAGATCTTTTATCAGCTGAAAAGTACACCACGCTTCTTGGGGACAAGAATTAGAGAAAGAAAGTTTCGAATATTTTAAAAAAATATACAAAAAATATTATGATACGTTTAAACAATGCAAAAATAAAAAATATTTATAATAAATATTAGTGTTTTAATTTAAAAAGTAAAAATGCAAAGATGTGAAAAATGAACCCCCAAAAAAGAAGGCTAATAATAATAAATTGCTGGATTTTATGGTTATTTTTGATGAAGATGAGGAACAAAACTGGGAAGATTTAAACAACTATTTATATGCCCCATATGCTTCCGAACATACAAATATATTAGATTGGTGGAGAGAGCACGAGGATTTTTACCCAATTTTATCAAAAATAGCCTGAAATAAGCTGTCGATCATGGCCACGTCAGTTCCCGTAAAACGCTTGTTTTTAAATGCTTCTTTGATTGATCATTAAAAGATGATGCTCTAACGTCATTACTATGTATAAGTGATTGGGTGAAATTGGATTTAGTATCTGAATAATGTGGCTTCGACAATGATTATTTACTATAATTTGTATAAAATATTTTTAATTAAATAAATATGAATTTAGATTTTAATTAGAATTTTAATTGTTTTTTGTTTTATCAAACCTCGGGCAAGGATCTCGGCCGAGACTGCGGCCGAGGGGAGACCGAGGTAATGATTTTTTGATCTCGGCCGAGTCCGAGGCGAGGCAAGATCCATCTTTCACCTCGCCTCGGTCCCGGTCATTTATATCAAACCTTGCCTCACCTCGGCCTCGGTGAAGATCTACTTTGATTGTCACGAGCTAACGTCTGGCCATCTCTAATTATTGCAGTCTTAGCATTTACTCCAATTAACAATCTTATATCTTATTTTATATTTTATATTTATTCATATTACCCCGATAATAGATGATACTCCTGTGACACGCCCTCTTGTTGCGAAGCTTGTCCTCGAGCTTTTAATTTTTGAAATTAAAAAAAATTACACCTCTAATCCCGATGGCAAAGTAAATTTTCGCGTAACTAAATTTTTATGCCCCATTCCCAGAGATCTAAATTACATTTTATTATACATTATATACTTTTTATAAAATTATTGCATACTTATAGATCTGAATTTATAAAACTTGTTGCTTAACATCATTCTTTACTTTTGTGGCCATGGGTAAAAATATACTATTTGTTATTTATTATTATAATGAATAAAAAAATTACTTTAACATAAAAAAATTCATAGATTTTTACTATACTTATCATAATACCAATATTATAATTATTAATCATTGGTATTAATCTAATGACTATCAATAAAAAAAATTCTTAAAATTATTTATTTTATTCTACTACATATTTTTCTTTGCTTTTAGGTCTTACAATATTTAAAATTCGCTTGAAAATATTTCTTTTGCTAAAAAAAATTTTCTTTTTAATGACTTAAAAATAGCTTGAAAAGCTTAAAAATATTCCAAAAAAAATCTTGAAAATACAAGCAAACACCTTAAAAAAACTTTAAAATATCTTAAAAATGCCAAAAAATTTTTTAAAGAGCTTAAAATACAAAAATAAATTTTTCAAAAAAAAACTTGAAATTTTCAGGCAAACACTTAAAATTGACTTGAAACATGCTTAAAAATTCTTAAATTATGTTTAAAAAATATTTTAACTAGCAAGAATATTAAACTAAACTTTTTAAAAAAACTTGTATTTTCAAGCAAACATTAAAAAAATGTTATTTTCTTAGTTTTCAAATAATCCTGCTGTACGTAAAGTCCAAAAACATAGTCATTTTAGTTATCCCTATACATATAGTATGTATCAATTTCATTGCCGGGATAATACACGCATATGAATACAACTAAAATTTCCTAGCGCAACATTCTCATTTATATATACTGTTACAAATCCTGGTGTGACACTCACTTACATGCATACAACTATAATATCATAGCGCGACACTTTTATTATTATCATTATTTTAATTTTTTTTTTATATACTTTATCCATGTATTTTTATTTTTATTTTTTTTTTATCATAGTATATTATTATAGTATTTTTACTTGGATATACAAGCATACTTTAACATAGTTTAAAAAACTTTAAAATTACCTAAATTTTCTAAGATGTCTTAAGATATCTGAACTATTTCTTTAAAAAAAAAAATGCTTGAAAATACAAACATACACTTAAGGGGATGCTTCGATATTTTTTTTTTAGTGAATTTGTTTAAAATGATCCAATTTTTTTTTTACAGCTACAAGTAAGCCATAAATAAACTTTTTTTTAAAATTTTTTTTCTTTATGCATAGTTTTTGATACAGAGCTCCCTAAATTTGAGGCACCGGTGATGAGGTCTTTTGCGGTATGCACGATTACGTCAGTTTGGACGGTCCGAAACAAAAAATTTCAATGAGGTTTTTTTTATTAATAATTTATCTTGTGCGTAAACTAAAAAAAACTTAAAAATTAAAAAAAAAAAACAAAACAAAAATTGAAATAAAAAAACAATTAGAAAAGAAAATTGCAAATTTCTTTATTTTTTTTAGTTTACGCACTGGCCAATAAGATATTCAAGACATTAAAAAAAGATTCATGTCGATATCTGCATTATTTTTTGAGATATGCTGCATACTGATTCCAAAAATATTATTTTGAGAAAAACGAATTTAAAGTTTGATCTGCTTAATAATTTCAGGGTGTTAACTACTTACAAAAATATTAATATCTCGAAAACGGTTACAAATATTATTAAAATTTTTTTTTTTTTACATATTCTAAGATATTTCTAAACAAAATTAGGAAAAAAAAATTTAAAAAAAAATTTCAAAAAATCGAAACATCCCCTTAAATATTGCTTAAAAAACGTTAAAATATTTAAATTTTCCTAAAATGTACTTAAATATCTTAAAAATTCTATTTTTTAAATTATGCTTAAAATTAAATGCAAACCCTTTAATATGGCATAAAAACGTTAAAATACTTAAATTTTCCAAATTGTACGTAAATATCTTGAAATTTTTTTTTATTTTATTTTTAAGACTATTCTTCAGGTTGAGATATCAAAGTTCAAACTTAATTAAATCTATTTGCCTGAAATTTGTTTGATACCAATTTTTTTTTATATTATATTTATAAAACTTTGGCTTTTTGATAAGTTTACTTTATGTTTAAAGTATGATGCTTTGTATGGCTCATTATCCTTTTCCCTGAATGATCTCATTACAACATCTTATCTTAAAGCTATATTAAATGCACCTATTTTATAGAAACTTCCTTGTTTGTGCTATTGTCAAATCATATATTTTATGCTTTATGTACTGATTTTAGTATATTCTATATAGGTTACTATATTTATCAAATATAGAGGATTGGTATCATTTTTCTAGGGTCTTCTTATTATTATTCATTGATATAACTACATATTTTATAACTAATTTAGTTGTTTCGCAAAAATTTATTACTATTATCTACTTCTCCTGACCATTTATTTAACCATTTATTTACTGATCATTTGTTCAATTCTAGTTTTTCTATTATTAATTAAAGACTAATTTATTTTTTTAAATTCCTATTACTGTCATTGAATATTATTTATGGTATAATTTCCTATAGTTTATTTTTTTGCAATTTTTCTCGCCCTCTCGTTGCGAGAAAAGATTTATAATTTTCTTATTTTCTCTTATTCATATATTCTACTTTAATCATATTGATTTTTTTTTTTGAGATCAATTCTTTTTCTTTTGGGATCTAATCTTTTTGTGTTTCATTTTTATTTTCTAATTTGTATGTCACTGTTCTACTTTCTTTTACACTTTGTGATTCCTTTTCTTTTGTAAACCCTATTTACATCCCCTATTACTTATCTACTTTTTCTGCTTGTGACTATAAACTCTATTTAGTATCTTTTTTCTATTCCAAACTTTAATATGTTCTTTTGTCTGTTGTAATGTTTCTAAATTTTTTTTTTTATGATAACTCTCATTATAATCACTTAATTTTATTATTTTTCAATCTCTTCTTTTTTCTCGTATTTAGTTTTAAGTTTTAATTGTTCATATTAAATTATTGTATTGGTTTTGCTCTTACTACTGCTGATACGCTGATTTTTATTTATTTATTGGGCTAATACTTTTTAGGTTTCTTATACATCAAATTAATTCTTATCCCTTTTTATATCTGAAGCGATTAACATTATTTCCTCCCAAAGTAATATTACGCATAGTTTCACTTACTCATCTAAAGTTGCTTATAGTTTATTTTACTTTACTATTTCAGGGAAAAAATACGAGAGAAGAAACCAATACATTAATTCTATTATTTTTTATTAATCTTTTCTTAAACAATTATATATATTTCTTACGATGATTTTACTTTATAACGAAATGAACTATCTGAAAAATATTAAAATTTTTTATATTGTGTTTAAAGTTTTTGTAAACAAAATTTCCTTTCTACCCTTATTGAGTTCATAGAATAATCCTTTTATTTTATTTTTACTTAATTCACCAAATCTTATAACATAATTGACCATTCCAAACTATTAAGCTTAAAGTATTCGTTTCTCCCTCACCACGCGGTGTTTAGGCATTTTGTATCATATATTACTTTTTTTTTGTGAATTTGTAAAATTAAGAATATATTTGTAAAATTAAATGTAAGAGTATTGCAGAAAATATACTATATTTGGTTTCGTATACATTTTTTTAATGCTCTAAGATTCATGATCCGAGACTTCTCTAAGCGCAACACATTGGTTTATTTTATTACTATTAATATTATTATAATATTACTTTCCATATTTCTGTTATAATATTGGATTTATTATTTTTATTTATAACTTTTTTTTGCCTTTTACTTAAAGTATTTGGCTGACATATTACTTTGTTCACTTTCTCCTTTTTATAACCTAATTCATAATACATTGCCTCTGACTTAATCCTCTCGAAAATTTTTTATGTGTGCTTTAATATTCAGGCAACCAACGACGTTTCGGAAACGTCTCCAACCTTTTTCTGAAGAAATGAATTAAACCAATTTGCACCGTTTCAGAAACGTTTCTGGAACCGTTTCTGTAACTGATGTTTAGTTATAACATTGTGTGAATCAGGTTTAAGATTTTTGTTGTTTTTATGTTCAGAACATCTGGTTTTCAAAAGTCTCATAGTTTGGCCAACATAAGATTCATTACAAATTTTGCAATTAATTTTGTAGACTACATTTTTGTTATTGAATTTATCTAGCTTATCTTTTTATAATTTTATAATAGAATTCATTTTAAAAGGGGTTCTGTAAACAGTGTCAATATTATAGTTTTTCTTTAATATTATTTGAAATTTTTTTTAAACTTTCCTAAATGTGGTAATATGAAAGTATTTTTAAAATCAAATTAGAATCTTTAAGGCCCGCAAATTTGCATGACCGCCCAGTTGTACAAAGTGTAGTTTAGTCGTTCATGGATGTTATTCAAATATTTAAGTAGTAAGGGTAATTTATTTTTCATAATTATGATAAATGAATCATCCACATATCTACCATAAAAAGTGATGGATTTTTTATACCTTTGGAGAAAAATTTATTCAATATCTTGTACTACAAAATCTGCTATAATAGGTGAAATAGATAGACCCATTGGAAGACCGTTGATTTGTTGGTAGAATTTGTCATTGAATTTGAAATATAAGGAGTGTATGAGTACTTCAAAACCATTGATGAATTCTGATAGTGGCATATTGGTATATTTTTTTATTTCATTCCATCTTTTTTTAATGCTATTAATGGCTAACTCTTTAGGAATACTGGGAAACATTGCCACCACATCTAATGAAGCCATTATATGATTATGTGGTATACTAATATTTTTAATTTTGTTTTTGAAGTCAAGGCTGTTTTTAATGACATGAGACGGTCTTGGTATAGCACTAGTTAGTATTTCATGATAAAAATCAGAAAGTTCTTCCACTGGAGAGTCTATGCATGGAATGATTATTCTGGCTGGTTTGTCTTGTTTATGTAATTTCATAATTCCATACGCTCTAGGTAGATTGGTATCATGGGTATTAAATAAATTTTTAATGTATTTGGCATCTCTCCATTTTTTGCTGAGCATGTAAATTCTGTTTTTTACCATGTATGACGGGTCTTTGGGTAATTTTGTAGTGGAGTAAATTATTTCTTTATAGGTTAAATGGTCATTTAAACTTTGATGATATAGTCCTGTTTGTTAAGAACAACAGTAGCTCTGGTTTTGTCAGAATGTGTGAAAATAAGGTCTGGATTATCTTTTAGTAATTTCTTTGCTTGAATATATTTTTCAGCTAATAGTTTATCTTGATTATCAATTTTAAACTTATTGGATAAATAATTTCTGCTACTATTAATTACTATATTTCTAAAACTTTCTCTTGATTCTTCAGGTACTTTGTAAATATTATTTTCAACATCTTTGATAAATTCTAAAATATGTGTTTTTTTGTTGACAAAATACTGGTTACTAAAGTTTTCACCTAACCTAAGTAGATCTTGCATGCGATTGTCTATATGTTAATTAGATAGATTTACAAACCATGGTTCATTATTGTAACTATAATTTTGGTCCATGGTTTTATGTTTATTGATGTACTCTAAAATATTGCAATTATTTGTATCTGCATTGGTTTTCATAGTGGTATTTATTTTTTTATTACAATTAATTTTATGAGCATTAAGTCTTTTTTTAGTTAATTCAGCTTGAAAGTTTATGATTTCATTGGATGTTTCTTCAGGCAAGATATTACATAGTTGATGCTGAATGTGTTCTTTTTTATTGTTCAAGTATTGGAGATGGTTATGTATATCTTTTATTTGTAGATTAAGTAAAGATTGTTTTAATTTTTTGACCAAGTTTTGTGCTCTTTTTTTGATGGATTGACTGTGAAATTGCAGATTTTCTATATTTTTGGTTGCTGCATGTGTTTTATTATTAAAGATGTTATTTTTTCTACATGATAGAAGAAATTCTTTTTTGGCATTTGATTTATTAATTGATGCATTAACATCATCGAATTCCTTAACTTTTTTCATGGTATTTAAGCCATATTGTTGTTTAATAAATAGGAACATTATTGATGTAAATATCAATTAAAATTGATATAAATTATAAAATAAAGATGATAAATGAATTTAACAGCAATTTCTATCGATGCTGGATAATAATAATATAGGATTACGTCTGTGTTATGAATTTGGGTCTATCTATTTCACCTATTATAGCAGATTTTTTAGTACAAGATATTGAAGAAATTTTTCTCCAAAGGTATAAAAAATCCATCACTTTTTAAGGTAGATATGAGGATGATTCATTTATCATAATTATGAAAAATAAATTACCCTTACTACTTAAATATTTGAATAACATCCATGAACGACTAAAATTCACTTGTGAAAAAGAAGGAGAAAATATAGGTATCAACCAGATCAGTTTCTTAGGCATGAAGATCATAAAAAATCAAGATAATTCCATCAGCATTGATTTATATAAAAAAGAAACTTTCTCAGGTAGATATGTGAATTATTTATCATCACACCTTATAGGAGTAAAAATAGGTATTGTCAAAAGTCTCATAGACAAAGTTTATAAATTATCTGACCCTCAGTTTCACCAAAAAAATATTACAGCTCTAAAAAGAGATTTACTTCTTAACAATTACCCCATCTCCTTTATTAACAAACAAATAAAACACAAATATTATCAATATAAAAATATAAATAATAGCAATAATAATGATTCTAATTAACTGGCAGGGACATGGAAGTGACCCAGGAGAGGTTGAATCTAGTCATGAGACGGATCAACCTCTGGATGGGCGATCACGGGCTCCAGCTTGCGATCCCAAAAACGGAGATCGTACTGCTGACCCGTCGAAGGGTTCCTACCGACATCGATGTAATTATCGACGACGGCGGAAACCCTCACACGATCCGAACCAGAACATCGGTGAAATACCTGGGAGTTCAGCTTGATAACAAGCTGACCTTCTGGGAGCAATTTCAGAGGTCGTGTGAAAAGGCAGCATCGGCTGCATCCTCCCTGTCAAGGCTCATGGCCAACATTGGGGGACCCACCCTCCTGATGTCAGTCGTCAACTCTGTCCTGCTCTACGGATCAGAAGTCTGGGCGAAGACCACAGAAACTGCCAAGTACAGACGAAAAATATCGTCGGTACAGAGGCAGGCGGCAGTGAGGATCGCCTGTGGATACCACACGGTATCTCTAGAGGCGATCCAGGTTGTTGCTTCGGTGATACCCATTGACCTGCTAGCCTTGGAGCGGAAATTCATCTACGAGAGCGTAGAAGAGCGCGAAGTGGCTTCCACTCGCGCCCGCTTCAACTCTATGAAAGCATGGAAGAAACGATGGAAAAAGAACCAAGAGAAAAATGCCCTGTGGACGCGCAGACTGATCTCAGACCTGCAGGCATGGATGGGACGACAGCATGGGGAGGTGGATTTCTACCTTACCCAGTTCTTAACTGGACACGGATACTTCCGTGTCATGTTGAAGCATTGGCATAAGGTGGCAACAAAGGAGTGCTTGCACTGTCCGGGCGTGGTTGATACAGTAGAGCACACATTTTTCGAATGTGTTCGCTACTCGGAGGGGCGCCCGCCCTTCCCGATTTGAAGGCCGGAGACGGTGGTCCCGGAAATGCTACGGAGTTCCGAAAATTGGAACAAAGTAGCAGAGTACGTAAGGACCACCTTGTTGGAGAAGAAGGAGGAGGGCTTTCTATCGTAGAGAGCTCTCCTACCCCTAGGCAGGGGGGAAGGCAGCGGCCAGCTGCCTAGGCTGCGCGTTACAAACTGAAGTTATACCTGAAAAGAGAGTTCCGGTTTGGGACAAACAAGCGCGGGGGGTTTAAAGTGTGTTTATCCAGTAAGAATCTGGGGCGTAGCCGGCGACCGCGTTCGCCGGTGGTCTCCCAGTTGTACACTTTGTACAACTGGGCGGTCATGCAAATTTGCGGGCCTTTAAGGCCCGCAAACACTCCATGGCTGATGTAAGATTTACATATTTCCCTTAAAAAAAAAAAAAAAAAAAAAAAATGATTCTAATTTGATTTTAAAAATACTTTCATATTACCACATTTAGGAAAGTTTACAAAAAAATTTCAAATAATATTAAAGAAAAACTATAATATTGACACTGTTTACAGAACCCCTTTTAAAATGAATTCTATTATAAAATTACAAAAAGATAAGCTAGATAAATTCAATAACAAAAATGTAGTCTACAAAATTAATTGCAAAATTTGTAATGAATCTTATGTTGGCCAAACTATGAGACTTTTGAAAACCAGATGTTCTGAACATAAAAACAACAAAAATCTTAAACCTGATTCACACAATGTTATAACTAAACATCAGTTACAAAAAAATCATGAATTCGATTGGGAAAATGTGCAAATACTACATAATGAAAAAAATTTAAATAAAAGAAACATAGCAGAAATGTTTTATATTAAAAAACTCAAAAAACTAGCCCTAAACACAATGACAGATTTAAACAACTTTCCTAAGTCTTATGAACCAATAGTATACACTTGTTGATTAATTAATTTCTCACATTAAAATATTTCAAAAAAATAGTTTTTAAATTAAAAAATTTTCCATATTTCAAAATTTTGTTTCAAATATTATCTAATTTGGATAAATCTTTTCAATAAAATTAATAAATATCATTAACTAATGTGAAAACTACTTTATCGTCAAAGTTACAGATATACCTTACATACTTGTATACCAGCCTTTATACTATAAAGCATTGTAAAATTTCCTTTATACTATATATTTTATATAAACAAACAGTTCATAATTTTTCTGCTAGTCACTGTGTAATACTAATACTCATTCTAAGATAATATATTTTTGTTGACTAGTTTTAATTATTAAAATATTGTAAAAAAATTTGTATTTGAAGACTGTTGATGTATAATCAACTAAAAAATGTATATAATTAAAAATATTAAAAATAATTTTACTATATGTTGTTACAAAATTAAAAAATTTGTGCAATTACAATCTATTACTGTTATCATCATTGTAAATAAATTTTTATATTAAAATTAAGGTATGTGAAAAATTAATAAATTTATACATTTTTTTTTTTTTTTTTTTTTTTTTTTTTTGCGTAGGAAGTGGAGAAATGCATTACGCATACTGTTCAGCATCCGAACTGACAGTTATGTGGGAATCGACCTACTTTGCCTATACCCACTAAAACTCCACTCCCTTCCTACCTTATGCGAGCCTATATCGGGACCGTTTTCACATTACTTCAGTACAGGTTCAAGGCCATTTAGTTCTATTCATGAACTCCATCTTTTGACTTGCATCCACTGTCTCGCCAGTCTGGTTAAGGACTCCGTCATTCCATCTGGTTGAAATTTCGTCTTTATGTACTGTCATCTTTAATAAAATATATGTTAGCTAAAAATATACGTTAATTCTCATTATCATCAAAAAGAAGGTTAATAAATAAATAAATAAATAAATATATATAAATAAATAAATAAAAATTATCCTACCATCTACTATTGCTTGCGGTATCAAGAGTAACTGCAGGGATGATAGTATGTTAGTACAACAGCTGCAGTCATCAGGATAACCGCAATACGTTTTAATATTAGCCTATACCTTGGACTTCAGGTTTTTTGGTTCGGAGTATGTACTCCACGTACTGGCCAATTTCGGACCATACTTCTTCATTTTGAAGCATCAGGCCAACCACATTTTCAGCTGTGATTTGACCGATGTTAGCTTCTAATTGAAACTTTTTAGCAGCCCACCTATCGCATTTGAAGAATGTGTGTTCCGGCGTGTCGTCTTTGCCAGGACAGTATATACATTCCGCACTATTCATCTTCTGGATCCGAAAGAGGTAGGAGAAAAAAAGTCCATGTCCGCTTAGGAATTGGGTCAAAAAATAATTAATGTCCCCATGCCCTCTATTTATCCAAGGTGATAATGTTATATTTGTGGTTTGAAGAATAAAGATTTAGGAGATATTGACAAAACTTTAAATACACCAATAAAAAAAACAATCTTAAATATGGTATCTCCTCACTCCATGCATGGATACGCTGTTTTGAGTGTTTAGTTAACTTATCGTATAAGATGTCTATATGCCAGCACGAAGCACGCGAAAGTGATGGTACAAAAGATATTGTTGCCGAACATAAAAGATACATACAAGAACAATTTAAAACTGAAATGAATTTGATAGTTGATCAACCCAAGCAAGTGTCAGGAAATTCAAATGATGGTAACACAGCGCGTATATTTTTTAATAATGAAGAAAAGGCAGCACGAGTTACAGGAATTGATATTGATATAATTAGAAGATTTCATATTATATTACAAACTTTGTCAAGTGGACACATTATTGATCATACAAAATATAAAGAATATGCTGTGGAAACGGCTCGATTACTTAAACAAAAATACTCTTGGTTTCAAATATCTCCCACAGTTCACAAAGTGCTACTGCATGGTGCCGAAATAATTGAAGATGCGGCAGCTCCTATTGGTCTATTATCTGAAGAGGCAGCAGAAGCGACTAATAAATACGTAAGACAGTTTCGGCTTTCTTTTACTCGTAAATGTGATCGTGAAAAATCGATGAATGATCTACTTTGTCGTCTTCTAGCTAATTCAGATCCATTTATCGCAAACTTAAGACATTCGTACAAAAAACCATTAAGGTCTTTGAATCCTGAAGCAAGACAAATGCTGAAACCTCCAGAAATTCATGAAAAAGAAAATGAATTAAATGAATCAGAAACATTTGAAATCGAACAAGTGGAAAGAGAGTGTGATCTGTGTTTTGATATAGAAGAATAAATTATTTAAAAATGTTATAATGTATGTATCAACTTGTATATAAAGTGCCAAAAATATAAAATTTTGAATTTATCATTTAAAAAACTTAAATTGAAAAATTTCGCAATCCCTGATAAAAATTCCTAAATTTGAATTAATATTCGTAATAAGCGACCCAGAAAATATAAAAGTCTAATGCTAAATTTACATTTATTGAAATTTATTTTTCTATGACACGATTTAAAAACTTGATTTGCAAAAATTTCGCGATTCCTGAAAAAAATCGCTAAATCAGACTTCAGATTCGCAATCAGCGACCCAGAAAACATAAAAGTGTAATGTTAAATTTATATTTGTTGAAATTTTTTTTTCTTTGACACGATTTAAAAACTTGATTTGCAAAAATTTCGCAATCCCTGAAAAAAATCGCTAAATCAGACTTAAGATTTTTAATTACCGACCCGAAAAACATAAAAGTACAATGTTAAATTTAAACTTATTAACAATTTTTTTTCTAAGTCACGATTTAAAAACTTAATTTGCAAAAATTTTGCAATTCCTGAAAAAAATCGCTAAATCAGACTTCAGATTCGTAATCAGCGACCCAAAAAATATAAAAGTAAAATGTTAAATTTAAAATTATTAAAAATTTTTTTTCTAAATCACGATTTAAAAACTTAATTTGCGAAAATTTTGCAATTCCTGAAAAAAATCGCTAAATCAGATTTCAGATTCGTAATCAGCGACCCAAAAAATATAAAAGTAAAATGTTAAATTTAAAATTATTAAAAATTTTTTTTCTAAATCACGATTTAAAAATTTAATTTGCAAAAATTTTGCAATTCCTGAAAAAAATCGCTAAATCAGACTTCAGATTCGTAATCAGCGACCCAAAAAACATAAAAGGAAAATGTTAAATTTAAATTTATTGAAAATTTTTTTCTATGTCCCAATTTAACGTATGCTTGTCCCACTGTGCCGTGGTCTTCCATCCAGTAATTTACCCCATGCATTGCCTGATTCAGTTTCTCCTCGGCGATTTTTTCATTTTTTGCCTTAATTACTAGGACCAGGTCGTCCGCGTAGCCTACAGTAAAAGTGTCAGCCGGCATCGGTAGCCTTAGTACCTGATCGTACATGATGTTCCATAGATCCGGTCCAAGGACTGATCCTTGAACTGCACCTGCAGTTACTTTCCTCACTCTTGTTCCTTGTGCAGTTTCAAAGATTATTTCCCGATCACTCAGGTAGCTGCTGATTATTCTTCGCAGGTATTTTGGCACCTGGAAGTTCCTGAGTCCCTCCATGAAGTCGCTCCACCTTGCTGAGTTAAAGGCATTTTTTACATCGAGGGTCACTAATAGCGTGATCTTTCTCGAATAGTGATTACCAGTCTGTGCGTTGTCGATGGCCCGAACAATACTGCTTATTGCATCGATTGTTGACTTCCCTCGGCGAAATTTTTGTATTTTGTATTTATTGTTTACCTCTTTTGCACGTAGGCACACCAAGATTGGCAGAGGCCTTCAACAATTACATATGTTGATTTATTTCTTATAAGGGTCAATGTACACATTTATGCATACATTGATGCACTTAAAGAAAATTGAAGGGGCAAGTGTTAGTAGAAAGAAATAGTATAAAGTAGGGGATTCACATGCAAATGTTGAAGGAGGATGATTAGGAATTGGGAAGGTAATTGCGTTAGTAGAACGTCTTTGATATTGGGAACTGTGCTGGCATTCGCCGGTACTGAAGGAAACTACCAAAACTTCCGAGAGCACAGTCGATTACGCAGTATTCAAATTCTACTTTAACTTTTATTGAAAATAAATATTTAATAAATTAAATATTTATTTTTAAGAAAAATAAAAACAGAATGGGTGCTATGAGTCTCGAACTCGACTTGCCCGGACGACAGGCACGAGTGCTAGCTCTGAGCTACTGTGCTCACTATAAAAATCCGTATTGTCTAGGAGAGAGATCTCCCGCAGTTTCTACGGCCCTCAGTATCCTTGGCTGTAGCATCTTCTCGTAATTTTTGCCGGCTGTATCGATTAATCCTAGAGGGCGCCAAGAGTTTGGCAGTCTAGGGTCCCCTTTGCCCTTACTGATAAGGACCAGTCTTGCTCTTTTCCAGAGCTTACTGAAGATGCCCGCACGTGCACAAGTATTGTACATACATAAGATGAGTTTTGGGCATTCGTGCGCAGCTATCTTCAGTATCTCCGTAGGTATCCCATCAGGACCTGGTGCCTTACCGTTCTTGAGAGAGTCCACCGCTGTGAAGAGTTCCTCCTCCGTAAATTCGGGGAAAGCCTCATCATTTTCACCCAAGTCATTTTCCTCCTCCCTCTCCGGGTGGGTAGGGAAAAGTCCGTCAACTATAAGCCTAACATCGTCTTCGTTCATAACACCACTTGCGGAAAGATCACCGATTCTCTTGGTGACTATCTTGTACCCAAGACCCCATGGGTCATTATCAACCTCGTTACACAAAGCTATCTCGCATGCTCTTTTGCTTCTCCTAACAGCAATTCTCAGCTTTTTCTTGACCTGCTTATGCTCTGCCATCAGCTCAGCAGCGTCTGTTCTGTTCCTTGCACGTGTTGCTCTTCTTCTTGTAGTTAAGCTTTCACTCCTTAGACGATCTATTTCAGCATTCCACCAGTAGGCTGGTGGTCTTCCATCACGGGTCCGTTTTTTTGGCATGGCTTTGTTACATGCTTTTTCCAGCAGCGTCATGATTCCCTTAACTATATCCTCTGCATCGTCAGTATTTCCTGGTCTAATTGCTTTCCCTAGGATAGATTAATAAAAATAAATTTATACATAAACATTGTAAATTTTTAATTATTATAATAAATTATAGCTCCTGAATGAGGGTTGAAGGTTTCAACCGAAACGTCGAGCAAAAATCAAAATAATTGATTAAATTTATTTACACCTTGTCTGTTAAGATCGTTTTCAACATAATTATTTAGAATTTAAAATCCTAATTTGGGAATTAATTCCATAGCGAATATTCTTATATTAATTTTCATACTAGAAGTTATTTGCTAATGTTTCTAATTTTACATATAAGTTTTTTAGTTTACTTACACTTATAAGTATAATTCAATTCAAAATTTATCAATAATTTTTAATTATTTTGATTTTCAATAAAAATCATAGCAAAAATACAAAACCGAACAAGTCTATTTTGTAACATAATAAATATTTCAGTAGGTCATATATGCAGTTGGAAGATCATTTTATTTACAACTTCAGAAAAACAGTAATCGCCACCTATTAATCATCTTCATTAGTTCATTTCTTCTAAAATAGATGGCTTTTTTGAGTGTCATAAATAAAATGACTTTTTAACTGCATATAAGACCTAGTTAAATATTTATTATGTTACAAAATCGACTTGTTCGGTTTTGTATTTTTGCTATGATTTTCATTGAAAATCAAAATAATTAAAAATTATTGATAAATTTTTAATTAAATTATACTTGTAAGTGTAAGTAAACTAAAAAATTTATATGTAAAATTAAAATCATTAGCAAATAACTTCTAGTATGAAAATTAATATAAGAATATTCGCTATGGAATTAATTCCCAAATTAGGATTTTAAAATTCTAAGGCGCTTTTTTAAGTTTCTGAAACGGTTCCAAAAACGTTTCTTAAACGGTGCAAATTGGTTTAATTCGTTTCTTCAGAAACGGGTTGGAGACGTTTCCGAAAAGTCGTTGGTTGCCTGGGAATCACACTACTCGCTTTTGGATTATGTACATAATTTTAGATATTTATACCTAAATCATTGCACGGCACTAAGAAATCCTAACAATATATTGCTCATTTTGACTACTCAATTATGTTTCTTTTACTATTATCATTTTTTTTTTTATAACCTACATTTACTATTATATTTTATTATTGTAATTTTTTTTATCTAATCCCCAGAGGTCAGAAAGTATTCGAAATATTAAATTTTTTTCAACAACTCGCTTTTTATTTATTCATAAATTTTTTTTTTTTATTATTAATTTTTTTACAGTATCCTTTGAGTATGCTTCACTATATATTTTTGCTTCACTATATATTTTTTTTGCATTTAGATAATATTTCTCCCTCTCTGCATCACCCAACACCCATCAAAGCCCGGACGTGCCCAAAAACATTTACCTTATCAGAATACAAAAAAAAAATGCTCATGGATACTTAACCTTAAATTCATGCTTTTCCGATTGACATATTCGAGACCCGTTTGGCACAAATTAAAATTCTATTTTTCATCAAATCTATTTCCGAAACAAATAATAATTCACTCTTACTGCTTACTTTTTTTTTATTAAACACAACCTAAATGCATGGAACATGTTTACTTCCAGCTGAGGACTAGGTATAATACAAATGTTACTCAACATTACAATTCAATTTTCTAATTTTATAATTTATAATTATCACCTTACTAGCTGTTAAGATTCTAATTCCAATCTATTTTGATTCCCTAAACCTTAATTATTCCAAGCCCCTAAATCGATATTATTCTAAGTTCATAAACCTAAAAAGTCCTTAAGCCCAGATTTTTTAAAGTCTCATAATTATTCTAAGTCTCATTTGACCCCCCCCCCTTAAATAGGACAAATTTAACCCCCATCCTTAATTTTCAAGTTCTGAAGTACCTCCTCCCTATAAACATGTTCCATGTTAAAAGAAAAAATTAATATTACCGCGCCATTTATGGCGCCGTTTCTAAGTTAAGTTAGAAACACACTAATATACGCGAAAATAAGAATAAGTCAAAGTGAGAGTGTACTATACATATATTAAATAACTAATAATTTATTATTATGGAGTATATAAGAGTAAAAATAAACGAACGCCGTATATTTTTAATAATATTTTTTATTTATTTGATTGGATAATAATAAACTCAAGAAAAGCATTATAAATTAATTAGTTTAATTAAAAAACAATTAAGAAATTTTCCAGCATATAAATAAAAGGTAATACGTTTTTATAACTAATTAAAGTATTTTATAAAAAAAATTTTTTATTTATTTTGATTTTCCTTTTTTTGTGCTCTTGTATAATAAAATTTCTTTTTACTTTACTGTTGGCTAAATGCCAAAAGTTAAACAATCAAACTGGAAAATAAATGCTTATCTATTAAGCTTTTAAATTTTAATTGATTAATTAATTATTATCATTTTATTCATAATGAAAGGTATCAATCCAAATCTTGAACGATTATGTAACGAGGCAAATTCGCGTTACAAATGGTATTATTATTTTACATGCACACACACACATAGCTTCAGTATCAGCCAGTATATGGTTTTTTGAAAAGTATAATACAGCCGCTAGGCATGAGTAGCAGCACCGCGTAGTCAACGTGCGCCGCGGGCAGCGAATAAGAAAAGAGAGAAAAGAGAGAAACGAGCGGAGAAGATTTCCGCTAGCAGAAAGGAAATACAGGTGATTTTTGACTTAGATAGAAACCACATGTGGCTCCGGGTTTCTGCAACAAAAGCCACATTAAAACGTTCCAGTTCAATAAATTTAAAGCTTATCAGTGCACAGTAATTATTTCGTTGATTAAATAGAAATATTATAACAAATAAAATTAGTGAGAGCCCACGGGCAAAAGTAATAAAAGCTTGACGTCGAGCGAACACGTTATAATATAACCGCCATTCGCGGAGCATAACCGTGTTAATAAAAACTTGATAAAAAGTGAAAAGGTTCGTGTGGAAAGACTTACAACCAAGAATTGAAGCTAGCATCAAGAAGCTGACTCCAAGTTCACCGCCTACAAGTCATCCAAGAGGAAATCCAACCGCCGGTAAATTATACATAGATATATGAAAGCGTGCTTCAAAAATTCTCTTGCTTATGTGTGTGTGCGCACGATATTAAAAGAAGTAAAATTTCAAAGTCAAATATATTAAAGTTATATTCATAATAACTATTAATAGCCCAAGAGACATTAAGTTGTATAAAAATAATAAATAAAAGGTAAATTAATTATCAATAGCTAAAATTAAGTGTGTAGTTTTATTACTTTTTATCTATGTGCATGTTCACCGCCCCCGCTTTTTTCTATACATTAAACACACAAGTTCTTGACCTAGTGAACCCCCTCTACTAAATAAGGAGGTAAGCCTCATGCAGCACCTAGCCGAATAACAGAGGTAATTTCCCCCTATTTTATTATTATTATTATTAACAAATAATTATACATACATATATATATTTATTGAAAGGCGCTCAAAGCATAAATATATTAATAGATATATATGTATGTGTATTATTACAAATTATTTATTTAACCGAAAATACCCTGTTACAATTAGAAAATCTTAGAGATTTGTCTCGTAAAAGTGAGCCTGAAGAAAATAATCAAGAAGAGAATAGAATTACTAGGTAAAATTAAATTTAATTTTTCATATTAGAGCTATTAAAAGTTTTGAAAAATTAGTAATTTATTTTATGATTCTTGTAGGTAGTGAGTAATTCAATTTAAAACAATTGTCTTACTTTTTACTAAATTTTCTACTTTTTTTTTCAGTGCGGCTTTGTAATTTTTGGATAATATTTAGTTATATCGATATTAACAGTGTTAACTACAACAGTATTATTATTGGCATCTGTAACAATTTTTATTTTCACATTAAATGTTGAAATGTCAACAAATGATAACACTAATTTAGCAATTATTATCACAATGTCATTGATTTGATTTTTATGGTTATCGAATTTTATACTAAACGTGACAACGGTTGTATTAGGTACTGGTTTTGTGTCTTCATATTATTATGATAACGATAAAAGGTTATTAACAATTTTTGATGTTCAAAATAATACTAAACCTGTTATCAAGTAAGTTAGATCCAAGTAATTTTTTTAAAAAGTATAATTTCAATTAATTATTCTTTAAATTTTTAGAAATCATTTCGGTTCAATATGTTATGCATCATCTTTACTAGGATTAAATTCAGTTGTTAAATTAATAATAAGCTTAAGTGATATTATATCAAATAGAACAAATACTACAATAATATGGGCAACAAAATTATTTTTATTAATAATCAGTATAGCGCTACCATCTGGTTCACTTATAATAACAATAATTTATGGTTATAATTTTGATAAATCAATAAATCAAGTAATTAATCATATTAATAAAAAACCAAACAAATATTTATCATTATCTGTTGTAAGAATTAATTTAATTTTATTAATTTTTTAAAAATTCTTAAACTAAAACTTCATATTTTTAAAGTTATCCATACTTATAAATGCTGGATTAATGGTTATACCATTCGTATCATAAGTTTTAGCGTTAAAATTATTTAAAGAATTTGAATATTATGATCATTTAAATTATACTTTAGATGATATATTAATACCAGCAATATTTATACATATCGGTTCAATATTTTTTTTATTTACTTCAATGCTATAATTTCCATTATCGATGTCAACCATGATTACACTTAATTTACATGATGATTATGAAAAATAAAATATCAATGAGTTTTAAGTTAATGTTACCTTGTGAATCATATTTAATTCACTTAGAAGAAAAGTCATACAAGTGTGATATATGCAATCAAAGTTATAGAAACATTAACAACCTTAAAATTCATAAACGAATTCATTCATAAATAAAAGGCCTTATATTTTTAATTTTTGTAAAAAGGGTTTTAAATTCAAACCGGATATTACTAAACACTTAAGGATTCACACAGGAGAAAAGCCTTATAACTGCCTCGAATGTGCTATAAGTATCAAACAAATAGGTCAATTAATCACTTAAAAGGCAGTCATACTGAACAAAAACCATATAAATGCGAATTAGGTGAAAAATATTTTAAGCAAAAAGCTCATTTACAAAAACACTCAAAAAGTCATATTTTTCAAAATAATTATAAATGTAATATTTGCAACAAAATATATGGTACAAAACAAATGCTTATATTTCACATGAAAACTCATTTGTGTTTGACACTCAAATTAAAATCCAAAAGACTTTCAACGCAAGAAGATGCAACATGAACAAAAATATTATAAATGTAAAGAATGTGGAAAAGGTTTTAAACAAATAAATAGTTTCAAAAAACATGAAAATGTACATATTGGTGAGAAACCTTATGAATGTAAAGAATGTGGAAAAAGTTTTAGAAGGTCAGATAATAACAAGACATAAAAAAATACACAGGAGAAAAACCTTATAAATGTAAAGAATGAGGAAAAACTTTTAATGAAATCGGTAATTAGAAAACTCATGAAAGAATTCACACAGGTGAGAGAGCTTATGAATGTCAAGAATGTGGAAAATAGTTTTAAGACCCCAGATGATCTTTCTAAGCACAATAGGATACATTCAGTAGAAAAACCTTATAAATTTAAAGAATGTGGAAAAGCCCTTACACAAAACAGTAATTACATTACATTAATTTTCATTTTAAGAAAACACAATATTTATAAAAACACAATATTTATATTTATAAAATTTGTATGAATAATCCAAGTTACTGTACAAAGTAATGAAATTTACACATTATAAATGAAATGCCTATTTAAAATTTTTGCTTCTAATAAAAAATTTTTCAAATTAACTTTTATTTCATTTTATTTTCATTATATATTATCACTGATGGGTCAAAGAGCCCAAAAAACCTGACATAAATGGATTTAAGTGAGTTTTTAAATTTTTGGAGTTTTAGAAATTTTGGCTTTATTTGCACAAAACAATTTGAATTGGTTAACATTCCTTAAAAACCAAATTTTTTAATAAAAAAAGTACTGGTGAAATAGGGGAAATGGATTTTATTGACAATTTTTATTTTACCAAAAATCGAAAGGGGTGTGTATAATAAAAAATTTCAGATTCTTTAATTTTTCATTTTTTTTCGTTTTTTTGCACTGAAAAAGGTTTAAAACAGTTAAAAACCTAAATATTTCATTGGGAATATAGTTAATTGAGTCAGTGGAATCAAAATAACCTGATATTAAAAGATTTTTTGAATTTTCGGATTTTTAGAAATTTTAACTTTATTCGCAAAAAGCCATTTCAATTAATTAAAATTCATTATAAACCAAGTTTTCTAATAAAAAAAGTGCTATTGAAATGGATTTATAGGCAGGATTTTATTGACAATTTTTATTTTGCCAAAAACAAAAAGGGGTATATGGAAAAATTTCAGATTTTTTTTTCTTCAAATTTTTTGTTGTTTGATACCATTGATAAATTTTGTGCAATGAATTTTGTGAGTTGAATTTTTATGGCCTAAGCTAAGTCAAAATTTATTTCATCAAAAGTATAAATTCTTAATAAATATATTATAACGTACATTTGGGCCATGAATGTTGTGAGATAAAATTTTATGGCCTAAGCTAAGTAAAATTTAATTTCAGCATAAATATAATTTCTAATAAATATATTATAACTTTTGAGCCATAAATGTTGTGAGATGAAATTTTATGGCCTAAGCTAAGTAAAAATTAAGTTTAAGTAAAAGTATATTTCAAAATACTGATGATATTGATTAAATTAACAATATTTTTAAAACTTTAATAAATTAAAGTATAATGAAATCTAAGTTAAGTCTTGTTGTTTCCTAATCACAAGTTATAATATTACTTTTGGGCCATAAATGTTGTGAGATGAAATTATATGGCCTAAGCTAACTAAATTTTTATTTCAGCAAAAGTATGTGAATTCCTAATTGTTGTGTAAATGTATGTATTATAATGTATTATATGGTATGTATGTGTGGGAGATCTCCCCTTCCTTTTTTGTATATATTTTCCCTTTTTATCTTTAGTGTTCGTTAAGACGCCAAGCAACGAGCGTCGTCTTAATAAATAGTATTACATAATATATACTATGTGTTTTTAATAAGTCAACCATCTCCATCACCAAATCCATCAATTATCCATCATTTTTGGCATCCCTGGAATGAACCAACGCATCAAGATAAATTAAATTTTTTAAGAAGAAAAAGTTAAATTTATCATCAAGAGCACGTGCAAAATTTCTATTTAAAAAAAATCTACTATATTTTTTTAACGTTAAATCAGTCACAGTTTGATCATCATTTTTTTCTTATGACAACAGTTTCATATCAAGTTTATCAGTTACATATATGGATTTCAGTGCTATATTTTTCAAATTTGTGCTAAATTATTGTGCAAAAAGTTTTTTTAAGAAGTTTTATTGGTGATGGAGGTGAACAAAATAAATTTGCGTAATTTTTAAAATTACACGACGAACTCGCATCGTTTTCTCAAAAAATTATCATCGTCTTAGTTTTTTCTGCCAGTGAAAAATCTGAATATTTGATTTCATAAAATTTACAAAGAAGAAAACTGCATCGTCATTTTAGTATTGGCGCGTAAATTCTACCGCCCCTTCAATTTCGTCAAAAAGAAGACGCCATTGCGCGCGCAGCAAATCAACATAAATTATCCAGTAATGATGACGGCATCTCTACTATAGCAAGAAGAAGAACGACGAAGGGCCCTACCACCGCGCATCGGAAAGCAGCGCAGAAATCAAACTCAGTGATGGCGGCTTGTCATCATTTATGAAAGCAGACGATACTTAGAATACATGGGAATCAAGAGGTTTTACTGCAACGCATCAAATTCAGGCGCGGGTCAGCTCAATAGTAAAACCACTCAGCGATCAACTTTTTTTTACATAAAAGAAAAGTTGATATTTTTGTATCTAGAAAAACATTAAAATTTTTTATTTTTATCAAGTAGAAATTATATTATTCAGTTGTAATAATTTGCATATTACACTTGATTGTATAACTCGTAAATAGTCAAATTAAAATATAAATTCATAGAAAATATTTTTAAAATAAATATATTATATAAGGGAGTGTGTTCTAAGTGTAAGTTTTATTTTTTTTCAAAATTGTATTTTCAATTTCATTTTGAATTTTATTGTTCATTATTTATTGAACATTGACATGTTAGATAAGAATTGTTTTTCTCTTAAATTAACATATTTAAAATTAAATGGATTAAAGTTTTGTCTTATAAATTGTGTGAAATTAGGATTGATCTTACTAACTGAAATTACTAAATTATAAATTTTTTGCTAATAATATTGGATGTTACATAGATTCAAACTTGCTGAAACTAAGTGGAACTACTTTGCTAGACTAGTTGGTGTCATGGGATTGACACTTGGATGTCTTTTTATTTATCCTGCTTGACTCACAAATTCAAGATCATCCTAGGATCCTACTGCACTTCAATATTGTTATTCATTACAAAATGCTATTTTCTCTTATTAACTATTAGCATATTATTTAATTTAGTAAGAATTCAATCAATTCTAGCATATTGATATATGGCTCTAATTGTTTAACTCAAACTAAATTAACTTGATACATTAAATTACATTTTTTTTGTATTGTTAAGTACTATATTTTTCTATTACGAATCATAATGGTGTTAAACTCTTATGAATCTCTTACAAATTCTAATAAACTAAATTAATCTTGCTACTATTTAAAATCAATATTATTATCATTACTATATAAAATATTGTAAATTTTTCAAATGTTTAAATTGTTAGTTGAATTTAATAACATGCTAAGATATACCTCTTCTCTACAATCTGCAATTGTAAAAATTTTGCATATTACAGTCTTTTAAATTAAATTTCGTATGTTAACTTGCTTATATTTTTAGCGGAGGAAGAGGGTGTATATTTGTATTTTGAAAATTAATTGAATTTTGTATTATTTCCAACTAATATATTTAAATTAGATTATTATCAGTTTTATTAATTCATTAGAGTGGATTTAGCAAGGTGGGTGGCAATTGTGATTATTACTAATCAATTATTCTATTAATATAGCACCTGCTTTGTTAAACTACTTGATTTGTAAAATTTGTGCAAAATCCTTGCTGATTTAAGATATATAAACTCACTTTCAAGAGATTTTCTGTGTATGAAAAATTGTATATCATCTCTACTTGCAGAAAAGATATAAAGTTGTTAAGTTATTATACTCTCTTATTATTACTTGTTTGAAAAATTGCATATAACAATATTATGATCTCATTGTAGACATAATAAAGGAAGAATTAAATCAGCAGTATTCTCAATAAGTTATTATTTAACTGCTTTAGGCTCAAAACAAAAATTGCATTTATTTAATTCAAATTTTCAATTATTTATATTTTGAATTCATTATTTCTAGTGCAGTAGTGATATCAGTGATAGAATTATTACTATTAGAATAATTATTATTAATCTTGAATCTACAGAAATCCTGCTGGTCTAGTCAGGATAGTAAAACTTGAAATTAGGCAATCAGCATATCTTAAACTCGCATCAACTCGTTATTTATTGTATTTGTACGCGTTTTCTTAAATGTTGTACTGTAGAATGATATAATCTTATGATTAAGTATAATCAAGAACACTTCAAGTTCAATTAATTAAAATTAATTAACATTTTTTCATTATTTAAATTTAATTGAATAACTTATAATTTTTTTTATTTTTTCCATTTCTGGTTTTATTTTTTTTTTAAATTCTCTTACTTAAAAACAATTTTATGTAAATTTCATAACGCTAAAAAGTCTTAAAATTCAAAAATGTTTAACCTCAAATTTTTGCTATTAATTTTGTGAATATTGTTTATATCTCACTTCTTTAACTTATAATTGTAGATTTGCTTACTTTTTTTTGCAATGAGGGAGATATGGATAATGATTGAAAAATTATACATTTTAATCAATTGATTTGCTAATTGTGATATATCTTTGTATGTATAAATTTGGCAAGGTGGGTGGTAAGAATCTCTGTATTTTTGCATTATAAAAATAATTTTCGCTACATTACCCCTACTTTGTTAGTTTACTCTAAGCTAATACTTAAATCACAGTGCAAAAATTTTGCTATTTGCATGTAAATTTACTATTGCAAAAAGATGACATGATCCTTTTCAATTTACGAGGAAAGGGGGATGCGTAGAGTCCTACTTGCAGAACTAAACTCAGCAAAATTTCTTAATTATTTTAGAGTTCTACTTGCAGAACTAACGTCAACAAAATTTTAAGTTCAACTTGCAGAACTTAAAATAAATAAAACTTATAAAAGTTAAACTCTAAAGAAACTTATCTGTAGTACGTAGCTCAAATTATAAAAAAGATAAGTGTCATTAATGACTGTGTAGTATGGTCTAGGGCTTCATTGGTCTTACAAACCATTAAGGTCTATGGATTTCATGCCAGTCTAGCGGAGTCAGTGAGACTCAAAATTAGTCAAATTAGCATTTAAATTGAATAATTCTTTATTGTATTTTGTAATATATTATAATTTTTAATTTTAAGATTTTTTACGCCGTTAGACATTCGAATTAAACTATTTAAAATAATTGAAACTATTTAAATTTTAAAATTATTTATTATGTAGCCATTTGGCCTTCGGTGTAAATTTTAAAGTCAAATTTTTAGTTTTCATTTACCACAATTATTTTCTTTTTTTGCATATTAAAACTTTATTTACAATGTTATAAGTAAAATTGTGGTGGGTGGAAATGTTGTGTAAAAGTATGTATTATAATGTATTATATGGTATGTATGTGTAGGAGATCTCCCCTCCCTTTTTTGTATATATTTTCCTTTTTTATCTTTAGTGTTCATTAAGACGCCAAGCAACGAGCGTCGTCTTAATAAATAGTATTACATAATGTATACTATGTGTTTTTAATAAGTCAACCATCTCCATCACCAAATCCATCAATTATCCATCACTAATAAATATATTATAACTTTTGGGCCATAAATGTTGTGAGATCAAATTTTATGGCCTAAGCTAAGCCAAAATTTAATTTAACGCTTTCCTTAACCCCTATGCTTTTAACATTAAGTCGGTAAGGCAGAGTTCATTTTGAAAAACGTCGCCAATCCATTTTTAATAACATTTGTGGCTTCATATTGATTCATTCACTAGAAAAAATCATTCTTTATAGCCTTAAATATTTTTTTTGTTTTTTCTACATCTTAAAAAAGAAATTTTTACCGACACATTTGGATTTAGGATAGCCTTAAGCAAAAGTATGAATTCCTAATGAATATATTATAAGTTTCGGGCCATAAATGTTGTGAGATGAAATTATTTGGCCTAAGCTAAGCAAATTTTTATTTCAGCAAAAGTTTACAGTAAACAGAAAATTTTTCTTATACAGCTTTTTCACATTGGGCTCACAGGCTGTACTTTAAATATAATTAGCTTATATTATAACAATTTATTATCTTCTGAAACTGCTTAACTTGCCAGGCCCCTAAATAACCATTTTATCGGTGGGAAATTAAAATAAAATTAAAGAAATCGTTTTTATAGATTCGTGTTTAATTTAGATGCATGCAAAATATTTATTATTTGGACATAGCTATTATGGGAGTAACTACTTTTTTTACTTTTGACAAGATTCTTACTTTTGAAAATATTCTTACTATATATTTTTTAATATTCTTACAATATTTATAAATATGTACCAATTTATTAATATTTATAAAGTAAAATTTTATCTAATGGTTATTTATAATTGAGCTGTACTGGGCAAAAGTACAGGTCAATTATAATTAACCATTAAATATATATTCAAAAATTATGGGGGATGAGAATAACAACAATGGTAATAGTAAAATTTTAATTCTTTTTACACTAAATTAAAACTAGCTATATTTCATTATAATTTCCCATTATAGTAGCTTCATTAAAGAAATATCAAAGATTGATGTTTACAATAAACTATAATACATATAACATAATATTGTTAGTTTTTCGTTTTTGCTGTTTAATTTAATTTTAAGGTTGTTTTCACCTCAGGGGGGGGGCATGATGAGTATTTGTAACGCCGCAGTTTGGGGGGTGTCACCGGATTGCAAAATTTTTCATAAAGTTTAATATAATTAATATGGATTTCCTACCCGTCTATTTGGCCTTCGGAGTAAGCTATTCGCAGAGACCTTACTCTTCAGGGTTTTACAGTTACTCAGTAGGGAATAAACAGATAATCTTGAAATGATTACCTATACATAAAATATATAGGCAGACTGTAAAGATTTAGGTAAAACTAAATAATATTAAATTTGATTTGATTTAATTTAATTAATATTTATTGATTGTTATGCAAGACTATTTACATGGAGTAAGTCATACGCAAAAAATCTCTTAGCCAGATATTGCGTATAGATAAAAACGCTCTCTTTTATATACGATTCCCTTCGCACGCATACTTGCAAAAAGATTTTACATGCGAATTTCTTTCTCTAAGTTTCTAGAATATTTTATAGTATTTTTTATTTTCTCATTGAATACTCTAATGCATTAATTTTTTTATATTTTACATGAAAATTAAATTTTTATTTCTCCTCTTATATACTATAGTATAATATAATTATTTATTACAATTTTATATATTTTTTTTAATAAAAGAGTCGTTTTTATTTAATTAATTATATTTAAAAACCGTTAAGATATATTATGTAATATCTCTTTTTATGTATAATAATTCGGTTTTCAACTATTAAATTTAATAAAGTTAAATGTTCTTAAATTGTTAATAATTAAATTATTTATAATTAATTAATAATTATTAACTATTAATTAATTTTAAATATGGTAATTTTATTTACAAGTTAAGAGAAGATTTGCCTTCTTATTATGCGTATCATTAATATTTGATGTAATCAACTGATAATTAATTAATAAATTATATATTATATTATGGCTCTATACCATATGAGTATGGTATAGAACCTATCTAACAGGTATGGATGCATAAATACAGGGTTATATTACACATGGTGAAGCGCAACTAAGTGCAATATATTTCTCCTCAAACTACATACATATATGAGGGGTTACAATTTTCGGAAGGTCTGTGGAGTTTTTTTTTTAAATAAAGTTAAAAAAAATGCTCTTTAAATACGTCCATTCAAGTTTACTACGAACAAAACTCTATTTCATGTCCAAAAGAATCTTTTAATGATATTAAAATGCAAGCGTTGTTAATGTTAATATAAACATACTTAAAAATATCGTAATTTTTATTTTATCAGATGTATTTAAATCAGATGTACTGTGTTTTCGGTGCTCTCAAAAACACATATCCTTCGATACGAAGTATGAACAAAGATTTCTGAGATATATTAACTAGTAAAAATGCTGATGCAAAACCAGCTTCGTAGCGCGGTAGTATAAACTCTATACGTTTGCTTACAAAGTTAAGCAAAGATGAGCGCGGTTGATATCCGGATGGGTGACCGTCTCGGATTCTCGTGTAGAGTTTGTACTGACGTTATATACGCTGTCTGGTGAGGATCATGTTTTCGGCATAGTGTTTAAAAGAAAAATCGAATACTATGTAGAAAACATGTATCCGGCTGTTCTTGGCATAGGTTTTCTGCAGTTTTCCTATGTCACGGATATTGTCAATGAATAACTAATGAATAATTGGTTAATCATTGACAGTGTTCGGGTGAATACAAGTTCAGTTAACATCTTAAAGTCGGCTGCTCCGTAACTGTCCCAGCACAGGCTTAAGCCTCCTTGGGACACCCTACGTCGGTATATGTCAGTTCAAAAAAAAAAAAAAAAATTTTTATAATATGTTAGCGTATTTTTTCTACATTCTTTTACATATGAAATGAAATATATTCTTATTGTTTTAGACTACTTAATACTTCAAAATCATAGTTATTAAAAATAATAAATAAATACTTTTACGGTCAAAATTTTAGTCATAAAAATAAATTAAAAAACACGAGCATTTATAAAAAAAAGCCAAAAAATTCCTTAAATATACTAAGAAAGTATATCATTATATTTATAAATATTCAAAGTCTAAATAATATACATCTATGTAGAGCTTAATATGAGTATTAAATTTTATTTTATAAAAAGTATTTTTGAAGCTTTTTACGATTGTGTTTTAATCTACACAAAATCGTAAATATAATACATTTCAGCTAAAATCAAATGAATTTCTAATTATTTTAAGCAACGTTTCAATGCTCTTCTGATATTCAAAACATAGTTAAGTAAGATTATATCATCGTTATCTGCACGTGTTGAATCGATAGCCCGCCATTCCTCGAAAAAGTAATTCTTTTTGTTTTCTTTCAAACGACTTTCAAAAAATTTAGAAATCATAGCACGGATGCAAAACAGATTCTGTTTTCAGATAAAAAAAAATATTTTTAAAAGCTTTTTAAGGCTGAATTTTAACAGACAAAAACTTCGAAGATTAATAAATAAATCTCGGATGAATTCATTTCAGATACTCATTCTTTTGATCGCCGTTTTAATATTCTTAATATATATTAGACTGACAAAAAAAACGACTTTTCGATTTTTTAAGGTGCTCAAGCGTTTTTAGATACCACTTTATGAAAAAAAAGGCCTAGGTAAACCGCATCTAAAAATATTTATTCGTTGGACAGCGCCAAAGCGTTTTCGATTTTTGAAAATTGGTTCAGGAGCGTCGGGGGGGATTACAGCTACTAAATTTAAAAGGCTTAAAAAAATAAAACTTCGGGGGCTATTTCATAGTGTTTTTGGTCACTTAAAACGATGAAATCATTTATTTTGAATTATTTCTTTAAGGCAAAAAGTTATGAGCTAATTTCGGTCTTAAAAATATCAAAAATTGGACAGTTTTTAACGTCAAAAACCTTCTGCGGACTAAAAAATGTTTACAAATTATTTTAAAGGGGCATTTTGAATGATCATTGGGTCACTAAAGACGATGAAATCGGTTATTTTCATTTATTATTTACGGATTCAGAGTTATGCGCCAAATATTGTAGCTTAATTTCCCAAATTTAGCATTTTTTTGAGTTAAATGACTGTCAAGCGAACAGAGAACTTTTTTGAGCCTCTAGAAAGGTGAGTTATCATAGATTTGTGTTTTTTAAACACCTCTGCATTGGTTGCTTAGATTTTTTTATGTATTTTTATTATTTTATTATTTTTATTATTTATATTATTTTATTATTTTTATTATTTTTATTAATTTTATTTTTTTATGTATTTTTTTATTTACTTATTATTTTTTTATTACAACCAATGCTTCAGTGTTCAAAAAACATAAAACTATGATAACTTACCTTTTTAGAGGCTCAAAAAAGTTCTCTGTTCGCTTGACAGTCATTTAACTCAAAAAAATAAAACAAAATATATATAAACTAGCATAGGTGTGAGGGGGGGCTCCGCCCCCCCTGATTTATTCCCGGTGTTGTTGTTATTGATTTTTTAATAATTTTTTATTAATTTTTTATTATATATTAAATTTTTTTCTTAATGTATACCTTTTACCAGTTCAAATATTACCAATAAGATAAAATTTGTAGTAAATTCAAAGGAATGGTGTAATTTTGAAAATGGGCCAGATCAGGCTATTTTTGGACCTTTGAAAAGACATATTTCGGGCCCATGAGGTGCTAGAGGACTAAAACTTTGGCTGAGGGACTTTTTTATCACCCCAAACTATACCCTAAAATTTGAATTGAATATATATAATATATAGTAAAAAATTTTATTTTTTTTTTTTTTTTAATTTTAAAGCAACGTACGTTTTTAATAAAAATTTAACTAAGTACGCATAAATTACATTTTAATATAGAATATAAATTACATTATAATATACACAGACCCACAAATAAATGATTAGAAATACCAAAAAAATAAAAAAATGAAAAAAATTTTTTTACCAGCTTTAAAAATATTTTATAAAATTTTAAAGATACCTCCGTTTTGAATAAAAATTTCAGAGAATACGTAAAAATTATCTTTATTTTGACACCGGTTTCATGCCAATTGGTTCGGCGGTTCTTGCGTGAAGAGTGTACAGACAGACAGACAGACAGACAGACAGACAAACAAATAAATTTTCAAATATATATAGTATTAAGATATATATTAGATTTTGATTCCATGTACTAGATTCATAAGAATATAAAAATTATTAAGAAATAAAATTTCTTATTTCCTACATAGTACATAAATGGTATTTCACTCGAATACATTGAGCGAGATCATCAGTAAGAAACTCAATGTATTTTTCTTATACACCAAAACTTAGCTTGAGTTGTCTTTGATTTCTTATATACTCTCCCAAATTCATTTCCCTTGCGAGAAAGTATACTTGAAATCAATTTATGACATGGACCACTGTATGGCAACAAATGTTATAGCTGAGTAAAATGTATTACATTCAAAGCACCAAATTCATGGCATTAGATGCAAATATGAATGTAATAACTAATCAAGAATGCCCGTAAAGCAAATTAAAATAAAAAAAAATATATATAAATATATATTAGATTTTGATTCCATGTACTAGATTCATAAGAATATAAAAATTATTAAGAAATAAAATTTCTTATTTCCTACATAGTACATAAATGGTATTTCACTCGAATACATTGAGCGAGATCATCAGTAAGAAACTCAATGTATTTTTCTTATATACCAAAACTCAGCTTGAGTTATCTTTGATTTCTTATATACTCTCCCAAATTCATTTTCCTTGCGAGAAAGTATACTTGAAATCAATTTATAACATTAAAAAAATGCTAAATTTTGAAAATCAAGCTACAATATTTGGCGCATAACTCTGAATCCGTAAAGAATAAATGAAAATAACCGATTTTATCGTTTTTAGTGACCCAATGATCATTCGAAATACCCCTTTAAAATAATTTCTAAACATTTTTTAATCCGCAGCAATGGCATGGTTTGACACCAATTTTTGATATTTTTAAGACCGAAATTAGCTCATAAATTTTTGCTTCAAAGAAATAATTCAAAATAAATGATTCCATCGTTTTAGTGACCAAAAAAACTATAAAATACCCCCTGAAGTTTTATTTTTTTGTTGCCTTTTAAATTTAGTAGCTGTAATCCCCCCGACGCTCCTGATCCAATTTTCAAAAATCAAAACGCTTTGGCGCTGTCCAACGACTAAATATTTTTAGAAGCGGTTTACCTAGGGCTTTTTTTTTCATAAAGTGGTCCACAAAAACGCTTGAGCACCTTAAAAAAATCGAAAAGTCGTTTTTTTTGTCAGTCTAATTACACTGAGAAAACAAGAACAGTATTTTTTACTATATTTTATAGTAGCACGGCACCCACGTGTCAATTCAGGGAAAAAATAATATAATATATAAGAAATATTACTGCGCGCGCCTTTATTTTTACTATAAAATATAGTAAAAATTATGTTTATAAAAATTCCAGTACGCATATAGGAATTTTTAATATATAGATAAAGTAATTTTTCTTACATAGATAAAGTAATTTTTCTCTCTTCTTGTTACCCCCCCTTTTTTAATAAATTTTAGCATACGTGCAGACACATTTATCCGTACTTCGGTATTTTAAAACAAAACTAATATCATACAAAATAAACACGTATTAATAAAAATAAAACAAATAAATAAAATAAAAAAGTTTAATAAAGGTGTAGATGTGAATTAAATAAGAAAGAAAAAAGTGAGAATAAAATATCTATTTATTAAACAGGCCCCCTGTTTACTCACTTACGCCCCGTAAGTGAGTAATATCCAAAACATATAGTTTTCAAACTTCGATTCTTACACGCGTAAGCAACTGTGGCCTAGTGGACGAAGTGATAAGCCGGCAACTCAAGGGACCCGCGTTCAAATCCCCCAAACTGACTTAAAAAAAAAAAAAAAAAAATTAAATAAAAAAAAAAATAATAAATAAATAAAAAATAATAAATATATACCACAAAAAAAAAAAAATTATTTTTTAATGTTTTTAATTTGCATTAAAAAAATACTGAAATAAAAATTATATTCCTCGTATAGTAAAAATTCTAAATTAATCCAGTAATTATTAATTTATATTATAGTTATATTTCTTTAAAGTACAAGCAATTTTTACCGTATTTAAATAATAAATATTACAATAAACTTAGTAAGGGTGCCCAATTACTAGAAAATACAGTAATTTTTACTAGAACATATAGTAATATTTATATGTTAGTTTTCTCAATGTATATATTTTAGCATATGTAAGGAAGGAATCATCATTTATGCGTGACATCTTGCCAGCCCGTCAATCCTCAATAGAGGATTGTTTACGTATTTTTTCGAACGAGTTCTGAGAAAAATAAATTTATTTAATTCACGATGTTAAATGTTTGCTCGGAATAAATGCTGTTAGTTTAATTTTTGAGCTAAAAAAAATGCATTTTTTCGCAGGTTTTTTGAATAACTTAACTAACAAATAAAATATTTTTCTTCCTAGCGGGCCGAAAACACTTTTTTCGCCCCGCAACGAAATCGAAAAAAACGCTTTTTCACCCCACTGAGAAAGAAAAATTTCGTTTTGTCCATGGGAACAAAAAAAAACCCCCAGATCGCAGTTTACCATCCTCGGCTTTGCCTAGGATGCTAATTAACGTGCGATCTGGGACATTTTTTTTTGCTCCCTAAAAAATGTACTATTTCCCATGTACAGAAAGTACATAAAAATTGAATTTAATACCTCATTTTTTCTATGAAAGTACTAATATCTAGAATTATCGTTTTTACTCGATATCTTGAATCTTACATCTAACTAATTTTTGGAGAATTTTTTTTTTTCAATATAAGTATCAGTATTAACGATCTCTACGAACAAATATAATAATCTTATATTTCAAAGATATATAAGGCATTTTCATGCCATTCATTTTATTTAAAATTTTTTACAAATCAGTTTTCAGTTTTCAGCTTCAGTTTTTGTATTTGGTCTACAAAGTAGCTCGATTGACTTTGTTTTATCAGGGTTAAGTCTCAAAGATACAGTTTTTGCCCAGTCATTGCTGTTGTAGGCTGCTAAAGAAAGTTTATTAATAGCTTCATGTATATTCTCAGGTGACGGTTGTATGTATATTTGTAAATCTTCTGCGTATAGTAGATGATAAATGTCATCATGGAGATATTGTTTAACGCCATTAATGTAAATACAAAAAAGGAGAGGTTCTTAAACAGATCCCTGCGGGACACCAAAATTATCTTCAAGTGGGTCAGAGGATGATGACTTATTAGTAACTTGTAGTTGTCGACCTTGAAGGTAGGATTTGATCCACAGTTATGCGAAAAAAACCATTGATATTAATTTTCCAATCAACTTAGAAGGAGATATGGAATCAAAAGCCTTACTAAAGTCAAATTGCAGAAATAGTATCATAAGTCTTTTATTTATACCAGATCGTATGTCCTCTGGAAGCTTTATTAAAGCCGTCTCACAACTACTGTAAGGTCAAAAACCAGTCTGTTGTGGGTCAAATAGTTTGTTTTCCTCTAAGTAACTAGTAATTTGGTCATGAGCCAGCTTTTAAGTACCATTGCTAGGAAGCATAGCAAGGCTACTGGCCGAAAATCTGATGGTGAGGATGGAGTAGATGTCTTTTTAATGGCCACTAATAATGATCTTTTCTACGTTGTGGAAAAAGCTCCACCTATCAATGATTCATTGAAAAGCTTGACTAGATAAGGACCAATTGTGGGAAGTGACTTTGCAACAACTCGGTGAGGTATCCCATCAGTACCAATGGCCTGTAATGAAAAGTGAACCACCGATAAGATGACATCATTCAATCTAACCTCTTTAAAATTGAAGCCATTAAGTAATAATAATAATATTAATAATAATAATAATAATAATAATAATAATTCTAATAACCATTAATAATACTAATGGTGACATTAAAATTTCATCATATTTTTCAGGTATTTCACTTTTTAACCTAATTTTTAAAAAATTTAATCTTTCCCAAAAATATTAAAATTTTTTTTATTTTAACTTTATTTTAACATCGATTTTATGTAATTTCTTTCATTGGACACAGGCGCACACAAATAAATTATTTAAAATACTATAAAAAATAAAAAATTTAAAAAAAATTTTTTTTACCAGCTTCAAAAATATTTTATAAAATATTAAAGATGCCTCCGTTTTGAATAAAAATTTAGGAGAATACGTAAAAATTGGTGCTGAATCGAATACTACAAACTTGTGATGTTAAAATTTGTTGATAGTCTCGAGATATTTCAATTGTTTAAAAAATTTTTTTAAATTTTACCTAGTTCAAAAATACTAAAAATTAAATATCTCAAAAACTACGATAACTGAGCAGAAAATCTATGGTTTATGTCACCCGCGGACATTTTTTCTTCATTTTGACACCAGTTTCATGCCAATTGGTTCGGTGATTCTTGAGTGATGAGGGTACAGACAGACAGACAAACAAATTAATTTTTAAATATATATAGTAAGTATTAAGATAAGATATTCAACCCAATCTTAAAAAATTGAAACTCTTTTTTGATGAATTTTTTTAAGAAACCATATAAAAACTTTGAAAATATGCGTAATTTAGCAAATTTTTATCGCTAATAGTAAATTTTTAATTTATTTTAGTTTTTTTTAGACCCGATTTCTATTGTTATATTGAGATAAATTCATTTTTTTGCAGAAAATAGATTTTTACTAGCATTTACGGACCACTTGCTCCAGCCTTCAATTTGAAAAGGGGCATCCAGCCCCTCCAAATAGCTGAGACATCTAAAAAATGTGTGCTTTACGGTTTCATCCACATCCAAATAGTCCATGAACTGATTGATTTCCACCTTATACCACATCTTTAAAATTTCATGGTATCCGTGATCAGTCAGAAACTGAGTGAGGTAAAAGTCCATCTCCATATGTCCGCGTTCCATCAAGGCATCCAGATCTGGAATTAGTCTGTGCGTCCACCGGCCGTGTTTGTAACGATCCCATCTTCTCTGATATTCAATTATATTATTGGAGTGGGCGTATGTGGAATCCATTTCGCGCTCATCTACACTGTCGGAGATGTATTTCCACTCCAACGCTAGCAGGTCAATAGGAAAGATACTAGCTGCAATCTGTATAGCCGGCAGTGATACCGTACAGTATAAATTAGTAGTCCTAAGTGCCACCTTTCTTTGTTCAGAGCAGATCTTATGTTTGTTCTTCTTGATTTGGGCGGTGTTCGCCAAAGTTTCCAAACCGTTCAGCAGAACCTTCACCTTTTTGATTATAACCAATTCGTCGGCGTATTTTATCCCTTCCGGGAGATCGATGTGCAGCAGGCTGTCGTAGAAGATATTCCACAGGTACATCCAGAGAACCGAACCTTAGGGAATACCAGCGCCCTCGCAAGGCAGGCAGGCAACTTAATAAAAAGCTAGGGGAAAATCAAGGGATATTTGAGGTCCTAGTCAATATTTGTATTATTTTATGCAGGGTTATTTTTAGCAGAAGTTGACAAAACAAGCATAGCTTATCAAAAAAATAAAGTTGATAAAATTCTTTTTTTGCTTTTATTTATTGTTTATTATTGGAGAGCAATGAAAATAGTTCCAGTTGTTAAGGTAAGATTAGTAATCTTTAAAAAGTTTATCAGCTTCACTTAATTTTTAATTTATTTGTTTATTTTTTCAGCCAGATAAACTAAAATAAGGTTGAAATTGTATTGCTGTTGGATAAATATGGAGTAAAACATACATTAGGAACTTTCTTTTTAACTGAAAAATACATTTCATGTTTATGGAACCTAATAGGAAAAAAAAAGTATTGCTAAATTCAAAAAGGAAAATCGCTTTTAAAAAAAATGTCTAAATGTAATAATTTTTAGGTCTTGAATACTCATGTAGCAAGCGTTGACAAGCTTCCATTGTTGACAAATGGTTCTCCGTTATTTGTAAGATGTGAAAATTTTTTTGTGGATAAATTCCAAAGACAAGGTGTTCCAAATGAAGAATGGATGGTCTATTTCATATTTGAATGTTAACTATGAAGTTTGTATTAATCATTCTATTTAATAAATTAAAATTAATTATTTATGTAAATATTTTCTAGTTATGTGAAAGTTATCCAAGGTATACATTACGTTCCTATTTCATGCTGCAATAGTGTTTTTACAGGAACTGCCAAATTTCTTAGTAAAGCAAGATTGACAGTATTAATTTATTTATTTACAAATAAGCTATACCATTTTCATGTCATTAATAATGATTATCAATTTCAAATGTAATATTTTTATTGTTTTAATATGCCGATGCAGTCAACCATTATCTGGTTTAAATGCAAGACGTTAAAAAGATGAACAAATGCTTTATAATTTGCTTTGTGCTAATCGTAATTCTAAATATCTTTATGTCATTGATATGAGTGTGTTATTTGGTTGATTCAATGCTGCTCCATATTACAGAACTATTATTGCAATAGATTCAGCTTTAGCCAAATAAGACACTTGTGCATCCCATCCGTCACTACAGTGCACAACTACACAAATTCCTACTATATTTTTTGTAATAAACCATGAAGTCACTAATATAGCTTTCATATGCTTTAACCATCCAAAATTTTCAAGGCCTGCTAAGAATGCAATCACAGAAGTGCAGTTTTGAACTATAAAAATAAAATAAAATTAATTATTGTTCATTCAAGTGTTTTAAAATTTTCTTGTTCATACGTTCTATTAACTTATTAAGGCTTGATTGCATAACATTAATATTTTTGTAGCCAAAAAATTGAAATTTTAAAATATTATCATAACAATTTTCATTTTCATAGCCTCTCCCAACAACACGATTAGCCGTTGTATTCATCTAAAAATTAATATTTTTTATTTTTTATATTCACATTTGATGCATTAAATTAATTTAATTAAAAATATATTTTTATGATTGGCCTCATATCAGTGACATAAAGATATTTAGAATTATGATTAGCAAACAGCAAATTATAAAGCATTTGTTCATCTTTTTAACGTCTTGCATTTAAACCAGGTAATGGTTGACTGCATCGGCATATTAAAACAATAAAAATATTACATTTGAAATTGATAATAATCATTATTAATGACATGAAAATGGTATACCTTATTTGTAAATAAATAAATTAATACTGTCAATCTTGCTTTACTAAGAAATTTGGCAGTTCCTGTAAAAACACTATTGCAGCATGAAATAGGAACGTAATGTATACCTTGGATAACTTTCACATAACTAGAAAATATTTACATAAATAATTAATTTTAATTTATTAAATAGAATGATTAATACAAACTTCATAGTTAACATTCAAATATGAAATAGACCATCCATTCTTCATTTGGAACACCTTGTCTTTGGAATTTATCGACAAAAAAATTTTCACATCTTACAAATAACGGAGAACCATTTGTCAACAATGGAAGCTTGTCAACGCTTGCTACATAAGTATTCAAGACCTAAAAATTATTACATTTAGACAGTTTTTTTAAAAGCGATTTTCCTTTTTGAATTTAGCAATACTTTTTTTTTCCTATTAGGTTCCATAAACATGAAATGTATTTTTCAGTTAAAAAGAAAGTTCCTAATGTATGTTTTACTCCATATTTATCCAACAGCAATACAATTTCAACCTTATTTTAGTTTATCTGGCTGAAAAAATAAACAAATAAATTAAAAATTAAGTGCAGCTGATAAACTTTTTAAAGATTACTAATCTTACGTTAACAACTTGAACTATTTTCATTGCTCTCCAATAATAAACAATAAATAAAAGCAAAAAAAGAATTTTATCAACTTTCTTTTTTTGATAAGCTATGCTTGTTTTGTCAACTTCTGCTAAAAATAACCCTGCATAAAATAATATAAATATCGACTAGGATCTTAAATATCCCTTGATTTTCCCCTAGCTTTTTTCTAAGTTGCCTGCCTGCCTTGCGAGGGCGTTGCGTTGAATCGCACGCGTTAAACGGTTGATTGTAGAATGTGCCTTAAATAAATAGATACTAAACATTTCCGCCCGCCTCGTCGTGATTTCACCGCCGACTCCCAAATTCCTCTGAAATGAGGAGCTGATGGGGGGTTGAAATGCCAAGCGATGACTTGATTCGATAACTCATGCATGACGTGCTTCACGTGCGACGATCCCTCAGAAAACATGACCTTCAAGGCAGAATCAGCACCTACGAAATTTGTACCACAATCGGAGTACACGTCAGTGCACAAACTGCGCCTCGAAATGAATCTCTTGAAAGCGGCCATAAAATTCTCAGTATCGTATCGCGAAACAAATATCACGTGAACCGCTCGTGTAGACATGCACACGAATGCTGCTATGTATCCAGGATAAGACTTACATCCTCTACCAGATGAAATTCGTGCTTTAATTGGTCCCGCGTAATCAATTCCGACTTGGACGAATGGATGAAAACGTGTGACTCTAGAAGCAGGCAAG
Source organism: Anagrus nilaparvatae (assembly GCA_022575985.1). Taxonomy (NCBI): domain Eukaryota; kingdom Metazoa; phylum Arthropoda; class Insecta; order Hymenoptera; family Mymaridae; genus Anagrus; species Anagrus nilaparvatae. The sequence goes on along the minus strand of JAKSXM010000147.1, from coordinate 17,138,880 downwards.
TCACCCATTTTTTGAGTCATTACGGATGCTCTAAAGCGTATACAAGGAACGCAGATCGATATAAATTTTTTGACAGCTCGTCTGCCATTGATTATCCAATAAGTTTCTCTGACAGCAGATAAGGTAAGTTGAGTACCACCATGTAGCATGTTTTCATGACAATTTTTAATAATTAAATGTGCAAGATTAGAGTAAAGGGATAAAAGATTCGCGTTTCTAAGACGACCGCCTACTCTAATGCAACCAGTTAAGTTATCGAAATACGGAAAGAAATTTAATAAGTTACTTCGATTAGAAATTACTTGGTTTTGAGAACGGTGGTGATATTCATTGGGAAAATCAATAGCTTGAGAGAGAAGAGTCCAAACTATCATGGAGTGTTTGATCTCTCCAGCAGAGAGCCATGATCGTTTTAATTTTGGTGCGCATATTTTGGAAGATTTGGAGTTATTAAAGAAACGAATTCACCAAGCCGTGACTCTTAACAATTTAAATAAAGATGAATAACGAAATACTAAATCGTAAATTTCGCGTTTAAGCTTGCTATTTTGTGACGCTACGTGACAAATTTTCTTCTTTTCTGAAAGTTCAATGACCTCAAAACTCTCGACTTCTTCTGCAGGCCATGGCAAACTATTTTCAGATAAGAATTCTGTACCATTCCACCATAAAGCGGATTGCGAAAATATATCAAATGAGATTCCTCGAGTGCCCAAATCAGCTAGATTTTGTTTCCCTTCTACATAGTGCTAGTTGGCATTTGGGACGATGTTATTGATAGAGGCTATTTGATGAGAGACAAATGGTGTCCATAAATATGGCTAAGACTTTATCCAAGCTAAATTATTCTTAGCATCTGTCCAAAGATGAACACTTACCGAAGAAAACTTATGCAAATCGGTGACTTTTTTAACGAGATTACACAATAGCAAAGAGGCGCAGAGCTCCAAGCGAGGAATGGAAACAGTTTTTATTGGAGCTACCTTGGTTTTTGTGAAGACAAGGTTGACGGAGCAAAATTCGTATTCTGTGATTCTGAAATAAATAGCAGCGCACATGGCTTGTTCGGAGGCGTCCCCGAAACCGTGTATTTTGACTGTGCGATTGGCTAGAAAACCTATCCATCGTGGAATTTTGAAATTTACCATTGACTTTACATCATTATATATCTCCACCCACAAAGAAAAATGAGAATCACTCAAGGATTCGTCCCAATCAGATTTTTCTTTCCACATAAGCTGCATGAATATTTTGCATCTTATTATCAGTAGAGAAACGAGACCTGACGGGTCGTACAATTTGGCTATGATAGATAATATTTGACGTTTAGTAAGATGATTAGAAGAAGATTGAAATTCGCCGTTAAAAGATGATTCATCTGAATTGTGATTCCAATTGAGACCTAAAAGTTGGCAATCGTGACTAAGACAATGGTCAGTTTTTGAGGATTCAGCTAACCAATCATCAGGGATATTTTTCAATAATTCTTGACTATTTGCAACCCATTTTCGCAGTGGAAATCCGCCCGCCATGAGGAGGTCGCTTACTTCGTGAGAGAGATTAACCGCTTCAGCTACCGTGTCGTGACCGAAAAGACAGTCGTCCACGTACATATTATCCTCTAGAACTCTACGAGCTGCAGATTGAGGAGCCTCGTGAGCTAATTGCTTTAGACATCTTAGAGCTTGAAAAGCAGAAGGACCTACTCCATACGTGACTGTGTTTAAATTAAAAATGGAGACCTAATCATCATGAGAATTGCGCCATAAGATGCGCTGATATTTCCTATCATCGGGATGTATTAGGATTTGCCTGTATATTTTAGCTATGTCTGTACCGTAAACGTACCTATATAGACGCCAACGTAAAAACACTGATGTAATATCGGTATGCAGTGCTGGACCAGTTAAAAATGCGTCGTTGAGAGACACTGATTTCTTAGCACGAGAAAAAGCGTGAAAGTCGACGCGTAACTTTTTACCGTGCTGGAAAATACCATGATGCAGTATAAAATACATTTCTGACGGGTCATAATCGAAATTGATATCGTTAAGACTATTGACGAAAGACATGATTTAAATCACTGTACTCGAAAAGAAAGTTGACGTATTCTTGCTTTAAAAAGGCGTTTTTATAAAATCTATTTTCTAGTCTAACAAGATAATTTTTTGCGACATCGAGAGAATTTCCAAAATCATGACAATTTTCTCTAAATGGGAGTCTGACAATGAAACGACCAGAATCATCTCCAGAAAAGGTATTTAAAAAGTGACGTTCGCAGGCTGCGTCTTCGTCGAACATGAGTTCAAACATGTCGGGAGCTGGAGCTGATTCGACTTCTCAAAACTTTTGCAACTGCTGACGCAGCTCTCTATGTACATTCTGAATTGTGGACAAATGTTGAGAGACAATGAATTGTTGGTGTTGGAAACGTGAGAAGAAGAACAGCTAGGAATCCAACCTAAGGTGGTTTGTTGAGCCAATGGCTCGCCAGGATTACCTTTTCTTAGACCCTCCTATATGATTAGAGTATAAATAAAATTACCAAGGATCAACTCGATCTCGCTGTCAGCAAAAAAACGAGGATCGGCCAAGTCAATGTCGGACAGATGTGTCCAAGCCGGGTCGAAACTAGAACATTTAGGAACGTAAGAAGAAACGTTACTCAATACGAGAGCTTCAGTATTATAAAAATAATTGTTATTCATACATGACTTATAGTGAATTCCGCAGTTCCTCTGACGCGTGTGGACATGTCTGCAACTGCAGTAACGCTGAAGTTACCCGTTGACCTTTGAAGCCTCAGTCGTTGAGTGAGCGATTCGGTGATGAAAGATGCCTCAGCGCAAGGATCGATGAGAGCTCTGACCTGACAAGTTTTTCTATTGTGCGAAATGACCTCGACGATGGCAGTGCCCATTAAAACGACTGCATTGCTTTTAACTGTGGCTATCATTGTAGCTGAGTGAGAGGCGAGAGGTATGACGGAAGCTGAGCCTTGACTACCTGACATTGAAGCTTGTGAGTTGCTGGTTTACTGTTACCCTGCAGCTATTGACGAGACTGCTTCGTGTATCAGCGTGTTGTGTTTGGCACGACAGGTATTGCAAGTCTTCTGACTGTGACATTCAGAGACAATGTGTTTTCCCAGACAGTTATAACATAACTTTTTGACCTCGACGTAATTATTACGCTCCTGAGCTGACTTGCCCCTAAAATCATCGCAAAATGCTAAAATATGCTCCTTTTTACATAAAAAACATTTATAAGACTTTGACTTTGACGACTTAATATTAGGATTAGTTTTAACATTAGAGTTATTGACAGTATGGACAGTTTTAGAATTATTCGATTGACTAGCATTGAAATTATTATTTGGCTTACGACCTTGGTTATTATTGTAAGAAGAAGCCTGTGATGCGTATTCCTCCATGGCGCTTAGAGTCTGAAGTCAATCTTGAAGAAAGGTCTTCAATTCAGCAAACTTGACAGGCTGTTTTGATGAGCTATTTAGTTTCTCCCAATCTCTTCTTGTGACTGCATCCAGTTTGTCCAAGACGAATGGAACTAGCAGGTAATCCCAATGTTCTACTGGAGCCTCTAATGCCCGAAGAGATTCTAAGCTCTCTGTTAGCTCGTTGAATTAAGTCCTCGAACCTATCCATGATTGAATTGTCTACGACACGAAATAAATTTACAACATTAATAAGATAAATAGACAAGTTGAACTTAATTATATTGTAAATAAAAATAAAAAAATTTTTTTTTGTCTTGACTGTAGCTTCTTGATTAAAATGCTAAAATCGACGTGTGACGAGAATATATTATGTGCGTGCACTTTTGTATGATGAAAAGTTGAAAATTATGAAACAAATGAAAGCTCAATATGACGAGACTGTACTGTATAATAAAAAAAAAATTTTGACTTCATTCTGAATGTGAGGCCGCACTGTATCGTGTTCCAAGAAGAGCACGTGTTTTAAATAATAAAATTTATAGAGTCTTGACCTCTTGATTGCATTGGTCAGAAAGAGAGAGATAACGGTTAGCAAAAAAAAGAATGGAATATAGTTACTTCAGATTTTTGATGATGACGTCATTATCATAAAGCATTGAACCTATGCGTTGACCTTAATTTCCATATCTTGATTTTTGCTCCAATTTTTATTTTGATTTTTTGCTCCAATTTTTTATCTTGATTTTTTATTCCAATTTTTGTTCTTGATTTTTGCTAATTATTTTGCCTCTTGAACGATCCGGCTACTCGAAGGAACATGGAAAATATTGCGGTTCTGGTTGTGAATGATATTGTTCAAGAAATTGGGCAAAATAAAATAATGAAACTTTTGATTTAACTAATAAAATAATAACGTTTATTTAACTGAATAACTTGAATAACTGTTTGATCACGTCACCTCTCTCACAAAATGTAATATATAAAAATAAATAACACGAGTTTAACACAATTCGTATAAATATTCACTAAATCATCGAATAATTGCACTTCATTACACATGTTATTAACATTAAAATTACAACATTTATATACACTTAAAAAATGTGCTTTTGTCAAAATATTATATTGAACGATTAAGAAAAAGATACTCGTCATGTTTTGATCGTGTCGTGAGACTGACCGCGGCAAGCGAAGGGGCGGTAAAAAGACGCCAGTTTTCGGCGCGTGTGAGATAAACTTAATAAATCAAGTTGATGAATAAATAATGCCTCGCTTGATGCCGTCGATCTCACGACTCGAGAAACCGCGAGAATTAAATATATAGATACTAAACATAGTCTTTAAGAATTTTTTCTTAAAGGATTTATTTTATGTTTATTTTATGTTTTATTTTATATTTTATGTCATTTATGTTTACTCAAAATCAGCAGATCAACCAAAATTTATTTATTTAAAAATGGTAATTAAGGGGGTTCCTGGTGTTCTTACGCCCTAAGTAGGAATGCGATACTTTGAATTCACTTAGCAAGATCAAGTCTTACCACCTGAAAAAGTGTTTCCATTCAATTTAATAATTTTTGATGGTATACAATTGGAGAGCTAGAAGAGTTGTAATGAATTTTATTCAAGAGAAAGACATAAATATGTTGATAGTTTTTACTTCTGGCAATCTTATTCTGCAGTTCCGATACAATATGTTAGAGATAATGTGAATTTTCTAATTATTTTTAAACAAGATGATTTTAATACAAAACATATTTATAAAAATCATGTAAATACTGATATGAAATTCAATAAATATAAGGAATTATGTGACAAGTACTAAAAAGATAAATTTGGATTTATTGTAATGGATAAAGAAAGTGATATAAATAATGGACGTTACAGAAACGGCTTTCATGAATTTTTTATAATTGACTAGTATGAAGAAAAATAATTTAGTTTATTATGAGCTCTCAAAGAGTAAAGATGAAAATGAAATCAGCAGATATATTTAAAATAGTAAACTCATAACATAATCCAGGCGTAATCAAAATTTTGATAATAGATATTTATATGTCATCTAATACAAATCATACTTAAGCAGATATTGATTTTAAAGCAATAATGATTTTCAGATTAGCTTCTGAAAATTATGCAAAATCAGAAATAACATTTAGTGAATTTAAGAAAAGATTTTTTACTAATAATAAAGATCTAAAAAATATGCTTATAAATAATAGTAATGACTTACATACCATTTAGTACAACACAATCTTTCAAAGAGTGAAGATGGATTTTAAGGGAGTACTCCTATAAAAAAAGAATTGCTTGAACGAATTATAAAGGCTAGAATCTATAAAGCGGAAGCATGTGAATCTAAAATTGAAAACAGAAAATACTGAGCAAATGATAAGTGAAAGTCTTAAGCCGATAACTAAACCATTGAAAAAAATAGAAACATTTAATGAAAACTTTGAAAATCCAAGTGTTGTTAAAAAAAGCATTTTACAATTTTCCAGCAGCACCCCTTTTAAGATAAAGAAACATGAAAAGTTTACATGGAATACGAGATTTCAATCCGCTTTTAGTAATGATGAAAGTAATAAAGAATTGAAGGATAATAAAAAATTCATAGATAATGAAGAACTGTTGGAAAATAAAGAATTCCTAGAGGAGAATGAAATGTTAGAGAAACAAAATTTTATGGAAAGTGCAGAGGACTTCATGTCAGATGAATCAGATTCTGATGATTTCACACCATCACCCAATAAAACATTAATAATTCGATAAAGAAAAAATTAAATAAAACAAAACAATTTAATAATCCAGTGATTAACGATTATTTAGATAAGTTTAAAAATAAATCTTCGAAAAGGGATCTCGATAATAAATTTGGTGTGCGCAAAATGGCAAATAAATCATTTCAAATTGGTAATATAAAATTGAACTTGAGGATAAATTTTTTTTTGGAGATTCATCTTGTCCATATTAGATAGGATTGTTGGAATTAATTTTTAAAAATTATCCAAATGGTTATTTAGTGACACCTGAAAATTTAAAAACTTATGGAAAAATTATTATAAAAGCTACAAATGCTTATCGAAAATTTTATCGACCAGTAGAATCAAGATTACAGCGCTTAAAAAAGTGGCTATACCATCCTCTCCCTCTGATTTTTGTCCTATTGCACTATTGTGCTTTTTATCAAAGGTCCTTGAGAAGCTTGCTCATGATCAGATAACCAACTTCTTGACCAAATATAAAATTTTAGATATGTATAAAACAGGGTTCCGTAAACATCATTCTACCCAAACAGCCTTAATTAAGCTCACGGACGATATACGTATGGGTAAGGAAAAGAGGTTGGCTACTCTGTTACTATCATTTGACTTCTCGAAGGCCTTGTTTCCCCTTCGAAACTACTAAGAAAATTACAGGCCATTGGATTCGCTAAGTCATCTTTAATATGGCTTTGGTCATATCATTACGGTCGTTCGGTATGTGTAACGTCCAAATACAATACTTCTAATTATCGCGGCATAAACATTGGAGTACCTCCTCTCATACCTTAAAATTATTTAAGAACTTAAATATCCCTACGATCTCGGTCAACTCTGATGGTGATACTGTTCCTTTTGTTGATCAAGTTTACAATTTGGGAGTCATTCTGGATAGCACGCTTTCTTGGTCTCCTCATATTAATCAAATAACCAAAAGGGTAAATAGAATAATTTACGGTTTCAAAATCATCAAGCCCTGTACCTAACAATTATTACGTAAGCGCCTAATCGAGTCTCTTGTGATTCTACATCTAGACTTTTGCAACGTTGTTTATTCAGATGCCTCCAATGGTCTACGTGCGCAGTTGCAGAGACTTTCAAATGTAGGTATACGGTACATCATGCCTTTCAGAAGAAGGTTAAATTGGATGCGCTATGACACTCGCACAGACTATTTTGCATCCTTAGTGATGTATAGACTAGTCCGTATGAAGTAGTCGCCATTCCTTTTGTCACTATTTGGGCCTTACAAATCGGACAAGCCTCAACGCGGTCCTCGTAAGGATTTAAAGATCCCCTCTAACATAATAACTGACTGGGGTCTTGACTCATTCCAAATTAAATATGCCCACTTTTGGAATAACACCCTTTCCTGCATACGTGATATTCATTCATATTCAAGGTTTAAGAGAAGTGTAAGGCAGTATTTATATAGGAACGATGATTTTTAACATAAACCATCCTATTTTATATTATTTTATTTACAAAATACTCTGACTTATTGAACTTATTATTTAAATTCAATGCTTTGTGCTATTGATATATTTACCAAATACTTTATGTTTTATAAATTATAAATTATATATTTTATTTTTATTTATTGTATATTGTATATATTATATTTTAATTAATTTACTACTTATATGTAAAAGAGTGTACCATATTTTGCCAGGCAAATAAAAAGAATAATAATAATTATAATAATCAATGAGAGTCAATAAATCTTCAAAATATTTGAATTGTGTTGTGAAGGCAATATAAGTAACTGGAGATGGAATACCGTTATTATCTAAATATATGGTAGCTAACAACAGTCAAGTGCAGTATACTCATTGAGATGATCCGAATGAGTTAGTTGATCGCTTGAGACTCTTAGTAGCAGAAAGGCAAGCTGGAAATAATAATCATGATAATGAAATTCTCTCAATCATAGAAGAACTTCGAGAAGCAGAAATTATATTAGAGAGGAAATGAAAAAATTTCCTCATTTTAATTATGTCCGTCGATGTATTTAGACGTGTTTTAAATTTAAAAAAAAGTGTACATAGACCTCCTGGAATTGGATTCAATTTAGCTGAAACAGGAGACTGCAACGTAGAAAACAAATTGTTGAGTTAAGTTGCAGACGCTAATGACAGATACGACGCAGTAAATTTAAATATTCTTTCAAAAAAATTGTCTCTTAAATCACTTGCATTAATTGAATCAAGAGAAGTTGAATCCATATTTAGTGATTTAAAAACTAAATTTGAATCAATTGAAACAACTTTAGCTAGTTTTGATGAAAAAATAAAGGCAACTGTAGATGGATTTAATAAAAGTATAAATAAAGTAGAAACAAGTGCAAGATTAGTTGAAACTGAATATAATACAACAAGTTAAAGAAGCTTTAGTTGAAGAATTACATAAATCTGTTAGAAAAAACTTTAGAAGACGTAAAGTTGATATACGAGCAATTGATTAAACTTAGCAAACAGATTTAGTTGTAATGGAAATACATTCGTGAGTAAATAAAGGATACAACTATTTACTCACTGTAATGGATAATTTTTCAAAACATGCTTGGGCTATACCATTAAAGCAAAAAACAGATAAAGAAGTCACGAAGGCGTTGAAATCAATTTTTAAAGAGGGGTGCGTGCCATCAAAATTTCACGTTGACCAGTTAACCGAATTTTACAATAAGACTTGTAAAAAATTATTGAAAAAATATAAAATTCATTTGCATTCTACGTATAGCCATTTAAAAGCTTCAATCGTGGAGCGTTTTAATCGTACTTCGAAAATTATATTGAGGAAAAAATTTATTTATCATAGAAATTATAAGTGGGTAGTTAATGTACCTGAATTAATTTCCAAGTATATTAATACCAAACATTGAACTATTGGAATGAAACCTAAAGAGGTGATTCACGAGAATGAATTATTAGTTTTGCAAAGATATTTTAATGGATATTGTGTTAGAGATAAGCCAAAATTTAAGTATCAAATAAAGTTCAAATAAGCAAATATAAACATATTTTCAAAAAGGGGTATACCCCAAATTATACAACAGAAGTTTTCGCGACTGAAAAAATTAAACCAAATATTCCGTTCACGTATGAATTAAAAGATTATTAAAGAAATTTGATTTCTGGTGGATTCAACGAATCTGATTTTCAGAAAAAGTTTTTAAAAAGAGAAGGAATAAACTTTTTGTGAAATGGCTTGGTTTCACAATAGCTGGATAGACAAATCCGATTTATAAGGTATGAATACATCTGCTCTTTGAATTAGAGCTCATTATTAATTTTGTCAGCCATGAGTAACGATCATAGTAGATCAGTATCTTCAGATGTAAAATATACTTAGTTAAAAGAAGAAGGACGTGAAAAGAGTGAAAAAAACTATGGACATGTATTTATAAAGGAAGAGAAACAATCAGCTTCTCAAATCCATCATATAAATTTCTTATTGTAAAATATTTTTTTAAGGTTATAAATAAATGTAAAACAAAATTTAATGGTAATAAAATTTTATATAAAAATGTATAATGCTATGTAAATTTATTTTTTGCTTTCTACTGTTTAACATTATTAATAAAGATTATTCATGAAAAAAGATTTTTGAGAATTGGAGAAATTTCACCCATTTTAAAATAAATTTGTTTGTAACATATTAATTTAATTTATTATTTTTTTTTTCTAATCTTATTTTGTGTATATTTGTATATATTGTAATTTAATATAATTTAATCTGCTCTATTTATTGAATATTTATGTATATATTATATTGGCATATGTTGAATGAGTGTAATATTTTTGTGATTGCAAAATAAAGAATCATAATAATAATAATGATAATAATAATAATAATAATTAAAAAAAAAAAAAAAAAATAATAATAATAGGGCATGCCGACGACCAATCCTAGGGGACAGCTGGTATAGATGCAAACTAGTGGTCCAGAATAGAGGAAACCGGCCCACGTACGAGAGGGCAGGTTGGGGTGCCTCTATCCCAGACATAACCTTTGCAGCAGAAGGTGCGTCTGGGAGAATCGGCGAATGGACGGTGATGGATGCTTACAATGGTAGCGACCATCATTACATCACCTTCCGGGTGCTTGAGGGAACCTCCCAACGGCCTCCGTACAAGAGGCATCCCTTGGGTTGGAATGTACAAAAGATGGAGGAGGACAAGTTCGAAGAGTACCTTCAAATGGAGTCGGCGTCCGTCCTCGCTTGGCATGGAGAGGTTACAGGTCCCCGCGAGGCTGAAATCTTAGTCAAGAAAGTAACGTCTCTATTGCGAGGGGCGTGTGACGCCTCTATGCCTCGTCAAAGGCCCTGGAAAAGGAGAAAGCCAGTTTACTGGTGGACTTCAGAAATAGTGGAGCTCCGCAAGGACGTACTCCGGACCCGTACGGTCCTGACCATCACCGGCAGGGACATGCAGGTAACCCAGGAGAGGTTGAATCTAGTCATGAGACAGATCAACCTCTGGATGGGCGAGTACGGGCTCCAGCTCGCGATTCCCAAAACGGAGATCGTACTGCTGACCCGTCGAACAACAATTTCCACGGACATCGATGTAAATGTCGATGATGGTGGAAAACCTCACACGATCCAAGCCAAGACATCGGTTAAGTACCTGGGAGTTCTGCTTGATAACAAGCTGAACTTCTGGGAAAAATTTCAGAGGTCGAGTGAGAAGGCCGCGTTAAGGCTCATAGCCAACATAGAAGGGCCCAGACCCGGGAAGCGAAGATTGTTGATGTCCGTTGTCAACTCTGTCCTGCTTTACGGATCTGAGATCTGGGTGGATATCACCAAATTTGCCAAGCACAGACATAAAATATCGTTTGTGCAGCGGCAAGCGGCCCTGAGGATCGCCTGCGCGTAACATACGGTATCGCTCGAGGCGATCCAGGTAGTAGCATCGGTCATACTTATCAACTTGCTAGCGTTGGAGCGGAAATACATTTACGATAGTGTAGAGGACCTCGAAGTGGCATCCACTCGCGCCCGCTCCAATTCTATGGAAAAATGGCAGAAATGGTGGAAAAAGGACAAAGAGGAAAATGCCCGATGGACGCGCAAACTGTTTTCAGATCTGCAGGCATGGACTGGACGACAACATGGGGAGGTGGATTTTTACCTCACCCAATTTTTAACGGCACACGGGTACTTTCGTGCAATGTTAAAACATTAGCATAAGGTGGCAACAGAGGAGTGCTTGCACTGCTCAGGCGAGAAGGATACAGTGGAGCACACTTTCTTCGGACGTGTGCGGTACGTGGAAGGGCGCCCACCCTTCCCGATTTGGAGGCCAGAGACGGTGGTCCTGGAAATGCTACGGAGTTCTGAAAATCGGAACAAAGTAGCAGAGTACGTAAGGGCCACCTTGTTGAAGAAAAAGGAGGAGGGCTTTCTATCGTAGATAGCTCTCCTGTCACTAGGCTGGGGGAAGGCAGCGGCCAGTTGCCTAGGCTGCGCGTCCCAAACTGAAGTTATACCTGAAAAGGGAGTTCCGGTTTGGGGCAAACAAGTGCAGGGGGGTTTATAGTGTGTTTATCCAGTAAGAGTCTGGGCCGTACCCGGCGACCGCGGTCGCCGGTGGTCTCCCAGTTATACACTTTGTGCAACTGGGCGTTCATGGAAATTTGCGGGTCTTTAAGGCCCGCAAACACTCCATGGCTGATGCAAGATTCACAAGATTCCCTTGACAAAAAAAAATAATAATAATAATAATAATAATAAATAGATAACTCTCCTTTCACTAGGCTGGAGAAAGGCAGTGGCCCGTTGCCTAGGCTGCGCATTCCAAACTGAAGTTATACCTGAAAAGGGAGTACCGGTTTGGAGCAAACAAGCGCAGGGGGGTTTATAGTGTGTTTATCCAGTAAGAATCTGGGGCGTAGCCTGGTCTGGTCTTCAAGTTGTACACTTTTTGCAACTGGGCTGTCATGGAAATTTGGGGGTCTTTAAGGCCCGCAAACACTCTATGGCTGATGTAAGATTCAAAAGATTCCCTTGACAAAAAAAAAAAAAAAAAAAAAATAATAATAAGAGAGATCAAAAGATGATTCTCTACCAAGAGGGCTAATAAATAAAAATCACACAGATCTTTTCTTATTAAGAGTAACGTTTCGTGTACGCACAGTACACCTTATCAAACTGAAAAATTTATTATTCATGATATGATATTAAAAAAAATAATATACAATAATTTTTATAAAAAATTTTTACATACCGGCTATTATATTTAAATTACTATTATTTCTTTGCTAAAAAAAAGAAGAACATTGTTGTTAGTCAAAAACAGGTGTAGTATACTGCATTTAGATAAACAAACACGGTACTGATAAACTCCATGTTATACTACTATATGTATATATTAACATGGAACATGTTTATAGGGAGGGGGTACTTCAGAATTTGAAAATTAAGGGGGGTTGTCAAATATGTCCTGTTTAAGGGGGGTGGTCAAATATGTCCTATTTAAGGGGGGTGGTCAAATATGTCCTATTTAAGGGGGGTGGTAAAATATGTCCTATTTAAGGGGGGTGGTAAAATTTGTCCTATTTTAGGGGGGTGGTCAAATATGTCCTATTTAAGGGGGGTAGTCAAATATGTCCTATTTAAGGGGGGTGGTCAAATATGTCCTATTTAAGGGGGGTGGTCAAATTTTTCCTATTTAAGGGGAGTGTTAAAATTTGTCCTATTTAAGGGGGGTGGTAAATTTTGCCCTATTTAAGGGGGCTGGTCAAATTTGTCCTATTTAGGGGGGGGGGGGGCAAATGAAACTTAGAATAATTAGGAGATTTTGAAAAATCTGAGCTTAAGGACTTAATTTAGGGACTTAGGGATTTGGAATAATATTGTTAAGGGACTTAATAATTCAGGTTTAGGGAATCAAAATAGTTTAGAATCTTAGCAGCGAGTAAATTGATAATTACAAATTATAAAATTAGAAAATTGTATTGTAATGTTGAGTAACATTTGTATTATACCTAGTCCTCATCTGGAAGTAAACATGTTCCATGCATTTAGGTTGTGTTTACATAAACCGGTTATAAGTTTTTTATATGAGTTCTAGTATATAGAAGTATGTATGTATGAACTCTAACTTGTGTGATAAATATAAGAGAAGAAAATTTATTAGAGGAGAGTAAAAAAAGAAATAAAAATTACTTATAACTAAAGTCGTTAGGGAATTTTCTAGTACAATAATTTATGAAATTTTTATGTAAACTATTGAAAAACATCGTATCTTTTTTTCTATTAACTGTGTAATTATTGGCTTAAATGTGTAACATCTCTGATATTTTTCTCTTAAATAATTTAGGTTCAAAATCCATAATAGAAACCTTATTAAATTCAAACATATGATTGTTAAGACAATAATATGAGAGAGACTTATCACGATTATTTTTTACATCTTTTTCGTGTTCTTCTTGTTCATACTGTTCATACTATGAAAATCTTTAGGCTTTAGTATCATCAAGTTTATAGCAATGGATTTAAAAAATTCTGATTTTCCTTGTTTTTTTACATTTTTTTGTATTTGTGCGGTTACTCTAATAAACATAACCAGTAGCAGTACTCTCTGGCTCAGAGAGTTATAAATCCCTAAATCAAGGAACTTTCTAAATTTCCTGGGGTTTTTGAGGTTGAGAAAATCATTTTTATGAATGAAAAAACATAATAAGCTTTTTACATTGCCTGGAGGTTTTCGAGGTTGTTAAAACGTTTTTATTAATGAAATTTTTCATTATTTGACCCAGAATATTTTCCAATATTCCAATATGGCGGAACAAAAAACATAAAGAGGAACTATCTATATTTCTTGGGGATTTTCGAGCTTAAGAAAAACGTTTTGTATTATGAAAATATTTTTACCCATTCATAAAAATGTTTGTCTTGACCTCGAAAACTCCTAGGTAATATTACATATTTTAAAATATCTATATAGATATTTCTACTTTTCATGTTTTTTATTCCGTAATATTAGAAAATCGGAATATATGCTAGTGTGAAAAAACAAAAGTTTTGATAAATGAAAACGTTTTTCTCGTACTCAAAAACACCCGGGGACAATATGCAAGGGCGGAAAAATTAAAATTTTTATTTATAACAACGATTTTCTCAACCTCGAAAACCTATGTAGAAAGTTTCTATTTTCATGTTTATTGGTCCACCATATTGAGAAATCGGAAAATTGTTTTGAATAAAAAATTAAAAATTACGCCTCCAGGATATCAGCTTTCCATTGTATGGTTAATTTTCAACTTTAAAGTATTCCAGAAGATGGCAGATATTTCAGGGTGTTAACTACCTGCCCTAGGCAGTAACTCTTTAAATCAGGGTGTTAACTTTCTAAATTAGGAAGTCAACTCCCTGATTTAGGGAGTTATAACTCTCTGAGCCAGAGAGTAGTACTCTAGTTAGGTTTGTTAGAGTAACCGCACAAAAACAAAAAAATGTAAAAAAACAAGGAAAATCAGAATTTTTTAAATCCATTGATATGAACTCGTTTATAGTAAAGCCTAAAGATTTTCATAGTATAGAAGTTAAATTAAATTTCCTGGAGAATCCAAATCTATACTTATTTGACTCGTAAAAGGTCATTTAGTGCAAGAAAATTCAGAAAAACTTTTGAAAATGATGAAAATCCTACTTTTGTATTTGAGGCATTTACATTGAAGCCTAAAAAATATTTAAATAAAAAAAGTATGTAAAATTTCCCCGGGAATTCGAATTTTTCTTTATTTAAATCATTCGGAGTTATTTAGAGCGGGAAAATTCAAAAAACTGAAAAAATTGAGGAAAATTCACGATATTTCGATTATTTTAGGGTCTAGAAAGTTCGATCGCATCTAGGTTGATATCGCATCCGAAAATATATATAAAAACACGCTTTTTCTGCGAAGCTTAATAAAAAACTCAGATATACAATTTTTCTGTAGCTTCCGTAAAACACCCTGTGAATTTATCGATTTTCCGGCTCCCCGTGTAGGAATTTTCGAAAACTAATAGCAGGACTGGATTTCTGAGGAAATTTTACTATAGTAATCCTTTTTTCATCATTTTTAATCGTTTTCAGAAGGAATGGCATATAAAAGAAGAATGAGGGGCTGAGGAAATATGAAAACATGTTTTTTTTTTCAAAAATTCGCCTTGGGCTTAGTTTTCAATATTAAGGGCTAAAATTTGGAGACATATTCCATTTTTAATAGGTAATTGGCAAAAAAAATTTTTTAGTCGGTTTCAGCGACCCGACATGGAAACTTTTGCTGAATTCACTAAGAATCACTCATATATATTAATTTACTTTCATTACAGTATAAAACATATTCTCAAAATGTTAACATCTAAAGATTTACTTAGTCTGAAGGGTAAACAGGTTAAAAGGATAGATAATTAAGTATTTCGTTTTATTCGAAAAATTACGTTCAGGTGACGTTTGAAAATGTGTACGAAAAATGTCTAAGGAAAAAGTGGAGATTCTATAATAAATCAAATTATAAACGAGTGCGTGAGATTTTGTTACGTATAATGGATAAAAAAAAATATACTCTCCATTTTAATTTATATTTTATTTTAATCTTTTATTTTGTCGGAAACTAAAATTTTCATTGATTAATAAATATTTTAATTTTGTTCAGCTATATGCTAGTGCAATTTTTTTTTATAAGATTCGATATTCATAGAGAATTTTAAAAAACAAAATGAAATCCCATAAGCAACGCTTATTATATCAAAAAATTTTCAATTAATTATTTTTCCTTTATTTTATCGGAAAACTATAAAATTTTTGGGCTCTTTGGATTTCTTTTTAAATTTTCTTTAATACTGGTGTATCCTAGCTACTATTATTGGATTTTTTAGAAACGATAGGGCTCTCTTAATATGTAATTAAAATTAATTGATTTGTGTTGTTTTTATACTTTTAAATTCATTCAAGTTAAGTTCACTATTAATATATTTATTATTAATATTAAAAATTCAGGAAGTTAAAATAAATACATAATTGGTGGTTTTAACAAACTATTCGATTAATTCTCTTCACACCTAGCTTGAACGAGCGAAAAGTCGAAAAAAAATGACGACAAAATCTGATACTACAAAGTTTTCGGGAATAGTTTGTTATTTTCATATTTCTATAGCAGTAAGTTGGAGCTGCTCGTCTAAAAAATTTTTAGTCAATTTTGTGGGTGACTGAGAGATCAAAATCCGAAAATTTGATTTTTAACAATAAATCTTTATTATATTTAAAGAAATAGATGAAAAATTTGGATTGCCAGGGAAAAACCACTCCAAAAGAAAAAAAAACTTTTCATTTTACGATGAAATTTAGCCAAGTTATCGACAATTTAAGATTTTGCCCAAATTCGTCTTAAAAAAGATTGAAATTTTATTGGAAAAAGTCTGTTTCTGAACTTTAAACATGCATTACTCGCTTGATTTTCATCGTAAAATAATAATTTTTTTTTTTTAACCGATGTATTTTTCCCTGGCAATTCATTTCTTTATGAAAAAAATCATGATTATGTACCAAGTTTCAATTTTTAGGTCAAAAGCCTTTGAAAACTGTAAGTAGCAAGATTTACTTAACACAGTTTTAGTTAATTAATTACCGGTTACTAATTTAGTAGCTCAATAGAGTAACTAAAAGAAACTTGTACAGGTATTATCAGGGAGAATCCTAGAATTGGTAGTTGCGGGAAGCAACTGCCACTTGCGGATCCTAGGGAAGGGTAATCAAGCTTTGCATCGCTGATCACTAATTATCCGCCTGAGTTCCAACGTCCGTAATTTTTGTGATTCAGTAAATTTTAGATAATAATTCGGATAAAAAAAGGTTGTTATAGAAAATATTGAGTAACCTAAAACAACATATCTTTGAAAAAAATCAAGTTGCAGGGGTCCAGGGGGGCGCAACCCCCTTGGCGGTTGCAGAGGTGAGCGAAGCGAGCCGGAGGCAGCTAGTATTTATATATTTATTTATTACCTTCTCTTTTAATGATAATAAGAAATGACTTATATTTCAGCTAACATATATTTTATTGAAGATGACATAAAAAACGGAATTTTAATCAGATGGAACGACGGAGTCCTAAACCAGACTTGCGAGTCATTGGACGCAAGTCAAAAGATGGAGTTCACGACTAGAACTAAATGGCCTTGAACCTGTCCTGAAGTAATGTGAAAACGGTCCCAGGATAGGCTCGCATAAGGTAGGAAGGGAGTAAAGTTGTAGTGGGTAAAGGCAAACTAAGTCGAGTCCCACATAACTGTTAGTCCGGATGCTGAATAGTAAGCGTAACGCATTTCTCCACTTCCTACGCAAAAAAAAAAAAAAAATCTTATATACATACATACAATTTATTTAACTTATTTATAAATACAGTAAAATTGTGTAAACTAATATAATAGCATAAAATATGTGAAATTTCAAATAAAATATACAACAAACAGTCAAATAGTCAACAGTAAGAGTAAGTCAAATCAATCAGTTAATCAATCACGTAAATAAATCAATCAATTAATCAATTATTTAAATAATATAAGTCAAGAAAGATTTGATCTAAAAAGATATTGTCTGATACTCCTCTTAAAACAATTGTAAGAATGTATGTCACGTATACATGGGGGAATACTATTCCAGAAGTTTGCAAATTTAACTTGAAAAGAGTTAAGGCCCTGATCGTTGGTAAAAGAAGAAGGAATTTCCAAGTCCTTACGAAGACCCCGGGAGAGCCTGTCAAATTTATATGGTTTAAAAAGTGATAAAAGAAAATCTGATGTCATTGGCTTTGGCCTGTTATCTCTAAAAAGCCAATCTGATAAGTAAGAGAGAGTGTTCCAATAAATGATGGATTATGGCGGAACTAGGTATAATAAACAAGACGGCCATTTAACATAAACGAGAGCGTTTATTGAGAACGGGTGTGCTCTTGGCAACACCTGAGAGCAAACTGGCTTTCGCTGTGGTAACACAAAAGAGGCTCTCATGGGCAGTATAAAAGATACAATACATATAAATAAGTTAACGCATACAATAAATAACGTAAACGTATATTATACTACATATACCGAGACATCCCACCCACCCATTCTATGAATTAGAATGTTAATACAAAAAATATACAAAAATAAATTTATAAAAAGTTAATACAAAGTTTATGAAAAAGATTTAGTTTTTAAAATTAACTAACAATAAAATATAATCTAGTTTATAATAATAGTATACATAAAATAATTTTGATTCAAAATGATAAAATGAATATTTAGTAAAATGAATAAATGAATAATTTTTGAGAATAAAAAAATACAATTTTGACAATAGTAGACAATCTTTTGACAATAAAGTACAATCTCCAGTATCAGCCACCAGATCAGCGGATCTGTCAATCTATTGAGACCTCCGATCAAAATTATGATCATTAAAAAATCAAACAGAGACATTGATTCGCCAAGATCAACACATGTGAAACATACAATTTAAGAATTAATAAATAATTAAACAGACAATGCTCCCACGATTTTAAGCAAAACAAAATAACCCTTAAAGAAAATAGACTCAAAAATGTAAACGAGAAATGTAAAAAGGTACTGGAGAATAATTAAGTTATAAGACTAAAATATTACATTGTTAAATAAAGAATACATTATTCTATGTTTCTTCCCCGGCAAAGAGAATAGAAAACCGAAAAGACTGGTACTGAAATCAATTACGCCACCCATCTTATTTGATTACTAAAAGTATGCCACCCACCATGTTAAATTTGATGGAACTAAAATTAGAAAAAATAATATGAAATACAAATAAAGGTGAATTCAAATGAAAAGAAAGAGAAAAATAGAAAAATGTACACGAGTTATATTAATAAATTTATAATTTACTAAAAGACTAATTTTGTCTAGTTTTGTATTAAAGCTAACATTAAGAATTAAACATATAAATATTTAATTTGACGAAAAATGAATATTGTCTGAATAAGTCATATTTGTCTAACAATTTAAAATATAAATAACCTAGATTCGTGAGAGCAGTGATATACCCCAAATACTAAAAATTTACAGAACATGTTTAATAGTCATTCTCTGTCAGAAAAGCAAAACCTTTCAGGTCGGGTCGCTGAAACCGGCTAAAACTTTTTTTTTCCCAATTACCTATCCAAAATGGACTATGTCCCCAAATTTTAGCCCTTAATATGGAAAAATAAGCCCAGGGCGAATTTTTGAAGAAAAAAAACGCGTTTTCATCTTTTCTCAGCCACCCATTCTTCTTTTATATGCCATTCCTTCTAGAAATTATTAAAAATAATGAGAGAAAAGAGGTACTACAGTAAAATTTCCTCAGGAATCCATTCCTGCCATTAGTTTTGAAAAATTCCTACACGGGGAGCCGCAAAATAGATAAATTCACAGGGTATTTTACGGAAGCTACAGAAAAATTATATATCCGAGTTTTTTATTAAGCTTCTCAGAAAAAGCGTGTTTTTATATATGTTTTCGGATGCCATATTAACCTAGATGCGATCTAACCTCCTAGACCCTGAAATAATCAAAAAATCGTGAATTTTCCTCAATTTTCCTCATTTTTTTTCAATTTTTGAATTTTCCCGCTCTACATGACTCCGAATGATATAAATAAGTTAAGATTTGGATTCCCAGGGAAATTTTACTTACTTTCCTTATTTAAATAATTTTTAGGCTTTAATGTAAACGATCTTACACCAAATGCTTTCAACACAAAAGTCGGATTTTGATCGTTTTTCAACGGTTTTTCTGAATTTACCCGCGCTAAATGACCTAATAAGAGTCATATAAGTTCAGATTTGGTATCTCCAGGAAATTTCATATAATTTCTATTCTATTAAAATCTTTAGGCTTTAGTATAAACGAGTTTATAGCAAGGCATTTCAAAATTCTGATGTTTTTTGTTTTTTTACATTTTTTTGTATTTTTTCGGTAAAAATAACCATGTAGTACTACTCTCTGGCTCAGAGAGTTATAACTCCCTAAATCAGGGTGTTATCTCTCTAATTCAGGAAATAATTAACCCTAATATAACCCTAGTAACCCTAATATAAGGAATTAACTCCCTGATTTAGGAAGTTAACTCCCTGATTTAGAGAGTTAACTCCCTGAGGCAAGGGTTTAACTCCATGAAATTTCTGTCATCTTCTGAATACCTTGAGGATGAAAATGAACCGTACGAGGCAAAGCTGATATCCTGGAGGCGTAATTTTTAAATTTTATTCAAAACAATTTTCTGATTTTTCAATATGGTGGACCAAAAAACATGAAAATAGAAATTTTCACATTACCTGAAGGTTTTTGCGGTTGAAAAAATAGTTTTTATAAATAAAAATTTTAATTGTTTCGATTTTCATATTTTTTTCCAAGATCGCGGAACAGAAAACATTAATAAAGGAACTTTCTACATTATCTGGAGGTTTCCAAAGTTGAAAAAAACGTTTTCATTCATTAAATATTAAATTTTTTAGCCCCTGATCATTTTCTGGGTTTCCAAGATGGCGAACCAAAAAACATTTCAGAATCAATTTTTTACATTGCCTGGGGGGTTTTTGAGGATGCGAAAAATGTTTTCATTGGTGAAAACATTTATTTTTTCGACCTAGCATATTTTCCGATTTTCCAATATTACGGAACAAAAAACATGAAAAGTAGATATTTTTATATTACCTAGGGGTTTTCCAGGTCGAGATAAACGTTTTTATGAATGAAATATGCTAGGGTAAAAATATTTTCATAATTCAAAACGTCTTTCTTAAGCTCGGGAATCCCCAGGAAATATAGAAAGTTCCTCTTCATGTTTTTTGTTCCGCCATATTGGAAAATCGGAAAATGTTCTGGGGCCAAATAATGAAAATTATCATTAATAAAAACGTTTTTTCGACCTAAAAAACCTTCAAACAATGTAAAAAGCTTATTCTGACATGTTTTAAAGTCTGCCATCTTGTAAAACTGGAAAAAATGCTAGGGCGAAAAAATTAAAATTTTCATTCATAAAAATGATTTTCACAACCTCGAATACCCCCAGGTAATGTAAAAAGTTCCTTGATTTAGGGAAATATAACTCTTTGAGCCAGAGAATAGTACCCCATGGTTATTTTTGTTAGAGTAACCGCAAAAATACAAAGAAATGTAAAAAAACAAGAAACATCAGAATTTTGAAATGCATTGCTATAAACTCGTTTATACTAAAGCCTAAAGATTTTAATAGAATAGAAATTATATGAAATTTCCTGGAGATACCAAATCTGAACTTATATGACTCTTATTAGGTCATTTAGCGCGGGTAAATTCAGAAAAACCGTTGAAAAACGATCAAAATCCGACTTTTGTGTTGAAAGCATTTGGTGTAAGATCGTTTACATTAAAGCCTAAAAATTATTTAAATAAGGAAAGTAAGTAAAATTTCCCTGGGAATCCAAATCTTAACTTATTTATATCATTCGGAGTCATGTAGAGCGGGAAAATTCAAAAATTGAAAAAAAATGAGGAAAATTGAGGAAAATTCACGATTTTTTGATTATTTCAGGGTCTAGGAGGTTAGATCGCATCTAGGTTAATATGGCATCCGAAAACATATATAAAAACACGCTTTTTCTGAGAAGCTTAATAAAAAACTCGGATATATAATTTTTCTGTAGCTTCCGTAAAATACCCTGTGAATTTATCGATTTTGCGGCTCCCCGGAAATCCCTGCGGAATTTTTCAAAACTAATGGCAGGAATGGATTTCTAAGGAAATTTTACTAAAGTACCTCTTTTCTCATTATTTTTAATAATTTCTAGAAGGAATGGCATATAAAAGAAGAATGGGTGGCTGAGAAAAGATGAAAACGCGTTTTTTTTTCAAAAATTTGCCTTGGGCTTATTTTTCCATATTAAGGGCTAAAATTTGGGGACATAGTCCATTTTGAATAGGTAATTGGGGAAAAAAAGGTTTTATCCGGTTTCAGCGACCCGACCTGGAAGGTTTTGCTTTTCTGACAGAGAATGACTCTTAAGTATTTGAAGTTACAATTAACTTTGACAGAAGCTTATGTATAACAAAAAAAAAATAAAAATCATACGAAATTCAAATACTAAAAAATGATAATTGTTGACCCAAACGAACAAAGGTATCCACTAGAAAATAAAATCCAAAATATGACATTGAAGTTGAGTTCAACGCTTTTAGGTTGATGACTAAAATATAATATTGGATGATTGCAGCTCCCAATAGAATAACAGAAGAATTTACTGGTGAACAAGTACTTGAAGACTGCAGCAATTATCAAGGGAGAGAAAAAATACCAAAAAATGTTGCACGTGCACAAAAATGAGAGAGAAAGAAAAGGTAATTTAATGCACTTTTTATTTTTATTTCTCGTTGTTGTTTCGCTCTCACAAAAAAGTTCACGCACACGAAAATATTTTTTCAAAGTTTTTTTTTTTTTACACGTGCACGTTATTGAAAAAGAAATGTTTCACTTTTTTGTCTTGAAAAAAAATACACCAAAATAATTATGCGGTTAATAATAAGATACACTTTAAAACTAAAAAAATCCGCTCGAGAGATCAGATGTTCCAGGATGAAATGGATTCTATGATACGTACAAATCTTGAATAAGTACGAACAACAAAAAAAGACTTGCACGTGTACGAAAATATAAAAAATACACACTTCAAAAACGTTTTTTTAAATAAATATATACTGGAAAATATTTATTGGCACACTAGAATCCATTGGAATTACCAGATTCGGCTCGATGGGACTTGATGTTCCAATAAATGATGGATTATGGCGAAACTAGGTATAATAAACAAGACGACCATTTAATATAAACCAGAGCGTTTATTGAGAACGGGTGTGCTCGTGGCAACACCTGAGAGCGAACTGGATTTCGCCTTGGTAACACAAATGAGGCACTCATGCGCAGTATAAAAGATACAATACATATAAATAAGTTAACGCGTACAATGAATAACTTATAACGTATATTATACTACATATACCGAGACAGAGAGATAACAGGTTTAACGAAACATCAATAATGTAGTTTTCTACATTGCTTTAGAAAACCCGCGAGTTTTCATAAATTCAAAAAATTTTTAATTGCATGATGGTATATCATGATAAAAAAGTGTAATTCTTGCACATGCTCAAAACGTCCGATATAGTCTATAAATATCTTATAAAATTTTGTTCATAGTTTATGCACCAAAGTAAATAGTACAAGTTTCATTACGCAACCAATTTAATTTGCGTCTATAAGAAGTAATATGTTCATGAAGTCTTAAACCGTATATGTAACGTATTGCCGAATTTGATAATCTTTGGAGTTGCGTCTATAAGAAGTAATATGTTCATGAATTCTTAAACCGTATATGTAACCTATTGCCGAATTTGATAATCTTTGGAGTTGCGCTCTTAGCTGATTGGTTAGATCAAGGTATAGCATGTTTCAATGCCTTTAAAGGTCAATACAAATTTGTTTTTTTCTAAAAAATTAATGACAATAAAAAAAGGTTAATAAAAAAACGTAAAAGTGAGTAAAATTAAAAGCAAGTAACAGCACGCAAGATAGCTAAATTAGTGTTATTTTAATTTTTTTTCCTAATGCTAAAATAAAAAAATTCACAAAACATTTTCTTTATGTTTCCAGTCATTTCCAGAATTTTTTTCAGTGTATTTCTATTTCAAATAAAACTTTCCAAAACGGATTCAAACAAAAACAAAATTATTTCGATAATTGTAACTCCTACTAAAGCATAAATGGATTTTATATTATTAAACACAAATTCGTAAACATTGGTAAATATATCCATAAAAAAATTAAATTTTACTAAAAAAATTGATGTTTCAGTTTTATAAAAATTTTATTAGTACATTTTACTAATAGGGACTTTTAACCAAACTTAATTTAGTAAACAAAATCAAAATTTTGGTTGTATTTACTAATTTTTTGTATGCGTATAATTTTTTGTATTATTTTTGATTGATCTTGAATAACTTAAACTGTATATTTTTTATCGAAAAATAACATTGAGAAGTTATAAATCTTCCAAAATAAAAGTGTTCCAGGATAAGGATTGCGTATTAAACTTGCTGAAAATGTCGAAAATATTTTTAATTATTTACCTGGAGTTGAAAGATTATGCATAGTTATTTGTAATTAAATTTTCTTATTATATACTAAGTTTCGCATTGAAATCTTTTTACAATAGAACAACATTCTTTAATAAAACAAAATTTGAATACCAACTTGAGGATTAAAAAATCTACAAACTCGGCAATTTGAGCACCCATCGCACTTACTATCTCGGAACCAAACTCTTAAGACGATTAAGAAACCTTAATCGATTATCAAATAAAAAAGTATATTAGTAAATTATGAATACAAAAAATATATTCAGTAAAATTTTTTTTTTAATTTTTAAGGACAATAATTTTGTAACTAGTAATAATAATTTTACTTTGTCTATACACCTATACAATAAGAAGAGGAACAAATCTGTATAAATTAAGAAAACTGCGCACTTTACGAAATTGTGTGACTTGTTTTTGATGGTTATAAATATTCTAAATCTAAATTAACCGAAATTGGACAAAATTGGAGATGTGAACATAAAAATTCTTGCAATGCTTCCATCACAAAAGATATAGATGTGCAACATGTGTTAGCTGGACTGGGCACACACGTTACACATTCACCAGAGAAAAAATTGATTAGGGAGTTTATTTCCAACTCTATTAAAAGAAAAGCTGTGGAAGAAATTAGATTAAGACCACAATTTTCTAAACAATTTTTGTAATTATCTACTAGAATATTATATACTAAATGATTCGACATTTCCTCCATCTATGTTGGCTGCAAAAGCTATATTCACTGAAAGACTACCAATACGTGTGACTCTTTCCGCGGTAAATTTGGAGAGAATTTTAGCAGTTCACACCCTCATTTATTAAATGAAAAAATAGGTTCAACTGTATACTTTTTTGCCCAGACAGTACATTAATGGTGACGAGTTGGTATAAGTCCAAATTGCCCAGTTCGTATTTTAATCTTATTAAATCCTATTTGTAAAACAAAAAAAATGCCGAGTTGGTAGTCGTCCCATCGAAATAGGTTAAATATAACCATCAAAAATTTTATAATTTTAAATTTAAATTTATAATGAAAAAATTGTTGTTTTTGTTGTTTTTATTTAAAATTTTTAATGTTTGAAATTACCCGATTTTCACAATTTAATTTTCCATTTTTTTCTATTAATTTAATTTATTTTATTTCAATTTTTATTAATTTTATAAAAAATCTTTTTAATATCCGGTGAAAAAAATTTAAATTTATAAAATCGAAAATTAATATTTGTTAATTTTTTTACCTTAACGTGGCCTAATTGTCTAATGAGTTTAAAGCTGAAAAAGTAAGCAAATATTTCTGATATGTGATTAATCACAGACGCAACGCCAAATAATGTAGGAGTTCCTCCATAGTCTTGAAGATGCCAAAACAGGAAAGTAAATATTAATCCTATACCAAAACCCATAAACCAAGCTACAAAAAGAAAAGAAGCACATTTTATATCCTTAAATTGCTTTAATACGGTAATCCATTCAGGTATCTCCTTAATTGTTTGAGCAAACATTTTGGTCTAAAAGAATGAAAATTTTATTATTATAAAATGCAAAATAAAAATTGAGAAATTTAAATAATTTTTGGCTCCTCATAGAGGAACCATTGTTTTAGATAAAATTTTGATTTTTGATTTTTTGGCATGTAAGCACGTTTTAAGACCTCAGGAAGCTAAAATCTGATTGTATATGTGTGTGTGTGTGTGTATGTATGTACATCCGCTGTAAATCTATGAACAAATGACAGGGACAGCGACCAAAAAAGCCAGTGTACACACACACACTGATTTCATATCTGTAGGAATAGATAGGGTGACAGCACAAAGACATGGATTTTTACTTCACCAAGTCTTTAACAGGTTACGGGTACTTCCGTGACATGTTAAAGAAGTGGTAAAAGGTGGCAACAAAGAAGTACTTGCACTGTTTAGGCGAGGATGACACAGCAGAGCACACATTCTTTGAAAGTGTGAGCTACTCAGAGGGGCACCGACTCTTCCTGATCTGGAAGCTAGAGAGACTGTTCCCGGAAATGCTACTGAGGCGTGAAAATTGGAACAAACTAGCAGAGTACGTAAGGGCCCCTCTGTTTATGAAGAAAGAAAATAGTTTTCTATCCTAGAAAGTCCCCCCTCCCCTTAGCTAGGCAGGTGAAGGGAAGTTGCCTAGGATGCGCGTGCCAAACTGAAATTATACCTGAAAAGGGAACTTCAATTTGTGACAAACAAGCGCAGGGAGTTTAGAGTGTTTACCCAGTAAGAATCTGGAACGACGTAGGTGACCTTGTTTGTCGACAAAATCTCCTAATAGTACTTTTACAATGCTTTGTATCATCGTGAATTATGAATGGAGTTATCAACTCCAGCCATTGCTGTTTCTATTTGCTTTGCAAAAAGTAATAAGCGATATCCCCCCAGACATCTATATGCCTATATAGTACCTGTATGCAGCTTAACTATTATTTCTCAAAGCAAAATTTAAAAATTAAGAATAAAAGTATTAAAAACACAAAAAAATAATAAAAATCAATATTTACAGTGGTACACTTCTTCTTTTCTTCTTCTTTTTAATATTTTTTTTTGAACGTCAATTTTATTTCTTCTTTGTTATTTATTTTTAATAAAAATTATTTGCACACTATAAAGTAAAAAAAAATTCTTGAATTAAAACTAAAAAAACCGCATGGCGACCTTGGTATTATGGTTTTTGTTTTTAAAGACCACAAAGTATGTAAAAAAAGTTCTTGTGTCTTAAAACTTATAAGGACACGTGGCGTCTCGCTGATTCTTGAGGTAGAAAAATGTATAAAATTTTTACTAGTGAGAAAAATAATAAAAAGGCTGAAAGACCAAAATAGTTTGATTCTATTGAATGTACCCGATGTTTGGTGAACAAAAGAGTTAAATTAAATATATAACTCATTTTAATAATATTGGATATCATTGTACTATATCATTGTATAATAGTGGAACCTCGATAATTTGAAACTCGCGAGGCAAGGTCAAAACTTCGAATTAAAGAGAATTTTAAATTATAGAAGATTTTGTTTTTTTAATAAATTTTAAAAATATAATGCCTTTGTGACGGGTTTTATTTGAATAAATGAATTATAATGAATCCTATATATATTAAAATGAAATAATCGAAAAAATTGATTATTTTTAATATTATTCTGCACTAATTTATGAAGAGCTGTATGGACAAAAATAAATGAAATTTGTTTTAAATTAATCTGTAAAGAAATATCCCCAGCCAATTTTTTTATTTTTAAAAAATATTCAAAAGATTTTGAGATATCAATCTCAGTGGTTGAAAACATAAAAAAATTTAATTTTTTTTTACTAAAACTGATTTTTCTCAGAATCTAAGGGGTTTTTCGAAATGAGCTTTAGTGCAAATTATTCCTTGGAGAAAATGCTATCTATTTGATGTTTTTTTTTTAATTTGAGCTCTCGAATCAGAGTTACAACTGTTTGAAGCTAAGAAGTTTAAATTTAAAAACTCAAAAAGTTGTCATTTTCGTTACTTGATAACTTAAAATTGTTTGTATCAAAATGAAAAACCGAATTGCTTTGTATTTATTAAGCACTTTTCTAAAACCACTTTTATTGGTTTTTTATTTAATGCATTCATTAAAGAGAAATAGCAAGAAAACGACTTAAAGTCAAATTTTAAAATTTTTGAGTTTTTCATATTTGGGACAACCGATATCCGTTTTCTTATTTCGTAAAATTTTTTGAGTTTTTTCATATATAAAACACCCGACAATATAGATTGAAATTTTTTATAAAGTGTTTTCATATATTATTTTATAAAAAAATTAATTAATGTTAACATTGCATAAAAATATTTGAAATTTCAACTTTTGTATAAAATAGGAAACTATTAGAAAAAAATTCAAATTGACGTACACACAAAAAAAAGAGAGGGAGCCTCAGCCCGGACCTGGTTAGTACACACATGGAACTCAATGCTTCTATCTCACTTACGACTTTGGGCTGTGTGCTTCTTTATTTTATGAACACAACGCACAATTTCCGTGCTCCAGCAGCCCGGTAAATAATATTCACAAATTTAACAAAAAGGTTGCGCGCGCACATATATGTCTGCTTTATTAATAATTTGTAGTAATCAATCGGAATTAATTTCTTTTGATAATTTTTAAGAATTATTAATCAAAATTTATGCTTATTAATTTCTAAATTATTATTATTTTAATATATTGCTGAAAAAATATTATAAAGTAGTGCATTACAAAAAATAATAAGATATTAATGTCATTATTTTTTGTTAGGTTATATTTTTATTGTAAAGTTTTCAATTTCTTCCGTGCTGATATAGCCCGGAAATCGGGACATCTACGGCACATGTATTTGGACTGATGCTCCCTCTCTTTTTTTTGTGTGTACAGTTTCTGCTAAAATCAATAATAATATTTCAATGCAATCATTGCATCAAAATATTTGAAATATTTTTATATTCTAGACAGGCAATGTGACTTTTTATATAAAATGAAGTTTTTTAAAATTTTTATTTTTTCATGTTTGAGACAGCCGATATCCAATTTCTTATTCGATGAAATTTTTTTAATTTTTTCATATATTATTTTATAAACAAATATTTTAATGTTAACATTGCATACAAATATTTGAAATACTAATTTTTATATATAACAGAGCATTATTCTAAAAATTTAGAATGACGTATAGTTTCTGCTAAAGTCAATAAAAATATTTCAATGCAATCATTGCATAAAAATATTTGAAATACCAATTTTTATATATAACAGATCATTATTCGAAATAATTTAGAATGGTGTACAGTTTCTGCCAAAGTCAATAAAAATATTTCAATGTTAACATTGAATAAAAATATTTGAAATTCCAACTTTTGTATAAAACGGGATACTATTAGAAAAAAATTTAGATTGACGTACAGTTTCTGCTCAAGTCATTAATAATATTTTAATGAAATCATTGCATAAAAATATTTGAAATTACAACTTTTGTATAAAAAAGGACACTATTAGAAAAATACCCTGCCAACTTGCTGGCACTGAGGTTCCTCAAACAATGGGCTGTAATCTTAATTTACAAAAAATATTATTGATTACAACCATGCAATTATGCATACATTTTTCGTTTTTAGTAGCTGGTAAAGTAGATTATTAAGATCATTTTTTATTAAAGTGAAAATTCTAGCGTCCATGGATTGGTCGCGCCGGCGTTAATGGATTTTAAATCATTTTTGCATAATTAAAAAGAGACAAATATAAAAAAAGCTAATTTTATTTTTTTTTATAAAAGAAATGGTTGGTAACGATGCGAAAATTACAAATATTCGCTCAATTATTATAAAAAGATAGGAGTTTTTACCAGATTTTATAATAATTTCTTATAATTTATTTTCTCAGTGTACTTCTTGCATTTGACCAATCTTCCGCAACAATGATAATAATAATAATATTTTGTAATAAAAAAAATAGCCACATTAATTGCTTCAAGATTTTAACATTATTTATATTATTTCTATTAATCACAAAATAATAAATTATTTAATTCTATAAATTGTTTGATTCTTTAAAAAATGCCAATATAACTTTTAAATCTTAATTTTAAAATGCAAACATAACCATTTAATATTTTTAGGCTGTTTATTATTGTTTATAATTTCATTAAGCTGCATACATAAATAAACATAGCAACGAGCAAAATAATCCGAGGAAGTCAAAAAGAGGCAAGATTTCCATCATTTTTTCTTGTGTGTTATAATTTATATCAAAATAAAAAAAAATTGTGATCGGTTACAAAAAATTACTATAAACTAAATTTCTAAAACTTGTACTCTCATTAAAATAAATTAGATATGTCCAATACGAAAAATAAATTTGGTGTTTTATGTATTTTTTTGTGAAAAAAATTTTAGGAAAAAAATTTTCAAAAAATTAAGTATCAGATTGGAGATATCAAGTAAAAACCATACTTTCAAGTATAAGTACTTTCATGGAAATAAATGAGGTATTACATCCAAAATAAAAAAAAAAGGGGAGGGGTTGAGATTTTTTGATAAAAAAATGTTTGGAAAAAAAATTAGGTCTTAATTCGATAATGGTTTGGAAATATCACTAGTTACAATATTTTCAGATAATTGTACTTTCATAGAATTAAATGAGGTATTACACCAAAAAAAAAAAAAATATTGCATTTTTTTTTATTTTTCTATTTTTTTAATTTTGACAGAAAAAATTTTGAAAAAATTAAGTATCAGATCCAAAAAATAGCAATAAACAAGGTTCTTAAAACTAGTACTTCCATGGAAATAAATTAGGTACTACGTCCAAAAAGAAAAAAAAAATTTGTATTTTTTGTATTTTTTTGTGAAAAAAATTTTAGAAAAAAAATTTTCAGAAAATTAAGTATCTGATTCGAGATATCATGTAAAAACCATACTTTCAAATATAAGTACTTTCATGGAAATAAATGAGGTATTACATCCAAATCAAAAAAAAAAAAAAGTACCTCGAGATTTTTTGGTGAAAAAATTTTTGAAAAAAAAATTAGGTCTTAATTCCATAATATTTGTGAAATATCACCGATTACATACGTACACACACACACACACACACACACACACACACACACACACACACACACACACACACACACATACAGACTTTTTTTAAAAACAGGTTTTTTAGCTTCCTGGGGTCCCAAAACGTGCTTATATGCCAAGAAATAGAAAATCAAATTTTGACCTAACACAATGGTTCCTCTTTGAGGAACCAAAATGTAGACTGACGTATAGTTTTTGCTATAGTCATTAAGAATATTTCAATGCAATCATTGCATACAAATATTTGAAATGACAAAATTTCGATAAAACAGAACTCTACACCGAAAACATTTAAATGGGTTATATTGAACTAAAGTCCAGAATAATTTTTCAATTCTATCAACGTCATGATAATAAAATATTTATAATTACAACATTTATATAAAAAATTTCACTATTATAATAAAAGAAATATTTCATATACTTATATATTAATACACAAGAGATAGAATGTACGTCATTATTCGACGTTTATTTATATAGAGTTTTTTAAAGCCGGCGTAGCCGGCTTTTAAAAAACTCTATATAAATAAGTGTCGGATGATGGGGTACATTCTGTCTAGTGTGTATTAATGTTTTTTATCCACTTTTAGCCTTGGAAAATATGCAAAATGCACCTGCATGCTGGAAGAACTAAAATTTTTAAAGTACTTTACATGGAAGCTGGACTCCCTTGGAAAACATATAGTATAAGCACCTGCCATCTAGCGGTTATATGTCGAACGCAACGAACAGTGGTTAGAAAAACTAGTATACGTCAAGTTGTATGCTAACTATGGCTTATTCAAGAGATGGAATAATAGAGATATTATTTTGCAGTAGCAGTAAACAATAGTTATACACATATTTTGTATAAATCGACACACGCAGACATACGCATGAAAGTGCTTTAATAATTTTAGTTATTCCAGCATAGTATAGGTGCATTTAATGTATGCTTTCCAGGGCTAAAGTGGATAAATATATATTATAATATAATTTACAATAAATCAGAATGCCAAGAGGTAATAATAACCATTATGTTGTTATTTTCACACAACCCTGGAGGTATCCCCAGTAGGTTAACTAAAGTATAATTTCTAGTATAAAACAGGACAATATTCGAAAATATTTAAGTGGGGTATATTTTGCTAAATTCAATACTAATATATTAATATTATTATTGCATAATAACAATTGAAATTACAACTTTTATATAACATTGGACACTATTCTAAAAAAATTTATAATGGGGCATATTTGCTAAATTCAATACAAATATTTCAATGCTATCATTTCATAAAAACATTTTAAATTACAACATTTCTGTAAAACAGGACAATATTAAAAAACACGTAAGTGAGGTATATTCTGCTAAAATCAATACTAATATTTCAATGTTATCGTTGCATAAAAACATTGAAATTACAACTTTTCTATAAAACAGGCTACTGCTATTCAAAAAAAATTTAAATTGGCGTATATTTTGCTAAATTCAATACTAATATTTCAATGGTATCGTTGCATAAAAACATTGAAATTACAACTTTTCTATGAAACAGGACACTTTTCGAAAAAACATTTAACTAAAGTATATATAGGTTTTGCTAAATTCAATAGTAACATTTCAATACAATCGTTGCATAAAAATATTTGAAATTACAAGATTTCTATAAAACAGGACAATATTTGAAAACATATAAGTGGGGTATATTTTGCTAAATTCAATACTAATATATCAATACTGTTATTGCATAATCCTATATATATATATAAATGAAATAATATAAAAATTTTATTATTTTAGATTTTACTTAATATCCATTTACAAAGAATTGTATGGACGAAAATACATGAAACTTGTTTTAAATTAATCCTTAAAAAAATACCCTCAGCCGATTTTTTTATTTTTAAAAAATAGTTAAATGATTTCGAGAAATCAATCTCAGAAGTTACAGATCGAAAAGGTAAAAAATTTTATTTTTTTTTTCACTAAAACTGATTTTTATCAGGATTTAAGTAGTCTATTGAGACAAACTCTAGTGCAAATTATTCCTTGAAAAAAATGCTATCGAATTTACGTTTTCTGTTTTTTAATTTAAACTCACCGTTTAGAGCTACAACTGTTTAAAGCTAAGAAGTTCAAAATTTAAAAACTCAAAAAGTGGTCATTTTCATCACTTCATATTTTAAAATGGATTGTATCAAAATGTAAAAACCAGATTGCTTTATATTTATTAAACGATTTTCTAAAGGAACTTTTTTTGGTTTTTTATTTGATGCATGCATTACAGAGAAATAGCGAAAAACTATTTAGAACCCAATTTTTTTTTTTACTTTTTAATAATTGGGACAGCCGACATCTAAATTATTATTTTTTTTTTATTTTTTCATAACTAGGACTGCCGACATCTAAATTATTTTTTATTTCATACTTGGGACAGCCGACATCTAAATTATTTTTTTTTTATTTTTTTTTTTTTAAATATAAATTAGCAAAAGTTTAAGAAAAATTAAAAAAATTTTTTTTTATACTTGGGACAGCCGACATCTATATTTTATTTTTTTGTTTTCTTGATACGTAAAACTGCCAACAGTGTAAATTGAAATTTTAGTATTTTTATCATATTATAGACAACCAATATGAATTTCACTATGTAGTAATTATTAATTATTTTTTCATAAAAATATTTCAATGTTATCTTGCATAAAAATTTTTGAAATTCAAACTTTTGTATAAAACTGGACACTATTCGAAAAACATTCAGATTGGCGTATAGTTTCTACCAAAGTCAATAAAAATATTTTAATGTTAATATTGCATAAAAATATTCGAATTCCAAATTTTTATATATAACAGAGCATTATTCAAAAAAATTTAGAACGGAGTACGGTTTCTGCTAAAGTCAGTAATAATATTTCAATGCAATCATTGCATAAAAAAATTTTAAATTACAATTTTTATAGAAAACAGGACACTAATCGAAAATAATTAAGAAGGGTGTATAGTTTCTGCTACAGTCAATAAAGATATTTCAAGGCAATCATTGCATAAAAATATTTGAAATCCGAACTTTTGTATAAAACACAACATTATTCAAAAAAAATTAGAATGGTGTATAGTTTTTGCTAAAGTCAATAAAAACATTTAAATGCTATCATTGCATAAAAATATTTAAAATTACAAAAATTTTCAATGCAATCATTGCATAAAAATATTTGAAATTCCAACTTTCATATAAAACAGTACACTAATCGAAAAAAATATAGAATAGCGTATAGTTTCCGCCAAAGTCAATAAAAATATTTCAATGTTAACATTGCATAAAAATACTTGAAATTACAACTTTTATATAAAATAGGATACTTATCGAAAAAAATTTAGAATGGCGTATAGTTTCTGCTAAAGTCAATAAAGATATTTCAAGGCAATCATTGCATAAAAATTTTTGAAATCCCAACTTTTGTATAAAACACAATATTATTCAAAAAAATTTAGAATGGCGCATAGTTTCTGCTAAAGTCAATAACATATTTCAATGCTATCATTTAATTAAATTTTTTGAAATTCCAACTTTTGTATAAAACAGGACACTATTCGAAAAACATTCAGATTGACGTATAGTTTCTGCCAAAGTCAATAAAAATATTTATTTTATTTATTTTAGAAAAAATTGTGCACAAAAAATGCCAATGCGCATTTGAATACAATTTTAGAAAAGTACATATTACATAATATAATAATTTTTATAACAATATTAATAAAATAATATAATAAGAACAAAAAATATTTTTATTTGAGTAGTAGCTTTACAATAAAATTTTCATAACAAAGAAAAGAATTTAATATATAATATATAATTGCAAAATATTAAATTTAACTAAAATAATCTATTTTAATATGTAAGAATTTTAAACCGATTGTAGGACAGATATGGGAGTTTTTTCTTATATAATATAGATATTATCGGCAGTCCTAAGAATGAAAAAAAAATTAGAAATATTGAATTGTATAGTAAAATTCATATTGGCAGTTTACAATATGAAAAAACTAAAAAATTTACCATCTATATTGTCTGCTATTTATAGATGAAAAAACACAAAAAATTTCATTGTGAAATAAGATAGATATCTGCAGTCCTAAGAATAAAAAAACAAAAATTAAAAAAATTTAATTGTATAGTAAAGTTCATATTGGCTATTTACAATATCAAAATACTACAAAAATTTACTTGCATGGAAAAAAATGAGGTATTACATCCAAATTAAAAAAAAAAAAAGTACCTGGAGATTTTTCGATTAAAAAAAAACTTATAAAAAAAATAGGTCTTAATGTCATACTAGTTGTGAAATATCACTGGTCACAGTGCTACATACATAAATACATACACTCACATACATAAATACATACACTCACACACACACACATACAGACACATACATACTTTTTTAAAAACTGGTTTTTTAGCATCCTAAAGTCTCAAAACGTACGTATATGTCAGAAAATCAGAAATAAAAATTTTACCTAAAAATCGTAAATATTTGCTGTTATTATATCCACCAGAACTGATGGCTCAATTTGAGCATCTTTTAATTTTTTAAATTTTTCTACAAAAAATTTATCTTTAAATAATAGCTTCATTTATAGTATTGGAATAACCTGTGCAAAATCCGTTATAAGCTCTTTAGCCACGTCATCAATGTCCCCTTCTAAAATTTTTGTGTTTTCCTCATTATAGCTTTGACTCGCTCCCAACACTACCTTTATATCTGAATCGCTTGATATTTCAAATTTACCTTCCGCGTGCTCTTTTAAAATTTCAAAAGTTTTTATTATTAATGGGTCTTTAGCTAAAATTTGCTTTTCTAAGTAAAAAATTTAAGTATTAGCCATTTTAAATAATAAGTACAAAAATTAAATTAAACACAAAAATAAAATTTCTAATAGAGTTTAAATAAAAAAAAATTTTTAATCGCAGATCGCACAATACTCGATCTGCTCCCGTAAAAATAATTATTGTAATATTAAGAGATGACTCAAAAGAATGTTACTATATACTATTTGAATCCCCACTTAAAACGAACACACAAAAGATACTTAACTTATATATTTTATATATTTATATATATATATATATATATATATGTTACACCCCATCCGTGTAATTGACCAATTCATGAAATGGTCAAGCCCCTTGCCCAATTCATGAATTGGTCAAAATTTTGACCATTTCATGAATTGGTCAAAAATATTCAATTTTTTTACACTTGTTGGTCAATAATTTTGGAATGAATAAAAATAACATTTATATACACAGGAGTCATTATTATATTTTTTAATTTTAATAATTTTAATAATTAAAAATACATATTAATAAAAAATATATTACAAGTCTAAGTTAAAAATAATTTTTAAGTAAAAAATTTCTAATAAAAATATATAGTTAGAAAATTAATATTTTTCAGTATATTCTCATTTAACCCATTAACACCCAACCGACAATTCCTGGACACTCGCATATTTTTATATGAAAAAATTGAAATTTTGGGCCAAAAATGGTACCTAGCAGGTATTTAGGACTGCTCTTTCCGAATCTGAATTCCGTTTTCGGGGATGAGATATTAGCCCCCAAAGTGGGATATGTTTTAAATGAATTTTTGAACTTTCTTTATAATGTTACTTAGCTAATAAAAACAGTTGATTATTAAAAACATTTTTGCTAGAACCTTTAAAAACCTCAAAAAATAAAAGAAAAATATTTTTTCCTGTTTCACCCCATTGGGGGGCAAATTATGGGGGTGTGGGGGATGGACTTTTTAGGTACTTGAATAAATTGAAATTTTTACCTAGAAATGGTATCTAGTAGGTATTTAGGGCTGCTCTTTCCGAATCTTAAGTCCGTTTTCACGTACCACCCCACGGGGATATAGAAGATATGCACGTAATTTTTTGACATTTTTTACAGTTCGTTTAATTATTTTTTTTTAAAGAGCAACCACTTTTCCAAGTGTTGAATAGTTAAAAAATATTTAACAGTATATTTACAATTTACCCATTTGAGTGGTTGATATCGTAATCCCGAGGGATGGTACATGAAAATAGACTTCAGATTCGGAAAGAGCAGCCTAAAATACCTACTAGATAACATTTTTAGGTAAAAATTTCAATTTATTAAGTACCTAAAAAGTACATCCCTCACGCCTCCATAATGTGCCCCCCCCCCATGGGGTAAAACAGTTAACAATATTTTTCTTTTATTTTCTGAGGTTTTTAAAATTTCTAGCAATAATTTTTTCTAATAGTCAACTGTTTTTATTGGCTAAATAGCATTATTAAAGAAAGATCAAAAATTCATTTAAAACACGAAAAAACATTATTTGTTATCGAATTTTGCGGTGTTTGGGTCCATTATTTGGAATAAGATTTAAAGAATTCGGGATCAGCGTGTCTTTAAACCCCAAGTGTTGCAGTCAAGAATAATTTATTAAGTTTTAAAATAAATATTTTTTTTACTAAATTTTGCAGTTTCGGGGTCCATTATTCGGAATTTTTGAATTTCGTAACCGAATTTGAGCTCAGCGTACCCAAAAACCCCCGTAATTATATCTAAAAATAATTTTTTACTTTTTTAAAAAATAGTAAATTCTACTAAAAGTTAACTACCCCTCGATCGACCCTCGATTTAAAAATATATCGTCTATTCTGTAATTCAGAAATTTACATAGCATAGACTGTAAAAAATAAGTATTACCAACCATAGACTGTTATTCTGTAATTTTGGACATATATTTACAGAATAGTGTTTAGAGAGTAAAATAAAAATTATAAACTGATAAATAATTTACATTTAAAATGTTTTATGTTATACCTATAATTTATATGCATGCTAAAATATTATAATTATTCAATTTTAAATATTGACCAACTAGTGTAAAAAAATTGAATATTTCTGACCAGTTCATGAATTGGTCAAATTTTTTACTATTTTTTGACCAATTCATGAATTGGGCAAGGGGCTTGACCATTTCATGAATTGGTCAAAAAGTTGACCATTTCATGAATTGGTCAATTACACGGATGGGGTGTAACATATATATATATATATATTATAAAGTTATAACCGCCGCCGCCGCTGTCGCATGAGCCCTTTGTGCCAATGGACCTTTTGTGCCAAATTGGACCTTTTGTGCCAAAATGAACCTTTTGTGCCAAAATGAGCCATTTGTGCCCAAATGAGCCTTTTGTGCCAAAATGGACCTTTTGTGCCCAAATGAGCCTTTTGTGCCAAAATGGACCTTTTGTGCCAAAATGGACCTTTTGTGACAAAATGGACCTTTTGGGCCAAATTGGATCTTTTGTGCCAAAATGAACCTTTTGTGCCAAAATGAGCCATTTGTGCCCAAATGAGCCTTTTGTGCCAAATTGGACCTTTTGTGACAAAATGGACCTTTTGGGCCAAATTGGACCTTTTGTGCCAAAATGAACCTTTTGTGCCAAAATGAGCCATTTGTGCCCAAATGAGCCTTTTGTGCCAAAATGGACCTTTTGTGCCCATTAATGTTTGGAATAATTGGATAATATGAACCTACTATAAACTAATTTAATTTTAAACCAAAGTGATATGATTTTGTTCAAATGATGTATTTAAGTAAAAAACATATTCCAAAAGGATAATATATTTAAAAAACTGTTCGTGCTCTACGGGGGTTGGCGCGCGGAGTGCGCAGGGGGCGGAGTCCCCTAGTATATATATATATGTATATATTTTGACTGAATACGTATTAAACTATATAAAAAAAAAAATTTATTGTAAATTTCACATATACATATATATTAATATATATAGAATTTAACAATTATTAAAGAATGCTTGATGAAATAAAAGAATATTTAAAGAAATAAAATAAATTATAGAAACAGTGAAATAACATTAAATTCAATATTTAATTTTTTTAAACAAAAGAAAATTTAATTATTCTCTCAACTAATTTTCTTTGATTGAACTTATTATCGTGGACTTGTTACGTCTGAGGTGGTTTAATCTGATTTATTTGACTGAATTTACTGAAATACTGAATATTACTAGACTTTACTAAACTTGCATACAGAGTGACGTAACACAAATGCGAATTGATTAGACCTTTTAGCCTTGCGACTTAAGCAGACACTAAACGGCGGGAAAGGTAGTAAGTTCAATTAAAGAGAATAATTTAATAGGTAAAAGCTTAATTTATTAATATAAAAGTAAATAAATAGATTATAGTTAATAATAATATAATGAGTTGAATAAATAGTTGAATGCTATTACTATAATAAATGTTAAATCTTACAGATTACTTATTAAAGAGCGATTGAGTCCCAAAGTCAAATAATGAAACCTTTGTAACGAAAATGCGGTTGGCGTCTACTGGTAAACTTGACACTACACTAGAGTACGAACTTAACTTCTTGAGGCCCAAAACGAGAAGACCGATAAAGCGACATCTTGAATACAAGTTAACGCACTACGCGTATTCAAGCCGAAACTAAGAGTGCCGATCCTTCATAATCCGCGTGTATATATAGTGACGGGAGAATTTGACAAATCCTCAAATTCTCCTCCTGAGCTCTGTATGGGATGTAACAGTT
Source organism: Anagrus nilaparvatae (assembly GCA_022575985.1). Lineage (NCBI taxonomy): Eukaryota > Metazoa > Arthropoda > Insecta > Hymenoptera > Mymaridae > Anagrus > Anagrus nilaparvatae. Next base: position 17,099,302 of record JAKSXM010000147.1, on the reverse strand, counting down.
TGCCACTTCTTACGTGGTCCAACGTCCGAAAACTTGGTCAAACTCGACCAATTCTTGGAATTGAAGAAAGCGGTAATTGCTCACTAGAGATTACCCAATCTTTCGAAATTTGTTAGATTTCTAATTGAGTTCCGTTAATGATTCATACTTGAATATTTTACTTAAATATTGCGCCCTTTATTTGGGTCAATAAAGCATTACGTTATAGTATCAAATATGTTTAATAAACGTTTAGGATATTGTTCTGTATTAGGTAATAATATCTTTCAATTGTGACAACAATATGAAAATTTGTTTAATTGATTCAACTCAGATTTAAAATCTTTAGCACCACATAACAACATACAACATTCATTTCTCCTAAATAATGAGAAGTAATACAAAAATACTCATTTTCGCCACTTAATAACTTAAAATGGTTTGTATTAAAATGTAAAAACCTAATTGCTTTGTATTTATTAAGCACTTTTCTAAAACCACTTTTTTTTGTTTTTTATTTAATGCAATCATTAAAGAGAAATAGCAAAAAAACGACTTAAAGTTAAATTTTTTGAATTTTTGGGTTTTTCATGTTTGGGACAGTAAATAGGCGTTTGATTATTTCGTGAAATTATTTGAGGTTTCTCATAAATAAAACACCCAACAATATAGATTGAAATTTTTGCAGTATTTTCATGATGTAAACAATCAATATAACATTTTCTATAAAATGAAATTTTTATTTTTCCATGTTTAAGACCGTAAGATAGTCAAATTTTTTGAATTTTTGGGTTTTTCATGTTTGGGACAGCCAATAAACGTATTCTTATTTTGTGAAATTTTTTGAGTTTTTTCATATATAAAACACCCGAAAGTATAAATTGAAATATTTGAAGTATATTGTGTTTTTTGTTAATTTATTAATATTATAAATTATACCTAATTTTTTAAATACAAAATGTTTTTTTGGCCCAAAATAAATAAATATTCAATATCTTGGTCAATATTAAATGAATTTTCGTGAAAATAGGTACCGGGGGGTTTTTTCGGTCACTGATTACGATTTTAATATCAGAAGTTTATGAAACATCCTATAAACAGTAAAAACTACCCTTTTTTAGGGTTTTTTTAAAATATTTTGGAATTAAAGCTAAGATTATCAAATAAATGCCATTTTTTCAGAAAAATAAATGAAGATTTTTTTTTTTAATTATACACCGAAATTGAGATATAAAGTTTAATAATAGGAGGTTTATAAAACTACCCCTATAATAAGAATAAATACAAAAACCATGACTTTAGATTATTGTTTTTGTATTTTAAGCAATTTTTTGAAAATATTGTTTCGTATATATACTACTATGAAACTAATCAACCCCCACCCTTTCCCGGGGATGAAAACTACCCCAAAATGTAAAAAAAATTTTAAAAAATCATTATTAAAATTTTTTTTAACAATAGCGAGATCCAACTAACGAACAACGAACATGGAACATGTTCAAATTTATATTTTCAATCTTGGAGCTCTTATAAATTTAAGTCCTTAAGGCAGGTTTGTCTGGTACCGCGCTTTTTTTCAAAAAAAATTTTATTTTTTAATGAGTCCCTTAAAGCCTTAAAAATTTGTTCAATAAACTTTTTTCCAATTTTTTTCATGCCCATTTTTTAGCGCCATCTGAGCTGAGTTGCTTGAAAAATAATTCCTTTGACAAAAAGTCAGAACACTTGTACCTAATTATGCCCAGCCATTTTTGGCCCTATCGGGTAATTATTGTTTACGTTTTTATTTTCCATAAAATTTAAAATTCACACAAAAAATACACAAATCTTTGATTTTTGTACCTTTTTTATAACTTACTTTTGTATTGACAGCTATTTGACTACTGTCAAAAGTCGGAATTAGAAATTTGACAGCAGCATTTAATTGTCTTATCATCTAAACATACGGTACTGTGCGAAAAATTTTCATAAAACTTAAAAATAGAGGGACCCAATGGATTAACTATAAAAATCTTATGTAATTGCTGAAAAACAACAGAATTTTTGGCCATAACTTTTTTTTGGCTAATTATAATGAGATGTACAATGAACCATTTCAAAGCTAAGGTTATCGCCAAAATTTCATGTCCTATGCAACATTTCAATTGGATCAGACATTTTTTTTAATTTCGCCCGAAAAAAAAGAGCATTTACCGCTATAAATATAAAATAGGCAATTTTAAACGGACAAATCTGCTTAGAGATGAAACATTATAACAAAAAAATGAAATACAAATAATTCGTAATAAATCCTAAAAAATTTGGCTGTTTAAAATAAAAAATGTTCACGCTGCTGGCCAAAAACTGAAAATGTTTCAAAAAATACACGATTTTACCCAACTTTGTCAGGCCAAAACATAAACAATAATTACCTGATAGGGCTAAAAATGGCTGGACATATTTAGAAACAAGTCTTCTGACTTTTCACTAAAGGATTTTTTTTTTCCAAGCACCTTAGCCCAGATGGCACTAAAAAATTGGCATGAAAATTTTTGGAAAAAAATTATTTTGCCCATAACTTTTTTTTTGCTTATTTTAAACGGTTCTAGTTGGTCTCAAAATTTTCGCAATTTTATCATCTTGTAATATGATATGAATAATTTTTTTTAGAATAATAATATTTTTCCAGATATTTACGCCAGAACGATTCGGTTTCTTCATTTTTCGTTAAACAACCATTTTCGCCATGTCACATCTCCTTTAATATTAATCGTACAAAAATTTTAAAATAATAACTTTCTTGTCACCTAAAATACTTCGTATTAGTAAAATATAATTTTTTTTGTAATACTACCAGATTTTAAGTAAAATTAAAAAAACTTTAAAAAATTTAAAATTTTTTTGGCAAAAATCACACTTTTCATTGCGCTATCACTCGGAAGAGGTGCATTTTTATGAAAAATTGCAACGAATGTTTTTATGTTAAAAAATGGTAATTTATCGATTGGTTAAGTTTTTTTTCACCCCCCCCCCCCCCAAGAAGTCCCCTCCCCCCCGCCTTAGCGCTTTTCTCCACTATCCAAAGTTGTTTAGTGGGCACCTTTTTTAGCAAAATTCAAGTTACTTAAAGTATCTGCTATCTTCTTATAATTAGTCCTTCGAGATTTTACTTCCTTTACTGGAGTAAATATATACTATTCTCAAAAAATTTCATCAAATAACAAAATGGATATCGGCGGTCTTAATCATGGAAAAATAAAAATTTTTTAAAATTTTATTTTATTGAAAAAGTAATATTGGCTGTCTTTAACATGAAAATACTTCAAAAATTTCAATCTATATTATCGAGTGTTTTATATATGAATAATATCAAAAAATTTTATTAAATAAGAAATGGATATCGGCTGTCTTAAACATGAAAAAACCAAAAATTCAAAAAATTTAGTTTTCTTAAGATTTCTCCTTAATGAAAGGCTTAAATTAAAAAAAAAACATATTTTAGATAACCATTTAACAAATGCATATCAACTTAGTTTTAAGGTTTTGGTAATATCGATTTTGTGTTTCAAAAGATGACAGTGACAACTTTTTCAGTTTTATATTTTGATCTTCTCTACTTTAAATAGAATTTAATTATAAGATATATTTATATTTTCTATAATGATTTATTTTTAATAATTATTAATATTATAAATTATACCTAATTTTTTATTATTATTTATACATAAACATGTAAGTTATTATTCACATGTATTAAAAATTTTTTTGTAAATAAAATTGATAGTATAAAACTAATTGTGTTTTTGAAAAAATTTTAGAGTCAAATTGAATTACTTATTAATCAGACATGATTAAATTTATTAGGATTAATAATATGTGATAAAAAGATTAAAAAATTAATGCAAATGATAAAAATCATTCATCATTGATTAGCCACATTTTGATAAATAAACAAAAAATTTAATTCTATAGAAAAATTCATATTAATTGTCTGCAATATCAGTTGTGATGTACTTGAAAATAGAAAATATTCAAATATTAATTGTCTACAATATGAAAATATTAAATTGCTTTATAATCGCGTGTAATTAAATTTATTGTAATTAACCAGATATTATTAAAATATGAAAAAATTAATGCACAAGATTTTTTACTTGATTAGGCCGAGCATCGCGAGGCCAATCAGCTAGTAGTTATATAATATTTAATATAATACTTTTATTAATGTACATAAAACTTGCCGTAGCTAAGTTTTTTGTATATGTTACCTCTAAAGTTAAAAGACTAAATGAATAAAATTAAATAAAAAATTTTTCGCGCTTTAAAATTTTAGAATTGATTGGTAAATTATCTTTACCAATCAAAATTAGAGATTATCCCGCTAAATCGTGGGGGAGAGACTCACTTACACAAGGCAGTCTTATCCAGGCGCGGCATTGTGCACGCACTCTGAGATAAGTGCGATATATTATTTTTACAAGTTTTATTATTAAATAAATAAAAATAAATGGTAAATTGTTTTTTTATTGACGAATATCGCATTGTGTATTTTTTTAAGTTTGACTATTAGGTGAGTTGTTAAATTAAGTTTCAAGTGTATATAAAACTTAATGCGTGCAAAAGTAAGGTTATGTATTTAATGTTATTTTATAGCGGTTTGTTACCATTAGAAAATGCGACACAAGCTTATATTATTGTATATCTCTACAAATAAGAACGAGAAAAGAACGACAGGAGAAAAACATGACGGCGTGATTGTATCGTTGGGAAATTGATGTTACAAGGAGTCACGTCATCTTTGAGGCTTATGATTATTGGCAAAGAACCTAGAGATGCACCGAGGAAGTTTTGAATTAATACCACGAGTCGACTCCAAATTCTCCACCAGTAAAGATAAGTATTTGGGGGCTCGCGACTAATAAAACCACCGAGTACGCTTTGCACGTGACAAGTTATGTGTATGCATCGTGGTAAACAAAGACTCCTTTTTTTTTGTTTTGTCTTTACTTTTCGCATAGTGTTGTAAAAAATTTAATAAAATAATTATAAAATCAAAATCTATTAATCAAAATAATAATCGCTAAATATTCAAAAGATAAAATACAGAGATCATAGAAAAAAAAGCAGGTATATATAAAATGATATGTGAATGTGGCTCAATATACATAGGATAAACAGCCAGAGATTTTTACACCAGGTAAACCAAACCATCAAAAAGAATACAGTAATAAAATAAAATTTTGCAAAACATTTGATTAAAAATAATCATGAATATAAAAATAAAAATTTTGAAGATTTTTTAACACCTATGCATATATATGACAAAAAGGGAAATTATATGAATGCATTAGAAGAATATGAAATATACAAGGCATTTAAAAACAATGATACGCCCCTGTTGAATGAAAAACTACAATTGAAATCAAATCCGCTATACGACACAATAATAAATAAACTATAATAATAAAAATTTTAAACAGTCCATAACGAGATCTCGTTCGGTAAATAACAAAATTAAATTAAATTTTGTAAATTATTAAATAAAATTAAATAGAAGCAGTGCAAAATAATAATAAAATATGTATAATAATTGTGATTATAAGTGCAATATAATGTATATTTCTATAAATGCAAAAAAGAACATGCAAGTTTAGTGTAAATAATGCAAATAAACATGCAAATTTAGTGTCTTATAAATTCTCTTCCAAATAAATATTGTCGAAGCCTCTTAACTTCCCAAACTAAGGCAAGTCATTCTTTTTCGCGCGCTGTGTAAGTAAGTTCTACCTCATTCAAAGTCCTTGAGATGTATCAGCAAGGATGTCCTTTTTGTGAGAGTATAGTGCCTAATCCTACACTTGATGCGTCCATGGTTAATGTGAATATTGTTTGAAAATCTGGATCCTTGAAGACTGGAGTGTTACGCAAATGTTTCTTTAATACTTTAAATTAATTTTCGCATTCTTCTGACCATAGAAATATAGTATCTTTTTTTGTCAAATTGATGAACTTTACAAGTGAAATTTTTAATAAATTTTGAATTTTGAATTTTCAATCCTAAGAAGAATTGTACTTCGGTCATTTTTGTAGGTCTTTTAATATTTTGTACAATACTGGTTTTATCTGGATTCGGTTTGACCCCATATTTAGTTATTATATGCCCAAAATATTTTAATTCAGGTCTTAAATATTTGCATGTATCAGAACAATATTATGCCATCTAAATAGACAAAACAAATTTTACCTACTAAGCCTTCTAGTGCTATTGCTATAATTTTTTGCAAATGTTGAAGATCTATATTTTAAACTAAATGGCATTCTAGTAAATTCCCAGTGCCCATCTTCTGTTGAGAAGGCTGTGTATTTTGCTGATTTTTTGTCCATCTTAAATTGTCAAAATCCAGAAAATAAATCGAAAGCACTGTAAAATTTTGCTTTTCCTAATCCGTCAAGAATATCTTCGATTAACAGTTTCTGTTTGATTGTCTGTTTTCTTGTTCTGATTAATTCTGTTTGATAATTGAATTTGCGATAATCTAAAACAATTCTGTATTTTTGAATTCCAGATGCGTCTTTTTTCTTTTTAACTATCCAGAGTGGACTATTAAAAGGGCTCGTATAATCTTTAATTATATTCTTGTTTAGCATATCGTCTACTTGTCTTTTTACTTCTTCTTTATAGCATTCCGGTGTTCTAAAAGCCCTTGTATTTATTGATTTTGCATCTTTAAGTACAAATTTATGAGTCATTGAATCTGTAAAAGGTCATGATATAACAGTATATGATTTCTTCTAATAATTCTTTTACATCTTCTTCGATATGAACGATTCTAGTATTTTCTCTTCGATGTTTCAACCTGGTTCCCAATTCTTTTGTAGTTATATAATGTATTCTTTCTTTAAAAGCATCAACCTTTATTGAGGGGAGGGGGGTTGTTTTGATTGTGCTTGTTTGAATTATTTTACTTTTACTTGTGTTGTTATGTATTGGGACCATCAGTTATTCTAAAAATACCTTGAGTTATGCATGGATAGTCTAAAATCATTATATAGCCATTTTTTCTTACATGGACAAATGTTCTTATTTTTACACTATGTGGTGGAATAAGTATGCTGTTACTTTAAATAGAATATTTTTGTGAATCCAATTTTAAGGAATTGGTTGTTAGTTGAAAACACTAATTATTTAGCAAAGGCAATCCTTGGATGCCATCTTCTGGAATTGAAAAATCTTGTGGTACTATGTGAAATATTTTCCGTTTATTTTAGATGCTTAATTCTTTTGATTCTTGTAAATCGTTACCCATATAAAATGCTTTAGTTTCAGTATATTTTGGTGTTGTGAGTTTTAAACAATTACTTTTTATTAAGTTAAGTGAAGAACCGCTGTCTATGAGTAATCTTCTGTCTCCTGTCTCTTTTGTTCTGAATCTTGCAGATAAAAGCTTCCCATATACTGTGTTGCGGATAAGTGCTTAAACGCATAGAAGAAGGGTGTTCATCCCTGAAATGTTTTATTTCGTCATTTTTAATGGGTTGTGAAAAGGTTGAATGCGCAGATAAAAGGTTTTCCTCCCTACCCTCATTTTCGGAAGTAATCAATGCCCCTGGGCCCTTTGCATTGATTTCAAGTATCTCATTTAAACGTTTATGATTTTCTAAATCTAGGGTCTTTACGGAGGTGTTCAACGTAATAACTGTTTCTGTTACTGTCAATAGTTTGTCCGTTAGGAAATTTATTTGTTTTGCAACTTTTGGTTATAGCAAGCAGCTTTTGAAACTAAAATAAGATCTTTCAAATATAGATCTTCCGTAAAATTTATGTCTTCAGTGAGTTTAGTTATTATTGGGTATACCTGTATTTACAAAATTTTATAAAATATATAGTAAATTGTTGAAGATAATATTTTATATAATAATAATATTAAAAAATTTAAAATTTAAAGACAAGAATTATTAATACTGGAATGCTCTTAAATATTTATGATCAAACTAGAATAAAATGAAAATTTTTTTAAATTAAAATTTATACAGTGGAACCTCGATAATTCGAAACTCACGAGGCAAGCTAAAACTTCGAATCATAGAGGACTTCGAATTATAGACTATTTGGAAAAAAAAAACAAAAAAAAAATTCTGTCACATTTTTTGCAGACTGCGGACTGCTAACTGTTATAGTCTGCAATATTTATACTTGCACTTTCTCCACAAACCTTTTTGCATTCAATGTTGTTTATACTTTGGAATTTTTCACCAAAATATTCAGCTTCGGCTTTAAGGCACATTCTACAATAGCCACATACACAAATATAGAAGTACCTATGGATAGACAAATTTGTGTATGGCCAACCTTCAGATAACTGCGCCCACTATTTTTCTACATTAATTATTGTAGACTTTTTACCTGCTGGTAAGACACATTTTAAAATTAGGTTGGCCATACACAAATTTGTCTATCCATAGGTACTTCTATATTTGTGTATGTGGCTATTGTAGAATGTGCCTAAGAATGGATCCATTTATGGGAATATTTTGATCGCGAGCTTGAGTAAATCAATTTACAACACATTTCTCAATTTTACGATTTTTAGCACCTTTGTCTCTTTTTCTATTCTTATTGTGTTTTAAAGCAGACTCGAAAATTTTTTCTTTATTTTTTAAAATATGTTGACAAGGTGTTAAGCGGAATTTCAAACTCTTGGGCTACTTCACTTTTTTACGCTTATTTTCAAGCACTTCTAAAATACATTTTTTTTGTCTTCAAAAGTAAGCGTTTTGTAATGCGCGTGAGTCATGATAAATTTTAAAAATAATTTATTTAATAAAATATTTAACTCCTTTCTCTTCAACAGTTCAAACGACAATAAATAAACTAAAATAATAAACGAAGTTTATTCAAAAACAAATAAAAATAAAATGTACAATTTAAAAATAAGATCAAAGATAAGATAAGTAAATTTTAAAATTTAGAAAAAAAATATTTTAAATATTTATTTATCTATTATTATAATTATAAAATATTATTAAGTGGATAAAGGTATTAGTTTAGCAGGCATAAAAAATTTTTCCATCACGTGTTTGTTTGAACATGCTAAAAAAATGTTCAGAGAAGTCTAATCCTTATCTAATATTGTATAAAAACACAAATGCAGTGGAACCACGATAATTCGAACCTCTGTAATTCGAAATCCTCAATAAATCGAAGTTTTCTTTTTGCCGCTTAAATTTCCTATGCTTAAGCATGTAAAAATTTCTTCTATAATTTGAACTTTTGCCTCTATAATTCGAAGTATTCGTTTAAATTTTACTTAAAATTTTTTTTTAAATATACAATTTCAAATGATAAAATTCAATCGTTCCCTTACAAAAAGATTATAAGAAGATTATTATCATATTTATAATTATAAAAATAAATAAATAAGTATTTAAAATATTTTATCTAAATTTTAAAATTTACTTATCTTATCTTTAATCTTATTTTTAAATTGTACGTTTTATTTTTGTTTGTTTTTGAAGAAACTTAGTTTATTATTTTAGTTTATTTATTGTCGTTTGAACAGTTGAAGAGAAAGGAGCTAAATATTTTATTAAATAAATTATTTTTAAAATTTATCATAACTCATGAGAATTACAAAACGCTTACTTTTGAAGACAAAAAAAATATATTTGGAAAAACTAAGTGAAAAAAAAAATTTAATAATAAGAGTAGGGTAGATGAATCAGTGAATGACCGGCCTCCAGTGAATGACCGAATCATGAATTATTATTTCTTAAATGTTATTATTTTATAAAAAAGTTAATATTAATCCACGATCTGATAAATAAATGTATAAATTTTCATTTCATATAATTATTTTAGGCACAGTGTCTACCGCAATCGAGTGAAAAATAATAATGATCAGGCTATTTAAAGACTATGAAAAACCGCCATTTTTTTAGTAAAAGTATGAAAAATCGGTCAAACTGGGAAATTCTATTTAGTAAAATAAAATACCGCTAAATGATTTTTTTTTATTGAATATTATAAATTTATTTTATTGAATATTAATATTTTGATCTAGTCAAATTACTGGATCTGATGGTAAATTACATCACCAGTAAATGACTGCTATAGAGCACGTGTACGTATTTATTTAATTTTTTGATAAATTAAATTATTTTTGCGCATCGCATGATTTAAATTATGGTTTATTTACTTATTAATTAATTATAAATAAAAATTAATTTTTTTTAACCTTTATCACAAATATACTTACTTTTTATCTGTAAGGTTAGTTTTCCAATATGGCCAACCCGAAAACTCTAAAATGAATATCCTTCATAAGATATGGGTTTTAAGACACAATAAAAACGAATCTGAGATGCATATTTTGCCCTTTACCATATTTTTCGGTTCTCGAATGTAGCAGACCCGAATATTCTAAAAACACACAAAAATATTACCTTCGTACGATTTGGGGTTTCAGGCTTAATAAAAACGAATTTTAGATGTAAATTTTTATTGTTTGAGCTTTACCATATTTTTCGGTTTTTCAATATGGCGGACCCGAAAATTTCAAAAACAAACGAAAATAAATTTTCTGCAAAATTTGCAACTCAATTTCATGTTTATTGAGCTTAAAAACCCAAATCTTATGAAAAAAATTGATTTTCTAGTGTTATTAGTTTTCAGGTCTTCCTTATTGGAAAACCGAAATATATTTTCAAAGTCAAATTTTGAAATTTTTCATCTGAAATTTGTTTCTATTGAGACTGAAAATCCAAATTTTATAGAGGAATTTATTTTTTGGTGTTTTTAGAGTTTTTGGGTCCGCCATATTAGAAAACCGAAAAATATGGTAAAGGTCAAATACGAAAATTTGCATCTAAAATTCGTTTCTACTGAGCTTAAAAACCCAAATCTTATGAAGAAAATTGATTTTCTAGTGTTATTAGTTTTCAGGTCCTCCTTATTGGAAAACCGAAATATATTTGCAAAGTCAAATTTTGAAATTTTTCATCTGTAATTTGTTTCTATTGAGACTGAAAATCCAAATTTTATAGAGGAATTTAATTTTTGGTGTTTTTAGAGTTTTTGGGTCCGCCATATTAGAAAACCGAAAAATATGGTAAAGATCAAATATGAAAATTTGCATCTAAAATTCGTTTCTGATGAACCCGAAAACCCAAATCTTATGAAGGAATTTAATTTTTGGTATTTTTAGAGTTTTTGGGTCAAACATATTAGAAAAAACCGAAAAATTTAGTAAAGTTCAAATACTTAAAATATATAAAAGATATTTAAAAGCATGTATTAAAAAATAGTCATTTACTGGTTCCTCAGCGGTCATTTGCTGGGAGTAACCGGTCAATTACTGGTGATTTTTACGGCTTTGAAGAAATATGTTTATTATTTAAAAATTAGTTGAGCAATTTAAAAAATTACAATTGCTAGTCATATTTTAAACCTTAAACAGTAGTACTAACAGTATGTATCTTTTTTAAATCTTATTTATAATAAAAAATAAAGCGCTAGAGCTTGAGAAAACGCAAAACTGGTCATTTACTGATTCATCTACCCTATGAGATTTAAATTTAAATTTGATTACCTTATAACTAACAGCATATACATATATATATATGTGTATACACATATTTGAATGTGTGCGCCTTGCTCTTACATATGGGTATGTTGGATACATGCATATACTTTGAGTTAAAAAAAAACATGTGTATATATATTAGGCCGGTAAATTATACTTAAAGAGGTATATATTAGACTGCAAAAAAAAACGATTTTTTGATTTTTTAAGGTGCTCGTTTTTGGGTGTCATTTAATGAATAAACAAGTTCTGCAAAATATATGATAAGTTCTACTCAAATATTTAGCCGTTGGACAGTGCCAAAGTATTTTCAATTTTTGAAAGTGGGCTCAGGAACTTCGGGCGGGACTAAAGCTACTAAATTTAAAAGGCAACATAAAAATAAAATTTGGGGGGGGGATATTTCATAGTTTTTTTGGTCGCTAAAAACGATGAAATAATTTATTTTGAATTATTTTTTTAAGTTAAAAAGTTATGAGCTAATTTCAGTGGTAAAAATATCAAAAATTGGACAGTTTTTGACGTTAAAAACTTGCTGCGGATTAAAAAATGTTCAGAAATTATTTTAAAAGGGCATTTCGCATGTTTTTTGGGTCACTAAAAAGTCACGATGAAATTGGTTATTTTTATTTATCCTTGACAGATTCAGAGTAATGGGCCAAATATTGTCGCTTGAATTTCCAAATTTAGCATTTTTTGAGTTCAAATTTTAGATATATTTATAATCTTTAGATAGATTTAAAATATATGTATTAAATTTTTCAAAAGTATAAAAGAGACAAATCAAAATGATTAAATAATACAGTGCTTAAGAGGTTCGGTCCTTGGATCGAGTTCTTTGAGTCTTCCTTTAAGCTAGATTTGACATGCCGTTCTGGGCCAGGATTTGTTATACACTGTAAAATTAAAACTTTCATAAAAAATAAAACTTAAAAGAATACAAGCTTCCAGGGTCAATCTGTATTAAAAGGGTTTTTGTTTCGCTTTGTTTTATAGATTAACTAGGGAAATCGGTAGGACCTCATGTTTCAATTGGTAGGTCCATGCATGTACATGCTCAACCCTAAACCGACAAAGTGGTGTGCATGTATGATTTGTAGTGTGGAAATCTGATTTCCTGTTTTGAACTGAGAAAATCTGAAAATCAGATTGTTCAGAAGCATGAAACAATTCTCTACCTTGCATGAAAAATGAAATTATCTGGTATTTAAGAGGCATGGTTAATATAAGTATCAAAATAAGAGTTTTAAATATACATATGAGATAAATATAAAAATGTATATAAAGTAACAAAATACTAATTAAGCATGTTTCTTACTCCTGCAACAGATGGCAGATAATGACAAGAATTATGAAAATGAATAATGATTTGTTCAAAGAGCCTCGGTAGCTCTGTGGTTAGGGTGTTGGATTACCTGAAGGTTCGCAGTTAGATTTCCGGTTATATCAGCATTAAGTTTTTTTACAAAAAGTATTTTTAATGTTGTTCTACCGTGGGTTCCAGGATTGTGGCATCCGCATAATGTTAAATTAAGGCGTAAAAGCCGGCATTATGTAGATAACGCAGTCCGAAGTGATTCCAGGGTACTACAAGCCGGCGTGGGGTTTAGGAGAAGTCGCGTACCTGCTGGACCATAGGTTACAACGCCTACACATATAAAACTAACGCCCAGACTTTATAAAAACATTAATATTGACATAACACAATACAATTGTGAAGTCGTAAAAGTTGTAATAAAAAAATAATAAAGGTGCATAACATTGGTTATATGGGCTAAGTTCTTAAACCGATGAAATATACTGATTAATAAAAAAAAAAAAAATTCTAATGGAGGAGTAACCCAACATGAAAAAGAGAATCCCTCTGGGGAAATCAACAAAAACAAACAGTATCAGCTTTGCCTGCCAATGACGGACAAGCTATTGTAAGAGTTGAAAATAAATCTAACGAAAGTAAGCTTAATTACCATTTATATATTTTATATTAATGAGTAAGTAGACTCAGTTTAAATATATGATTGAAAGTTTAATAGTTAAAAATCACCCCAAAATTCAATTATGTAGAAAAGCAAAGTGAAGCGGTATTAAGGCATAAAAGATTGGGTCATGCTTCGTTAAATTATTTAAAAATCTTACAAAAGAAAGAGAAAGTCTTAGAAAAAGTTATATTTAATGACTCTATAAAAGAATGAGAAGTTTTCATATTATCCAAGATGGAAAAACTTCCATTAAAGCAAGATAGATCACGAGCAGAAAGACCAACACAGAGGATACATTCTGACATCACGGGTCCGATTAAGCCAATATCTTGGCCAGGGCAAAAGAGATACAAAATTACTTTTGTAGACGATTATTCTTGTTATACTAAAACTTAGTGCTTAAAATCCAAGGATTTTCATTCAAATAAACAGGTCAGAAACATTTATTATATTACATCAAAGTAGATATATTGAAAGAGTCTTAGTCTAAGCCACAGAGCACGCCTATGCTAACGCAACAGGTAATTTATAAGATTAAGAAACGAAAACCAAGCACTGAAAATTCAGAACATTAAGGAGAGGTTACAAAATTTCCTTATAGAGAGGCAATAGGAAGTCTAAATCTTGTGAAAAATCAGCATTTACAGCTGGATATGTGATTCGATTGTATGGTCATATTATAGCCTGGAAAAGCCGTTAAATAAACTATGCTTGTATATCAGCATATGAAGCTGAATATTTGGCTATGAGCGATGCATGTAAAGCGGCAATATCTATAGAAAAATCTATTAGATATGTAACTGGAAATACAATGCACCCAGTAACAATAAGGTGTGACAATAGCTGATCTAGAGATTATACAGAAATGAATGGGAGTCATAAACTTAAGAGTTTTGATATGAGCATCCAGGAAATAAACGAAGATCTAAAAGAAAGGGAAAATACAGGCAAAAGAAAATCTTTAACAATGTTATCTTAAGAAAATCTTTAACACGTTAAACAATGTATAGATGAAGGAAAGTTTAAGGTACACTGGATATCGACAGGTGAAAATATAGCAAATATAATGACTAAAACACTGCCTCAAAGAGCGCACAATTATCTGGGAGATAAAATAATCCTTGAAAATCCAAAGTCCAGTAATATTATAAATAATTGACATAAACATATTTATACACGTATATATATTAGACTGTTTTTTTTTCGAAGTATCCGGGATTCCTGACACGCTGGCAGAACTCGAAAATATAAGTAAAAAAAATAAGTTTCTCGTTGGATTTAGACCAAAACATCAATTTTTGAGCCCACAATAGCTCTGGAAATTTTTTTTTTTGGCATCCTTGAAATTGGGATTTTCTTAAAACTGAGTTTTTCTAGTGAATTCAAATCGCGTTTAAGATTATTTTCTAATCAATATATGATTATTTTAGCATTTGACCACGTTTTATAAGAGAAAAATCGATTTTAATGGTTTTTAGGGTCCCAATTTTAAGGAAATCTATTATAAAAGGTTAGCAGTTTTCAAAATAAGTTTTTCTGAATATTATTTTCTAAAGGAACTTATGTATTTTTTCCCTAGGAATCCGATGAAACTATTTATTTTAGCTTTTGACCATCTCTTATATGCAAAAAATCGATTTTTGTCGTTTTTCAGGTTCGACGCCATTTTTTTTTCGGTAAAAAAAGTGAACAAAGATGAGTTGAGCAGAAAAAAATGAACAAAAAAAGTTGAAAATAGAAATTTTTAAACAAAAAAAAGTTGACCTTGATGAAAGAACCGTCTTTAAACTGGTCAACATGAAGCAAATTAAAATTGGGTGGATGAACTGCAGGGTAATGTTAAGAAGCCCATTAACCCGTGCGTTTTGGTCATATAGCTACAAAATGTAATGGACCCGACAGGAGAGCGAAATGCTATTAATGCGGAGGAGAAGGTCACAAAGTAACTGACTACGCAGCAAATGCAAGGTGCATGCTCTGCTTGGATCCTGGTCTAAAAGGGAAGGAGTTAAAGCACGACCTCGGAAAAGGAAATTGCGAAGCGCTACGGAGCGCTATTGTAAAATTAAGGAGCGGCGCAGACTCTAGCAAGCGAAATAATGTTAAAGGAGCTAAAAGGTAATGTGCACACAAGCCCCTTAGCAGGAAACATGATGTTTCAACTTACTAGAGAGAAGTCTGCGGACCTTCTCCTTATAAGTGAAAAGTGGGCTGGATCACGTTCCCAGAACTGGTTTTCGGATGAGCTGGGGAAAGCAGCTAGTTGGATAGTAAATCCAAGGAAGGTACTTGCACAAGAGAATGGCTCCGGCAGAGGTTTTGTCTGGATTAAGACGCGAAATGTTACTTACATAAGTGTGTACTTAACACCAAACGAGTACAGAGAGGACACTCGGACCAATTTTAACAGTCTGGAAGATGCAGTAAGGTACATCACCGGCAAAATTGTCATAGGAGGCGATTTCAACGCAAGGGCTCCTGAGTGGGGTACACCCGAAACGGATGACAGAGGAGAGGATATACTTGACCGGTCTGCCAGGCTCAACTTAGCGGTGCTAAATGTAGGTAACACTAGAACTTTCAAAAGACCTGGCTACAGACAGACCATCCCGGATATATCCCTAGCATCAGAAGATTTAGCTTCCACAATTATAGATTGGCAAGTTCTGGAAGACTTCTCAGCGAGTGACCACCGATATATCTCTCTTTAGTTGCATGACTAACGTCGACAGATACGAAGAGACGAAGCACGGGAATGTTGTGAATGGAACATCAAGCGGCTAAACCGCGAAATATTTGTAAACATGCCTAAAAGAGGAAAGATAGCTATCCTGAGAAAAGCAATAAGGCCAAGAAATATTGACGACGCAGAGATATTAGTCAATGAAATCATGACTTTGTTGGAAAAGGCATGTAACAAAGCCATGCCCAAAAAAAGAACTTGCGAAGATAGACCACCAGCCTACTGGTGGAACGCTGAAATAGCCCGTCTAAGAAGCGCTATCTTAACGACAAGAAGGAGAGCCACACGTGCTAGGACCAGAACGGACGCTGCTGAGCTTATGTAGAAACTGCAGGAGACATTTCTCCCCGACAATACGGGTTCCGTCGAGGTAAGTCAACTATCGATGCCATAAGCAGCATCACCCGTGTCATTAAGAATGAACATACTGGCAATCACTACTCTACAAAAATCACGCTGCTAGTGACCTTAGATGTAAAGAATGCCTTTAATTCAGCAAGGTGGTGTGATTTTATGCAGGGGCTAAGGAACTTCCAGGTACCAAAATATCTGAGAAGAATCATCAGCAGTTACCTGAGTGATCGAGAAATAATATTTGAAACTGCGCAAGGAACAAGATTGTGGAGAGTAACTGCAGGAGCAGTCTAACGATCGGTCCTCGGGCCGGAACTATGGAACATCATGTACGATCAGGTACTTAGGCTCCAAATGCCAGAGGATACTTTTACCGTCGGGTATGCTGATGATCTGGTTCTAATTATTCAGGCAAAAGATGTACAAAGTGCCGAGGAGAAACTGAACCAGGCAATGTACGGAGTCAACTACTGGATGGATGACCACGGTCTTAATCTTGCGACGGCGAAAACTGAGATCCACCCGTAAACATATTGAGACCATAATCCCAATATGTATCGGGGAGGATATGATAGAAACGAAGGATTACTTAAAGTACTTGGGAGTGCTGCTGGACACGAAGCTGACGTTTAAGGCACAGACTCTCACTGCTGCGCTAAGCAGGCTCGTGAGAAATACATGTGGACCTAAGACTGGAAAGTGCAGGCTTCTTATGTCGGTCGCCCACACAATACTCCTGTATTGTGCAGAAGTATGGGCTGGTCGTAAATTTAAGGTCAGTTATGCATCTAAGCTTACGAGCGTCCAGAGGCAAGGAGCCCTGTGAATCTCCTGTGACTATCGCACAGTGTCCTTGGAAGCAGTTCTAGTTATCGCCGGGGTAATCCCTATAGATCTGCTGGCTCTTGAGAGACAGTATATCTATCTGAACAAAGAGAGAGAGAACAAAGAGATTGATAGGTAAGACCTTGGGTATCACCTTGGATAAATAGAGGGCATGGGGACATTAACTATTTTTTGACCCAATTCCTAAGCGGACATAGACTTTTTCACTCCTAACTCTTTCGGATCCAGCACATAACTAAACGAAATACAGTAGAGCCTCTCATTAGCGACCACCATTTAGACGATAAATCAGCGGTCGCTATTTGGAGATGGTCTTTAGAGAGAGGTAAGGGTGGGGGAATTTTTCGTTCAAATGTGACATAAGTTAAAATAAAAAATCTTTTAACATTTTTGGAGGCTTAAAACTGTTTAATTATTTACATTTCATTCTAAATTGTAAATAGCAGAAAGTTTTTTGAATTTTTTTTGAATTTAGGATTTAATTGCGTAAAGAAAAAAAATATGGTCTTAATAGAGAGTTTTTTTTAAACATGTTTAGTATATTATAAATGAGAAAATACTGGTCGCGGTCGCTATTGGAAGTGGTCTTTAGATAGGGGCTCTTGTCTATGTTAAATTATAGGGAATTGAAACAGACCGGTCATTGGCGGTCTTTATATTGAAGCACTTACCCCTGGGGTGTATTAACCCATACAGTTTTTTAATAAAATCTTAAAATTAAATTATTTAAGGATATGACTTGTTGTGGGAGGTTAATATGAAATAAACGGTAACACAGAATTTTATGCTTTAAAATTGATAAAGAAATATTTTATTTTGTTTATTGAATAGTAATAATGTTTATATTTAAATTTATAAAATAATAAATAATTTTTTTTTATATTGATTATGATTATTAAAATATAACAAACATTTATGATTTTAATTAAGAAAAGAAAACGTATTTACAAAAATAATTATATTTTACAATTTATTGAATAATTAATTAATGCTCCATTTTATAAAAATAAATTTACGATAGAAAACATAACCTAAAAACAGACACTAATTTTATATCAGCGACCTGTGGATATCCTACAGGTTCCGCGTCCTCGGAGGATAACCTCCGAGGATGTTTTACCTGAGGGTAACCAGCAGGCCAGCGACACTAAAGTTCACAACCGGAGAAGACCACCGGAGAGAGATGTTTACTCTGGGAATTGCTGCCAGATAATGGCAAAATTTTGTGCGTGCATTTAGGTAATAAGCAGAGAACGGACCTTGCGAGAGACCTAGCGCGCGCATCGTAACAGATATTATACAGAGCACTCTAGTGGAGCGCGCGATAAATAAAATATTCAAATAATTATTAATAAATATTATACCCGGGGTATAATGCTTCAATATGCAGGTGGTCACTAGTGAGAGTGGTCTTTATAGGAGGTTCGACTGTAATTAAATGCACCAAATAACTGAGTTAAAACTATATAATAATAGAATATGCAAAATTTCAAAGAAAAAATAATCAATGAAAAATGTTGCATAAACTTAATTAGTCAAATCTTCTTGGAATTATTGAAAAAAACTGTATTAAATATCAATGTACAAGATTTCCCATGAGAATAAACCCAAAAAAAGTCTTTCTCATCACGTTGTAACAGACAATGAGACCTATTGTCTTATTATATAATATATACGTATGGATGATATACAGGGTCAATATCTTAATCCTTCCCGGTCTTCGTTGATTTTCCAAGCCGGTCTTTGAGAAACTTTTTCGTCTATGGCCAAATCTAACCCCCTTTAATGTTTTAAATTTATCTAAACTTCTTTTGAGTATTTAATACAACTTCATAAATGTTGCATATCACTTGTTGGTGCAGATCGTGTAATTTTTCTAAAACATTTCTCATAGCAGTATGAAAAACTAAGTTTCTCGATAACCAGCTGAGCTATTCATACTAGTTCACTTTTTATCCTTGTAACCCATTCAAGAATACATTCAACTATTCAAGAATACATTCGCATAAGTTTTTGCCAAAAATTTTTAAAAGAAAACCCAGGGCAAATTTTTTAAACCTTACTAGAGTGGAATTCGGGACGAAGACTTTAAAAATTCATATCTCGGGGATAAATTGATATTAAGGCGAAATATTCTAGGGTTTGACTCTTCATTAGTGTAACTTTGTAAACAACTTACAAAGTCTTGCCACTGGTACAGAAAAATCGTTCATAACCATAGGCCAGAAAAAAAGAATGAACCAAACCGCAGTTCATCAATCTTATCTTCGCTTTTAATGGTAATTTACCTACAATTTGGGACTAATAAAGATTGAATAATAATGATTGATCTACAAAAAACATAAGCTTTATTGGTAAGTATATTATACAAAAAAAAAAACAATGAATTATAATTCGCTTTCAGAGCATTTTCTCAGAAACCTAAGTTCAGCTTTAATTTCCGTGATAAATATAAAAAAAGATAATATTTTTATAGAAAGATAATATTTTTATTTTCATTTCATTAAATGGCAAGTTTTTATGGTTTAGCTATACATGTTAAAGCAATTAATTATCAGTTTTACTATAATAAGCTTAAATCATTTAAAGTAATTAAAATAAAAGTAGAGATTTCAGACCAATTTGTCAGGGTGTGAATAAAAGAATTTCGGAGATTAACATTTGTTCGAGATTTAGGACAAGATTCAGATCTTAAGAACCAAAGCAACAGTACTTTTTTAAGGTTTCGTAGTATTTTATGTACCTTTCAGTATACAAGTAATTATTTTACTAATTTATGTTTATTAGCTAATGTCTTTTATGCTTGATAATGCTAAGAATACTAAATTTGAGTTTTCATGAAATGCCTGAATAAAATTGTTTCCACAAATTTGTTTCTGCGAATACTGTTTAATATTTAAAATAACATAATTTATTAAAATGAAAAAATTGAATTACTTTTTCTTCTTGCGGTGGTTTTGTATTTACAAAACCTGCTACATTTTGTAATGCAGGAAGTTTTAATTGTTCAGATAATTGGAACTGTAGTTGATCTTCCTCTGATGTTTCAAACGTTGCAGTTGTAGTTTCCTGAAAAATTGATTTATTTTACAATAAAATAATCTTTTGCTTAAGCAACCACTATTAAACTAACTATTAATGTTTTTTTTTTTCAATAACTAAAGAAAAATTTATAACCGGTTTGTGTAACTAC
This sequence comes from Anagrus nilaparvatae, assembly GCA_022575985.1. NCBI lineage: Eukaryota > Metazoa > Arthropoda > Insecta > Hymenoptera > Mymaridae > Anagrus > Anagrus nilaparvatae. The sequence continues at coordinate 17,078,647 of JAKSXM010000147.1, read as the reverse complement.
ACAACCAACATGTTCACTCATAGCAGTAATAAATCCAAAAACCGAAATTACAATAAATCCTGAAATATATACTATCTTAAGTCCATAAACTATATGGATAATTTTTCATTTTTCATTTTTCATTCATCATTTTTTCCATTTTACCCCCCCCCCCCTAAAAGCGTCAATTTTTCACCCCTCCCCTAAAAACATCACTTTATCACCCCCCCCCTGCCGAGCCAAACTTTTTCAAATACCCCATCCAATGAACATGTTCCATGTTAAAATTTTTATTAAACTTGAAAATCCGTAAATTTAACTGGCTAAAGATTATGGTTCTACTTTTTGGCATTTGTTTTGTTCATATATAAGGAAATAAATAAATAAGAGGTTGTAAAATATTGTTTAAGATAATTTCATGTCATAAATAAATGGTGTTTTTATCATAAGTTATGTATTTTATTACATAAAATTATTTCAAAACGTTTTATTTAAATTAAAAAAAATTTTTATATGAACTTATAATATAGTACTGCGTAGTCAAATTTAGGGGTAAGAAGTTATCAGTTAATGAAGATGAAAATCTTTAAAGTTTCACGAAAAACGTTTCAGTGATCCCCAGAGCAAACTTATTAAAATTGCACTCAAAAAATTTTTTACCTTTAAACTTGAAACTTATTTTCAGTGTATAAACAAAAATTTTGTACGCATACGATTAAAATTCAATTTTACCTATTCAACACCAAAAAAGCTTACAAAGCTTTAAAAAAAAATTTATAACCGGTTTGTGTAACTACACAACCAACAAGCATGGAACATGTTCACTCATAGCAGTAATAAATCCAATAACCAAAATTACAATAAATCTTGAAATATAAATTATGCTAAGTCCATAAACTTAAAGTATTCTAAGTTTTTGTTGTTATCAAGGCCTGACTCCCACTTCAAATTATTCTAAGTCCCTAAATCGAAAATATTCTAAGTCCATTTCACCCCCCCCCCTAAAAACGTCACTTTTTCACCCCCCCAAATACCCCATCCCATGAACATGTTCCATGTTAATATTTATTTCAAGGTTTTTTGGGTAGATATTGTCTCGGGGGTTATAAAATTAATCTCTGTAGCCTAAGTTCAGATAATAACATCATCGGACAACCAACTACAATCATAAACAACCCCACATACCACAGAAGTTGCATTTTAAATCTCAAAACTTTCGTAGTTCTTAAAATAGGTAGATTTTAGGGATAATATCATAAATCTAACAAAAATACATTAAAATTAATAAATAAGTTATAGTGAAATTCCAACTTCAGGCAAATTTGCGACCTTTTCTAAGAAATTTTTTTTTAAAGAATTTATTTTTTCATGAAAAATCTTTTTTTTTTTTGAATATTTTGAGAAATCTTTTTTTTTTGAATATTTTGAGAAACCTTTTTTTGGGAAATTTTTTTATAAAATAAGATAATGAGTAAACGTAGGAAATATAAACCATTACCTAAAAATCAGTTATTACGCTTACCCATGTAAAACTTCTATTTAATTAACAATCATTTTTTATCTACCTTTTTTATGCATAAAATTAAATAACTATTTCTTAAAGGAGTCCTAGTTCTTTAATTTAACCCATTAAGTCCGAAGGCCTTTTTTACGTGTCGATTTGTAAACTGCTTCAAAAAATATATTATATACTAGAAATTATAAATAAAATGATGGTTCCTTAAGTAAAGAGAGTTGCTTTTTAAGAATCTGAGGTCAGATTTTCGATTTAGACTTCTGGAAAGTCAGTACAGCGGGTCAAAGTTGGCCAAAATTATAAAAAAAACGTTACGTAAAAGCCCTGATTATTATGTTACAAAACGCTGTAATTTTACTAAAAACCGCTACATTTTTATTTATTTATTGTTTAGAACTTATATTTTCAACGCGAGAAACAATTTCCAAAATGGCGGACGGAAAATTTTGAGGAAAATTTGTTGAAAAAAGTTAATAATGCTAAAATTAAAGATAATATACGAGTAAGTATAAGATACTTTTATATATACTCTGGATGCGAATGAAAAATTATATTTTCACTTTCCAAAATTAAATTTTTTTCTTATGGTGAAAATATAAGTTCTAAAAATTAAATAAATGAAAATGTAGCGGTTTTTAGTAAAACTACAGCGTTTTGTAACATAATAATCAGGGCTTTTACGTAACGTTTTTTTTATAATTTTGGCCAAATTTGACCCGCTGTACTGACTTTCCAGAAGTCTAAATCAAAAATCTGACCTCAAATTCTTAAAAAGCAACTCTTTTTACTTAAGGGACCATCATTTTATTTGTAATTTCTAGAATATAATATATTTTTTAAAGCGGTTTACAAATCGACACGTAAAAAAGGCCTTCGGACTTAATGGGTTAATAAAAGAACTATAATTCCTTTCCTGAAAGATTTATTTTCCATTTCCCACCAATAAAATGGCTATTTAGTGGCCTGGCAAGTTAAACAGTTTCTGAAGATAACAAATTTTTATAGTATAAGCTAATTATATTTAAAATACAACCTTTGACCTAAATGTAAAGCAGATTATAAGATAAATTATCTGCTCACTGCAAAATTTTACGAAAATTAAAATTAATTTTTTACTTAGCTTAGGACATAAAACCTCACAACAGTTATGGGCCTAAAGTTTAATTATATAATAAAATTAAACCCATTTGGATACATTACAGGTTTTCAGACAGTCAAAATAACATATATTTTTTATAAACTTTTATATTTTTATCGTCAGGAATGGATAAAATCTAAATCAAATTAAAAAAAATTTTAATACTGAAATTTTAGAAACTAAACAATATTTTTTTAATTTACAAAGTTCAGTATTTTATTTCCTTTTCAAGCCAATATCTATTTTTATGAAATATTTTCAAGGTATTTTAAATTTTATTCGTTATTTTACCGAATTTTTGATATGATTACATAATTTTAAATAATTTAAATTTCTGACACCTGAAAATAATTTTTGAAAAGTCTATCTTGGATACTAAAAAACTAAACAAAATTAAGTAGGCAAACTTTTTATGATAATTCCTCTTCTGGTAAATTATTAGAATTATTTTTAAAAGTCTTAAAGTTTTACTTTCAAAGTATTACCATGAGAAAAAATTTCAATTTTTTATTTTAGGCAATACTTATATTACTATATCTGAAAATTTTAACTTTTTAACACTGCTAAGAGTTTAATTTTTCACTATCCAAGAAAGTGTCTTGAAAAATTGTTTTTTAGTATTATTCATAATTGAAAAGATTGAAAATAATGAATATTTTTCTCATAGAAAGGTAGAAAAGTGAAATAATAACTTTCAGAATGAATTCAAGTTATTGACTAGAAGAGGAAAAATCATAAATGGTTTGCCTATTTATTTTAGTTCTTATTTTCATTATCCAAGATAGTGCCTTGAAATATATTTTTCTACTTTATTATTATATACTATAACGGGAATCAGCAGACTTCTATTAAAACCATAAGTATCACAAATAAGAGGTACTAACAATAAGTTGCAATTTCTATAGACTTAGGCGTATAGAATAGTAAAACAAGGTAATTTAAAAATCCAAAAATAGAATATACAATGCTTTACTTGGTCTGCTTTCTCTCCTTTATCAATATTCACGCAATAGATTTAATATCGTTAAATAAGAATGCGCCTCTCTTAAGCGCGACATACATACACTCTCCAGTAAAATAGCACTCATCTGTTCCATCGCAAGAAAATACAATTTATTACTACATTGAAATCCCGGCGACATTGATCCATAACTTAAAAGCAATTGATATATGGCAATAGAAAATATCATTATATTGATGCCATCGCTATTAAAGTCATAGCACCCGTCATTGAAAAAGGCAGTCATTGTTTTAATGTAAATTTTCGTCAAACTAAGGAAGAATATAAGATTGAATTAATAAAGGGCTATAATTAAATTAATAGCTTTTAAGACTTTAATTTGATGTTTAAAAAAATTCAATCGATTGAAAATGATTTTGGTTTAATAACATAATTAATAACAAAAATAAGTACGTATTATGCATTTGTGTATAAGTATACTAAATATCTCTTTCTATCCTAGCTTTACCGAATGGTAAGACAGAACATGTCTTTAATGGCGCAATATTCTTTATAGTCTTATTATAAAGAAACGGAATTTACTGAAAATTATTTATGATAGTCTTAATTATTATTTTTAAATATGTATTTCGTTTAAGATATGCATAAATTACTCTGAATATTAAAAGGAGTAGGAAAATTATTATCTGTAACATATAGTCTTCAAAATTTTTTTAATTAATCTAACTGTCTTGTTAGAGTAGTGATTAACGTCGCTGTCTGTAAATTCAAAGGTCTATGGATTGCACCCCGGAGAAGTTACCAATTTTACATCAATTTTTTAAGATAGGTATTTAATTTTAATAAATAACTTACCCTCATAAGTGAAACTGGAAGCCTGTGCGCTCTAAAGTGGCAATAACTCTAAGCTTCATTTACAAAGTGAGAGAAACGTTGATTTCCACTTTACAAATTGAAGACTACCCCTAATCACGATTTGAAAGTGAGCATGTAGGTTGATTCCACTTTACAAATAAGTAAACGCAAGCCTTTTTGCAATTTAAAAGTGAGGGTAAGGTTTAATTCCACTTTAAAATCTTAAAAAAGGGTTAAAAACTATTTCCTGCGACTCTCAGAACCCCTAGGCTCAGTATAAATGATAGTTTCACATCCTTTAAGGGTATCAGTCTGCCGCATGAAATTCACGGAAAATTTTTTTGGGATCAAACAAGAGAAACTTTGACTTATAAATCATTTTTAGAGACATCAAAAAATCCTGGGTTTTATATAATTGTTAATTCCTTATCTGTTTATTTATACTTATCCACTATCTTAAATTCCCGAAAAATTGCTTTTTGAATCAGAATCGGATATTTGGATTGCAAAATCATTTTTAGTGGTCTCAAAAACCCTCAGTAGTAATAGTAATAAAAATGCTAATTATTTACCTTCACAGTTTATTTCTCCATTATATCGAATTTCCGAAAAATTGTCAAAAATGGAGCTTTTATTAAAAAAACTAATTTATTAAATAATAATTTAGTATTTATTTCGGTCACTATTTTGAAATATTATTTTCGGTAAAAAATTATTTGGGTATGCATAGAAAATAATTATAGTTTATACTTTTTTTAAATCTTTAAAAAGCAATTAGCCCTTAAGATCACTTTTATATTGTTAAAAAGGTTTGTGTTTACTTCGTAAAGTGGAATCAACCTACATGTTTACTTTCAAATCGTGAGTAGGGGTAGTCTTTAATTTTTAAAGTGGATATCAAGGTTTTCTCTCACTTTGTAAATTAAGCATCGAGTTATCGCCACTTTACAGCGCATAGACTTCCACATAAGAAAGAGATATTTATTAAGTTAAGTTGTAAATAAAAATTAATAATAAGTAAAAAAATGTTTAATGTAATAAATATTATATATAAAAATAGTAGATAATAATAATTAAAATGCAAATTTCCATCTAGACAGTTTGAGAACAAATTTTATATGTAAAGATTCCAAACATGTGTGCGTGACTTGCGAAAAGTATATAAAAAAGAGGGTTCACACAAATCGCACATCACGAAACACTTGTTTTGGGATCTCTGGTAGAGCAAGTTCATAAAACGACCTCTATTTAATTCACACTCAATAAATAATTACATTCATTTAAAACTTAGTGTTTTAATTTATGAAAGAGATCCTAAGGACATCATCAACTTCATAGATGCAGAAGTGCGTCGACCAATACTTAGAGGCACAGTCTCACTTATAATTTGTAACCCTTTTGATTTCCAAGAGCTGATCCCCTTGATTTGATAAGGTATTGGGCAGATAGGAAATTGCTCGAATTAAAAAAACTAAAGTAATAAATAAAGAAAACTGACAGGTTACAATTGGTGATCCTGGCCAGAAAAATCTGGTAAAATAAATATTATTAGAATAATATTTTATCGTCCAATGATAATTGAAATATGATAAATAGTATTTACTTTTATCGGTCTTTACGGACTATTATTATTATTTATCAATACAAATGAATGTAATTGATGAATAATATTTAAACTGCTTTTTTGTTAACATAGAGATATTGTTAATGAGTCGCCCATAGCGTGTATCGCATTAACAGCAGTTTAATAAATTTTTCTAAATTAAAAATAAATTTTTAATTTAATTTTTATTAATAAAAATTTATTTTTAATTTAGAAAAATTTATTAAACTGCTGTTAATGCGATACACGCTATGGGCGACTCATTAACAATAAAGCAGTTTAAATATTATTCATCAATTACATTCATTTGTATTGATAAATAATAATAATAGTCCGTAAAGACCGATAAAAGTAAATACTGGTAAAATAAAATTTTTTTTTTATAGTAAACTCAATATTCCAAAGTAAACAAATATTATGAGTAATATAAAAAATATTAAAATTGATTTTATTGTTTTTTTTCTAAAATAGTACTCTTGGTAAGCAAATTAAAATTAAAAAGATGGCGTACGAATGATTGTCATGAAAAGAAGAAAATTGCTTACTTAAGAAGAAAATTTTTATTAAAATAACTGATTAGAGCTTTGTTCAGTCTATTCCCGCGACAGAATGTCGAGTTTGTTATCACGATAACTACTTAACGATATTATTGATTGACTTCAAAATTTCACAGATGGTCTCAAATGAGAGAAAGACAAACTGATTTAATTAAATTAAATTATAGCCCATTTGGTAGGAATATTTAAGATTAACAGCGAAAAATCTAACTCCTCATCAAAAAATTACATTTTTAAAATTTTAATATTGAGAGTTTTTGTGTATATATGTATTATATGGTATGTGTGTTTAGGAGATCTCCCCTCCCTTTTTGTATATATATTCTCTCTTTACTCTTTAGTGTTCGAGACGCCAAGCAGACAACTTTTTTTTACATAAAAGATAAGTTGATAATTTTGTATATAGAAAAACATTGAAATAATTTTATTTTTATTCATTAAAAATGGTATTATTCAAGTGTATTAATTTACATATTACTCTTGAATGTATAACTCTTAAATAATCAAATTAAAGAATAAACTCATTGAGAATATTTTTTAAATTAAAAATATTATATAAGGAAGTGTGAAACTGTGTAAGTGTAATGTTTGTTTTTTCAAGTATTTCTTATTTTTTCAAAATTGTATTTTCAATTTCATTTTGAATTTCATTGCTTAACATTTATTGAACATTGACATTTTTGATAAAAATTGTTTTTCTCTTAAATTAACATTTTTAAATTAAAAAAACATTTTTTAAATTAAATGGATTAAAGTATGTCTTATAAATTTTGTAAAATTTGAATTGATCTTACTAATTGAAATTACTAAATTATAAATTTTTTGCTAATAATATTGTATGTTACATAGGTTCAAACTTGCTGAAATTAATTGGAACTACTTTGCTAGACTAGCTGGTGTCATGGGATTCAAACTTGGATGTCTTTTCATTTATCCTGCTTACTGCTTAACTCACAAATTCAAGATCATCCTGGGATCCTACTGCACTTCAATATTGTTATTCATTACAAAATGCTATTTTTTCTTATTAACTATTAGTTTATTATTTAATTTAGTAAGAATTCAATCAATTCTAGCATATATATATATGCTATTTAATTTAGTAAGAATTCAATCAATTCTAACATATATATATATGGCTCTAATTGTTTAACTCAAACTAAATTACTTTGATATATTAAATTACAAATTATTTTTTTGTATTATTAAGTACTGCATGATTCTCTTACGAGCCATAATGGTGTTAATCTCTTATGAATCTCTTGCAAATTCTCATAAGCTAAATTCATCTTGCTACTATTTAAAATCAATATTATTATCATCGCTATATAAAATATTGTAAATTTTTCAAATGTTTAAATTGTTAGTTGAATTTAATAACATGCTAAGATATACCTCTTCTCTACAATCTGCAATTGTAAAAATTTTGCATATTACAGTCTTTTAAATTAAATTTTGTATGTTAACTTGCTTATATTTTTAGTGGAGGAAGAGGGTGTATATTTGTATTTTGAAAATTAATTGAATTTTGTATTATTCCTAACTAATATATTTAAATTAGATTATTATCAGTTTTATTAATTCATTAGAGTGGATTTAGCAAGGTGGGTGGCAATTGTGATTATTACTAATCAATTATTCTATTAATATAGCACCTGCTTTGTTAAACTACTTGATTTGTAAAATTTGTGCAAAATCCTTGCTGATTTAAGATATACAAACTCACTTTCAATATATTTTCTGTGTATGAAAAATTGTATATCATCTCTACTTGCAGAAAAGATATAAAGTTGTTAAGTTATTATACTCTCTTATTATTACTTGTTTGTTGAATTTAATAACTTCAATTATTTATTCAATTATTAATACTTTGAATTCATTATTGCTGGTGCATTAGTGATATCAGTGATAGAATTATTACTATTAGAATTATTATTAATCTTGAATCTACAAATATCCTGCTGGTCTAGTCAGGATAGTAAAACTTGAAATTAGGCAATCAGCCTATCTTAAGCTCGCATAAACTCATTATTTATTGTATTTATACAATGTACGCGTTTTGCTAAATGTTGTACTGTAGAATGATATAATCTTATGGTTAAGTATACTCAAGAACTCTTCAAGTTCAATTAATTAAAATTAATTAAAATTATTTATTTAAATTTAATTGGCTATCATTTTATAACTAGTAATTTTTTTTATTTTTCCATTTCTGGTTTTATTTCTTTTAAATTCTCTTGCTCAAAAACTATTTCATGTAAATTTCATAACGCTAAACAATCTTAAAATTCAAAATGTTTAGCCTCAACTTTTTGATAATATTGTAAAAATGTACAATTTCAATTAATTTGCTAATTGTGATTTATCTATGTATGTGTAGATTTGGTAAGATGGGTGGTAAAAATCACTGTATTTTTTGCTCAAAATTGAGCATGGTACATTTGGGCACCCCACAACTGGGCATGGTACATTTGGGCACCCCACAACTGGGCATGGTACATTTGGGCACCCCACATTTGGGCACCCAAAAATTGAGCATGGTACATTTGGGCACCCCACAACTGGGCATGGTACATTAGGGCACCCCACATTTGGGCACCCAAAAATTGAGCATGGTACATTTGGACACCCCACAACTGAGTATGGTACATTTGGACTTGGTACTCTTAATTAGCTACCATATTTATAGGCAATCTCTGTTTTTCATTTATTTGATTAACTCCTCGTGATTTACTCTTCTCCTTCAGGGTTCATTAAAATATTTAAAAGTTATAAAATAAAGACATTTTAATTCATTTAGTCAATACGATAAATGTAGGTAAAAAAAATTTTTTTCATATTAATTAACATGCATTAAAATATAAAATATAAATAAAATTTCTAATTCATTCATTATTATATCCAATATTAAATATTTTCTGTGAAAACATATAATTTAAATTTTTAATCAATACATTTTATAATATAAATTAAAAAAAATTACATAAACATTTCAATAAATAATTTTTATTCAAAATATACTAAATTTTTAATTTTTTTCAATTAAATTAATTAACATTAACATTAACAATACACTCCACTCGAACCACGCACGGGGTGGACCCTCGTTATTAAAATTTATAAATTTATAAGCAAAATTTATATATTATTTAATCAAATAAAAACACTGATCAATGGACATAACATTACTCGTTACCCTTTACGGGGGTAAAGTATATAAAGTTTATATGTATATAAAATATATATAGTAAATTATATGTATATATATATATATATACTAGCATAGGTGATAGTCGCTTTTACTTCTGTTTGTGTGGCTTAAAAAAATTATGTTTCACTACAAATTTATAATTATGCAAATACATTGAAACTATTCAGAGCAGCATAGGTGAAACAGTAATGAAAAATTATAGGTTCTGATTGATTCTATAATTATAATAGAAAAAATAAAAAAATTTAACTGAGTACAGACAGACAGACAAATAAATTTTCAAATATATATAGTATATAGTATTAATATATGTTGTAATATGGCAAAATTTCGGGTAAATAATATTTATTAATAAATTCTTTAATATTATTCCCTAATCATCACATTTAAAATTTGTATTAAAAATATAAATGTTTTTCTTAAATAAATTGTATTTTCGAGTGATAAAATAGATATGTGCTTGTATGAGTGATGTCGCGTTTAAGAGAGGCGCATGCTTATATAACGATTATGAAATCATATTGCACGAGTATCGATAAATAAGAGAGATTAATTCGAGAGAAATATTTTTATACTTCCTTTCTGTTAACTTCTTTCTTTTTTACTTCCCCCAAAAAGAAGATACCGGCAGAACGTGTTTGGCTATCACTCAGTAAGCATCAGGTGTAGTTCTGTATAATTTCCTGGTCAAACTTATTTAGAGTTTATTAAATCAATTTTGGAATTTTATTTTGATTAATTTTATTGTTTATTGTCGATAATTTTGAATAATCTTGGAGTGACGAAATTGAATTTTTATGTTGAAAAAAGGCGAGCAACGAGAATTTTATTCAATATAAAAGGTTTGACGTCTTGGCGGAATATTCTCTTTAAGCAGTGACCACGAGGCAGCGCCTATTGTTATAAATTATTCAACTTTTAAAAAAAAAGGTGAAGTTTGGCCATTTTCATATTAATGAAATGCTCAAGTCTGTTTCAACCATTTAATCAGTTATTGACGAAGACAACGTGAGAAGGTATTACTTTAGTATTTTTGGAGTATTATTCAACTCTAGTATTAGCGCTTTTATCCTCTCCTAATTCGTTTTTATATAGAAATTTCATTAAATTAGATTTATTTTTATATTAATTATTGTAAAGAGCCCTTTCGGTCATTTTCTCTCTCTCTCTCTCTCTATCGCGCTATTCTAAATTTATTAACCTCGTGTTAAGTATTGATTATTAATATTAAAATCGCTTCGCGTCGTGTATTTCAGCGGAAATCATGCCATTAAATTTTAGTTTAAGATTATTATTTGTACATAAATTTATATTAATTTCAATAAGACCTAATATCAAAATAAATAATTACTTCTTGCTTAATTATTAGTACTCGTCATTTCATTTATAAGAAAATATTACCTTATCTATATATGGGTAAGTTTATGTAAATCTGATCTTATATTTTTATACATATCTCTATAGTTATATTTTACATTTAATTCAGAAACCTCCTGAATTTCCCGTGATAGTTGTAATATTTTATATTTGCGCTATAATTATTATAACGGATCCCCTCTGAACCCGCGGAGTAAGAAACGGCAATTCAATATTACTATTATTAAACCAAGTCTTTCTTATACCGCGAGTCTCATCAATAAATTTTTGTTTGTAACCTTTGTCCTTTAAATAATTAAATAAATTATTATTATTATATTTATCTTAAATTTATCATATTACAATGTATATATAGATGGTTCTAGAATTGGATAAATCAAGTAATACCAAAGGTGACATTAAAATTTTATCATATTTTTCAGATATTTCACTTTTTAACAAAATTTTCAAAAAATTTAATCTTTCCGAAAAATGGTAAAAATTTTTTTATTTTAACTTTATTTAACATCGGTTTTATGCAATTTCGTTCATTGGACACAGATACACAAATAAATTATTAAAAATCCCATAAATAATAATAAAATGAAGAAAAAAAATTTTACCAGCTTCAAAAATATTTTATAAAATTGAAGTGGTCTTTAGATAGGGGCTCTTGTCTATGTTAAATTATAGGGAATTTAAACAGACCGGTCATGGCGGTCTTTATGGGTGGTCGCTAGTGAGAGTGGTCTTTATAGGAGGTTCGACTGTAATATATTTTTGAAGCTGGTAAACAATTTTTTTTAATTTTTTTTATTTTTTTATATTTTATGGTATTTTTATTAATTTATTTGTGTGCCTGTGTTTAATGAACGAAATTAAATGAAATCGATGTTAAAATAAATTTAAAATAAAAAGTTTTTACTATTTTTGGGAAAGATTAAATTTTTTGAAAATTTGGTTAAAAAGTGAAATATTTGAAAAATCCTATCCAAAAAAAGACATTGCTCATCGCAACGGCTGTTAGGTGTAATCGCAATAAAATCATTCTGATTGGTTGCCACAATAATGTAAGCAAAGATTGTATTATACACAAAAAAATATAATACAAATTTCGAGGTTATCGGTGAATCAAATGGAAGTGTAAACTTGGTTAGTTTATTATTTAAAATTTTTGCAATTTTTTCTAAATTCTAACTCTGAATAATCATAAATTTTTTGTTTTCATAAATTATAATACCTCATATTGTAAAATCATACGTTTTAACCGTATAATTACATTAATTTAAGTGTTGGTTTTGTTTTAGAAGGATTGTCCAAGTCCTTCAGGGCCTCTGGTCAATATTATTCTCTAAACTGTTCAAGATTTTTGAGATTTTTTTAAAATACTAAAACTTATTTTTTTTTAATTTTTCAATTTGTGCACCAAAATATAAAAAAAAAACACAATAAAAATTTATTTTAAACTTGAACGGAGTTCGTTTTTATTTTTAAAAACACGAAAAAAAGATTTTAAATGAGGAAATTACACTTTGAATTTTTCAAATATAAATTTATAATAATAAAAATTACAAGACTTTTAATTTAAAAATTCAAACTTATAAACAAATGAAAATAACTAAGTTCAAAAGTACTACACAAAAACCTGTGCACTGGTTTGAGGTAATTTTAAAGAGGCCGCCTTTAGGGCGAGCATGGGTATTTAAGCACTTGAACTTTTGATAAGAATATTCCCTACTCTAGTTTCCCACCCGCGACCCATCACTTGGGATGTCAATATCTCATTGGCTGATAGTGATAGCGCCCGGAACGGTACTCAAGAAGGGGACTACTCTTATCAATTTTCAAGTTTAGGCTCTCGCGCAAAATGCATGGAGGGAAATAGATCACCTCATGATGCAGGTGTATATTTTGACAATTTAATCTATAATTTATGGATTTTTAGAACAAAGGTTTTCGATGAATATTTAAATTCTACACTGAGAATAACCCGTGGTTGAATTAATGTTTTTGTACTTTGAAATCAGTTTTTCTTCAAGTTTCCCAATAAATATTTTATGTTTTGAAAATTTTAAGTGCTTTTAAACTAAGCTACTATTTTTCAGAATCAAAATTTTAAAATATTTAAGGGAAAATTCTTAATTTTCACAATTTTTTTATTAGTAAAATTTTGTGAGGGAATAATTTTCATTCTAAAATTATTTCCTCTGGAAAATTATACTCTGAACTATTAAATTAATTTTAATAGCAATTAATTATTCTAGCAATAAAATTTAAAAATATAAAATTTAAAAATTATTTGAATAAAAAAATAACTATTTTAATACTAAAAACGAAATTAGTTAATTAATTATTTTAGTTTGAACATCAGTTTTCCTTTCCGAACTTTAAATTTTCCTGAAAAACGTATATGTTTAAAACTTAAAAATAAAAACTCGCAAAGGAAATGCACGATCTCTTAAATTGTTTTCACGATTCCTTTTACATCTTTCATTGGCTATTTTTCGATACCTAAAGAAAAAAAATCGTTTTTCTCGCAAATGAAAATTTAGGTACACGAATATCCGCAAAAATCTGTAACTTCCATGTTTTTCTCTAAATATTTTCAAAGCGTAATATTTTTAAAAAATTATTCATACACGGGGAAAAATTTAGAGAATATAAGCTTAAGCTACACGGAGAAAAATTTAGAGACGGCACCTGACGTTACAATATCATAAATCTGTGCGCAAAGCGCATATGATAAAAATTTAATGTCGCCATTGGCATTACTTGATTCAGTCAATTCTAGAACTGGAGAGACCCATTATACTATTAAAAAGAAATTTTTAAATTTTAAATTTTTTGAGCAAAAATCACACTTTTCTTTGCGCTATAACTCGGAAGGGGTTCATTTTTATGAAAAATTAAATTTTATGTTTTTATGATAAAAAAATTATAATTTATCGATTGGTTATGTTATTTTTACTATTTAACTATCAGAAATTGTTTACTCAAGTACTGGGCACCTTTCTTAACAAAATTCAAGTTTCTTGAAGTATCTGCTACTTGCCTCTAATTACTGCTTCGAGATTTTACCTCCTTTTCTGTATTAATATGAAAATGAATTAGAGTATTTCTTCTTCCTATTAAAAAATTTCGCCGTCCAGAACGAAAGAAAAATTTATTTTGAGGGATGAAAAAGGTTTTGGCCCGAGGTGTGTAGCACCGAGGGACAATAATCCAATATTTTTTTCTTTAGATAAATTTTGAAAATAAAAATATTAATGCTTTATAAAAATTATGAAAAAAGTTTATTATTTGAAATTTACATCTCTCGGTACAATTGTTTTTATTTATGAATTAAACCACAGTTTTATTTCTATTAAACATGAAATATGATCTGAGGGGGTTGGCGCGCTTCAGCGTGCAGGGGGCTTGCCCCCTAGTACTATATATATTTGAAAATTTATTTCTCTGTCTGTCTGTACTCAGTTAAGTTTTTTTATTTTCTCTATTATAATTATATAAATATATATATATATATATATATATATATATATAAATCTTTAATTTTGTATAACGAAAATAATTTCTAAATAATAAATAGTGTTAAAGTTTTACTTATAAAATAAAACAAATATAATAATAGTGCAATAAAAATAATAATCAAAACAAGTTTTAAAGAGTTCACAATAGTGAAAAAGTGTGTGTATACATATTTTAAAAATCAAAATTATTTAAATTCAAAAATAACATTATATGTATGTAAAAACGTTTACGTTTAAGTGTGCTTATATATAAATTTAAATGTGTTTATATTCAAAAATAAATCTATCAATAATAACAACAAAGATATAAATATATATAAAATAAAGACAGATGATTAAATTTTATTTGACAAAAATTTTTATGAACATATAAAAATTTATAATTTTAGTTAGTATATTACTGATGATGGCAATGTAAATGCCGAAATGCGCATCTAATTATTTATATAATTATTGTACGTCACATGGCGGTTAATAATAATAAAATATTATAGTTAATACATATTAAATATGTTTAATGTTTTTTATTATTTAATTTATTTAATTTTTTAATTGAATTTTGTATGTTTGTTTGTTTGTTTGTCCGAAATGGATAAACTAGAAAACGATAAAAGGTAGAGACGCGGGGTTTACAGCAAAAGATGGCAAAAATTACGGGTCAAAACATAGGCTAGGTTTCGTTTCGATTGATAACGACAAAAATTTTTTATGTTGAAAAAACTGAATTTTCAAGAAAAAAAGTTTTATCAAATTTTTAAAAAAAACCAAAAAAACAAAAAACCGAGGAAAAATTTTACCATCAAAAAGAATTTCATTCGATTCGGGTATATT
This sequence comes from Anagrus nilaparvatae, assembly GCA_022575985.1. Classification (NCBI taxonomy): domain Eukaryota; kingdom Metazoa; phylum Arthropoda; class Insecta; order Hymenoptera; family Mymaridae; genus Anagrus; species Anagrus nilaparvatae. Next base: position 17,063,110 of record JAKSXM010000147.1, on the reverse strand, counting down.
TTTTACGTATCCACCTAAATTTTCAAGGCGATCGGTTCGATCTGTCAAAAGATATAATAATTTTTCGAAAATTATAAAAGTTTAGGACTAATATTATATATATTTCTAATTTTTATCAGTCACTGATGTGGTAACTGAATATAGTAACTAAAAGAAACTTGAACAGCTTTTATCATCAAGCAGAACCCTAGAATGGATAGTCGAGGGACACAACGACTGCTTGTGGATCCTATGGAAGGGTAGCGAAGCTTTGTATTGCTGATCACTAATTATTAGTCTGGGTTCGTATACCCGTAATTATTATGATCAAGTAAATTTTAGATAATACTTTGGGTAAAAACAGGGTTATTTTACAAAATATTGAGTAACATAAAACAACATATTTTTGGAAAAATAAAGTCGCAGGGGTCCAGGGGGGCGCAGCCCCCATGGTGGCTGCCGGGGCGAGCGAGGCGAGATTGAAAATTTATTTGTCTGTTTGTTTGTTTGTACCCTAATGACGCAAGAACCACCAAACCGATTGCTATGAAACCGGTGTCAAAATAAAGAAAAAAAGTCTGCGGGTGACATAGGCTATAGATTTTTTTCTCAGCTATCGTAGGTTTTGAGATATTTAATTTTTAGTGTTTTTGAACTTGATAAAATTTTTTAAAATTTTTAAAAATTATTTGTTTGTTTGTTTGTTTGTTTGTTTGTTTGTTTGTACCCTAATGACTAAAGAACCACCGAACCGATTGGCATGAAAACGGCATCAAAATGAAGAAAAAAAAATGCGGGTGACATAAGCTCTATATTTTCTGATCAACTATCGTAGTTTTTGAGATATTTAATTTTTAGTATTTTTGAACTTGATAACATTTTTTAAAAATTTTAACAAAAATTGAAATATCCCGAAACTATCGAAAAATTTTGCTATTGAACTTCACAGTATTCGATTCAGCACTAATTTTTACGTATTCTCTGAAATTTTTATTCAAAACGGAGGTATCTTTAAAATTTTATAAAATATTTTTAAAGCTGGTAAAAAAATTTTTTTCATTTTTTTATTTTTTATGTTATTTTTAATCATTTATTTGTGGGTCTGTGTATATTATAATGTAATTTATATTCTATATTAAAATGTAATTTATGCGTACTTAGTTAAATTATTAATAAAAACGTATGTTTCTTTAAAATAAAAAAAAAAAAAAAAAAAAAAAAAAAAATTGATGGGGTTAAAATAATGTTTGGTTTTTAAAAATAATTACAATAAAAAATAAGACAAATTCAGGAAATTAATAATATAATATAATTTTTTTCGTTAAAAAAATAAATTGGTTAATATTAGTTTTAATTACATTTTCTACGATATTAAAAATTTTTTTTTAAATTAAAATATAGGAAATACGCTGCCAAATTATTGGCACTACAGTTCTTTAAGCAATGCAAATATTCATGTGAGTTAAAATTTTTTCTATATATTATATATATTTAACTCAAATTTTAGGGTATAGTTTGGGGTGATAAAAAAGTCCCTCAACCAAAGTTTTAGTCCTCTAGCACCTCATGGGCCCGAAATATGTCTGTTTAAAGGTCCAAAAATAGCCTGACTTGGCCCATTTTCAAAATTACGCCATTCCTTTGAATTTACTACAAATTTTATCTTATTTGTCACATTTGAACTGGTAAAAGGTCTACATTAAGAAAAAAATTTTAGCTTACTTCAAGGCGTTAATTTTTTTTGGCATTGATATATATTTTGGACAATAACAACATGATAATAATAAAAAATCAATAACAACAACACCGGGAATAGATCAGGGGGGGCCGGAGCCCCCGCTCTCACCTATGCTAGCATAGGTGATAGGGGGGGCTCCGCCCCCCTGTGTCACATTTCTTTCTGTTTCTGTTGCTTTAAAAATTTATTTTTCACTGCAAATTTATAATTATGCCAACACATTCAAACTATTGCGTAGTGATTAGAGCAGCGTTATTATTACAGACAGACAGACAGACAAATAAATGTTCAAATATATATAGTATATAGTATTCAGATACGTACATATAGATGGTTCTAGAATTGACTGAATCAAATTATACCAATTGCGACATTAAAATTTTCTCATATTTTTCAGATATTTCAGTTTTTAACCAAATTTTCAGAAAATTAATTTTTTTTTCAAAAATAGTAAAAATTTTTTTATTTTAACTTTATTTTGACGCTGGTTTTATGTAATTTCTTTCATTGGTTTGAGCCTCATCATTAAACACATAGACACATAGATACACAAATAAATTATTAAAAATAGCATAAAAAATAAAAAAATGAAAAACATTTTTTTTACCAGCTTCAAAAATATTTGATAAAATTTTAAAGATACCTACGTTTTGCATAAAAATTTCAGAGAATACGTAAAAATTAGTGCCGAATTGAATACTACGAAGTGTAATAAAAAAATTTTTCGATAGTTTCGAGATATTTCAATTTTTGTTAAAATTTTAAAAAATTTTATCAAGTTCAAAAACACTAAAAATTAAATATCTCAAAACCTACGATAGCTGAGCAAAAAATCTATAGCCTATGTCACCCGCAGACTTTTTTTCTTTATTTTGACACCGGTTTCATAGCAATCGGTTTGGTGGTTCTTGAGTCATTAGGGTACAAACAAACAAACAGACAAATAAATTTTCAAATATATATAGTATGCCTTTAAGCATAGGTGATAGGGGGGGCTCCACCCCCCTGTGTCACATTTCTTTCTGTTTCTGTTGCTTTAAATTATTTTTCACTGCAAATTTATAATTATGACAACACATTCAAACTATTGCGTAGCGATTAGAGCAGCGTTATTATTACAGACAGACAAATAAATGTTCAAATATATATAGTATATAGTATTCAGATACGTACATATAGTTGGTTCTAGAATTGACTGAATCAAATAATACCAATTGCGACATTAAAATTTTATCATATTTTTCATATATTTCACTTTTTAACCAAATTTTCAGAAAATTAAATTTTTTTAAAAAATAGTAAAAATTTATTTATTTTAACTTTATTTTGACGCTGGTTTTATGTAATTTCTTTCATTGGTTTGAGCCTCATGATAAAACACATAGACACATAGATACACAAATAAATTATTAAAAATACCATAAAAAATAAAAAAATGAAAAAAATTTTTTTTACCAGCTTCAAAAATATTTGATAAAATTTTAAAGATACCGACGTTTTGCATAAAAATTTCAGAGAATACGTAAAAATTAGTGCCGAATCGAATACTACAAAGTGTAATAAAAAAATTTTTCGATAGTTTCGAGATATTTCAATTTTTGTTAAAAATTTTAAAAAATTTTATCAAGTTCAAAAACACTAAAAATTAAATATCTCAAAACCTACGATAGCTGAGCAAAAAATCTATAGCCTATGTCACCCGCAGACTTTTTTCTTTATTTTGACACCGGTTTCATAGCAATCGGTTTGGTGGTTCTTGAGTCATTAGGGTACAAACAAACAAACAGACAAATAAATTTTCAGATATATATAGTATTAAGATATATCCGAACGCGATAAACTAGAAAACTATAAAAGCTACAGACATAGGGTTTACGGAAAAAGACGGCAAAAATTACGTTTCAAAACATTGGCTGGGTTTTATTTCGATTGATAACGACGAAAAAATTTTATGTTGAAAAAACTGAATTTCCAAGAAAAAAATTTTTATCAAATTTTCAAAAAAAATCAAAAAAACTTAAAACCGAGGAAAAATTTTTTTATCAAAAAGAATTTCATTTGATTTGGGCATATTTTTTACGTATCCACCTCAATTTTCAAGGTAATCGGTTCGATCTGTTAAAAGTTACAATCATTTTTCAAAAATTATATAAGTTTAGGACTAATATTATATATATTTCTAATTTTTATAAAAAACAGAAAAGTAAGGAAAAATTTCACTGTGGAAAAGAGTTTCATTCGATTCGAGCATATTTTTTATGAATTCAACTAAATTTTCAAGTTAATCGGTTCGATCTGTCAAAAGTTACAATCATTTTTCGAAAATTATAAAAATTTAGGACTAATATTATATATATTTGTAATTCTTACTGTTTACTAATTTAGTAGCTCAATAGAGTAACTAAAAGCAACTTGTACAGCTATTATCAGGGAGAATCCTAGAATTGGTAGTTGAGGGAAGCAACTGCCACTTGCGGATCAAAGGGAAAGGTAATCAAGCTTTGAATCGCTGATCACTAACGTCCGTAATTTTTATAATTTAGTAAATTTTAGATAATAATTCGGGTAAAAAAAGGTTATTATACAAAGTATTGAGTAACCTAAAACAACAAATCTTTGGAAAAATCAAGTCGCAGGGGTCCAGGGGGGCGCAGCCCCCTTGGCGGTTGCCGAGGTGGGCGAAGCGAGCCGGAGGCAGCTAGTATATATATATATATACTAGCAAAAGTTGGAGGGGGGGCTCCGCCCCCCCTGTATTGCATTTCCTTCTGTTTTTGTTGCTTAAGAAAACAAGGTTTCATTGTAAATTTATAACTATGCAAACACATTCAGAGTTTTCAGAGGAGCCTAGTTCTGTCCACAGTAAAGTTATTATTATTAATTACAGAAACATATTTTAAAAGGTATTGGAGAGGCTATGTCTAATCCTAAAGATAATTTATTTCTTATAGAATCGGCGTGTTTCTCCCGCACGAACAGAATTTAGCATTTTAGTATTAGTATCTCGTGTACTATTTTGGTATACTATAGATTTAGAGACTTCAAGACCTGTTATGAATCATTTTAGTCGGCTAGTAATTTCATAATTTAAACTTTTTGTTATTAACTGGATATCCAATTTTTTCGGTATTTTTTAATCTAGTGAATTTAAGGCCGCCAATCACTGAAAGTATTTACAAATTTTTATTGAAATGTCCTTTTTTATGCAAATTTATCTGAGTACGTATAAATTAGTGCCGAATCGAGTAATACCAATTGCGGCCGTAAAATTTTATCATATTTAGAAGATATTTTAGTTTTTAATCAAAATTTCAAAATTTTATTTTTTCCAAAAATAGTAAAAATTGAATATCTCCAAAAGTACGGTAGCTGAATTGCAAAACTATGGCCTATGTCATACGCAGACTTTTTTTCTATATTTTGACACTTTATTTTGACTTTTCATTGATTCGACTCTGATGATGATACACATACACAGACAGACCCACAAATATATGATTAAAAATACCATAAAAAATAAAAAAATTAAAAAAAATTTTTCAACCATCTTTAAAAATATTTTATAAAATTTTAAAGATACCTCCGTTTTGAATAAAAATTTAAGAGAATACGTAAGAACTGGTGTTAAATCGAATACTACAAAGTGTGACAGTAAAATTTTTCTATAGTTTCAAGATATTTCAATTTTTGTTAAAAATTTTAAAAAATTTTTTTAAGTTCAAAAATACTAAAAATTGAATATCTCCAAAAGCTGAGTCGCAAAACTATGGCCTATGTCACCCGCCGACTTTTTGTCTTTAATTTGACACCAGTTTTATTAAATTTCGTTCACTGGTTTGATCCTGATGATAATACACACACACACACAGACACACAAATAAATTTTCAAATATATATAGTAGTAAGATAAGATAAGATAAGATAAGATATAGTAATCTTTGGCTGAACCGTTATAAACTGAACGAAATTTGCGATCGTAACCGAAAATTCCATGATGCGGCAGAAAATATTAAAGAATAAACGCTGATAATGCTTGAGATGGTTCCATATGAACTTAATCTTCATAGTCATGCATGAATTTATGATACGCCTGAGTAAATTCAGGGTTAGACTTAAAACGTGCTGAAAATTTATATCTGCAGTGTCTTATTTTTTAAAGGGTAATCTTACAATATAGCGGCTATCAGAGTCACGCAATTATGTTTTTACGAAATAATCTTCACACGCCTGCTCATCCGGAGTAAGCAATGCTCGTTGGAGAAATTGAAATCTCTCGCTGCTGCTAAAACCTTTCTAAATTGAATGAGAAATCTGAGTTACTATGAAGGTTTGCAATTGGTAGGCAAGAGTTCGAGCTATTAAACAGACACCAAAGACAGTTACCAAAGTTGAAACAAGTGGCTCTATTGGTAAAACTTGATTAAAATGTATAATTTGCAGTAAATACCACTTGTTTTAATTTTGTAGTAAATATAAAAATAAATCAATTGATGAAAGAAAAGATTTTTTAGAAAAGAATGAGCGTTGTTAAAATTGTTAAGAACTAAAACTTACAGCTGAAAAATATTTTTCAAAAAAAAGATGCATGGTTTGAAATGGTAAACACCATACAACCATTCATTACAATAATAATAATAATGGTGGTCCCGGAATTGCTACGGATTCCCGAAAACTGGAACAAAGTAGCAGAGTACGTGAGGGCCACCATGTTGAAGAAGAAAGAGGAGGGCTTTCTATCGTAGAGACCTCTTTCTGTCCCTAGGCAGGGGGGATGGCAGCGGCCAGCTGCCTAGGCTGCGCGTCTCAAACTGAAGTTATACCTGAAAAGGGAGTTCCGGTTTGGGACAAACAATCGCGGGATTATTAAAGTGTGTTTATCCAGTAAGAATCTGGGGCGTAGACAATGACCGCGTTCGCTGGTGGTCTCCTAGTTGTATACTTTGTACAACTGGGCGTGGTCATGGAAAAGGCCCGCAAAAACTCCATGGCTGATGTAAGATTCACATATTTACCTTAAAAAAAAAAAATAAAAAAAAAAATAATTATAATAATAATAATAATACTAATAATAGTAAAAATAAAAGTATTAAACAGCAAGATTCGCATAGGTGTACAAAAATTCATTCATACCTTCCCCATCTTTATTGGCATCATGTGAGTACGCATGAGAATCGTGCAGACTATGTGTCATGGGGTATATTGTTTGATCAGTTAGAGTCTTTCTTTTTGTGGTGGAAGTGGGATGAGGTATTAAAGAAACCTCCCAATCATGCTAGCAGTTATCAATATAAATCTGTAAATGTTGCATCATATAATTTTCTTTTTAATCAAAAAAAGAATGTAAAAGTGGATCGCTGGGAGTTAATAGAGAGGTATTCAGAATTTTAGAAACTTTTATGTATAACCTCATATATCTTACATTTTATCGATATATTGTTAATAAAAACTAAAATAAAACAAAAAATAGTCAGTAGGAATCAAGTTAAGTTATTTAATAAAAATTCCTTCGGTTTCGAAATTAATAAGAGCTAGGCTAGTCTAGATATTCATAGTCCAACAAGCTCATTTTAAGCAAGATCTAAAATCTATAGAAAGTGGTAAGGATTTAGAATACTCAAATTTATATAGTGCAGATCCTTGGCTAGATAAAAATTTATTAAAAGTGGGGGGATGCGTTCAAAAATCTTTACTAGATCCTGATCAAAAACATTCATTTATATTACAATATAATTGCAAATTATTTAAATTAATTGTTGATTATTTTCATGAAGAAATTACATGGGGGAATTAAATTAACTCATACAGCTGTTAAGCAAGAATTTTGGATAATTAAGGAAGAAATATTGGTTAGTTCGTATATACATAGATGTAATATTTGTGTTAGATACAGAGCTGACACTGCTTCTCAAAGTTGGGTATATTACCTGCTGTTAGGGTAACAGACCTGATAAGCCATTTAGGCACACAGGGGTTGATTATGCTGGTCCTATATATATTTTGCGTTTCAGAGGGCGCGGTAGTCGTACATTTAAAGGATATATTGCTGTTTTTGTCTGTATAGCGACAAAGGCTGTGATTTAGAATAGGTCTCAAGTATCATATTTTGAGAGTCTTAAGAGATCATAAGCTCACTTTTGAGGAGCATTGTACCTTATTCAAACAAATAAAATCCTGTCTCAATTCGAGACCCATTATACTATTAACTGAAGACCCTTCGGATAACTTGTTTTTATCCCCATCTCTATTATTTACTTAAGCTCAGTCAAGTATTCTTCCTGAGGCTTATTATTTAGAGGAATCCCTCCTTTACAGCCCTACAAATCGGTACAGCAAATGCTCTAGGACTGGTGGCGGTACTGGTCCTTGAAGTATTTACAAACGTCCTGATGATCTAGTACGAGTGTTCCACCTTAAAACTGGATCATCAGAGCTCAAAAGACCTATACATAAGTTAATACCACTAAATATATTGAATAATGAAGAAGATTGTGTAGATGATGTAAAATAAAAATTGTTTTTATTAAATATTTATATATACTATTGTATTTAAATATGCAAAAGTAAAATATGTAAATTAATTATTTCAATTGTCAAATTTTATAAATTATGTCAGTTAAGACTATTAATCATTACAATCATTTATTAATTAAGGCGCCTGTCTCAAAATTGAAATTTTTTTTTTCATTTTTATTTTATTTCATTATCTTATGTTAAAACATTTAAAGAATCTATAAAACAAATTTCAAGCAAAAAAAAAAATATGTTTTTTAGATATTTTGATTTTTATGGACTGTAGTCATATGAAAACATAAGCATTTAAAAACTTTAAACGCGTTTTTCTCAAAACTACTTTTTAAAATCGGTTCCCACGCTAGCTCAAAAACTAATTGAGCTATCGACATGAATCTTGTTTCATTGTTTTTGTTATTGCAATACCTAGTGGGTAAACCAACAATATCGGCTTTTTATGTATCAGAAAAATTTTTATTGTCCGTTTTAGGCGCATTTTTTAACGTAAAAACTGCTTTTTTTGTTTTTGGTTCACCAAATGGTCAATTTTTAAAATTTTTGCTTAATATTACTTCACCCACTAGAGAACACTATAGAGATTAATATTCCTTTTTATTTTTATGTTTTAGATGCCTACAATAGGCACTATGATGGGAACCGTTTTTCACTTTTTTTTTCGAGCCTCTACTTTCACGCCATCTACAAAATGTAAAAAAAAAGCAAATGAAACAAAAATTTTTTTATGTTATCTAGAATAGTTTTGTAATTATTTAAAACAAAATTTGTAAACTTTTATAATAAAACAGCTGAGAAAAAAATTGTTGAAAATCCTTTAAAAATAGACACAATTTTGAGACAGGCGCCTTAATTGTAAAAAAAGTCAAGTTCTTATAATGAAAATAATTTTTTCTTGTCAGCGGCCAGAAAGCACGTATTTCCCGGCCGTTGCGTGACTGGAAAAGAAGCTTTTTCTCGCCACTGACGAAGAAAAATCGTATTCTCGGCTTCGCCTCGTATGGTAATTTACGTGCGATTTGGGCCATTCTTTATTTTTCTGGACACGGGATCGTAATATACTATTTAGTTTTTTATGTTCATACGTAATGATGAATTCATCACACCTAATTAGTGTTAATAATAAGCTAGCTTTTTTACCATATTTCAAGATAAAACATTCTAATTTCATTAAAATAAGTGGGTAGAAATACTAAGGCTTGTAAATATTGTATATTGTTTTGTATGTGTGAATGTGTGTGTGCGTACCTCACGAGAGTTAACGTGTGGCACGCGGTAGTCAGTGCATTGTAGCTTCCGACAGATCATAGACGCTGACAATCATATCAACTATAATAATAAAATCTGCATATTAATTAATCTCAGAAGTATTTATTTTTTATATATTTAATTATTCATGCCGGAACTCATTATTGACCGTATTCGAACATAATATTTTATTTTTACCGCCCATACCTGATACAGGTAATTGTGCAGGATGTTTTTTAACTTGCAGTTTTTTGAATAATGAGGTAGTGATAAATGAAGCTTGTGAGCATTCGTCAATTAAAGCTGTTGCTAAAAATTCTAAAACATAATTCAAAGATACCATGACTAATGCAGTTGCTAAAAGGATTTGATTAAATAATTGTCAAGAATTAGTTGCCAATGCTACTGTTTCTATACCAGTCACTTCTTTACTAGTGCTTGGATTATTAGTATTATTTCTTTGATAGGTAATGAATTTGTTTGCAAATGTTGCATCTCTGATTAGTCCTCAAGATTATTCAAGAGCGGCTCCTTGCTTTGGAGCAGGCCCACCTTACCCAAACATTAGCCATTTTCAACACCCAGGGTATGCGCAATATTCATGTCTACAGCCTCACACTCTTGCGAACAATCAGTATAGTTTTAACGCAAGTAGGACAAGGGACTTGGGTGAGATTGTTCGGAGGTGGGGGGTTACATTTTGTGGTGACAAAACGGCAAGATTTTTTGGTCGATATCGAAAGAAGAGCACGATTAGCTCTTTTAACGCCATCAGAATTATTATTAGCTATTCCAGAAGCATTAAAAGGAGTAGCCAAAACATGGTATACTGCCTTAGCTTCAACCAGCACGACATGGGGAGAATTTTGTGCTTTAGCAAGAAGACATTTTGGAGCAGGTTCGGATTTCCAGCAAAAATTGGAATTCGAGATCCTAAGCCGTACTCAAGGTGCTAAGGAGCCTGTGAAAGAATACATATGGAATATGTTAGCTATAGCACAAAAATTCTCTCCCCCAATGCCTGAAAATAAAAAGATGGAGTACCTGTATAGAAATTTTAGGCCCGATATTAAGCAGAGAATGCGCACAAATAAATTTTTTAGCATGGAAGACTTGATTGAGCAAGCTACCGATGCAGAGACGCTCCTTCATGCTATGGAAATGTACAAGGAACCTCCAGCTGTAGATAAATCTTTATTGCCAGAATATGCGAGTAAATCATCTAAGACTATAAGTAAGCTTAGCGTAGATGAAATTAAGCATATTGCTACACAAGTTTCGGCAATAATGCAAGAGAATATTTTGAGTATGCGAGAAATCAGGACAAATAAAGATGCTCATAGAAGCAGAAATTCATCGGATTCAGAACGTTCTACTACAAGCAATTCCAGTCGAAAGAAGAAATACAAGAAGAGAATTTACGAAAGCAAAGCAAAACCTTCTGAATCAAATAAGAGTAATAATGCTGGTGTGAGTAACGACAATTCCGGCCAAAATAATCAAAATGTCGGTGAGGAATATGGTGGCCAGTCTCGTGGAGGTGGTCAATACCGTGGTAACACCCGAGGAAGAGGCATTCAGAGAGGCCGAGGAGGTTTCCATAGTCCACCTCCGTACTGCTTAAATTGCAAAAAACAAGGGCATCTCAGAACCGAATGTTCTGATCCTATTGTGGTGAAATGTGACGATTGTGGTCGGGCGGGGGTATCTAAACATCAGTGCCCAGACTGCAACAGGTCAATTCAAAACCAGCATTCACAAAAAAACTAAAAATGGAGGAAGTAGAGGTCCATATTTCCTCAGAAAATAATAAACGGACCATGGATTCCAATACCCCCCAGAGTGAAGTTACCGATTGTGCGGAGACGTCCAATCAAAATACTCGGAACTCCTCTAGGTGGTGGGTAAAAATGGACATTCAGGGCCGAAAATTTAGTTGCTTTTTGGACAGTGCCTCAGGAAGAACTATCATGCGTTCAGTGGCTTACAGCTTAGCAGAAGAAAATAAAATTCCACTGAAAGTAGCAGAACATAATCTCATACTGGGCACGTGTACCAAAAAGGTAATTTTTTTAATAATGCCTACCCTCACCAAAATACATATTTTGAGAGGCGATCTAACGAAAGAGTTCAAGATTGTCTTGTACTTTCATAAAAACTACATTCAAGTAGTACCAAAAGATGTAGGCAGCATAGAAGTTCAGGAAGGGCAAACAGGCCTGTCATTTTCCTTCGCTGAACAAATACAAGAAGTGAATAAGTTGTTTGGCAAATTGGTCCCCTTAGGATCAAAAAGTGCAATAGTCTTAGTGCACACAGACTATTGTCAGATTAACAAAGTGTCAGTTGGGGATGCTTACCCCCTCCCCTATATGGAGCAAACGTTACATAGTCTCCAGAAGTCACGATTCCAAAGTATTTTGGGTCTGTTACTCTCGTTTACATTGAAATTCGTAGTTATAATCTCAATAGTTTATTAATTGTATCTATTAGGTATTAAAACTGATTTAACAATGGGCATATAAAAATCTTATTGATTGAAATGCTTTGTATGCAACATTATTTAGAAGTTTCAAATTTTGAAAGGATTGGTTACAAGATTTTAGAAGTACGCACACGAAGAGGATTATTCAAAACATCTGAGTACTTTTGGAAACCTAATTGTTGTATAGATTTTAGGAGTACGCTCACAAAGTAAGTTAATTATAGAACCATGAGAACCATAGGACTCTGACTGATCACCTTAGTTCTATATCTCGGTCGAAGTAATTTTCTGAGAGCTGCAGTCGTTTAAAATTTCTGAAACACAGTACAGCAAGGTTTCATCTCAAAGTATTTAGGTTAACTAATAATTTTGCAACGTGCACGTTTAAATTTTCTAAGATAAGTGGCTCCTCATCTCATTCAAGACGAAGCATCATATTTTGAATCATGGTTTTAACTAAGTGAATCCACAAGTAAAAAAAAAAATTTTTAAATTTATAGCAGTGTTACATTCCTATTGAGAAGATTAACCGAAGTTTAAGCAGGGGAGTGTAATGCGGTGTTTTCTTAATAAAATATAATTTTATTTTATATTTTCATATTTTAAATATCCCGCTGCGTTCTGTGGATAAATCTGTTTTATCCAGTAAAATAACGTAAACACGGAACGAGCGGGAAATCAAGAAACAAGAGAACACGCGCTCTTCTTCTGCTAGCTTTTTTTGCATGGATACCACGAGAAAATTTGCAAATTAAATTCTCGGTTTTCCATGATACATTTTTATATAGTCATAAAAGATTTATTAAATTTTTATTAAATAAAGTACAGTGGTCACTTAATTAGTAAATTCAAATAGTGTCATTGGATATATTCTTTGTAATTAATGAGAAAAGATTCGTGGACAACTAACCCTCAGTTTAGTCACGTCGGTACCAGAGAAGATTTGTGAAAATAACTCCAGGACCTGGACCACGTTAAATTTAGCTTATTTACAAGAAACAAGTTGAAGGTATTGTGCACTTAAAATATTATGAGCTCATCGCGATATCTTTCGATTATTTTCATATTATTAGAATCACGTTAGGTTTAAGTGTGTGAATGTATACGTGTGGAGTCCACGGAGGTCGACATCCGTGGCTCATATTAAACCCCAGTATATATACATATATATACTGTTTCTTTTATATAGAATCATTTTCTTTTTTTTATTATTAATAAATTTATATCTTTTTATTATTACTAATTAATAAAGTAATTATTTAAAAGTCCTTTATCCATCTGCATGTTGCCCTCGTATATATGTGAGTTAATGTACACACACATATTCATATATAGGTAAATCCCCTCGCAATACAATTATCATTAAACCTTTATGTAACAACTTATTTATTAATTAAATATTATTTTTATTAATTTACATTAAATTAATAATAAATAATTTGTTACAGTTGAATTAGTGTCCAAGCAGATCATGTCACGTTAAATTTTCAATTAGACCAACTGAAAAATGGTCTCACAAAGAGGCAGGTAGTTTTTGAATATTTCATGCATATTTTTATTTATTTTGATTATATTTTTATATTTTTATCATTATTTTTTTTGTGATTTTAAGTTAAAAAAAATTATAGTATCAATAAGATAAAATTTTATGCAGGAAAAAAAAATTTTTGATGGAAGTATTAAATTATTTAACAAATTTCAAAGAGACAAGAAAAAAAAAATTTGCATATTTTATTACTTTATTTATATTTTTAATCTTAACTAGTAAAATTTTATTAGCACGACCAATCACTATATCTTTTTCTCCCATAAATTGATACCCTCGACGTAATTGATCCATATGTATAGTTTTCTTCAGGTTTTGATTTTGAATTCTGACCTTATTACTATCTGGAAAAACTTTTAAAATTTTGAATGGTCCATGGAAACATATTTTCATCTTTTTGTTAATTTTTCTATGGTTAATAATATAAACCATTTCTTCCTCATGAAAATGACTTGCCCTTCGTGTCGTGTCGTAATAAAATTTACTTTTGTATTTACTTTAAATGGAATTGAATCCTGCTATAGTTTGTGCTTCAATTAGATTCTCAGCTAAGTCTACAAAATAGTCTCCATACATCTGCAATTTTTTCTTCGGTTCAAAACTTGATAACGTTCTTGCCTTGAAACCATATACCAATTCAAATGGATTCATATTTAATGATTCATGTACGGCCTTGTTATGTTCGTGCCTCGCTAATTTTAAAGAATCTCTCCAATTACCTCTTTCACCAACAAATTGGCGAATTTAATCCATGAGAGGGCCGTGTGTTCATTCAATACTACCAGATGATTGCGGATAATATGCTGTTGTTTTGAATTTTTCAATGTGAAAAATTTCCGCAAATGCTTTCATTACTCTAGATTGAAACTGACAACTTAAATAACTAAATATTGCTTTAGATGGGCAGAATTTAGTAATTAAATTATCTACAAGTGCTTTAGCGGCATCATAAGCTGTCGCGTTTTTAATTGGTACAGCTATAAACCATTTAGTCAATAAATCAATAATTTTCAATATCCAACAATTTCCGTTAGATGGTTTCATATTTTCGACTAAATCAATCGAAATTTTATCGAAAGCACTTGCAGGAGTATCAGTAATACACATAGCCATATGAACTTTAGACCTGTTAATTTTTGTCTTTTGACAGTCTTGGCAACATTTAATAAAATGGTTCATCTCTTGTCTCATGTGTTTCGAATAAAATTCCTCAGCGATTCTTTGATACGTTTTGGTCATACCATAATGTGCATTACAGTGAAATTGTTTTATAATTTTATATCTCTCCTCAGCATATGGGAGTTTCAAATTATCATTGTAAAAGGTTACTTTTAAATTTTTACCATCAAAAACAGTGTTCAATGCCGGAATAAATTTAAATACCTGAAGTTGTGTCATCATATCTAAGTCTCTTATTACCTCAATTTCTTTAATTTGGAATTTATCGTAATGTTTTTAAACATTTATCTAAATCTACTTTTAAATTGTTAGTATCTAAGTATGATTTTATTGTTAATGCAATCAATTTCCTATTCTTATGTTCGATAAAACGGTCCCGGGATAGGCTCGCATAAGGTAGGGAGGGAGGGAGTGGAGTTTTAGTGGGCAAAGGATAGCTAAGTCGAGTCCCAGATAACTGTCAGTCCAGATTCTGAACAGAATGCGTAACGCATTTCTCCACTTCCTGCGCAAAAAAAAATGTATTCAGGTTTAAATAAATAAAATATATAGTAGAGAAGAAAAAAAAATTTATAATTTAAGTTTTCTAGCAAAGCTCTTTTAAATAAATAAAATATAAAGTAGATAAGAAAAAAAAATTATAATTTAAGTTCTATAGCAAAGCTTAAAGTTTTAAAATTTTAAACTAGATTTTGCCAAAAACTTAAAATTGCGGCTTATTTAGTTTTGCCGTAAAACCATATAAATAAAAAACTATTTTTTTTTTTATAATTTAAGTAAACTTCATTTTACTTAACTGAAGTAATGCGAAAGGATATCAGATTTAATACAGAGTAACTTTTTTGTTTAAACTTATTTACTTTTTAGTAAAATAAAAGTAAATTGAAAAATATTATATATTTTAAATACAGGTGTGTTGATAACTTGATGGATTTTATGGTGATGGATATGGTAAAGGATAATCAGATTATATGTAACACAAAATATATGAATAATATACTTTATTTTAGAGATCACAAGCGTTTGTTGCCCCAGGTGTCTGAGGATTATAGATTAGAAATATTTGTATTTTTAAAAATATAATATTATTATTTCATTATTTAAATAATATTCAGATGCAACCCTTTTTTTAAACCAAAACCAATTTCACCTATCATTTTTTTTTTATTTTTTTTTTTATTATTTTGATTTCAAGATAATTTTTTTTTTAAATAATGTTTATCTAAATATTTTTTTTTCTCTTATTTACTTTAATTTATTTTTTTATCTTATCTGTAAAAATTTTGTTACCTGAAGATGTTTAAAGGAAAATTTTTTTAAATAAATATGTCAGTACTGATTTTTTCGTCGCTAAAGATGGACTTTAAATTAACTTATTTTTTTGTAGATGATTGTGTTTTGGAAGATGGTGAACTTTTAATGTATAAGTTTTATTCCAAAATATTTATGAAAAAAATAAAAATTCTATTGCTTATTTCGAAATTGATTCTGTAGATTGTAAAAATAAAAAAGAAATTCGTAATTCTCGCAATTTTAAAAGGGTGAATGTAAAGTCCTATTTCACATTTAAAGGTGTAAAAATTCCTACTGGAACATTTAAAAATTTGAAATATTGCAAAAGTTAGTGTTGCTCTAAATTATCTATAGCAGAAAGAAAAAATTTATTTAAAGCTTATTGGGCTATCAAGCATAAAAAGTTCGTTATATTAGTGGTTCAATAGAATTAAAAACCGTAGCACGTCATTATTCAGCGCAACCTGTAAAAAATAGAAAATTTACAAGCTAATATTTCTTATAAAAGGCAACACGTAAAGTCAAAGTTTGCTTTAAATTTTTTTTAAACACATTTGGTGAAACTTATGAGTTTGTGAGAGAAATATGTCAAAAATAATTTGATAATCAAGGAGTGGCTTTTAAAAAAAATGTGACTTATGAGGTAAACATGTCCAAGCAAATAAATTCTCTGAACTTAAAACACAGAAGGTTTTAGTCATATTATATTTTTCCGGCTTTTGAAAGTCATTAATCTAGAAGACATATAAAAAGAAAAAATTTAAGCTCAGGACTCAATACAAGAATAATGTATGAGAGATTGGAAATCTATCGGAAAAACTGACAAACCTGTAGGATTTTCAAAGTTTTATGAAATTTTTGCTACATTGAAATGATGTAGCTATTGCGTAAAATAAAAAAATACTGACAAACTAAAATCAAAAGATGATACCTACAATAACTGCGTTGTGGTTTCATTTGATTTGCAATAATGTTTGCTAACACCAATTTTGCATTCAAATGTCTCCTTTTATAAAATATCTTTATGTACTTATAATATCACTATCACTGATATGACAAACAACAAAACAATGTGTTGCATGTGGCATGAGAGGGTTGTTAATAAAGGCCTTAATGAGATAGGAAGTTGCTTAAATAATTTCATAAACAGTTTATCACAAACTATTGAACATATCATTTTATATTCGTAATTGTCTACTATACAAAACAAAATTTACTACATTGTAGCAATGTTCTTAGCAATTATACAAGATCATCCCCATATAAAAAAGATTGACTACAAATTCTTACTTCTAGAGCATACTCACATGAAATGTGATGCAAAACATGCCTTAATTGAAAAAACTAAAAAAAGAATTGGCTTTTCAGTCCAATTAATTGGACTAAAATAGTAAAAAACGCAAAACAAAAAAATCCTTACCTTGTCATCGTTATGGGTCAAAATAAATTTTTGAAATACGAAATGTTATTCAAAGAACCTTTTTAGTTTAATGCAAAGTTAAGTGCAAAAAAGAAAAAATTTTTTTGAAAAAATTACAGTGGCTAAGGTATGATAATTTAAATTACGGAGAGTTTTCATACAAAAACATTTTTTTTTTTTTTTTTAACTGACATATAGCAACGTAGGGTATCCCAAGAGGCTTCCAGGAGAAGCCTATGCTGGGGCAGTTGCGGAGCAGTCAACTTTTAAGATGTTAAACTGAACTTGTATTCACCCAAACACCATCAACTAATAATTAATTATTCATTAATTATTCATTAATAATATCCGTGACACAAAAAAACTGTAGAAAACGTATGCCAGGAATATTTTGAATAAAAGTGATGCTTTAAAAAGCCTAATTTTGTATGAAAAGGCTTTAGTCAATTATTATTAAAGAAAAGTTATGCTTGAAATACGAAGAACCTGTTGCAATTTCATAAGAAAGAAAAA
This sequence comes from Anagrus nilaparvatae, assembly GCA_022575985.1. Taxonomy (NCBI): domain Eukaryota; kingdom Metazoa; phylum Arthropoda; class Insecta; order Hymenoptera; family Mymaridae; genus Anagrus; species Anagrus nilaparvatae. Next base: position 17,045,184 of record JAKSXM010000147.1, on the reverse strand, counting down.
AGATTTGATTGATATGCTAAGTTTTTTAAGTCCAGCAAATCATGAAATTAATATCAAAAGTGGTGATAAAACATGTATTGATCCAGATGCTGAACTACTGGAATTTAGGGCTGGAATCAATAAATGTCAGTAGTTAATTTATTTCTAATGAAAAACCTGATAAGAAAAATAAAAAATTTGCACCAAAAAATGAATTGAAACGAAAAAAAACTATGAAAAAATTAATTAAAGGTATTTCTGACTTAATTTATTGACTATTATTGATAAAACTTTTCCAGGAGCTTTATATTATAATAGTACACAAAAAATAAAATTTGAAGTAGTTTGTCGGTTTTGTATATGAGATATAAAGCTCCAAAGTTGAAAACTTATACATTGCAAGAATAGGAAACCGGGTCAAATATATGCGTTAGAAATGCTTCTTTTTATTGCAAGGCGAAAGTAGACTAGATAAATTTGAAAAAAAACCAGATGAATATTAATTAATTATAGAAGAACTACTTTAACAATTTTAAAGATAATCGTCGATTTTATAATAAAGAAAATGTTATTAGATGTTAAAAAACAAAAGATTTTTTCAACAAATTTTTTACTCTGCAATATTGCTTTGAAACAAAGCATAAAATTATTTCTATATTAAAGAAAAAAACGTATGTTTATAGCTAAAAATACTAATATATTCTGTGCGGAGTTTCCATACTTTTTAGCTCTGCTTTACCCATGTGGAAAGTGAAATATCACTGTACTGTATTTTACAAGTGACCTGAAAACAACTTAAGTACTTATAAAAGGTTAAAAATGATAGTTCCGAAAAAAAAAAATGAAAAAAAATGAAAAAATTAACTTTAAACGCATGAAGAAAAAGCTAATGAAACTAATAAAAAATAATCTAAGTTTGCATTAAACATTTCAAATTATTTAAAAATTTTTACATTATAATTATAAAAATATATAGTTTTTTTGTTTATATTTTTTATATATTTTTTAAGTATTGAATTTTTTGTATTTAAATAATTTTTTAATAAAAATCATTACGTAGAAATAAATTAGATCAAAAAATTAAAATAAAAAACGCAAAAAAAAAGAAAAGAAGTATTCTAAACGTTATAAACATAAAAAATTTTGTTTTATAGTAATTTTATAAATTTTTATGTATTAATAAATTGTAAAAAATAATTAAAAAATTATTTTTTACATCAAAAATAAAAATTTTTAATTATTAAACAAAAATAATAACGTTTTTTTTAACCTAAAAACTATATAATTTTTACTGTATATATTATCTACAAGACACGCAGTCACGTGCGCTTAAGCAGCTTATCTTTCGATATTTACTCTTTTACTTACTCTAATTATACTAAAAAAAATTTTCAAATGTGGTTAACGGGGTTTTGCCTTAACGCCATAGATATAAACTAATACAATTTTCATTTTACTTTTACTTTAGTAAAGTAAAATAATAAGAAAGTAAAATAATATTCATATATTTCATCTTGCATCGCATCAAGTGATACCTAATATTTGTAGTCGTTAGTTAAATAATTTCTTTTTATTAGTTTCTTATCTATCTGGTATCATATACAACTTATTTTTAACTTACAATTACTGCTGCTACTTGTTCGTATTTGAAGCTTATTTGCGTTGATGTTATTAATGCTGCTCCCATTAAGACACTGAATATCGCAAAACAAATAGTGTAGTTCTTTTCTTTTACATTAGGTGTACATGGATGATCTGGAAAGGCTGTACTGTGATCTAATGCAATTCCAACAAAAAACATTGCCAGACCCCAACCTAAACTACCAAACATTCTTTGGTGTCCATATCTGTAAAAATAAATCTTTGACTTAGCCTCTTAGCTTTTAGAGTAACAAAAAAAGTAATAACATTATTATAAAAAATTGAAAATAAAGTCAGTAGCTTCATGAAATAAAGTTTTTAAAGACCCAGCAGACAAAGTGGCCAAATGAGCAAAAATTGCTCTTGAACTTAGTTTTTGAGCTATCAAGTCGAAAGTTGTCATAAACAACTATCAACAAAAACCCAGCTTTTGTGCCTAACTGATAATTTTTCGATTTTTTTAGTTTTAAATAGCCTATTGGCGAAAACTGAATTTTCTGTGAGATATTAAGGTAGTACATTGGATTGTATAAAAAAATAAATCGATTTTTTTTAAAATTTTTTTTTGAATTACTTATACCCTTAAAAATCACCTGTTAAAATATTTTAATAAAATTCAAACATTTAAACGATCAAAAACGAATTTTACCGAGCGCGCTTCGTATGCGTAACACAGCAAAAAAAAACTTTAAACGCGTTTTACTCGAAACTACTTTTTTTCAAATGGCCGCAAGGTGATCTCAGGATTGGCTGGTTCGATTTCAAAAAAAGTTGGTGGGTTTTATTCGTATAGATATATTACGTAACAATTAACCACTTTTTCATTAAAAAAAATATTTTTTGCTTGCTTTAGGGGATGTTGAAGGGTAAAAAAAAGGCTCCATTTTCGTACTTTTTTTTTGAGGCGCTCCCATTTTTTTATTTTATCATATTTTTTTCAAAAAGTGGTTAATTGTCACGTAAGAGACCTTCCTTGTTAAGAATCTTTTTGTTTTTTTTTTTTTTAGAATGCCGTTTCCGAGATCATCTTGCGGCCATCCTTTTCAGGCCTCTACTTTGCTGCCCTCTATAAATGGTACTAATCATGATACTAAATTTGTGGTTGGTTTTTTTTGAAGATTAATTATTAACAATTAAGTAAAAAAATTTTAAAAGTCATTCATAATAAAACAGCTGAGAAATAAAATAAAATAAAAATCGTTTTTTTTCATTTTACAATCCAATGTACAACCTTAAATAATAATTTCAAATTTTTTGACTTACAAATGTTTTGTAATTTGTATACGAGAAATCCTCAGAGAAATTGCGTTTATAATGATCAACCTTTTGAAAAAACGCTGCCAACTAATTGGCACTATAGCTTCTCATTAACAAAATATTTTTAATGGTCTACTTTACCTAGTAAAAACGATATTTATAGATATTTGTACTTTCATAGAAAGAAATTAAGTACTACGTCCTAAAAAAAAAAAATTTTAATTTAGCGTTTTTCGTATATTTTGGCAGCAAAAATTTTGAGACAAAAATTTTCGAAAAATTAGGTATCAGACTGGAGACATCGAGTAAAAATGATAATTTTAGATATAAGTACTTTCAGAGAAAAAAATTAAGTACCTCATCCAAAAAAAAAATAGTGTTTTCTTAATTTTCTTATGTAAAAATTTTTGAAAAAAAAAATATCAGATGAAGAAATCCTTTAAAAACGATAATTCTAGATATTCGTACTCTCATAGAAAGGAATTAAGTACGAAATCCAAAATTTGACTATAAACAATATTTTTAAAACTAGTACTCCAAATAGAAATAATATAAGTACTAGGTCCAAGTGGGAAAAAAAAATTCGTATTTTTTGTATTTTTTGGTAAAAAAATAATTGAGAAAAATAAATTTCAAAAAATAAATTATAAGATTCAAGATATTGCTTAAAAACAATAATTCTAGATATTAGTACCATCATGGAAAAAAAGTGACGTATTACACCCAAAATAAAAAAAAAAGTATATCGATATTTGTTGGTGAAAAAAATTTGGAAAACAAAACTAGGTCTTAATACAATAATGGTTATTAACTATTACTAGTGACAATCATACTATACATACATACATACATGCATACATAAATACACACACACACACACACACACACTAAAACACATGGACTTTTTTAAAAACCGATTTTTTAGTTTTCTGAGATCTCAAAACGTGTTTATATTCAAAAAAATCGAAAATAAATAAAACGATAAATTTAGATATTAGTACTTTCATAGAAAAAAAAAAATGTATTTATAAAGATTTTTTCAAAGATTTTTTTAAAAATTAAAAAATAATTAGTCTCATGTCGGCAGCACCCAGTGTCGCATAGCTCAAAAAACAAGTATTTTTATGTAAGTTTAACACATTCTTAATATAAAAATTTTTTTAAATTCTCATATTGTTCTCATATAGTAATTAAGAAAAAATTATATAATTTTTGTACTCAGATCACCTGAAGAGGCCAACGGACTTGTAGGTGAAATATTGTGAAATAAAAAAATTGTTACATATCAAAATGATTTGTATTTTTTTTGTTTATTTTAAATAATTTGAAACAATAAAAAACTAAGTTCAGCTCTAATTCTGGTCAATAAAATTTTATTTTTATTTTTTTAATACCATAATGGTTGTGATATATCGCCGGTATATACTTACATACAAACATACACACAAACTTTTTTTAAAAACCGGTTTTTTAGCTTCCTGGGGCCTCAAAACGTGCTTATATGCCAAAAAGTCGAAAATAAAAACATCCACCTATCTATCACCTATCACAATGGTCTCACTATTAGGAAACTAACAATAATAAGGGGCTTGCATAGTACAAAATTTTCATAATTTTTGTGCATAATCAGAAATTATATCGTACGTTTTCGATATCGTAAATTAATATCTGTGGGTCAAAATGGACAAGAGGGTTCCGAATGGTTTCGTGGCAATAGGACTAGCCCTTCATTATGGGATTTGCCCCTGAAGGGTGAAATTACCTTCATAAGGTTAAAATATAAATTTGGTATGAAATTCCTCTTTTAAAAGTTAATCTCGAATTTAAAAGATTGGTACAATGAAATATCATCTTACGTCAAACGAATCATTCATCGATTACTGAACCTGTGAATGGAAAATCTAAATGGAATTCATGAGAGTCATCTCGTTGACATCTCATTAAAGAAGCTGGCCAGCTCATTCATCATTTAATGACATGGAAATTACTTCAAATCCACTACAATCAGTGTGGTGTAATGCAAGAGCACAAGAAAAGTTCGTATTAGTAATTTACTTTTTTTTTATTTATTATTGTTATTATTATTATTATTATTATATAACTTCAGTTTTGGACGCAAAGCCTAGGCAACTGGCCGCTGCCTTCCCCCAGCCTAGTGACAGGAGAGCATAGAAAGCCCTCCTCCTTTTTCTTCAACAAGGTGGCCCTTACGTACTCTGCTACTTTGTTCCAACTTTCAGAACTCCGTAGCATTTACGGGACCACCGTCTCTGGCCTCCAAATTGGGAAGGGCGGGCGCCTTTCTACGTAGCGCACATATCCGAAGAAAGTGTGCTCCACTGTATCCTTAACGCCTGGGCAGTGCAAGCACTCCTCTGTTACCACCTTATGCTAATGTTCTAACATGACACGGAAATACCCGTGTCCAGTTAAAAATTGGGTGAGGTAAAAATCCACCTCCTCATGCTGTCGCCCAGTCCATGCCTGCAGATCTGAAATCAATGTGCGCGTCCATCGGGCATTTTCCTCTTCGTCTTTTTCCCATCGTTTCTGCCATTTTTTCATAAAACTAGAGCGGGCGCGAAACGAAAACCTCTACACTTTCGTAGATGGATTTCCGCTCCAATGCAAGCAGTTTAATAGGAAGAACACAAGCTACCATCTGTATCACCGATAGCAATACCGTGTGGTATGCGCTGATGATCCTGAATTAGTGTATGTGCTACAGACGCTGATGTAAACACGTCCTTATTTTTCTTATATAGTTAACAGATGGCAATTTTAGCGCTTGTGAGGACGACTCACATTGCTTCAGCCATCTGCTCTGTATATAGGAAATGATGTTATATATATATATATATATATATATATATTTATAATAGAATTCAAAGTTGGTGTTCTACTTTGGGCATTGTTCGGTTCAAGCCCCATTTTAAATAACTAATAATGAATATTAATTAATATTCAAAATTTCTTGTATCGCTCGATGGCAAGGTTGATCGAAACGCTAGGTACCTTCTGTACCGACATTTAAAATCCGCGTAAATTCAAATTTTTAAATAAGTTTAAAAATTCATCTAATGTTGCTACTTTGTATGCTTCAATAAATAAAGTGATAACGATACGCATCCGCATATAAAAGATGTGGGTGATGAATTTGTAAATTCATTTAAATCAAGAACTTGCTCGTAAAGGTTGTCATTATTTCAATTATTTATAACTGATAAATTAAACTATAAATGATAACTCAATGATACTGGTTCTACAATATAATAACTTGGCTTTTATTTGCTATAAATGCTAGTGTCCAGGTATTTAAAAATTAATTTTATTAAATATTTAAAATCAAAATATTAATTTTCTTTAATTATAAATTTAAGGAAGAACCGAAGCAGTCTACAAGCAAATATTAACTCACCCTCACTCCATTCTAACTTTAGTTTCAAATCTTATGAAATTTTATACCATTGTTAAAACAACAGGTTCAAGTTCAGAATTCCATGATAAATTTTTTATTCGTCATCATATAACTTTAATTTTAAAATCAATGTGAAATAGTGCAGTTCATCAAGCTTCATTAATACATTGGATAAAGATGTTATAATATAATAAGGCATATGTTAAACAGCTCTACAGACCATTTTAGTTGTCAGCCACTAAGCAAAGACATGCTCGTACCAAGTAAGTATTGTATTTTATAGGAAAAAGAAAAAAATGTAATAATTAATGTAATTTTCTTCGTGTTCAACAGTGGACGAGTTAAAGAAAAAAATATCTGAACGGAAAGAGCAGAAAAGTAAATCTTCTAATGCACAAGAATAAGCAATTTAAACAAAAGTGTCTATATGATTTCTAGGTATTTGAATAAATAATGCCTATTTCCGTTTGCTTTGATAGATGTTTTCTTAGTTACGTATTTTTCATAATGTTATGTTTATTATGTGACTGAATAAAATACTCTGCCAACTAGCTGGCACTAAGGTTCCTCAAACAATGAGCTAAATATTTCAATATGCTACAGAAATCACAGATAACAAGCATGTAATCATACACTCATTTCTATTAAATTTTAAAAGTTAAAAGAAAATTTATGTATTGAATTTAACTAAATCTATTTTTTCAAATAAAATCTAACGTAATTCATTGGATAATAATTATTCAAGATAGTACTTTCATGGAAATAAAGTAAAGTATTACACAAAAAAAAAAATATTGTAGTTTAAAAAAATCAATTTTGAGAAATAAATTTTGGAAAAATTCGGTATCAAATCCAAAAAATTACTATAAACGAACTGCCTAAAACTAGTACTCTCATAGAAATAAATTAGGTACTACATCCAAAAAGAAAAAAAAATTTGGTGTTTTTTGTATTTTTTTGTGAAAAAAAATTTAGGAAAAAAATTTTTTAAAAATTAAGTATCCGATTCGAGATATCGAGTAAAAACTATACTTTCAAATATAAGTACTTTCGTGGAAATAAATGAGGTATTACATCCAAATTAAAAAAAAAAAAAGTACCTAGGGCTTTTTTGGTAAAAAAATTTTTGAAAAAAAAATTAGGTCTTAATTTCATAACGGTTGTGAAATATCGCCGGTAACAATATTTTCAGATATTAATACTTTCATGGAATTAAATTAGGTATTACACCCAAAAAAAAAAAAATATTGCAGGTTTTTTAATTTTTTTGTTTTTTTAATTTTGAGAACAAATTTTTTTAAAATTTTCGTATCAGATCCAAAAAATGACTATAAACAAACTTTCTAAAACTAGTACTTTCATAGAAATAAATTAGGTAGTACGTCCAAAAGGAAAAAAAAAATTGTTGTTTTTTGTATTATTTCGTGAAAAAAATTTTGGGAAAAAAATTTTCAAAAAATTAAGTATCAGTTTCGAGATATAGAGTAAAAACCATACTTTCAAATATTTCTTTATTTCTTTATTATATATAAATAACGGGCAAAACACCCAATACATGCCTTTCAAAAATAAATTGTACATATAAAAAACAATTTATACACTGTCATTAATTAAAGAAAATTATTACTCTGATTAAGAAAAATTTAACTAACTTACAACTTTAAAATATTTAATTTTACATCTAATAATTCAAGTCCTATAAATAATATGCATTAATAATCAAATATAATTCGGATACAATAATTAAAACACCATTAGTCTAAATGTCTAATCTTAATTTAATTTTTGCCTATATGACTAGAATAAATGACCATAGCAGGCAACCAAAACCAAGCCATCCCAATAGAGACCAAAGTGAATTGCGCAAAATATACTTCTTTTATTAAAATAATAATCATAATGTAAAAAAGACTAATTTGAGTCAAAATAATTTAAACAGAACCTATATAAGTACATTAGTTTTAAAACAGGCTTGACCTAATAAACTTTTAAGACTCTGTGGCAAAGACTTCCACTGCCTTTTTAACCTGAGGTAAGGGGAATGATATAACAAATCACTTTTAGCACTAGCTTCTTTTAAAATTCTAGGTTGGCGTAAATTGTATTCCAGTGATCTACTCTCGAACACGTTCCTCAAATTTTCAGGAAAACATGGATCTGATAATGCCTTATTCATAAACATCAGATCATATGCATTATGCAATGATTTGATGGAAGAAATATTAGCTAATTTAGAAATATTTGAGAAGTCGTGCTCGAGAGGAGACATTGGAGAATTTGTTTTATATGAAACATAACGAAGACCCTTATGGATGATGCCCTCCAGAGAACGGTAGTCCACACTGGTCCAAGGCCTCCAGATTACAGATCCGTATGTTAAATATAAATACTTTCGTGGAAATAAATGAGGTATTACATCCAAATTAAAAAAAAAAAAAAGAACCTCGAGCTTTTTTGATAAAAAAATTTTTGAAAAAAAAATTAGGTCATAACTCCATAATGTTGGTGAAATATCACAAATTACATACATACACATACACACACATACACACACACATATATATAATTTTTTTAAAAACCGGTTTTTTAGCTTCCTGGGGTCTCAAAACGTGCTTATATGCCAAAAAATCAAAAATCGAAATTTGACCTATCACAATGGTTCCTCTTTGAGGAACCAAAATAAAAAGAAATTAATATTTGATTCAGACTTTAAACAAATAAATCTGCCTATATATTATTGAAAAAAAAATCATGTAAATATTAAGATTAAGATATAAATTATATCGATAGATTATACTTAATTCTATAGTTATCGATACATAAAAATTGTAGTTTAAATTAATTGAAAGTTTTTTATCATTTATTTAGTATAAATTTTTAATAGGTTTTAAATATTAATATTTATGCAGTGAAATATTTTTAGCAGAATTTGTAAATAAAAAGTGTTTCTAAATAAAATAATATATAACATAAAAATCTTTTTCATTCTTTTTATTTATTTCTTTTAATCAGATGCATTTTTATATTTTAATTCATTTATTAAAAAAAAAAATTTTATTTCATTTCACGTTCTGGAGAACGTTATATGGAACATTCCATAGAACCTTCCAAAATAAAACAAGCTATAATAAACTTCCATAGAATGTGTTTGGGAATCTTCCGGGAATGTGTACTGGAAGGTAGTATGGAAGGTGGTTTTTTTAACCTGAGATATATAAAAACGGAATGAAATTATTTTAATTTTTTACTTGTTCAAACTTGGGACAACCGACCTAATCTAATTTGACTACAAAAATGTGACGTCAATTTTTTATATATAAAATCACTGAAATTCTAAAATAAATATTTTTAGATTTTTAACATTATATACAGCCAATGTATATTTAACGAAGAAATGAAATTTTTTTTACTTTTTACTTTTTCATATTTGAGACAGCTTAGCTAATCTTATTATACTACAAAGTAAATTTTTTACATGTATAAAACCACCAAGACTCTAAAATAAACATTTTTATTATTTTTATATTAGAGAGAGCAAAAATATATTTAACGACGTAATGAAAATTTTTTAATATTTTACTTTTACATACTTGGGAAAGCTGATATAATTTGAAATTAAATGTAATATAATTTAAAATAATATAATATAATTTGAAATTTTTTCAGTTTTTTAATATCATAGAAAGGCAATATAAATTTCACTATACAGTAAAATTTTCTTATTTTGCGATTTTTTATACATAAACCAGCGGTCAAAATAAACTAAAATTTTAGAAATTTTATAAGATTGCAGACAGCCAATATGAAATTCACTATACAGTAAAATTTTTTTTTTACTTTTTTATACATTGGACAGCCAACATCTATATTTAATTTTCAAGGTATTATAAATCTAACTGTAATTAAATTCCTAACATTGCTTTCTTCGTGTCTACATTGGAAGCACCTAATTGCATCATGCAATCTATTATAATAAACTCAACGCCAGAATAAAGACTAGTTACACCTTAACCTAAAATATGCAAAATGATAAGGTATATCTTTTTTAAGAAGGGATTGCTATAGCTTCTTCAGTGACAACCACCGGCATACCGGAATATTGGTATTTATTTTACACTGACAATAATTTATAACTCATTTCTGTAATGGAAATTCTATTAGAACAACAGAATCGACAGATTTCCCCATATCTAAGACTTCTAGTACAAGTACTACAAAAAATTGTTTCTTTTATTATAGCAAAACCATTATTTCCAAAATTAAATCGAAATTTGAATTCCCGATATCTAAAGAAAAGCAGCTATAAGATCATTTATAGTGTAACCGCACCTTATAAAAATACTATAAAGTATACAATGGAAAATACTTTGTTGTTTTTTCACAGGACTTGAATTTCTTTTTCTTTTGGTCAAAATATACGGCGTTTATTTTGGCTGGAATAAATAAATGTTATAAATTGTTTTAGGAGGATTTGGAACGTCATAATCATATTGAGAAAATTGAAATAGAATAGGTGAAATTTTAGTAGAAATGTTAATTTGCTTACCTGTAGAGACAGATTACTCAACAGGGTTAGTTTGTAGAATAAGAGAAGAGAAATAAGACAATAAAACTTAAAGATATACTGCGTATTAAAGGTATTAATATTTTTATATTAGAATTACCCTTAGTTTCGCAAAGTTATACTTTAAATTTTGCTTTATATACATGGGACATGTTTATATCTTGATGAATAATTAATGAATTTCTTTGATTTCCATTTGAATGAGTTTAATAGCTGTAATTTTTAACTCTTCTTTAAGGGGAAATAAGCGTTCATCGTTGAATGATATTACTGCCAAAATTTACTGAAATTGAATGTTTCGTAATTACAAAATTTTAGTGAATTATACTGAGGTGACACCAACCTTGACTATTTACGAGAGTCTCTTAAAGAGAATTTCTTTGAAGGTGGACATATTAAATACGTATTAGAGTTTAAATAATCAGCTATTTTGGAGAGCCTTAAAGAGATATACGGATAGTTACTTCTTTTAGATATTTGAAACAACGGTTTTTTTTTACTTTCTGATTTATTTATAATATAAAAGTAATTTTGTCTAAAGCAGGAATAGATATTACTATAAATATTTTGTCTTCATAATAATTATAAATCAAAACAGTTATATTGTTAAAATTTACTTTTTATGAAAATATTATCTTGTTAAGCAATAAATTTTTTTATAGAATCGATAGAAAAAATTTACTCGAATAAAACTTCGTTTTTTTTAATTTAATTAATGGTCTAGATAGTCATATTTATATCTTCAAGACAAGTTTTTACCCATTTCACATAAGTAGGAATAATTATAATGTTTATCATTAGATCAGAATTAGATATGAAATCAATTTAAAAAAAATTTTCGTCTATATTAGGCTTAGTTTCCCTGAAATCAGGGGTACCAATTTTGGCCAATGTATTTACTTAGACGCCATTTTTAAAAATGTTGGTTGCCAAAAATAATTAAAAAAAAAAATAAAAAAAATAACTTTTTATTTATAAATAAAATGATTAAAAAAAAAGGTTTTTTTGTAATAACTCTTATAGTTTATTTTTATTGAACAAATTTAAAGTATATCAAAATTTTAAAAATCTCGACGCAAAGTACCTTTAAATTGGAATTCTCTATAACAACCCGGCAGCATTTTCTTCCCCAGGTATCATGGGGTGCTTTCATGTCCTCCAAGCATTTTTTTTGCCTAGGAAGTTGAGAAATGCGTTACGCGTACTGTTCAGCATCCGAACTGACAGTTATGTGCGACTCGCACTTAACTGGGCATACCCACTAAAACTCCACTCCCTTCCTACCTTATGCGAGCCTATCCCGGGACCGTTTTCACATTACTTTAGGACAGGTTCAAGGCCATTTAGATCTATTCCTGAACTCCATCTTTTGACTTGCATCCAGTGGCTCACCAATCTGGTTAAGTACTCCGTCATTCCATCTAATTAAAATTCCGTCCTAAGCACACTGTCATCTTCGATAAAATATATGTTAGCTAAAAATATACGTCGATTCTCAATATCGTCAAAAAAAAGGGTTAATAAATAAATAAATTAGTAAATAAATAGATAAATAAAAAATAAATAAATAAATATTATCCAACCATCTACGATTTATTGCGGTATCAAGAATAAGTGTAGAAATGATTGTTAGGGCAACACCTGCAGTCGTCTGGATAACCGAAGTATATCTCAATATTAGCCTTTACCTTGGACTTCAAGTTTTTTGGTGCGGAGTATGTACTTCTCATACTGGCTAATTTTGGACCATACTTTTTCATTTCTCCAAGTCCTCCAAGCAGAAGCCAATTGAATGTATCAGTTATAAGTACTTTTGATAAAACGGATATTTTTGAGCGTGCCAACAAAAACCATCTGTTATTAGGGCTAAAATTTTTACACTGAATTTTTGAGATCCAAGACTTTTGTTAAGAATTCCAAGATAATCGATCGATCATAACATAATTTTTGATGCGCCCAATGATTTTATTTCTTTTAGATAACCTTTTTTTAACTTCTTTCAATATATTCATCTCAATTTGATCTTAACAATAATTTATTCTTTGAATTACTTTTTTAAATCAAGAATTAAGGATTTTTTTTTAAAACTTCCTTTTTAGTGTTCGCTATAATTTTACAGGCTTCACAAGTAAATCAAAAAATATTTTTATGACTTTAAAATGATCTTTAATTTCAGACACATTACCCACAAAACCTTTTTAAAGGCCTTTACAATTTTTGCACGAATTAAAAGAATAAACAAGTCTAGTATTTAAAGGTTTTATTTTAGGTGACAGTTATGCCAGTACAACCTAATTAAAATATTCTGTAACACTGCCTTTTCATAAAAATTTTCCCTGAAAAACCCGGAAAATGGCAAAGTTTACTTTGTATTTTTAAAATGCTGAAACTAAAAAGCATAATCATATTTTTCTTCAAAATTTAACGGGAGACTTTTTTTTTTAATTTATTTTTTGGTTCCATGCCTAAAATCCAAGAACAGGGGCATTTCACTTATCTTATCTCGACATACCCTTTAATTTTTGTATTATTGCTACCCATAATTCCCGGTAGCCCAAAATTTTTTATTAGAGATTCTTTTATCCCTATAGACAATTAAACATTTTCAGCCAAGAAAGCCCAATTTTTAAAATGCTGCTGAAACTGAAATTTTCAATAAAAATAGGTTTTAAAAATTTTGCATCATTTCCAAAATTCCAAATATCTTTTTTTTATACTTTTTTGAATGTTGATAATTTAAACACAAATTCTGAATTAAAGGTGTTTAAAAGAAAAATCAGATTTTATCGTTAAAATGAGACCAAACGGAAATATTTTAGTTGAAATGCAATATTACAGCGTTATTTAGAAAATCGCCTAAAAACTTTATTTTATAACAATATTGAGCCCTGTATTTCTAGGCCAAGAAGGTGCCTAGGAATAAGCGGAGGATAACTTTCGGATTTTTTCAACACATTAAAGTCATCAGTAATTATAAATTGTTATTATGTGAGCATATACCGGCCTCCCATTGTTAGTTTAAATAATACAAGTAAACTTAAAAATTTTTTCTAAATCATATTTTTATAATATGCTACAGATATAAAAAAAGTAAAAGAAAGAAAAATAATTTTTATCATTTGATTTACTTGGGTTATTTTTGAGAAATGGCTCTATAAAGACAGTGTCTATTTACACTTACCGTTTTCACACGGTTGTTCCATTCTTCAGATAAAATTCACGGTTTTTCATCTTTTCCGTATGTAACCGTACAAAATTACCGTATATAACCGTATGACTCGCAGGTTTAATCATATATCTACCGTAAAAAACCGTGTGAAAACAATTCAAATACTTCAACCGTGTATAACCGTGTCATTATAAATAAATAAAAAGGAATGCCGTGTTCAATCATATGAAAAATTTATATAAAGAATCAACCGTGTTTAACCGTGTCAATATAATAAGGAAAAGCTCAACCGTGTGTAACCGTACAAAAAATGAATTTATAACTACTGCCGTGTTTAACCGTATAAATACTAACAAAAAAAAAGTAAACCGTAAGTAGCCGTATAACAATTAATTTGAAACATCAACCGTATTTAACCGTGTCTTTATAAGCATACAATAGATCTACAGTGTGCAACCGTATGATAAATGCTTTTAAAGAATCAACCGTGTCTAGCCGTATGAAAAATAATTTTAAAGTATCCACCGTGTTTAACCGTTTTAATACAATAAATAACAGCTCAACCGTTTATGACCTTATGAAAAATGAATTTATAGCTTCTGCCGTTTTTAACCGTACGTACTCTATATATTAGCTCACTCAAAGGGCCTTCGGCCCCTTTTCGTAAAAATAAATTTTAACTAAATTAAATTATTGACAGAAATATTGAATGACAGCACATAAGGGGGCCGAAGGCCCCTTGCGCCAATATTATGCACTTTTAATAATTCTTTTTTTTTTTAACGGCCGTAATTATACATTAAATTTTTATACGGTTACACACGGCAAGCATTTTTTATACGGTTGTTTACTGTTGATCGATTGTATGCTTATAAATCCACGGTTAAACACGGTTGATCTTTGAAATTTATTTTTCATACGGCTAGACACGGTTGATCTCTTTTCCGTTAACAGTGCTACGGTTCAACACGCGGCTGCAACTAAATTCATTTTTCATACGGTTACACACGGCTGAGCTCATTTTATTATATTGACACGGCGGAAAATGTAAAACAAATTTTTATACGGCTAGACACGGCAGAAGTTTGGCTTATTTGTAAGTCACACGGATATACACGGAAAAGATGAAAACCCGTGAATTTTATCTGAGAAACGAAATGCCGTGTGGAAACGGTATTAAATACTGAGATCAAAATAGACATTCTTTTAAAAAATTTAAGATTGGGGCTTTAATTTATCATCTTTCGCAATAATAAAAAATGGAAATTCCTAGAACTAATTTAAAAGGGGCGAGTAAAAAATTGTTGGAAACTTAGAGCTTATGTAAAATTTTTAAGACATATAAAACTCAATTAAAAGGTAGCCAATTTTATCTGAAAATGGGCTTTCGATTTATTGATATTACTGACAAACAAATGAGGTTGTCAGGGCATAGTATTTGATACTTATACAAAAAAAATAAGACCAAACATAAGTATTTTGGATAATTTCGTGTTCCGAATGTATTGTAATCTCCTATAAAGTGAAAATTTAGTTCCTTGCAGGTATTACATTTAATCTAAATCTTTAATGGAAAAAGTACAATAAAATAGTTTCAGTCACTTTATTTAAAAAGAAAGAAAATGAAAATAAATGCTTGTCGACTGTTTTAGTATTATTCTAATAGGAATAGTATGCACCCTTTACAATAACCCCTTATTTCCCAATTAGGGTTTATATTCATAATACTTCCTTACCAAATATTTAAAAAATGTAAATTATTAAACAAGCTTAGCTCAACTTCTGAAGTATTGCAAAAAAACTTTTAAAATGGAATAATTTTTGGTTGTTTCCAGAGTCCTCGAAAAATTTATAGCCACTTATTCAGATTTACCGACCCAAAAAATTTAACTATCGTAAAAATAAACCTTTCCATTATTAAATTCCTTATTCAAACTTCTCAAAAAGTTAGGCTTTTTACATAAAAAAAGATTTTTCTACAGTAGTACATAATATTCTTTTATTATAATTATGCCTGCTAGACAGTTTTTGGTGTAGCTGGTGTAGTTATATCTTGAAGGCATAATTACACCAGCTATAGGAATATAGAAAAAATTTTTGCAAGAAGGGTAGCAAAACCAATTTCGTTTAAAATTTGAATATTTTGCTTTTTTACATAATAGCTTTTTACGAAATGTTGGTCCCCAAAACCGCACGCTTTAAAAATCAGTCATGCTCTTCGAGATATTTATCAATATTTCTCCCATTTAAAATACATGGGAAAAGCCGTTTGGTAGCGGTTTTTTAAAAAATTAAAACACATTTCTGCTTCCTTAAATAGAGGATTGGCCTTTGGCCAACGTGGCGAAACGCCTTTATGTCTTAAAAATCGCGTTTAAAATTGAAAAAATAACGTTTTTTAAAAATTGCGTATATTAAATTATTATTTATATGTATATAATGTATATAAATTATTTTTAGTTTATGTATAATATGTATATATGTGTGTATACATAAGATATATATTAATATCGTTTCGCCACGTTAGCCAAAGACCAATCCTCTATATAATGAAGCAGGCATGTGTATTAATGTTTAAAAAAAACTTTTCTCATTGGTTTCGTGCTTAGTCAAACTAAAATTGTGAAGCAAAATCAGAAAAACCGCTACAAAATGGCTTTTCCCATGTATGTTAAATGGGAGGCATATTGATAAATATCTCGAAGAGGATGACTGATTTGCAAAAACGGGTTTCAGCATGTTTCTTGGGACCAAAAAAGCAACCTTTCCAGAAAATTTCAGCCTGATCCGAGCAGGGAAAATTTTTGCTCATTTTCGGCTCCCGCAAGAGACACGTTTTATCAAATAACTCGCCAACATATAAATTTAACATTCAAATCCAAAAATAGATTATTTCCTTACTAGGACTATCCTCACGCGCTTCGCGCGTGAGGAGTAGGCATTTATGGGTCGCGCAACGCATTAAAAATTAAATTGTAAAGTAAAAAAAATTATTTATATTCTTTTAATTAAAATAATCTTTAATTTTATTGTTTTCTACTTTAAATTTTGAATAAATTTTTATAATTTATAAAAAAAAAAAATTGAAAATTCTTATAATTTTTTTAATTTATAATTTATTTTATAATTAGCTGAACCGTGAACCTCAACGTGTCATTGATATATATTGATCACCATTATAATTTTTAATTACACCTTATTTTATTAATATTTGATCTTCATTTGATCTGCGGTTGAACCCCAAAATACAATTTTACCCTCAATAAAAAACATTATAAGTTATACATTAACTTTAAAGAAGTTAAATATTATTAATATTTACATTGGTTTTTGTTTCATCTGTTATTAATATTTCAGGTTTTTTACCACTACTTCTATACAAATTTACCTTTATCTTTAATTAAATTCGAAATAATTTAGTAGTTTAATTAATTACGTATATATAAAAAAAAAATCTTAATGATATTTATAGTTCCTTTTTTTTGTGTGTGCTATACCTGTATTATAACATAAAATTTATCACAGACATCATCTAAAGCTATACATCTTTTTATATTTTGCAAACACTCAATAACATTAAAACTAAATAATTGTGATTTTTTATAAGAAAATCCATGTTCTTTAGAAATGAAAATATATATAATACAATAAAAAATTTTAAAAAAAATATTTATACGTCTGAAATGTTATTCATACGTTTGAACTGTTCAACTTAGAAACCGTTACTACGAGTAGTAATCCATAGCGACCGTTTCAGTAGCAATCGTTTTTATGGTTACTATTTCCATAACAACCGTTACCATGTTTACCGTTTCCATAGCAACCGTTGCTATGGTTATCATTCCCATAGCAACCGTTGCTATGGTTACAAATTCCATAACAACCGTTTCCATGGTTACTGTTTCCATAGCAACCGTTGCTATGTTTACAATTTCTATAACAACCGTTAGCATGGTTACCGTCTCCATAGCAACCATTATTACCGTTTCCATAGCATCCGTTGCCATGGTTACCATTCCCATAACACCTGTTACCATAGTCACTGTTTCTATAGCAACCGTTACTATAAGTGTTGATCACGTGATAAACACGTAGTAATCACGTGATATACACGTGGTGATCACGTGATAACCATAACCGTAGCTATGGTTATAAATTCCATAATAACCGTTTCCATGGTTACTGTTTCCATAGCAACCGTTGTTATGGTTCCAATTTCAATAACAACCGTTAGAATGGTTACCGTCTCCATAGCAACCGTTATTACCGTTTCCATAGCAACCGTTGCCATGGTTACCAGTCCCATTACACCTGTTACCATGGTTACTGTTTCTATAGCAACCGTTACTATAAGTGGTGATCACGTGATAAACACGTAGTTATCACGTGATATTCACGTGGTGATCACGTGATAACCATATAGTGATCACGTGATATACACGTGGTGATCACGTGATAATCATATAGTGATCACGTGATAACCACGTGGTAACCTGCCTACAGCGGCGATTATATATTTATAGTATAGGTAGATAAGTTGAACATTCATTTTTCGCCTTAAAATCCCAAGTGCCCGACCTTTTCATAATCTGATCTTTCAAGCTAGCCGTGGAGTAAAAACGATACTTCTAGATATCAGTACTTTCATGGAAAAAATGAGGTACTACGTCCAAAGAGAAAAAAAATTATGGTATTTTTTTAATTATTTTATGTAAAAAATTTCTAAAAATTACGTAATCGCGTAATCAGATAAAGAAATCCTTAACAAACGATAATTCTAGATATTCGTACTTTCATAGGAAAAAATTAAATATTACGTCCTAAAATAAAAAAAATTTTGAAAAAATTAAGTATCAGGTCCAAAAAATCACTATAAACGATATTTCTAAAACTAGAATTTCCACAGAAATAAATTAAGTACTGCGTCTATAAAGAAAAAAAAATTGGTATTTTTTGTATTTTTTTGTAAAAAAAATTTTTGAGAAAAAAATTTTCAAAAAATAAATTATAAGATTCGAGTTATCGAGTAAAAATGATAATTCTAGATATAAGTACTTTCATGGAAAAAAATGAGGTATTGCATCCTAATTAAAAAAATAAAAGTATATCGAGACTTTTTGGTAAAAAAAATTTTGAAAACAAAATTAGGTCTTAATGTCATACTGGTAATGAAATATCTCAGGTTACAGAAATACGTACATACATACATACATACACACACACATACATACAGAATTTTTTTTTAAATCGGTTTTTTAGCTTCCTGAGGTCTCAAAACGTGCTTATATGCCAAAAAATCAGAAAAAAAATTTTGACCGATCACAATGGTTCCTCTATGAGGAACCAAAATTTTATTCATATAGTTATATGTATCCGTTGTTAGAAAATTCTTCATTATAAATTAGCTAAATTTTCAAATAACCACCCTTAATTTAGGGCTGGTAATAAATATATTTATGCTGGAGTAGGGTTCACTAGAATATCAAGTATATTTTGAGAATGATATGATTACTTTGATTTAAATAGCATGCTTTGACCGATTTTTAGAATAAACGAAGCAGTCTAGCTCTCTTATATAGCATTGAGAGAATGACGTACTCCAAGATGACATTAAGATCATAATGTTTTTAAAAGAAATTTTTGAAACTCTCTTTATTTTGAAATAAATATTATTAAAACCTGTCTGCATCTTCTCCGAGTAATGTGATTACTGCTGAATCAGCTAATGTAATTGCAGGTGCAGAAAGGAATTCACCAACAATAACCATCAGTAGAAGAAGAAAAAATGTTTTTTGAATATCCTGTAAAATAAATTTTAAACACATATTATTTTATGATTCTCATAATTTGCTTATATACAAAACAAATATTTATATTTATTTAAGAAATAATCAGTTACGGGTAGATTGCTTCACTTAACCCTGGTTTTAAATTTTATTTGTGTCAAGAATTATAAAAATGTAAGAATATTTGTAAAATAATTAAATAAAGTTATTATAAATAAATATAAAATTTATACGTTTATTTATTAAATTAATTAATTAATTATTTGAAACGACCTTGATGAACAAACAAATCCTTAGATTTTTTTCACAAACTTTTTTTCAATGTTTTTTCATTAAAAATATTACTCCTAACATCAGTTCATTACTTAAAAATTTAATTCTCATAAAATAGATTAAAAAAGAAAAATATTTAATGAAACAAATTTGTTGATTAAAAAAGTAAGCATACTACTTGATACGTTATAATAAAAAAAGTCGGTTGGGCTCCACGTATCAAAATGTGAGTTTTTCGAATCTAAGGATTTGTTTATTCATCAAGGTCCTTTCAGATAGTTAAGTTATTATAGTTATTATAGAATTAAAATGTAAATAGCATGTTAATAGAAATCGTCTATGACAAAATTTTTTTGCAAGAGTATGTTGAGTATCCGTGTGGACTACTATATAAATAACCGATGAACTCGGCACTCAAGCACTTGCAAATCTAATATTGAGAAAGCAACATGTATATAGTGGATTCGCAATATAAGGGAGGCACAGTCCTCCGAAACTTTGATGTAAAAACATTAAAGAAATATCTTGTTTCAAAAAGACTGTATTTATTATTAATAATAAATTCCTACTAAAAAAAAAAATTGAAATTATCGAATTATTATTTTTTTTTATATAGGCCCTTTTTCATTCCCATTTTTATTTTCAGCTGCAATGGGTTACGATAAAATTAAACTAATTATTTATTTTTCCTTTTCAGCTGTAATTTTTGCAGTGGAAACAAAAATTATCAATTTACAATCTGGCAAGATTGCTAGATGATTTAGATGATTAGAACCTGAAAGACAGAATACAAAGATTGAGTAATACATGCTTAAGATACATCTATGGAATCGGCAGGGACACACATATTACTCCCTATAGAGACAAACTAGGGTGGTTAACCACAAATAATCGTAGGTTATATTTCACATCCATCATTATATATAAAATCCTTCGTTTGCGTCAGCCTGAGTACTTAACTCACATTTTTAAAAAGTACGTTCCTGAAGAGACAGCCAGAGGTGAGTTAATAACACGTGAATTAGATACCCCTGAACTTGAAAAATGGCATGGTGACTGCTCATTCCAAGTGCAAGGCACAAAAAGCTGGAATTCTCTCCCTTCATCAATACGATTCCTCCCTTCGCCTAATTCTTTTAAGGCAGGTTTATTAAAGTACTTAAAAAGTTCTAGTCATACATACAAAGACTCAGTCTTTTAATAACGTTTTATCAGGACTGAATGCATTAGTATTATTAGAAATCTAATATTTCCTTATTTTTTCTGTTACTATTTTCTGTTTTACTCACTGTTGCCATGATATTACTAAAATTGTTTCACTTTATTTGTTATAACTATGTTATACTATGTTATTTATAAATTGTTGTATAGTTACATTTCTATTTTTATAAATTTTATAAATATATTGTTATAATTATGTATCATATTTTGTTCTGGACAAATAAATAATATTTACATTACATTTACATTTACATTTAGGTGGGTAGCAAAACCAAATTCGTTTAAAATTTGAATATTTTGCTTTTTTACGTAATAGCTTTTTACGAAATGTTGGTCCCCAAAACCACACGCTTTAAAGATTTTTTCACTTTGAAAATTTCTTAATAAAATTTCTTTAAACTATATCATCTGGCATTCAACATTCAATTGAATAAAAAGTAGTTTTTAATTTTTTAAATCCTTGTCACCACTAATTATAAAAATTAAGCTTTGCTACAATCACTAAATTTTAGTTGCAAATTAAAGTAACTGATGTGTGATCAGATAAACTTTTCCGATTTATTCTCATTTTGATTGGTAGCACTGACTTTGTCATGCGCGCAATTTATATTTTTTATTGACTAGCGGTATAAAATTTAAGAATTTCTTTGGTCACATACGCTTAGGTGATATTTAATTTTTATTATCTTTTAAAAAATTTAATTATTCATTACTTAATTTTTAATAAAATTTTGTGTATTTATAATTATAATTAAATATATTAAAAAATACGTAACTAAGAAATACAATATTTTTCTCATTTTATTATAAAATCTAAAAATTTTGTCATTGATTTTATCTAATTGGTTGATTTGTTGTAGTTCTGTAGTGTCAGCGACCCGCTGTATAAAAATTTGTAAGAATTTTAAATATTAATTTTTTAATTTATTATAATTATAATACAAACTGTAAAAATAATTATAAATTTTAATAAAAAATGTTTAAACTTGTAGAACATTATATCTGTAGATGCGACACACAGCATATGAAAATTCCTTCGAATATTTTGTCATCCTATTAATAAATTTCGCCGTCCAGGACAAACGAAAAATATATTTTAAGAGATGAGAAGGGTTCTGACCCAAGGTGCGTAGCACTGAGGGACAGTATTCAATATTTGCATTCAAATGCGTATCGAATATTTTTTTTTGAGATAAATTTTAAAAATAAAAATAATAATGGTTTATTAAATAGGGCCTATTTATTCCACCGGGCCGGTGGACGCACACACTGATTTCAGAACTATAGGCATGGCACGGTGACCTGGAAGCGTTTTATTATTCGATCAAAATGACAAAAAAACTGTATGGTGGGGTGTTTTCTACACTAAAAAATGTCTGCGAATTTCCTATCCGGACCTTCTACCAGCTACTTTAAGCGTTTGCTGTCAATATTTTCATATTTTCAATATTGTCCTAATTTTTATAATGGATTTCCTTAAAATCATGACCCTGAAAAACGACAAAATTCGATTTTTCTCATATAAGACGAGGTCAAATTTCTGGGGTAAAAATATACAAGGTCCTCTTGTAAATTTATTTATTTATTTATTTAAGAAAGATCAGGCGCAGGCGTGGCCTATGCGCTACATTTAATTACAGTAGGAATGTACATAGTACATAAAATAAGTATTATATAATAAATTTGATATCTAAAGTTAAACTTTGTTGTAATTTTAACAATAAAATTTAAGAAAAAGCAAGAAAATATGAATATAAAAATAATAAAAATAATAAGAATAATAAAAATAGTAAAAATAATAATAACAAAAAAATTGATTTTAATAAATTATTAGAAAATTAACGCGATTGAAGGACAGGTGTTTTTTGTAGATGTAATAAATACTTCATGATATGCATTTTGAATGTATCTATACATGTATATGATTTTAATGTAAATGGAAGATTATTCCATTCAGTAATGGCTGTGATGAAGAATGAGCTTTTGTAAAAATCAGTTCTATAGAAAGATGGAAGGGAAAATGTAAGTGGCAGGAATTCTGACAAAGAAGTATCAGGAAGGTTCCGTTGAGAGCGCCTGAGTTCTTCATCAGGTTCTTTAAATTGTGAGGATAGATATAACGGTCTTTTGAAAGATATTAAGCTGTGTACAAGAACCAGCTTAAAATATTTTCTACGAGATTTAGCAGTTAACCAATCTAATTGATTTCTCAATGGTGTTATTGAGACACGATCATATCTACCCACACCGAAAATGAATCTTATGGCCAAGTTGAGAATCCTTTCAACTTTGTCTACAAGAGCAACATCAAGTGCATCGTAAACTAGACAACAGTAATCAAAAAAAGGAATAATCAAAGAGGACACTAACAATTTACGAAGCTCTAAAGATAGTAGTCTTGACTTCATGCGTAAACGATGTAGGGTAAAATGAACATTTTTTGTTAACTTCATAATGTGCTGTGTCCAATTTAAAGTTGGGGTTAAGATTACTCCAAGATTTAGTACTGAAGTTGAATATGGTATTATTACATTAGAAACTGATATTGTAGGAATATTCGAATTGTATATGATATCTAGATTATTTAATTGAAAATTTGTTCCGAAGTTAATGGCTTTAATTTTTTTGGGATTTAATTTTAGGCGATTAGTTGTTGTCCAATCCACAATAGCATTGACATCACTCTGTATATTGGCCATAGCAGTATTATAAGAAGAGACTTTACTCTGGATGAAAATTTGCAAGTCATCAACAAACAGTTCTGAGTAACAAAAATTTACTGTATCAAGAATAGAATTCATATAGATTAGGAATAAAATAGGACCAAGAACTGATCCTTGTGGGACACCTGAACTGGTTGTAATAAACTCAGTAGGTTCACCATTTTCATCCATAACTGCTTGCTGACGAAAGAGCAAATAGTCATGAAACCATTGCAAGGTTTTATGAGTAAAGCCTAAGTCATACAATCTTCTCAAGAGAATTGTATGGTCTATAGTATCGAAGGCCTTAG
Source organism: Anagrus nilaparvatae (assembly GCA_022575985.1). NCBI lineage: Eukaryota > Metazoa > Arthropoda > Insecta > Hymenoptera > Mymaridae > Anagrus > Anagrus nilaparvatae. The sequence goes on along the minus strand of JAKSXM010000147.1, from coordinate 17,020,863 downwards.
AGAAATCAAACATTAATAAGGTTGTTATAAAGCCTAGTTCAACACCGCGGCGAATAATATCTGTGAGGTTAAGTAGCACAGTTTGAGTACTAAAATTCTTTCTATAGCCAGATTGATGTAGGTTTATTAGATTGTTATCCTCCAAGTAGGCAACAACCTGATCAACTATTAATCTCTCCAGGGCCTTCGCAAGATGTGCCATATTAGCTACTGGGCGAGTGTCTGAAGGAGATAGTGGATGTGGTATCTTGCTCAAAGCAAAGATGTATATTTGCTTCCAAATTTTAGGAAATTTAGAGGAGTTGATTGATGTATTAAAAATGAAGGTAATATAGTTTATAAGAATATGTATTGAGTCCTTATAATGTCTAATGTTGAAACCATCAGGACTTCTACCCTTACATTTTGGTGCAATTTTAATAATTGCTTTTGATACTTGATCAGAAGTTACTGGAATAAGTGTAAAAGTGGTATCAAGATTTATTGTATGAGAAAAAGTGGGTAATGTAACACAGGAAGGGGATGACTTGTTTATATTAGAAAAGAAAAGATTTATTTCTATAGCTGTGAAAAATTGTAAAGGAGATGCATAGTTTGTTGAAGTTAGTCCTATGGAATCAAAAATTCTCCATAGAGCAGAAGAGTCAGAAGTATTTTTCAGAGTGTCTTTTATAAAATCATCTTTTCTTTTTCTGACCTCTGTCTTAAGATCAACACGCATTTTACGAAATTTTGTTAAGAAGGTATCAATACCAGTTGATAGATACTTTTTATACAATTTATCGCGAATTTTAAATTGTTGCTTTAAATAATCATCTAATTCAAAAGTTTTAGGTTTTTTTATTATACTCTTAAATTCAGGTGCATGATTATTTAGTATTGTTTGACATGAGGTCAGAAAAGCATTAGTAATAGCAGATGGTTCTGATAGTTCTGAGCTGTCAAGATTTAATATAGCGTGCATGAAATCTTGATTTAATAATGCAAAATTACATTTTTTAAACGAACGCGTTGTTTTAAGTCGAGGAGGTAAAGTTGTTTTATGAAATTTGTACGAGAAACTTATTGGATGGTGACCTGCAAATAGTGGCGTCGGTGCTAGCTCCCAATCAAGAACATTAGCAAGATCCTTGGTTAGTACTAAATCAAGTTTTGATTTTGCTTCTGAGACTGAGTGAGTGAAATCTGTTGGACAGATGAGCAAACCCAGATCCTGCGAAAACTCCTGAATGGGTAGCCCTTTTAAATCATCAGAAATATCATAATTGAAATCACCCATGATGAGTATGTGGTTATACTTTTTGACTGATAGAAAGTCATTAAGTACAACCCCATAATCGTCAAGGGTATTACCACCAGGTCTGCGGTAGACAATTGAAAGAAGTAATACGGATGTACTAATATATATTTCTAATATTAAAAAATCAGGTTTATTTATGTTATCAGTGAAGGATGTATATAATAATTTAAAGTTTAAAGCTGTATGAAGATAGACAGCAACACCACCGCCACCTATGAAATCACCATCTTCATTGTTAACAACTCTATCTGCTCTAATTAAGGTATAATTATCTAATGAGATAATATTAGAATTATGGTAAGGTTTAATAATATTCAGAAAAACATATTTTGAAAACTAATAACTTTTATAATGGATTTCCTTAAAATTGGGACCCTGAAACACGATAAAAATCGATTTTTCTCATATAAGAGGTGGTCAAAAGCGAAAATAAATGGTTTCATCAGATTTCTGGGGAAAAAATACATACGTTCCTTGAGTAAATAATATTTAGAAAATTTTATTTTGTAAACTAATAAACTTTTGTGATTGTTTTCCTTAAAATTGGGACCTTGAAACACGAAAAAAATCGATTTTTCTCATATAAGAGCTAGTCAAAAGCTAAAATAAATGGTTTCTTTGGATTCCTGTGGAATAAATACATAAGTCCCTTTAGTAAATAATATTCAGAAAAATTTATTTTGTAAACTAATAAGCTTTTGTGATTGGCTTCCTTAAAATTGAGACCCTAAAACACGACAAAAATCGATTTTTCTCATATAAGACGTGTTCAAAAGCTAAAATAAATAGTTTCATCAAATTCCTGAGGAAAAAATATTCTATACCCTTTTGTAAATAATATTCAGAAATACTTATTTTATAAGTTACAACAATTAAGTTTTTTTAAATTGAAAAAAAAATGAAAATGCAACAAAAGAGTATGAATTATGGGGCAGCAGAGCGTGCTATACAAGAAGCACCCGTCGCAGCGTGTCATGTTTGTAATAAGGTGTTTGCAGATAGCGAGATACGGGTCAGAGACCATTCTCATTTAACAGGTGTGTGGGATTTTATTTTTGTTATTTTTTTTTCTATTATATATAAATGTACGTATATATGTGTATGTTTAAATGTAGGAACGTATAGCGGCCCCGCACATTTTGTGTGTAATTTAAACTATAAGAACGCTTATGTCATTCCAATTTTAATGCATAATTTAACCAGGTAAAAAAAATTTATTGATATAAAAAAAATTTTTTGATGAAAAAAATTTTTTGTTTGTTTTTTCTAGATACGACATGCATTTAAAAATTACTGAAATTGCTAATGAGGTTCCTGGACTGATTAACGTAATACCCCATAACACTGAGAATTATATATGTGTCAGAAAACGGGTTGATGGAACGGGAATTCGCTTTAATTTTATTGATTCGTACAAATTTCTAGCCTGTTCAATAAAGAAACTCGCGTCTTATTTACCGAATAACCAAAAGACTATTCTAATAAAATATTTCCCATAAGATGATGAATTTAATATGCTAACCCAAAAATCAGTGTATCTATTCGATTTCGTGGATGGTTTAGGAGCTTTAAACGAACCGAGACTCCCTTAAAAAGAATTTTTTTATAACACGTTAACAGAGAGCCATATTTCAGATGATGATTATAATAGAGCAATCAGCATTTTTGACTTTTTCAAATGCCAGAGCGTGGGATAATACTCCGATTTGTGCTTGATGACGGATGTATTGCTCTTATCAGACATTTTTGAATCTTTTAGATCGAGAATGATTAATTCACACGGATTGGACCACCTTCACTACATTACATTACCGGCATTCAGTTTTGACGTTATGCTTCTTTTTACAAACGTAAATTTGCAATTGCTGACGGATATCGAAATGGTAATTTTTTTTCAAAATGCGATTCGCGGTGGGTTAAGTTATTGTTCAAAAAGGTACGCCGAGTCGAATAACCGATACATGGGGTCAGAATTTGATCCCGCGAAACCGGAGACTTACCTTTTTTATTGCTATGTAAATAATTTGTATGGGCAAAGTATTACGGAGCCTTTAGGGCATTCAGAATTCAGCTGGGTACCTCCAGAATCCGTAAATATCCTTGAGATTCCTGATGATTCAGAATACGGATATTTTATCGGAGCAGATTTTAAAGTTCCTCAAGAAAAACACGACTTTTTTAACGATTTACCATTTCTACCTGTTAGGGAGACCCTCCAAATTCCAAGAACCCAAAATTACTGACAACCCTTGAGGACAAAACCCATTACGTTTTAAATTATAAGACTTTCAAACAAGCAATAAAATATGGTTTATAGCTCCAAAAAATACACAGAGTATTGAGATTCAGACAGTCTCAATGGTTAAAGAGTTACATTGATTTAAATACAATGTATCGAGCAACCGCAACAAATGATTTTGATAAAAATCTGTTTAAGCTTTTAAATAACGTAAGTTAAAAAAATTTTTTTTTTGTATGTTTATTTTTTTTAATTTTTAGTCGATTTTCGGAAAATTTTTGGAAAATCAATTATGCAGAAGAAAGATATACTTGAAATGTCAGTATGATGGCGCTTTTGGAATACAAGCGTATGTTTCTAGACCAAATTTTCACAGACTGACAGTATTTTCACCAAATCTTGTTGCTGTTGAATTAAAAAACGCCAATATAAAAATTGACCGCCCGATTAACGCAGGCGCTACCATTTTGGAATTGTCAAAAGTCATAATGTACGAATTTTTTTACGGGTTTTTAAAAACCGAATGCGGGCAAGACTTTAATTTGTGTTACCTTGATACTGATGCATTTTTCCTTGAATTTAGAGGGCATGATATTTGTGAAATTATAAAAAGAAATTATGATAAATTTGACACTTTTGTATATGATGAAAATAATGTATTTGGTATCAAAAGATTGAATAATAAAGTATTGGATTTAATGAAGGATGAAGCTAAAGGACGCATAATATTAAAATTTGTTGGATTTCGGAGTAAAATGTACTGCTGGCGAACGAAATGCAAGATAAAAAAGGTTTTAAAGGGTATTAAATCATACGTGGTATCCAATAAAATTACTTTTGAAGATTACGAGTCTTGTTTGTTTAATAAAGAAATTTTAAAATGCACTTAAAACTCAATACGCTCAAAATTACATCGCGTTTACTCTGTAAGACAAACAATAGTCGGTTTAAATCCCTTTGATCAAAAAAGACACATATGTAAAGATGGTATTCATACCTTGGCATTTGGTCATTTTAAAATAAATACACAAAATGTTTAAAAAAAAATTATCTTTTATTAATTTATTTATTTCTATTTTTAAACTTAGATTTTAAGAGTTCTGCTTCATAAAAACTACCGAGTATAGGTTCTTTAACTAAAGAGTTGGTACTTCACAGGCCAACCAGAATCAACTTTGACGACCTTAAACAGCTCTGTACTCCAATTAGCTGTGTATCCCTTGTCAAACAGGTGCTTGTACTTACTTATTCGTACTAAATCACCCCTCTTAAGCTTTGTTTTAGTTTTGACGCCAATGGTTTTGTATACATGTTTTAAAAGATACTTTTCGTCTCTTCTTGTGACAAATTTAGGTCTTAATCTGGTTGTTCTATGGATGGACGAATTATATGAATCGACCAGTTTCTGGAGTACGTTAAAAGTACCCGAGAAAGTGAAGTGTTTCCGTAGCTGTCCTTTCAAGGTCCTATTATATCTCTCCGCCATCGAAGCCTTGATAACGGAATAAGATGAAAAATGGTTAATATTATATTTGTGCATGAGAGCTTTGACTTTCGAGTTAAAGTATTCCTTTCCATGGTCACTATGTAATTTTGAAGGCTTGTACTTTAATGATTTTGAAATCTCGTTCATTGCACAAACAACATCGTCAGCCCCTTTAGATTTTAATGGTCTTACCCAGACAAACTTACTGAAACCATTGATTAAAACGAGTATAAACTTATATCCTTTGTTTTGTCTTGAATACTTGCTCATGTCAATCAAATCTGTTTCAAACAAGGCATCGATAGATTTAACGATCACTCGCCTTCTTGGATAGTTACGCCGAGCAGCAGAGTGAAGTTCATCAGCGAGTTGCTTATTCATTTTGAAAATATCGATACAAACGTTACGAGAAGATTACAGGCAGCTGCTATAATTACGATTGTAAAGGAGATACACACGTCTCTCTTGAAAAGCGACAATTTTTTGGTGCAAATCTCACAATTGCTGACGTGCATTATGGCCTTCGTGCATTCTGGTTTGTATATACCACACACATTCATTCCGATTTACGTGCGTAGAAAAAATGAAAAAACTGCTGCAAATAGATTACAACTGGCTGAAATCAAAATTATTGAAAATGCCACGCTCAAATCTCTGTTATAAAGAGTTAATTCGCGTTTGCACGTCCTACATTCCAGTAAGTGACGGTAAAAATACCACGAATTTTTATTGTAAATGGACGAATCTTGAGATAAACTCATTGTTAATAAAACCCGTTATCAACAAAAATAGTGTAAATGCAAGCAAAGTGTTTAAACGCTTGAATTTACACTGGTCGTTGTGTTACTGGTTTTCAATGTACAAAACGTTGATTTTTTCATACATTACAGTCGAGTGATAATTCATTTTTCAGATAGAATGTGTTTCTAAGTGCACAGACGTATTTTTTGTGCCCTATGCAGGAAATACCGTTTTCTATTTCTTTAATTCTGTAGTTAACACCATAAGTCTCGATATTCTAGGCGTTAATGCCGAGACACTTTAGAAATTACTTTTTTTGATGATCCTTGACAAAAACTATGCAAATGCCATTTCTCGAGTTCAAGCTGTTTTGTATTTTGTTAATTTTTTTAATAATAAGAGAGAGAATTATGGCTTCATCTCCTAAATCAATTTTTTGGTTTGGGTTTAAGGGATGTTTGGAATGATCCAATTTCAAAGCTTGCTGTAAAAATTTTTCAATATCTGTAATCTCGTACGCGCCTTCCGGAATCTGTAGAACTTTTTCAGATGACCCATCAAAGTAATAAAAGCAATTGTTCTCTGAGTTAATGTTGGACACCAAATTCCAAGATTGAAAAGATAACAACGCTAATTCGTGTGCCCCGTGGAGTAAAATTGGTGGAAAATATTCAGCCGAAAGGATAGATGTGTTTCCAGAAAGTTCGAGTACAAATGACATGTTTCAGATAAACTTGATTTCAAAATTTCAATACACAAGAGACCGCAATTGGTTTGACTAAATTTTTGAAATCTTCCTCTTGTATATTTAATGTTACAATTAGTGAAATTTTCGACAAGTTCTTTTGGAGGGATTATATTGCCAAAACTGTCAAAATAAATGACATTACTGCCATTATTTTTGTATGCGACCCAGTGAGTCCCTGGATTATTTTTATCGTCCAAGTTTATTATGGCAGACTCGTTTTCAAGTGGGCGTTGGGGCAAAGCATTTCTCATATAAATACCGCGAAAATCTTTTATATTTTTAGCTAATTTGAAAAGCTGACCAGCTTATTGCTATTTTCGTCTTCGTCTGTGCTTTTTTTTAAACCTTTCCCTCTCTTGGACGGCTTTAAAAGGAGTCCTTTACCTTGGCTGGAAATTTTCTCCATTGCCAAATTATGACGCACTTTTTTATCGGCTAATTTTTTGTTTTCTTTAACGTCACTGGCAGCTTTAAAAATACCAGCCGCACCAGCTGCCGCGGCAGCGATAGGCACCACGTGTAATGTGATTATTTCCGGCCTTGCAGAAATAAGCGCATTATGAATTTATCAAAATTTTTACCTTTATTAAAATCATGCGTGTTCGTTGCTATGCGCGGGACTTACCAATATATATCATATGCTGAAATGAGAAAGAGAATAATTATCAAGGTCGGGGGAATTTTCGTAGAAAAAGGGAGAGATGCTATTATTTTTATTTAAATAAACTTAACACTAATTAATTTCTATTAAAACACAAAATCATTAGCTTTATTCAAAAAAATATAAAAATATAAATGTAATCAAACTATAAACTAAAATGTCTTTTATTAAAGATAATCACCAAATTGTCCTTTTATTATCAATTAAAATAATATAATTTCTTAGTCGCGACACACACACATATTTTTCACTTTTATAGGAGTTGAAGACCTACCTTCTTCATTTTCATTTTCTATAACTCCGGTTTTCCTTATTTCTGACATAACTGCTGAATGATGATCTTTTACTTTTCTTCTTAAAAAGTTTATTATAAAACAATAATATCAACACTTTTCTTTTATCATATAGATTATCTCCCGACGGATATTATAAAACTTGACACCTCGTGTCTAGATAATTATGTATCTTGTAATATAAAATCAATGCAAGAGAATCGATTTTGCCTTTGAAATCTTTTCTTCAATTCTTTTAAAATTCACTTATATTTTCACGACAAAAATCCGTATTCAAATTAATCAGTTCACTTTTTATTAATTGTAATTTCTTTATAATATTAATTAAAAATTAACATAATGGCCGACGACTAGATTAGAAAAATCAATAATCAATCAAAACGCGACCTAATAAACAGGTAGCTAGTCGTCGAATGTCATTTTAGTCGCGTGCCGTCAATCGTCTTCCGGCTTCTTCTCTCTCCCCACTTTCTTCTAAATCTTGACTTGGTCAGGTTTTTATTGATGTGTGCGTGTGTGGCGTGATTTATCTATATTGTATTAAAATTTTATAAGTATAAATTGATATTTTTAATATAAATTCTTGGCGGCTCGTTAGATTTATTTTAAATTTTATTTTTGATTTTTCTGCGTTTGTAACCACGTTACAATAGCCCTCCCCTTAAGGGGGGCTTTAATAAGAAAGCCCTCAACTCCTTTAAAAAAAAACTCTCATACTATCGAGTACATTTTATTCCTACCCGAATCACTCCTGTCCCTAATTAATTAATTTACTATGTACAACTTATTACTACTATTTACTATATATATACAAATTTATTTTAAAAGAGAGACAGAGCAAAAAAAAATTTTTATGAATTTAATTCCAAAAAAAAAATATATTCAACTAAGAAAAGATAAAATTTTTACTTATTTCAAAAATCCTATAAGTTCGCGTCAAAAAAAAAAAACCAAAAATTTCTTTATTTTAATAATCTATCGAGCTCGCGGTTATGTTATCAAAAATAAGTTACTCACGTCTTTTTAACCTTTTGATCCATTCCTCATTTTCTTGGGTTTAGGGTAATAGGGTATTAGGACGGGTTTATTTTAATAATATAAGATAATATTTGATCTAAATTTTAATTTATATGAGTGACTAGGTCGTGACTAAATTTAATTGGATTAATTTTATCCTATCATATTTTTCTTTAGTTACTAATCTTAAAGGAGAATTTTCCTATTTTGATCTTTGGTCACAAAAAAATAATAATACAAAAAAAATAAAAAAATTTAAAGGTTTACAAAAAAAAATTTTAATTTATTTGGAGTGTCTTCTGGCTATAGTTATAGCACTTGTTAGAGGACAATAAATAGTGTATAACCGATCTCTTAATGGGACATTGTCTAGGTCTAATCCGAACAATTCAAGAAGCAAGGATCTACGGCGTTGATACCTAATTTCTACGGGATCTTCGCCTTCTCCGCATGCTTCTTGCGTTTCGTCATCATTAACTTGTGGTTTGGAGTCTGAGGCAGTGATTTCATTGGGGTCGTCTTGCCAAGTGTCACCGTAAGGTGGGGCGGCGAAAAGGTCAGGGTACATTTGCCAAATGGGTTTTGCTTGGTTTCCCCATTTCTTTTTATATGTGGCATATCGGCCTCTTGCATTTGGTCTTTTGCACCTCGGGCAGTCCCGCATAATCAGGCCTAGTCTCCCGCAGTTATGACAGACAAGATTAATATCATTTTCAGGGCATTGTTTTCTATTATGGTTTGGTTGCCTGCAGTTGAAACAACAATGATGAGGGGCATCTACTAAAGCATCAAAGGGTACAGGGTCTAAATTGGAAAAAAGAACTCCCGTACTTTGATAATTGTCGTAAATCGGGAATAGGGGGAATGCATTGTAGTGGCGTTCCGGCCTGTTCCTGATGAACGGTTCTTCTTCGTTTTCGTCCTCGTCGTCGTCATTTACTGGCATTTCGTCCAGTAATATTGGTGCTGGTACTAAGTTTATTATTGGGGCTGGTGGTCTTTCCCTTATTTCATCGGGCACTGGGATATTTAAACTCATTAACGATGGTATTTTTATATAGTCATTTTTTTCTTTTATTTCGCTAAGTACATTTTCGACATTATGGGGTCTTCTAAGTTTTTCTGCCACTGTGAGTTTCTTTACCGTACCCGTGATTTTAGGTGGTAACATCATACCATTAATATATTCGATGGTATGGGAATCAGAATTAATGTCGGGGTATGGGCCGAGGGCGCAAGCCTGGTCTTCTAACGGCTCTATTTGGGGTAATTGAGTCGTTATCATTGAGGTTTTGGGGCTTGAGGTTTGATTTAGAGAGTCTGGACTCATCGGAGGGGTTGATGCCTCGCTGTATAGTCGTTTCTCGTCTACACTCTCCTGTAGGTCCCACCACCAGTCTTCTTCCATTGACAGGTCCATTACTAGTTCTTCTGAAATTTTCATTAATATTTTCATCATTATCTATTGATTTTAAATTATTCTCGTTAATTTGGAAAGACGTAGCTGTGACACGTGAACTTTGGGTAATCTACTGGGAGAGTCTACTTCATAAGTGTTAGTTGACAACACTTTAGTGATTTTTGTAGGTTCCTCGTTTCGAGGCGCAAGCTTAGCGGCAAAATGTTTATCCGTTGAAGATAAACACTGGGTCTTTCTAAGAACCATTTCCCCCTCCCTAAAAATTACATCCTTCCTGCCTTTATCGTAATTTAATTTTTGTTTCTCTCTAGCGTCGTCAATATATTTAGCTACTAAGTCCCTTAAAAATTTCAATCTTTTTAACCTATCTTTCCATAATTCGGGGTCTAACTTATGTACTTCTATTGTATTTTTTTCGTTTTCTAATTCTAATTCTCGACGTAAACTTTTAACTGGTTTTGGTTGTCTTCCATAATTTAAAAATGCAGGGGAAACTTTAGTCGATTCTTGTTTAGCAGTGTTTACCGCATGCCTAAATTCATGCAAGTGAAGGTCCCAATTTCGATGGTCTGACCCTATGAATATTCTGATCATGGTTTTTAGGTTACGGTTTTGGCGTTCGACAACGTTTGCTTGGGGGAAGTAGGGGGGGGGGTGGTTATAAACCTTACGCCATATTCCTTTAAACGTTTTTTTACCAAGTCGTTATCGAATTCTTTCCCATTATCTGCTAAAAAATATTCTGGAGTTTCCCATCTAAATAATATTAGTTCTTCAAACGCTTGTGCTACATTTTTACCGTCTTGTTTTCTAAGCGGTTTTAATTCTATCATTTTAGTAAACAAGTCTTGAAAAACAACCAGGTATTTGAATCCACTTTTGCTCCTGGGAAATTCCATGCAGTCAGCTGCTACGACCGTCCAGGGTGTTTCCACGATACGTTTACCCATAAGACCTTGTGGGCCTGTCTGCACAGACTTATGCCTTTGGCATTCTATACAACTTGTAACGTATTCCAAGGTATCGTGGTACATTCCTGGCCAAAAATAAGTTCTCGCTAGTCTGTCGTAAGTTTTTGCGATTCCATAGTGACCTGTGAATGGTTCGTGATGAACTTCGTTTAAAGCTCTTTGTCGCCACTCTAAGGGCAAAACTAACTTCCAATTATTGTCCTCGCCACTTACTGGGTCTAGTAGATAATCTTTTCGGTGTATATAAATTCTGTTGTCGTGAATTTGCCAATCAGGGAATTTCCAGGGCCAAGTTTTTATTTCTTCTAATCTACGTAAATACCATTTGTCGTTAATTTCTTCTAATATGGTTAAAAAGTCTAATTCATCTTCTTTACATTGGTCTCTTAATTCTTTATACGAGATTCGAGATAAGGCGTCAGGAACATAATTTAAGCAACCTTTTCGATATTGAATGTCGAAATCCCATTGTTGCAATTCTAGGGCCCAACGCGCTAAGCGTCCTGTAGGTTCTTTTAATTTATTCAGCCATTTTAGACTAGAGTGGTCGGTAATGGCTGTGAAATTATAACCTTCTAAATAAGGTCTAAACCTTTTTATGGCCCAAATTAGTGCTAAACATTCTCGTTCGGTGGCGCTATAATTTTTTTCTGCGTCGCTTAACACTCGACTTATATAGACGATTGGGTGTTCACCGTCGTCGTGTTGTTGAGTTAAAACAGCACCCAAAGATTCGTCGCTGGCGTCTGTTTGTACTGTGAATCTTTTTGAAAAATCTGGCCTAGCTAATACAGGTGTACTTACTAAGGCCATTTTTAATTTTTCAAAAGATTCTTGTTGCTCTTCGCCCCAAGTCCATTTAACATCTTTGTGTAATAATTTTACTAAGGGTAATTTTAACTCAGCAACTTTGTCGATAAATCTTGAATACCATCCTACCATACCCAAAAATCGTCTGAGCTCTTTCAAGTTAGTGGGGGCTGGGTATTCTAAAACTGGTCTTATTTTCTCTTTATCAGGTCTTAGCCCGTTTGCATCTAAGATAAACCCTAAATATAAAATTTCTTTGCAACCAAAATCGCATTTATCGGGGTTTATTGAAAGTCCAGCGTCCACCAACTTTTTCAAGACTATTCTAAGATATTGCAGGTGCTGTTCAAAAGTTTCTGTCGCTATGACTATGTCGTCTTGGTATGTCAATACAAATGGTTCTAGGTCAGGTGTAATGATGCGATCCATCAATCTTTGGAAGGTTTTTGGTCCATCAGTAACTCCAAACGGTATTCTGGTGAATTGGAGTAAACCAAGCCCTGGGAGTGCAAAAGCAGTGTACATTTTTGATGTTTCCTCTAGGGGGCATTGGTGGAAGGCTTTGGATAAATCAATTTTGGACAGAAAACGAGCTTTTCTGAGCTTATCCAAAGAAGCGTCCAAATTTGGTAATGGATACGAATCTTTTTCAGTCACTTTATTGAGGTCGCGATAGTCCACGCACATCCTCCAGGTTCCTGCTGGTTTACTAGGAACCATTAATGGTGCACTGCACCAAGAACTGTTAGAATATTCGACTACACCTAGTTTGATCCATTTTTTAGCTTCCTCAATCGCTAAATCCAGTAATTTTGGTGACATGCGTCTTACTTTGTGTCTTACTGGAATGGCATCAGGTTTCACCCTAATTTTATGTTTAATTAGGTGTGTTTTTCCTAAGGGCATGGGGAGTGGGGGGAGACATTCTTTTAAAACTTTATCAATTTCTTCTTTCTGATCTATTGTAATTTCCTCTATACCCGCACATTCTCCGTATAATTGTAAATTATTTGTATTGTCGTTAGTACTAAACCGATGCCATTTTTTGTTATTATCTCTTACTCTCCATTCATGTCCTGCCGCATATACTTCAATTTTAAATAATATTGTAAAATCCATACCTAAGACCATTTCATATTTAATATCTTTCGCAACTTTCAAATCAATATTACCGTCTAACCCATCTATATGGAAACTTACTCTTAATTTTTCAGTGATAGGGGAAATCTGTCCTGTGGCATTCACCATAGCTGTATTATTTAAAGGCTTGAACTTATGTTTAAAATTTTCATAAAATTTTGGGCCTAAATACGAGCCATTGGATCCTGTATCACATAATGCTTTAATATGAACGTTCCCTATAACAATATCAAAAAATAACCTATTATCTGTCGTCATAGCAGCAATATCTAACCTTTTTAAATCCGCTAGAATTTCACTGATTTCAGCTGGTACCGGTGCTTCATCAGTTTCTTGCTGTCGTGACGTTTTCATTATATTGTTAGTAGGAGGTCGCATATCTATTGGCAAAGTTTCTTGAATTTTAGAAACTAATTCTCCTATTCTAATCTCAGAGCTTAATGGTTCATTTTCCAATCTTGGCCATAGATATTTAGGAATAGTACCATTTTTAACTCCGTGAATTTTTTTAGGGTCAATAATTTCACTTTCAATTACTTCTTTGTCAATATTTTCTTTCTCAGGACTTTTAGTTTCTTTCTTATCACTTAAAAATTCGTTTATTAACTCATCTTTTTCTTCCATACTTATAAGGGCATAATCGGGTTCAATTTCATTTTCGTCGTCAAAACTTATTAAATATTCCTGGTCATTTATTTCATTTTTATTTAATTTAACTTTAATATTTTCATTATCGAATTTTACTCTATTAATTTTAAATTTATTATCACTCGCTCCGTTTATTGTGAACTGGAGGTCGTTGGAGCACTTGCGCCCTCCTGTTGCCAGTTTCCCATAGCCTGATTCTTTTTTGCTAAACAACTGGGGCAATTGGGAAAAGTTACATCTAACGTACCACATCCAAAACAAACTAATCTATTTCCCAGTTGAGGACAGGCTCTAGCCTTGTGTCCTACCTGAGAGCATAATGTACAATTACCACTGAAGGGGGTTCTAATGTACTGTTGATTATAGTTCTGGCGTGGGGCGTTAAATTGTTGTCTTGGCCTGTAATTACTTTGCCATTGGTTTTGATTTACGTAATAGGGGTCAAAATTTTGTTGAGGGGGGTTTGTCGCAAATTGTGGTCCACCTGGCATTCTAGGATAGAATGGCAAGTTACCCTGTTGCTGGAAACCGCCCTGTGCAAAATTAGGTCTACGAGGTCGTGGCTGATGCATTTGATTTTGTTGAAAACCTTGTTGCTGGTTTTGTTGCTGCTGCTGGTTTTGCACTTGCTGAGCAGGTTTTTGCTGTTGTTGGTTATTATTTCCAGCTGTAGCCATCGCAGCCACTTCACCGTTTTGTTCAGTTTCTTTATTTTGTGCCTTTTTCTTGCCTTTTTTACCACCTTTACCCTTGGCAGCCGTTTCTGTAGTTGTAACGGGGGTTGGCGGGTCAGAGCTTGTTTGAATTGCTGCAATTTTTGTTTTTGTTGATTTTTCTTCGTACGCGACTTCTGGCATGATCATTTTGTCTTTTGACTTAGGAGCAGTGTATCTTGAGCGTATTTCTGTGGCTTGTTCATGCTTTTTTCCTAATTCTAGTAAAGTCTTAAAGCTAGTAATTTCATTAGTTTGCTGGTAATTACCCATGTATTTTTGGTACTCTGGGTGTAAAACGCGTAGCGCCATTTTAACTAAACGCCTTTCAGATAATTTTTCTTGTAATTTATCTGATATTGCTTTGAATTTAGATAAAAACGTCGCCATATTTTCATTTTTACCTTGAGTCCGATTCTTAAGCTCGTCTATGTAATCTTCGTCGTCGCGAGGAGGTATAAATCTGTCAATAAAAGCTTGTTCTAGTTCATTCCAGGATTTGAGAGATTTCTTCTCCGTTCTATACCATATGCCTGCTTGTTTGTCTAAAATAGCCGATAAGGCATATTTTATTTGCTGGAAAGTAAGACCAGAGCTTTCTTGACAGTCAGTTAATTTATCGAGAAAATCAGATGCTTTTTCTGTATCACCGTCAAATTTCAAAGTCCAGTCCCTTAGGGTCCTGGTAGCAACTTTCTTAGCAGCATCTGATAATTCAAGAGTTTTCTTAACCTTCTTATGACCTTCTCTTTCTAATGACTCACTACTGCTGTCACTGTCTAATAATTCCTCATCCAACACGTTGTTATTCTTATTCGAGATTTCTTTTGGCTGTTTATTAATACTTTTCTCGAGTTCTTTTATTCTTGACATTTCTGCGTTGACTTGGGCTTGGATAAAATTTTGTTTTTCATTTTCTATTCGTTCTCTTTCTTGGCTTAATCTTAGAGCTTCCTGGTGAACTTTTGTTCGTTCGTCTTGCAAAAGTTCCCATTCTGCTATAATTTGTGAACGTGCCCTTTCTTGTTCAGATTCTGTAGGTGGTATTTCATTTTGATTCTGTTGATTGTCGATAAAATTATTATCTTTCATTTATCCTGTTATAACCTAATTAACTGCAGCTTCTTTGATGACTATCACTTCCCCCCTAAAAAAAAATTTTCGAGAAAAGCGAAAATTTCCCCAAAAAAAAAATTTATAATTTTAAATAAAGGGTTAAAATGGGACAGCTGATTGTCGTGATGTCGCTACGTCGTTATGATAGGATATAATAAGTTTTACAACTCGCAAAACTCATTAAACAGGTAAGAAAATGAGGAATGTTATATATATAAGAAATAAATAATAAAAATAATATAATAATAAAATATGAAAAAAATATATGATAATAATGTAATAAAAATATTATAATTAAAAATAAAATTTTCGACTTAGTATTAACTTATTTTTTTAACAACGCCGTGCACTCAGTGTACTATATAGATAACAAAAAAAAATTTTCGTGTATTATAAAGGGTAAAATTTTATATGTGTATATAAAAAGAACGAAGGCTGAAGAGAAAAAAATTTGTATTTTATATAATTATTTTTGGAATTAAATTTTTACAGTGTTAATTAAAGTTAAAATTGTGATTTTAAATTAATTTTATGTAATATGTATCAAAAACAAAGAATTATAATCAAAAAAAAAATTTTTCAATTTGCCCTAGTGGGTGCGTAAATTTATGTCAGTATATAAGCGCGCGACGAATTTAGTCGCGTCTGAGTGTCATATACCGGCATCTAAATATTCTCACACACTTTCACTCTCGATTTTTCTTTATAATGTAACTATTTATATTAAAGCAATTTCCATGAATTTTTAATTTAAAAAAATTTTATGTTTTTAAATTAGAAAAAAGCTTTATTTTTGAAAAAAAAAAAATTTTATTGTTTTTATTTTAGAAAAAAGCTTATTTTCGGAAAAAAAAATTTATAATTTATTTAAAAAAAAAATTAGCATCTCATTATTCGCGAAAAATTACCGAATTTAGTTGGGCGCCATTTGTAATGTGATTATTTCCGGCCTTGCAGAAATAAGCGCATTATGAATTTATCAAAATTTTTACCTTTATTAAAATCATGCGTGTTCGTTGCTATGCGCGGGACTTACCAATATATATCATATGCTGAAATGAGAAAGAGAATAATTATCAAGGTCGGGGGAATTTTCGTAGAAAAAGGGAGAGATGCTATTATTTTTATTTAAATAAACTTAACACTAATTAATTTCTATTAAAACACAAAATCATTAGCTTTATTCAAAAAAATATAAAAATATAAATGTAATCAAACTATAAACTAAAATGTCTTTTATTAAAGATAATCACCAAATTGTCCTTTTATTATCAATTAAAATAATATAATTTCTTAGTCGCGACACACACACATATTTTTCACTTTTATAGGAGTTGAAGACCTACCTTCTTCATTTTCATTTTCTATAACTCCGGTTTTCCTTATTTCTGACATAACTGCTGAATGATGATCTTTTACTTTTCTTCTTAAAAAGTTTATTATAAAACAATAATATCAACACTTTTCTTTTATCATATAGATTATCTCCCGACGGATATTATAAAACTTGACACCTCGTGTCTAGATAATTATGTATCTTGTAATATAAAATCAATGCAAGAGAATCGATTTTGCCTTTGAAATCTTTTCTTCAATTCTTTTAAAATTCACTTATATTTTCACGACAAAAATCCGTATTCAAATTAATCAGTTCACTTTTTATTAATTGTAATTTCTTTATAATATTAATTAAAAATTAACATAATGGCCGACGACTAGATTAGAAAAATCAATAATCAATCAAAACGCGACCTAATAAACAGGTAGCTAGTCGTCGAATGTCATTTTAGTCGCGTGCCGTCAATCGTCTTCCGGCTTCTTCTCTCTCCCCACTTTCTTCTAAATCTTGACTTGGTCAGGTTTTTATTGATGTGTGCGTGTGTGGCGTGATTTATCTATATTGTATTAAAATTTTATAAGTATAAATTGATATTTTTAATATAAATTCTTGGCGGCTCGTTAGATTTATTTTAAATTTTATTTTTGATTTTTCTGCGTTTGTAACCACGTTACACACGTATTGAAGGAATCCACCCCGCCAGGTGGCCAGAGCAAGCCTGCGGCAGCGTTTTTTACGCGTACTCCTACGCGCAAGATGAATCTGCCGCGAAAATTCGCTTTTTCGCCGCTGAAAATAGCTCCTTATTGGCTTTGTGGCGCGATTTTAAATCTTTAAAATTATGATATTGGATATCATGCGCTTCAAACACGCTGAATCAAGAGGATTCTTTGGTTGTTTATTGTTCTTAAGATGACTTTCCAAACGAGTACCTGGACCATTTGAAGAAAAAAAATATTTTATACATAAAGACGTGAATTTTTTTTATAACGCTGCTTAAATTATTAAACATGCGTTTGCCGCGATTGTCGTATTACGACTGACTGGAAAAGTATAAAAACGTTTACATTTATGCCCTAGTTTTTAGTTAAATGGAGTTTGTTGACCAGAAAGAAAAAATTCATAACGTAAATTACGATATTTCAGGTAGTTCGAAACTACCTCCTAAAAATGGCAGGCTTTTAGGGGGTAGCTTGCGAGCAATTATCTCAGGCCCAAGTAATTGCGGTAAAACAAATTTATTAATTGCTTTAATAAATAGTCTATTTGGTTTTCATTTTTACAAGTAGACATATTCACAAAAACCTAAATACGAGCTTTTGAGACGGATTTTATGATTATGAAAAATTACCTGAAGTTCGATTAAATTTTTTTACAAGCGATGCAGAAATTCCGGAACCCGAAAATGCCAAAAGACATACGCTCATGGTATTTGATGAGGTCATAAATTGCACGCAGAACGCTGCTAAAACATACATGTGTTTAGGCCGACATTCTTTCACCGATTGTTGTTACTTATCGCAAACTTATTCAAAAATACCTAAGCAACTAATTCGGGATAATATAAACATGATTGTTGTATATCCTCAAGACGATTTAAATTTGAAACATATTTTTGACGATCACGTGACATCGCATTTGTCCTTAAGCCAATTTAAAAAACTTTGTCACAAATGTTGGTTGAAAAAACACGGGTTTTTGGTGATTATGAAAGAATTTCATGCGAACTACGGGATGTATCGTCGCGGGTATAGTACGTTTATTCGTCTGAAACCAAAACGATTGTCTGAAATTAAAAAAAAAAAATAATGGAGACTGCAAAGTTAATCGAGCGAGCTCGTTTGAATATTCGCAAAAAATATAGAGCATTAAAACATCACGACACGCAACTCGATTTAATGGCAAAAAAAACTTTTGCCCCCATAATTGAACCGTTAAAAAGCATAGCAATAAAACAGGAAGATAAAAATTTGATTGATTTTAAAGAATGTGAAAAAGAGAATGAAAATGTAATGGATTTAGTCGATATTTCTGATGGTATCACTACCGGTACCAGTAATGGATCAAAAAAACGCAAACAGGTTGACACCTCTATTTTGCAAATGAATCTCTTATATATAACGAAACCAGCGCACGCACCAGCTGAATTGTCAGAGCTAGGTCCTATTGCGGGTAAACTTTTTCAAGATTTAAAGGCAGACCCAAGTAAATATGATAATGTCATTGGACCGAAAGATTGAGGTAATTCACATATACTGGGTTCAAAGTGATTAATTATTTTCAAAAACGATAATTTTTCAGTTGGCTCAAAGACTTACACGGGTACAAAAGAATTGTTCTCTTTGATATATAACAAAAAACTGCAACCAGATTCCTACACGAAAGCTGACAAGGCTATATACGGTGAAATTTTACGCCATACAAATGTGCATAAACAAAACGGTCAAGAAAATGGAAAAATTTTAGCTTCGAAAGGTGAAAAATATGTCAATATCATACGGGATTTAGTTAACGTACCGTCAGCATCAGGTCGTGGACTAAAGAAAAAAATTAATAAATATACTCTTATGAATTTTAATAAAAGTATTAAAAAGGTATTTTCGTATTGGGATAATCCAAGCGAATTGGTAGACAGATTAAAGCTTCAAGTGACAGAAATGCAAGCTGGACATAATTTTTTGGACAACGAAATTCACGAAATTATTGAGGAATTATCCGAAGCTGGATATATATATTAAAAAAAGCGTGCCAAATGAATAAGTTTAGTGAGAAATTGAGAGAGACTTCGCCAGATATTTCAGCTTTAAGTAAAAGATTAACGCATTTAAAGTTAAAACTCGAAGCTTTAAACCCTAGTTATAATCTTCGTATTGATTCGAGGTTAGGATTTTTGAAGAAATTTTGGATGTGGCTCTAGACCAAAAAGAACCTAGGAGTGATTTACCATACACACAGATCAAAGAATTAATTTCAAAAATTATTCCTGATTTCAGTTTACGTATGCGCATTTTAGAAGAGCTTTTAGGGGTTGTGAAATATCATAAAAGCGACGATCTAAATGATATTTCTTATAGCGAATTAAAAACATATATTACAGACATCTTACTGAAAATTGGAACTTGTTTAACAGCAATGGAAATGGCTCTTGGGTTTTCCGATGTTAAAAAACAAGATTCAAATACCTATCTGGAAATGTTACAACTTGTGAAGCCGAATATCCCTGAATTCGGAAATCGCCTAAGCCGTATCGAAAAAATTTTGAAAATTGAAAAGCCAAAGTCTTGAATAATTTTTTTCAAACTTAATAAAATGTAATTAAAAAAAAATTTTTTTTTTTTAACTAAAGACTGAGCTGTGATTTGCGTTAAATAATTTACAAAGTTATTAATTTCAATACATTTATCGTTTATATTTTATTTTTCCACACATTTTTTTGTTATAAAGTTCCTAAGTCTAAAAAATGAATGAAATTAAAAAAATCATAATTTTTTTCTTCCATCAGTACAATTTTCGTTAATTAATTAATTTGAATACATTTATCGTTTAAATTTTTTTTTGTTATAAAGTTCCTATGAATAAAAATTATAATCTATCGTTCAAATTAATTTTATATTAAAGCTTCTATTCTAAATATCGTAAGTCTAAAATGAATGAAATTTAAAAAAATCATAATATAATTAATAATTTTTTTCTTGAATTGGTACAATTTTTGTTAATTAATTTGAATACATATATCGTTTAAATTTATTTTCAAAATACATTTTTTTTTTTATAAAGTTCCTTTGACTAAAAATTAGAATCTATATATCGTTTAAATATATTTTGCAATACAGCTTCTATTCTAAGTATCCTACGTCTAAAATAAATAGCATTTAAAAAATCAGAATTTTTTCTTGAATTAACACAAAACGAACAAATACAAATTTGTTTTATTACATTAAAATTTTTGTTAAAAGTTACTCGTTTATAATTCTGTTTCAAGAAGAAAATTAAAATGCATGCAAATTAATTCGTATTCAATAATTTCATCCTTTTAATTGTGAACAAAAACTTTTCGCGCAAGTCTTCGCTCGTCTGTCCGGTCTTGGGGTAATTTTTAAATTCGTCTAAAAATTTTTAACTCTAGGAATATAAGACTCCAATTCCTTCATTAATTTTTCAATGAAAGGAAACCAAAACACGAGTTTGTTCAAAGTTGAAGCATGTATAGATACATATAAATTATCTTGTCTAAATTTATATCCAAACCAATTCATATCTATTTTCACGGGTTCGATATTAATATCATCAAATTTTGGGAGATTATCAGGATCCATATCGTGTTTTAATTTAAACAAATCATCTTTCAAAATTGTGATTTTCCCACCTTTTTATTGACTAATAGAGCGATAACGTTTGCCTTGCTATTATCAAGACTAATTGCCACTTGTAAATCTGACGACGATGTAAGAGGTAGAAGTCGATTTTGAATTAAAACCCTAAAAATTTAATTATTTGTTTTCAGAAAAATAAACAAACATTTTTGAATTTATTTCAACTTACATCTTTTATTGCGATTCACTCAAACAAGAGAAAACAAACAGTTTGATTAATTTCAAAAACTATACTGCAAAGTCAATAGATGTTCGAGTGATTTTTATGCAAAATGACGCATGCGCGTTTAAAAAATCAAAATAAAACTCTGCACGTGCAAAAGCTTCAAATAAAACGTTAAACACTCGATAAATTTAAATAAAAAATAGTACCCACTGTGAATAATGGTCAAAACCGATTAAACAAACCCTTTCAAAAGTCATTAAACATACCTAACTCATAATTGTCCAAGCGTTGAATTTCAAGATTAATGCCCTCTTTTGCTTAAATTAGTGTTGAAAAAATCAAGATAATAATTGTTTAATTTTATCGCATTTTCCATTTTTTTAAAATAGATCCAAAATTTGTTATCTTGCACTAAAAAAAACAATGATACATCGCCGGGTAATAATTTTAAAATAATTTTTTTTTTTTGTTTTATTGTTTTTTTTTTTTCTTAAACTTCACTTAACCCCCTTAAACTTTTATTAAATTAAACATGATAAAAATAACAATAATTTTTTTTTTGCCACTTATGAAATATAGCAGGCTAAAAGATACTTGTTTAGTTTAAAAAAAATTTTTTACACTTTAAATAACAAACTTTTTCTACCACTGTATAAATTTTTTTATTCAATTAAATAAATGAGTGTATTTTCACTCAACATAAAAAAATTTAAACTTTTTTTATTTAATTAACGCACTTTATAAAGTGACCAAACATTCAAGAGGTTTTAAAAGCTACTACCTGGGAATTTCAAATTTGCACTGTGAGAAAAGGTGAAAAAAAGGGGTAGATTTAAACTTTATGAAGAATTTAAGTCCAACATTAAAAAAACGCCACCCTTAAAAACTTTAAATAATTTTTTTTCAAACATAGGCACTGCCCACTTTCTTAAATGAAGATTTATACGAAAAAAGTAACACCTCTTTTTAAAATAAGCACTACCTACTTAAATGAATAATTTACACAATTGAAGATACCCCCTTCCCTAAATTTAAATTTAACTGCAAATAAAAAATTTTTATTGGGAAAGCGACTTTTAAAATGACAATTATTGCAATCAATCGATTAATTGTTCATCTGACCAAATTAGAAAACAAAATGACTTCCAATGATATAAAAGATTGAATGGCCACACATTTCAATCAATTGATAACAAAAATTTGGTAATAAAGCATGTCTCTTCAGTATTCAAACGTGAAAAAGATTTTAAAATATTTAAATTCACCTAATCGTAATCAGTGCAGTAAAAAATTTTTAGATTTTTTACTAAATTTCAACGAGTATTCGATATTAATTACCTTAAAAAGATATTCTTACTTAAATCAGCTTCATCGAGGCATTATATTAGTTAGCGATTTGGGTCAATATATAATCGAAGGTAATACAAATTTGGACCTAATCTGTACAGCTAACCTCTGAAGCCAGGAGGAAATTGAGGAATATTTTGAAGAAATTTCAAGATATCAAAATGATACTTCTTGAAAACTGTTGTTGTGAGAAGCAATTTATTCGAAAGCAGTCTGCACAGTTTCAGTATTTTCACTTAATTTTTCATCGTGTGACACGCTTTATAAACAATAAAAAAATTTTTGTCAAATTATTTTATTACTACATACACCTATTATTTCAAAAAAATTTGGAGATACCATGTTTGGAGATATATGTAGTTTCTAATTTGGAACTAGTTTCCAAAAAAGAAATCATATTAAATAAATCAATAAGGGACATTTTTTCTTACTTACTAGAAATGACTCATAGACGACGAGAAATAATAACTAAAATTGTGTTCAAACAAGAACTTTGAAATTTTTCAACATTTTGAAGATTCATGTTCGTGAAATGTGAAAAAAATGAGTGTGTAATGTGTAGAAGTAATAAAAAAAAAATTCACCTTTTTCAATTAAATTTAAATTTTGATAATAATTTCTCAATGAGTATGTATTTTTAATATTAATCTTTATTTAATTTTAACATTTAAAAAAGTTAACACATAATTATATTCAATTTTTGGTTCCTCATAGAGAAACCTTTGTGATAGGTGAAATTTTGATTTTCGATATTTTGGCATATAAGCACGTTTTGAGACCTCAGGAAGCTAAAAAACCGGTTTTAAAAAAAAGTCTGTGTGTGTGTATGTGTGTGTGTATGTATGTATGTATGTATCTATGTATGTATGTATGTATGTCGCACTGTAACCGGTGATATTTCACAGCCAACATGACATTAAGAACTAATTTTTTTTTCAAAATTTTTTTTACCAGAGAAGCTCGAGGTACTTTTTTTTTTTTTAATTTGGATTTAATACCTCATTTATTTTCACGAAAGTACTTATATTTGAAAGTATGGTTTTTACTCGATATTTTGAATCTGATACTTAATTTTTTGAAAATTTTTTTTCCAAAATTTTTTTCATAAAAAAATACAAAAAACACCAATTTTTTTGTTTTCTTTAAACGTAGTACATAATTTGCTTCCATGGAAGTACTAGTTTTAAGAACCTCTATAAAAGTAATTTTTTGGACATGATACTTAATTTTTTGAAAATTTTTTTCTCAAAATTTTTGCCGCCAAGAAATATAAAATTTTTATTATTATTTTTTTTTTTTTTAGGATGTAGTACTTAAAGTTTTTCTACGAAAGTACGAATAATTAGAACTATCGTTTTTAAATGATTATTTCATGTGATACGTAATTTTTCGAAATTTTTTTTTTTTAATTTTTTTAATAAAAAAATTAAAAAAATACAATAATTTTTTTTCTTTTTGGACGTAATGCCTAATTTATTTCTAGTAAAGTTCTAATATCCAGAATCATCGTTTTTAAAGGATTTCTCCATTTGATATGTAATTTTTCGAAATTTTTTTTTTCAAAATTTTTTGTATAAAAAGATTAAAAAAACACAATAATTTTTTTTCTTTTTGGACTTAGTACTTAATTTATTTCTATGAAAGTACTAATATCTAGAATTATCGTTTTTAAAGGAATTCTCCATCTGATACGTAATTTTTATAAATTTTTTTTTTTAAAATTTTTTGTATAAAGAAATTAAAAAAACAATAATTTTTTTTCTTTTTGGATGTAGTACTTAAGTTATTTATGTGAAAGTACTAATATCCAGAATTATGGTTTTAAAGGATTTCTCTATCTGATATGTAATTTTTTTGAAATTTTTTTTTTTTCAAAATTTTTTGTATAAAAAAATTAAAAAAACATCATAATTTTTTTTCTTTTTGGACTTAGTACTTAATTTATTTCTATGAAAGTACTAATATCTAGAATTATTGTTTTTAAAGGATTTTTTCCATCTGATACTTAATTTTTCAAATTTTTTTTTTGAATATTTTTCATATAAAAAAATTAAAAAAACATCATAATTTTTTTTTCTATTTTGACCTAGTACTAAATTTATTTCTACGAAAGTGCTAATATCTGTAATTATCATTTATAAAGGAAGTCAGCATTTGAGACGTAATTTTTTTGAAAATTTTTTTTTCAATATTTTTTACATAAAAAAATCATAAATACCTTTTTTTTTCCTTTTTTGACGTAGTAATTAATTTTTTCTATGATAGTATTAATATTTAGAATTATTACGATAAGCATATGGTAAAGTTATTAAGTTACTTGCAGTTTAGAAAGATTTCTACTTTTTTTACGGTTCAGATTTAAAATTAACTTTTTTTTATGAAATACTGATATCTCAAATTATCATTTTTATTAGATAAAATAGACCATTATAAATATTTTGCTATTGTTGATGAAGAACCATAGTGCCAATCACTTGGCAGCGTTTTTTAGTTTCATTAACAAGCGTGAAATTTCAAAGTAAAATTTAAAATATTTATTTTTACAACTTATTCGTATGGAATCTTTATTTAATTAAATAAATAAGATTTGTAATTAAAAAAATTGCATTCAAGACGTTTTAATTTTACCATGTAATAAAGAAAGTTATTTGAAAATGAAATTTAAAATATTTATTTTACAAATAATTTATTTGAATAATTATTCAAATTTTATTTATGCTCGTAAAAGTCACGTTCTAAATTATTAATTAATTTTACAACTTATTCATTAGAGAAATTATTACCAAAACAATAATTTTGATATTAATCTTTATTAAAAAATAAAATGATGTACCTCAAAATAAAATTATTACTTGAAAATTATAAAAACTTATTCAATGTACAAAAATTTATAAATTAAGATTTGAAAATTATCATTAACAAAAATATATCAATTGAATTTAAAATTATAAAAGCTTATTCTAAATTTTCAAGTATAATATTACATAAAAGTAATGTGCTATAAAATAAATAGTCTTTTAAAAATATCAAACTACATTTATTTCATCAAATTCATTTAAATCCCTTCTCCTTCTACATAAAATTACAACAATGTATTACAATTTTATAATAGAAAAAAACAATAGGTAACAGAATTAAAAAATTAAAGTTAAAAATATTATTCATATCTTCTTTCGCAGTTTATCGTTGTTTTGGCATTTTACTGAAAAAAAGAAATAAAAAATGTATAATTTCAAAATAAATGTTTTTTTTCTTTAAAAAAAACAAAATCTTCGTTACCATTAAAATGAGATGTCGTTAGTTACAAGGCGATTACAAAATATTCACTGCTTTGTCATAAGTGGCTCCATAGATTGGAAATTTACGCTGCTTGGAATCAGAGGTTCCGTAGATTGGACATATATGAGTAAATAAAGCTCGACACCCCGGAGATTGACATTCAAACGCCTAATTTAAAACATAATATTAATAGTGATTATTTTAATAGCTAATAATAATAATAATAATAATAATAATAATAATGGGGTGGTTGGGAAATAAACCATTTTTTGGTGAATACCCGACATGCTGGAATGAGATGGGTTGGCTCCATGGACTGGTAGGAGTTACCTATGGACACGACGCTGTATAAGCTACAGACCACTGATTTGGTCCTTTAGTGTCGACAACTCTAGGTGGGATTGAACTGCCTTCTCGTGGCTACCCTGTTGATGTGCTTTATTGCACACAAATGTTCACCCACTCACCAAGGCTGAGGCCTGCACACGTCGTACCTGTGCGTCACTCAGCCGACGGCTTTTGGCTGAGATCCTGAATGGCTCTCTTAGTGGACAGTTAAAGTTTCTTATTAACTCCACCTTGCTCCCTCTCGAATGCCAGGTGGAATCACTTCTTGCCCGATGACCTCACTCACTGTGAGGGGTGTGTTGTCTAGGAAGGCGTCTGCGAACGGGGCATACATTTCCTCTAATTCAGATGTCACTAAAGTCAGCTTTAATTTTTAATTATACTATACATTAATATACTAATGTTACTTAATGACATTGGTATATTAATATGATGAATGGCACGTATGGCTGGGGCTTCTCTGGAGCAGGGCTCTACAGCAATGTGGCCTTGCCCTATAGAGCAAGGTAATCGTTGCTGCTGGTTCATTCATGTTTGTGCCCTTCACCTGCTGTCTGTTGGGGGGGATTCAGAAAAAGCCACGAAAAGAGCTGAAAAGTTCGCTGGGATTGGCTGCATGTGTTTCTGTCTAAACAAAAAACTGTTTACTTTAAATGTGATATATGTGTTGCAGCCAATAACTTCGGGACGTAAGGCTTGAAGAGGTAATTATCAGATAAACCCTTGCAGCTGCAGGTGTTGGGCACGAGCATGACTGATCCTAGGATCCCTGATTTCGGTGAGCCCTGCGGCGTTCGCTCCATGACTAGTCAAGAAGCTTTTTTTGTTCAGAGCTTCCCTGACTAACCTAAAATCTAATTAAATTGCACAAGTGTGCAAGTCCCAGGAGCAGATGTCTGGGTGGATGTCGCATTATTTCTTGCAGTGCAAATCGAATGATCGAATGGCACGTGCTGTTTTCACCTGGTGATCATTTGATCATCTGTGGAAGTAATCTTACTTTTGTAAGAATCATTGGGATCTTGACCAATCGCTAGGAATGGCCTATGAGGATCCTGTTAATACGACGGGTAAAATATCGTATTATGTGAGCAGACATCAGATCTGTAGGACTCGCAACGATCACCCCCCTGTGTCTTGTACCCAGGGTGAGGATTGCTGCGGGTCTGAATCCCCGGTCCCATTATCTCACCACTTTTTCCCATTTCATTAAAGGAACACTAATTACAATAGTTCTTTACAGGTTTTTTTCTAGGTTATCATATCGCACAGAGGGTACCCTTACCCGCATTCATTTAAGGGCGCTTAGTCCAGTGACACAGGCTATTTAAATAACAAATATGCAAAATGATAAAACTGATATAACTCAGGCTGATAAACCACTTGTTCAAGAAGTATCAAATTCAGCTGTCAGTTCCGATCGGGTAAAAGCCCCGGTGGCTGGCACCGGCCCCATGGTTTCTGAGGGGGGCCAACAATTTTGCATGGAGGCGGATTTAACACCATCTTCCGCCCAGGGGGGATCACGAAACGAACTTCAAGCCATAGTTTTGCTTGAACATATTCAGCATCCACTAACTGCATCAGGTGCAGGGAATACTGAAAAACCAAGCTATGCGGACAGCCTTAAATATCTGCAGAACTTGACATATGGCACTGGTAGTCTTAACACAGACCAGGCCTTTGATCAAGCAGTGGTCGAAAATCCCAATGCCTTCCTTCACCACATTTCTGTTCTGAAAGACGTTGTACAGGCTTTGGAAAAGCACCATAAGGAAATGATGGAAGCTCATCGCAGCATGTCACATCACTGTACATCAGTACAGCAAAAATTGCGGCATGCCAATTAAAAATGGAGTAAATCTCTTCGGCAATGTGCTCATTCAACTTGAGCTAATAACGAAGAGACTGCATGCAGAAACGCAAGACATTGAGTCTGCTCTTAAAAAAGCAGAACATAAACAGCAGGCAAAGAGAATCCGATCATCTTCCTCTGAGGAGAACTCCCCAGAGTCAAGACAAGATAGGAAAAGGATCCACAAGAAGAACCTCAGCAACTCTGGGGTGGAAGAGCAGAACAACAGGAAGAAGAGGGAAGAAGGAAAATGCTGCTTCAAGAAAACCAGAGGAAGCAAGAGCAGAGGAATAAGGAGAAAGTGCGACTGGAACAGGAGGAAAAAGAGCGGCGTAAAAAAGATAAACTGATCCAGGAGCAAAAGAAGAAGGTAAGTCTGCTAGAATTATACCAAAAGCAGAAGCTGGAACAGAAAAAAGGGAAGCGGTCAACAACACCAAGGAGAACAGCCCACAGGGTAACCCTGGGTACTCCCCCAACAAGGATGGAGATAAGGCCGCCCCTAGGCATAAGTCCAAAAAAGAAAGAAAGCTAATGAAGAAACAAAAGCAACTGCAGCTTCAACCAAGAAAGGGTACTGATCAGCATATGGAGATATGCGAAGTAGCTGACGGACAAGAGCAGCAAAATCAGGTACCTAAGAAGCCACTGGAGAAGGAGGAAAATAGGCTGGTAAAGGGTAAGAAGAAGAAAAAGCCCAGGGCCAAAAAGTCCCAGCCAACAAAGGAACCTGCAGAAAAAGGTAAAGTACCTTTCAAGGTGGGAAGGCGCAGGTATAGGAAAAGGAAAGAAGCCTTCCAGATTACCCCAGCGGCGGGCAAATCCTACGAGGAAACGCTTCTCGATTTAAAGAGAAACGTTAACCTCGAAGAATCTGGCGCGAAGGTCCACCGCATCAGGAAAACTCAAAACGGTAGCGTCGTTATTGAGTTGGAGGCCATCGAGGACCGACAAAAACTTGAAGAAGCGGTGAATTCAGTCACGGGCCCTGAGTCGAATGTTCGTGACTTGATCCCGAAACTAAAACTCGAAATTCGAGATTTGGATGGGGTCTCGAAAGAACAGGAGATTCAGGCAGCTGTTGCCAAGGCCATAGGTGTCGAAAATGGAGACCTATTCCAGGTGTCCATTTTCAAAACCAAAGGCACAGCAACCCAGATGGCCGTGGTGGACCTTCCTGAGGCCGACGCTCTACGCCTGGCCAGAAAGGGCAAAATCGAGATCGGCTGGGCATCGAGTAGAGTACGCATCCGTGCAGATGTGAGGCGCTGCTACAAATGTCTGGGCTATGGACATAACCAATATGTCTGAAAAGGCCCAGACAGAAGTAAGGCGTGTTTAAAGTGTGGCGAAGATGGCCATAAGAGGACAGAGTGCAGCAAGGATAAGCCTGAGTGCTTCCTCTGCAAGACCAGAAAGGATAAGTGCTCCACGGAGCACTATCCTGTAGAGGGAAACTGCCCCAGTTATCGGGAGGCTCTGGCTGTAGCGAGAAGCAGGTGTCATCGGAAATGATCAAGGTTCTCCAAGGGAACATGCGACACGCACGGGAAGCTGGTGCATTGTTCGATAAAATTGCTCGCGAAGAGGATGCAAATATCCTCTTACTAAGCGAGCAATACTACAACATGAACCACAAGTACTGGCTTTCCAATGACACTGGCTGCTGCGCCATATCGCTTCGAGGCAGAGCCCAAACGTCCCTTACCCAACAAGGGAAAGGGAATTGCCACGTTTGGGCCAAGTGCGGGGAGACAACTTACATAAGTTGCTATCTCTCCCCAAACGACAGCTCGGCAGAACTTGCTACAAAGCTGGCCAGCATCGAGAGCACGGTCCGAACGGCGACTGGTGGCGTCATCCTTGGTGGAGACTTTAACGCCAGGGCTCTGGAATGTGGGATGCCAACGACTAACCCCAGGGGACGAATGGTGCTCGAATTGCTCGCTTAGTAAGAGGATATTTGAATCCTCTTCGCGAGCAATCTGTTCCAACAGGCACAGAGCCCTGTTTATAAGGGCGGCCTAGATGTTCTCAGAGAGCTTGTCTAGTGTTGCGGAATATTCTGGCCGCACCTTCACACATTACTAAACCAGAAAAAACAACCTGCAGTCATGATTTAGCGGGACTCGCGACTACCTTTAATCGGCTACGTCGCTGTTCTTGAGGTAGGAGTCTCCCATGCTTAGAGCCAATACGTCAGGTCTAAGGCAACCCTGTATGTGGCTTAAATCGCACATAGATTGGAGAAAACCTTGGAGCCCCTTCAATGTGCCTCTTCCTCAAGGATAGTTTAGGATAGCAGTCTGTGGCTGCATGCTTGCCAAGAACGCTCGAGGGAAAGACAAGGCATAAAACCCGGTTTATAGGGCAGCCTCAGTTATTCCAGAACCGCTTATAGCATAACCATGAGCAGTCTGCGGCATTCTTAACATGGACGCATGGGGTACAGCATAGAGCATGTCCCTAGAGAAATGCAAGGCATGAGACCCGATTTATAGGGCAGCCTCAGTTGTTCCAGAGAGCTATATCCTACATCCTTGATTCTAGTTCAACCTTGAAAAAAGGCGGCCTGAACCACCCTCCTCCTTCCTCAGCCTTATGAGGCTCCGGGCTTGGGACCGGTTTAGCGGAGTTATTATTATTATTATTATTATTATTATTATTATTATTGGGGGTGAGTTTTGTCGGTATGCTTTGGGCAAGGCATCTGTCTTTTGCAGAATGCCTTGCCCCTTGGAGTCCGACACTGTTCAGATACCGGTTCTCTTCGGGCGTAAGTGCCTTCTCACCCCCCTGCCCCGAGTGCAAAAAAAAAAAAAAAAAAAAAAAAATTATTATTATTATTATAATTATATAATTATATAATTATATTATTATTAATATTTCAACTCTATGAAAGCATGGAAGAAACGATGGAAAAAGAACCAAGAGAAAAATGCCCTGTGGACGCGCAGACTGATCTCAGACCTGCAGGCATGGATGGGACGACAGCATGGGGAGGTGGATTTCTACCTTACCCAGTTCTTAACTGGACACGGGTATTTCCGTGTCATGTTGAAGCATTGGCATAAGGTGGCACCAAAGGAGTGCTTGCACTGTCCGGGCGTGGATGATACAGTAGAGCACACATTTTTCGAATGTGTTCGCTACTCGGAGGGGCGCCCGCCCTTCCCGATTTGGAGGCCAGAGATGGTGGTTCCGGAAATGCTACGGAGTTCCGAAAACTGGAACAAAGTAGCAGAGTACGTAAGGACCACCTTGTTGGAGAAGAAGGAGGAGGGCTTTCAATCGTAGAGAGCTCTCCTGTCCCTAGGCAGGGGGGAAGGCAGCGGCCAGCTGCCTAGGCTGCGCGTCCCAAACTGAAGTTATACCTGAAAAGGGAGTTCCGGTTTGGGACATACAAGCGCGGGGGGTTTAAAGTGTGTTTATCCAGTAAGAATCTGGGGCGTAGCCGGCGATCGCGTTCGCCGGTAGTCTCCCAGTTGTACAAAGTGTACAACTGGGCGGTCATGGAAATTTGCGGGTCTTTAAGGCCCGCAAACACTCCATGGCTGATGCAAGACACACATATTTCCCTTAAAAAAAAAAAAAAAAAAAAATAATAATAATAATAATAATAATTATATAATTATATAATTATATAATAATTATTATTAATATAATAATTAAATTAATAATTATTATTAATATAATAATAATTATATAATTATATAATTATATAATTATATAATTATATAATAATTATTATTATTATTATAAAAAATAATAATAATAATAATTATATAATTATATAAGCCATAGCTACGAGGAAACGCTCCTTGAATTAAAGAGGAGCGTGAACCTCGAAGAGTCCGGCACAAGGGTCCACCGGATAAGGAAAACGCAGAACGGCAGCGTCCTTATAGAACTGGAGGCCATTGAGGACAGGCAAAAGCTTGAAGAAGCAGTTAAGGCAGTCACGGGCCCTGAGTCAAATGTTCGTGACATGATACCCACTCTAAAACTCGAAATTCGAGATTTGGATGGGGTCACTAATGAGCAAGAGATTCAGGCAGCTGTCGCCAAGGCTGTAGGTCTTGAAAATGGCGACCTATTCCAGGTCACCATTTTCAAAACCAAAGGTACAGCAAGCCAGATGGCTGTGGTAGACCGGCTTGAGGCCGACGCTTTGCGCCTGGCCAAAAAGGGCAAAATCCAGATTGGCTGGGCATCAAGCAGAGTGCGCCTCCGTGCGGATGCTCGACGCTGCTTCAAATGTCTGGGCTATGGGCATAGTCAATATGACTGTAAAGGCCCAGACCGAAGTAAGGCGTGCCTTAAATGCGGCGAAAATGGCCACAAAAGGACGGAATGTGACAAAGAGAAGCCCAAGTGCTTCCTTTGCACGTCCAGAAAGGATAAGTGCTCGACGGAGCACTATCCTGGTGAGGGAAACTGCCCCAGCTACCGGGAGGCTCTGGCTGTGGCGAGAAGCAGGTGTCATCGGAAATGATCAAGGTTCTCCAAGGGAACATGCGACACGCACGGAAAGCTGGTGCATTGTTGGATCAAATTGCTCGCGAAGAGGATGCAAATATCCTCTTACTAAGCGAGCAATATTACAACATGAACCACAAGTACTGGCTTTCCGATGACACTGGCTGCTGCGCCATATGGCTTCGAGGCAGAGCCCAAACGTCCCTTACCCAACAAGGGAAAGGGAATTGCCACGTCTGGGCCAAGTGCGGGGAGACAACTTATATAAGTTGCTATCTCTCCCCAAACGACAACTCGGCAGAGCTGGCTACAAAGCTGGCCAGCATCGAGAACACGGTCCACGGTCGCGTCATCCTTGGTGGAGACTTCAACGCCAGGGCTCTGGAATGGGGGATGCCAACGACTAATCCCAGGGGACGAATGGTGCTTGAAATGGCCACTAGGTGCAAACTAGTGGTCCAGAATAGAGGCAACAGGCCTACCTACGAGAGGCCGGGTTGGGGTGTCTCTATCCCGGACATAACATTCGCTACAGAAGCTGCGTCCGGGAGAATAGGCGACTGGAGGGTGATGGATGATCAATACAATGGTAGTGATCATCATTACATCGCCTTCCGGGTATTGGAAGGAAACTCACAACGACCTCCGTACAGGAGGCGCCCCCTGGGTTGGAACGTTCCAAAAATGGACGAAGATAGATTCGAGGAGTATCTTCGAATCGAGTCACCGTCCATCCTTGCTTGGCATGGAGGGGCCACAAGTCCCCATGAGGCTGAAATCTTAGTTAAGAAAGTAACGTTTCTATTATGCGGGGCTTGTGATGCCTCGATGCCTCGCCGCAGGCCCTGGAAAGGGAGAAAGCCAGTGTACTGGTGGACTCCCGAAATAGCTGAGCTCCGGAAGGAATGCCACAGGACACGACAAAAGGCGCAAAGAGCGCGGGACAGACCTGAGGCTGCCGTGCTTTCTCAGGAACACAAGGACGCCAAACACCGGCTGGCCAAGGCCATCCGTCAAAGCAAGGCCCGATGTCTGTGTTCATTACGCGATGATGTAAACAAGGACCCCTGGGGCCTAGGTTACAATGTCCTAATGGGCAAGTTAAACCGGGGGTCCGACAACATGATGGACGCGGCGTCGACTGAACGGATCGTCGGTGCTCTCTTCCCTGAAAGGCCCATCCGGGAAAACCCGGTTTAGGTGATACCCAGGGAGGAAGTGCCGCTGTTCAGCGAAGGCGAGATGGTCAAGGCCATAAAGGCCATGAAAAATGGTAAGGCGCCGGGGCCGGACGGGATACCAGCGGAAGTGCTCAAAAGAGCGGTTAAAGTAATCCCTGGTATCCTGTTAAACATGTTCAATACGTGTTTGGTGGCTGGAGTGTTCCCAAAGCAGTGGAAGGTGGCACGTCTCGTGCTCTTGAACAAGGGCAAGGGAGGAGCCCCGGACTCTCCATCATCTTACAGACCTTTGTCTATGTTAAATACCATTGGTAAGGTGATGGAGAGTATGCTCCGGGCAAGGCTCAGAAGGGCAATCGAGGAGGGCGGTGGTCTCTCCGAGGAGCAGCATGGCTTTCGTGAAGGGCATTCCACGATAGACGCCATCCGGCGTGTCGTGGATACCGTAAAGGCTGAGAGGGAAAAGCGGCCTGCAATTCGCAAGGACGTCCTTCTGGTAACGCTGGACGTCAAAAACGCTTTCAACTCGGCCAGGTGGGATGACATGATCCGGTCTCTCGAGTACGATTTCCAGATACCCAGCTATCTGGGTAACGTACTAAAGGATTACCTGCGGGACCGGAGACTGCTCTACGACACGCTTAATGGAAGGCGTGAAAGGGTTTTGAGTGCAGGCATCGCGCAGGGCTCGGTTCTTGGACCGGACCTGTGAAATGCCTTTTACGATGGCTTGTTGCGCGTCCACCTCCCGGAAGGAGTTTCCCTGATCGGGTACGCCGACGACGTGGCCCTGACCATAACTGGCAGGGACATGGAAGTGACCCAGGAGAGGTTGAATCTAGTCATGAGATGGATCAACCTCTGGATGGGCGATCACGGGCTCCAGCTTGCGACCCCAAAAACGGAGATTGTACTGCTGACCCGTCGAAGGGTTCCCACCGACTTCGATGTAATTATCGACGACGGCGGAAACCCTCACACGATCCGAACCAGAACATCGGTGAAATACCTGGGAGTTCAGCTTGATAACAAGCTGACCTTCTGGGAGCAATTTCAGAGGTCGTGTGAAAAGGCAGCGTCGGTCGCATCCTCCCTGTCAAGGCTCATGGCCATTGGGGGACCCAAACCAGGGAAGCGAAGGCTCCTGATGTCAGTCGTCAACTCTGTCCTGCTTTACGGATCAGAAGTCTGGGCGAAGACCACAGAAATTGCCAAGTACAGACATAAGATATCGTCTGTACAGAGGCAAGCGGCAGTGAGGATCGCCTGCGCGTACCATACGGTATCGCTCGAGGCGATCCAGGTTGTTGCTTCGGTGATACCCATCGACCTGCTAGCGTTGGAGCGGAAATTCATCTACGAGAGCGTAGATGAGCGCGAAGTGGCTTCCACTCGCGCCCGCTTCAACTCTATGAAAGCATGGAATAAACGATGGAAAAAGAACCAAGAGAAGAATGCTCTATGGACGCGCAGACTGATCTCAAACCTGCAGGCATGGATGGGACGACAGCATGGGGAGGTGGATTTCCACCTTACCCAGTTCTTAACCGGACACGGGTATTTCCGTGTCATGTTGAGGCATTGGCATAAGGTGGCAACAGAGGAGTGCTTGCACTGCCCAGGCGAGAAGGATACAGTAGAGCACACATTCTTCGAATGTGTTCGCTACTCGGAGGGGCGCCCGCCCTTCCCGATTTGGAGGCCGGAGACGGTGGTCCCAGAAATGCTACGGAGTTCCGAAAACTGGAACAAAGTAGCAGAGTACGTAAGGGCCACCTTGTTGAAGAAAAAGGAGGAGGGCTTTCTATCGTAGATTGCTCTCCTGTCACTAAGCAGGGGGAAGGCAGCGGCCAGTTGCCTAGGCTGCGCGTCCCAAACTGAAGTTATACCTGAAAAGGGATTTCCGGTTTGGGACAAACAAGCGCAGGGGGTTTAAAGTGTGTTTATCCAGTAAGAATCGGGGGCGTAGCCGGCGACCGCGTTCGTCGGTGGTCTCCCAGTTGTGCACTTTGTGCAACTGGGCGGTCATCGAAATTTGCGGGTCTTTAAGGTCCGCAAACGCTCCATGGCTGATGTAAGATTCACATATTTTCCATAAAAAAAAAAAAAAAAAAAAAAAAAAAAATTATATAATTATATCATATATAATTATATAATTATTATTATTATATAATTATATAATAATTTTTTTTTTTTTTTTTTTTTTTTTTGTCAAGGGAATCTTGTGAATCTTACATCAGCCATGGAGTGTTTGCGGGCCTTAAAGGCCGAACGCGGTCGCCGGCTACGCCCCAGATTCTTACTGGATAAACACACTATAAACCCCCCTGCGCTTGTTTGCCCCAAACCGGAACTCCCTTTTCAGGTATAACTTCAGTTTGGGACGCGCAGCCTAGGCAACTGGCCGCTGCCTTCCCCCAGCCTAGTGACAGGAGAGCAATCTACGTACTCTGCTACTTTGTTCCAATTTTCAGAACTCCGTAGCATTTCCGGAACCACCTTCTCTGGCCTCCAAATCGGGAAGGGCGGGCGCCCTTCCACGTAGCGCATACATCCGAAGAAAGTATGCTCCACTGTATCCTTCTCGCCTGGGCAGTGCAAGCAATCCTCTGTTGCCACCTTATGCCAATGTTTCAACATTGCACGGAAATACCCGTGTCCAGTCAAGAATTGGGTGAGGTAAAAATCCACCTCCCCATGTTGTCGTCCAGTCCATGCCTGCAGATCTGAAATCAGTCTGCGCGTCCATAGGGCATTTTTCTCTTCCTCCTTTTTCCACCGTTCCTGCCATTTTCCCATAGAGCTGGAGCGGGCGCGAGTGGATGCCACTTCGCGGTCCTCTACACTATAGTAAATGTATTTCCGCTCCAACGCTAGCAGGTCGATGGGTATGACCGATGCTACTACCTGGATCGCTTCGAGCGATACCGTATGGTACGCGCAGGCGATCCTCAGGGCCGCTTGCCGCTGCACAGACGATATTTTATGTCTGTACTTGGCAAATTTGGTGATATCCGCCCAGATCTCAGATCCATAAAGCAGGACAGAGTTGACAACGGACATCAACAATCTTCGCTTCTTGGGTTTGGGCCCTCCTATGTTGGCCATGAGCCTTGACAAGGAGGATGCGATCGACGCGGCCTTCTCACTCGACCTCTGAAATTGTTCCCAGAAGTTCAGCTTGTTATCAAGCAGAACTCCCAGGTACTTAACCGATGTCTTGGCTTGGATCGTGTGAGGGTTTCCACCATCATCGACATTTACATCGATGTCCGTGGAAATTGATGTGCGACGGGTCAGCAGTACGATCTCCGTTTTTGGGATCGCGAGCTGGAGCCCGTGCATGCCCATCCAGAGGTTGATCTGTCTCATGACTAGATTCAACCTCTCCTGGGTTACCTGCATGTCCCTGCCAGTGATGGTCAGAGCCACGTCGTCCGCGTACTCGATCAGAGAAGCTCTTTCCGGGACGTGAACGCGCAACAGGCCATCGTAAAAGGCATTCCACAGGTCCGGTCCGAGAACCGAACCTTGGGCAATGCCCGCACTCAGAACCCTCTGTCGCCTGCCATCGAGCGTGTCGTAGAGCAGTCTCCGGTCCCGTAGGTAGTCCTTTATTACGTTACCCAGATACCTGGGTATCCGGAAGTCGTACTCGAGAGACCGGATCATGTCATCCCATCTGGCCGAATTGAAAGCGTTTTTGACGTCCAGCGTTACAAGAAGGACGTCTTTGCAAATTGCAGGCCGCTTTTTCCTCTCAGCCTCTACGGTATCCACGACACGCCGAATGGCGTCTATCGTGGAATGCCCCTCACGAAATCCATACTGCTCCTCGGAAAGGCCACCGCCCTCCTCGATGGCTCTTCTCAATCTTGCCCGGAGCATGCTCTCCATCACCTTTCCGATGGTGTTTAACATGCACAAGGGTCTGTAAGATGATGGAGAGTCCGGGGCTCCACTTTTACCCTTGTTCAAGAGCACGAGACGTGCCACCTTCCACTGCCTTGGAAACACTCCCGCCACCAAGCATGCATTAAACATGCTTAACAGGATACCAGGGATTATTTTGACCGCTCGTTTGAGCACTTCCGCTGGTATCCCGTCTGGGCCCGGCGCCTTGCCATTTTTCATTGCCTTGATGGCCTTCGCCATCTCGTCCTCGCTGAATAACGGCACTTCCTCCCTGGGTATCGCCTCTACCGGGTTTTCCCGGATAGGCCGCTCAGGGAAGAGAGCGCCGATGATTCGTTCGGTCGACACTGCGTCCATCATGTTGTCAGACCCCCGGTTCAACTTGCCCATTACGACTTTGTAACCAAGACCCCAGGGGTCTTTGTTTACATCCTCGCGTAATGAACGCAGGCATCGAGCCTTGCTTTGACGGATAGCTTTGGCCAGCCGGTGTTTAGCATCCTTGTGTTCCTGGGAAAGTGCAGCAGCCTCGGGCCTGTCCCGTGCTCTTTGCGCCCGTCTACGCGTCCTGTGGCACTCCTTGCGGAGATCCGCTATTTTGGAAGTCCACCAGTAAACTGGCTTTCTCCCTTTCCAGGGCCTTCGACGAGGCATAGAGGCGTCACACGCCCCTCGCAATAAAGACGTTACTTTCTTGACTAAGATTTCAGCCTCGCGGGGACCTGTAGCCTCTCCATGCCAAGCAGGGACGGACGACGACTCCATTCGAAGATACTCTTCGAACTTGTCCTCGTCCATCTTTGGTACATTCCAACCCAAGGGACGCCTCTTGTACGGAGGCCGTTGGGAGGTTCCCTCAAGCACCCGGAACGTGATGTAATGATGGTCGCTACCATTGTAACCATCCATCACCGTCCATTCGCCGATTCTCCCAGATGCACCTTCTGTTGCAAAGGTTATGTCTGGGATAGAGGCACCCCAACCTGCGCTCTCGTAGGTGGGCCGGTTTCCTCTATTCTGGACCACTAGTTTGCATCTAGT
Organism: Anagrus nilaparvatae; assembly: GCA_022575985.1. NCBI lineage: Eukaryota > Metazoa > Arthropoda > Insecta > Hymenoptera > Mymaridae > Anagrus > Anagrus nilaparvatae. The sequence goes on along the minus strand of JAKSXM010000147.1, from coordinate 16,982,237 downwards.
GGCCATTTCCAGTACCTGCTGTCCCCTAGGATTGGTCGTCGGCATGCCCCATTCTAAGGCCCTAGCGTTAAAGTCTCCAGCAAGGATAACGCTTCCAGTTACCGTCCGAACCGTGTTCTCGATGCTGGCCAGCTTTGTAGCCAGCACTTCCGAACTATCGTTTGGGGAGAGGTAACAACTTATATAAGTTGTCTCCCCGCACGTGACCCAAACGTGGCAATTGCCTTTCCCTTTTTTCGTCAAGGTCGTTTGGGCTCTACCCCGGAGCCATATGGCGCAGCAGCCAGTGTCATCAGTTATCCAGTATTTGTGGTTCATGTTGTATGATTGCTCGCTTAGTAAGAGGATATTTGAATCCTCTTCGCGAGCAATCTGTTCCAACAAAGCACCAGCTTGCCGGGCTTGGTTCATGTTCCCTTCTAGAACCTTGATCATTTTCGATGACACTTATTCCTCGCCACAGCCAGAGCCTCACGGTAGCTGGGGCAGTTTCCTTCTCCGGCATAGTGTTCCGTAGAGCACCTGTCGTCCCTATTCTTGCACAGGAAACACTCGGGTGTTTCCTTCTTGCATTCTGTTCTTTTGTGGCCATCCATGCCACATTTGAGACATGCTTTTCTACGGTCTGGGCCTTTGCAGATATACTGATTATGTCCATAGCCCAGACACTTAAAGCAGCGCCTTGCATCTGCTCGAAGGCGCACTCTGTTCAAAGCCCATCCAATTTGGATTTTCCCTTTTTTGGCTAGGCGGAGAGCATCAACTTCGAGTAATTCCACCACAGCCATCTGACTCATTGTGCCTTTGGTTTTGAAAATGGTAACCAGGAGGTTTTTCCCGTTTTCAATACCTATCGCCTTGGCGACCGCCTCCTGGATCTCCTGTTCTTTCGTGACCCCATCTAAATCTCGAATTTCGAGTTTGAGCATGGGGAGCATGTCCCGAACGTTCGAATCAGGGCCCGTTACCGCTTGAACTGCTTCCTGCAGTTTGCCGGAGTCCAATATCGACTCCAGCTCGATGAGGACGCTGCCGCCTTGCGTCTTGCAGATTCGATGGACTTTAGCACCCGAATCTTCAAGCTGGACGTTCTTCTTAATACTGAGAAGAGTTTCCTCGTATGTATGGCCTGCTGCTGGTTTTATAAGTAAGGCCTCCATCCTCTTTTTGTACCTACGCCTACTCGGCTTGGTACTGACCGTTTCAGCAGGCCTTTTTGGCTGCTGAGTATTCTTCTTCTTAGCTTTCTGCTTCTTTTTGGGTTTCTAGCGTTTAGGTTTTTTCTGGTTTAGTAATGTGTGAAGGTGCGGCCAGAATATTTCGCAACACTAGACAAGCTCTCTGAGAACATCTAGGCCGCCCTTATAAACAGGGCTCTGTGCCTTCGCTTCTTAATTAGGTACTTGTACCATCGTGCAATCAAACAAGTGCCGCAGAAAGCCGTCATGTGTTCCCGAAGATTCTGGCTGGGGGCATTATTCTGGAATGAACTTATGGGGGGTCTTTGGATCATTCAGACGTGACTTCCAGATTAGTTCTCCCCCTGTCTCACGACGGGCTAGAATATCGCGAGATGGTAAGCAACCATAGTGGTAAAAATCCACCAAATTGTCACCCGGCCCACACGACGGGTACAGAATGACCGTGTGATGCTAGACAGACATGGAGCGAAGGTGAATATCCTCCCATCTGCAGGACTGACATTGATCAACCCCCCGGGACCGGTACCCAGGGTGTTGATCGCTGAAAGACCGAACACCAATCCCACTAATTACAACTTTTTTCTTTTACATTCTACTTACAGGTACACCAACAATAGTTTTTTTTACAGGCTAAGAAACCAAGCGGCGTGATGCTGCCGATCATCGTGGCTCGCGGTGGTCGGTCCTCCGGATTGGGATGGCAACCTCCGTAGAGGGTACAGGTCAAAAACTGGGAACTGCACCTCCAGGCCGCCGGATAGTACAGGAGCCCGGAGCTGTCTAGCTAACAGGTCTGGCTGCTCTATCAGCCGGCGCATAATCTCGTTTTCCGTAGTAGTGCCGGGTAGCGCCCGGGTAGGGCCCTGCTGCGGGGAGCGGGGGGCTTTCCACAAGGCCACTACGCTAGGGGACACCCGGTTTGGTGGGCCGACCATTGCGAGACCACCGCGTTGACTGGCTGCATCATGTCCCGCATTCAATCACACAAGACAGAACAGGTTAGAAGGAGGTAATTTTTCAAAAAATAAATGATGAATCAACATAATAATGATCAGGTTCAAAGCGTGCAGGAACCGCAAACGAACAACAACCAACAGGGCCCCCAAGCCCAAACAAACTCAAACGCAGCTGGCCAAGTAGAACAAATGATGCTGGATAAGCTTAAAGTTACGCTTAAATGGAGCACTCGATTGTCTAGGCTTATGGAAAATGATGGTATGCAGGATATTCTTGCAAAATACAGTGATGTCCAACAAGCCTTCAAAGAAACCCAGGCGGCTAAAGGTCTGGACACTGTTAAAGAAGGCTTTACTGCCGAAAAGAAACATTACGGCAATCTTTTGGAGGCTATAATTGAAATGGAGTACCAGTTCGGCTATGTTCAGAAGAACGCGAGCATGGTGATAAAAAATGGAGTCCGGAAGTTTGCCAGCGTAGTGGAGCAGCTGGTATTGATTAGGGAGCAGCAAACTAAAGCAGTATCTGCGATATATGAAGCCCTCCTTAAAGAAATGAATGGGAAAGGCTCGCTTAAAAGGCCCCACCCGACATCATCTCCCGAGAGCTCACCAGGCAACGGGGGGAACACGGGGAAAAAGATGAACGAGGTTACCCAATCGAATGAAGAACTGTCTGAATTCGATCAGGGAATAAAAAATGTAGAGCTCTCAATAACTGAGAAAAACAGGAAGGAGCTACAAGGGCAAAGAAAGAGGAAAAAAGTGCTCCAGGAAGAAGAAAACAGAAAGAGGCTTCAAGAGCAACGTGAGAAGCTCCAGCAGCAGCAAAAGAGACAGAAGGAATGGCGTGAAAAACGCTTATTAGAAGAAAGAAAAATCCAAGAAGGGTCGGATAAATCGAAGCCGAACGCAACGGCTCTCGATCGGTCTTCCACTGATCACCATGATCTAGTGAAATTGACAAACCACCCTGAGGTAGACGAGTCGCCAATGGAAACTCAAATTTCGGAAGAGGACCAAGACAGTTTACGTGAGCAAGACAATTCACGTAAGCAAAATAATGCAAACGGTCCCAAAAGGATCAGCAAGGCCGAAAAAAAAAGGAGGAAAAAACAAAAAAAGCTGCAGCTTCAACAGGGAAACCAGGTAACTGAAATCCCAAGCCAGTTGCAAAAACAGGCTCAGGTAGAAAAAACACCCAATAAAGTGAATTATATAATAATTATTATTAATATAATAATAATTATATAATTATATAATTATATAATTATATAATAATTATTATTATTATTATAAAAAATAATAATAATAATAATTATATAATTATATCATTATATAATAATAATTATATAATTATATCATTATATAATTATATAATTATTATTATTATTATTTTTTTTTTTTTTTTTTTTTTTGTCAAGGGAATCTTGTGAATCTTGCATCAGCCATGGAGTGTTTGCGAGCCTAAAAGACCCGCAAATTTCCATGACCGCCCAGTTGCACAAAGTGTACAAATGGGAGACGACCGGCGAACGCGGTTGCCGGCTACGCCCCAGATTCTTACTGGATAAACACACTATAAACCCCCCTGCGCTTGTTTGCCCCAAACCGGAACTCCCTTTTCAGGTATAACTTCAGTTTGGGACGCGCAGCCTAGGCAACTGGCCACTGCCTTCCCCCAGTCTAGTGACAGGAGAGCAATCTACGATAGAAAGCCCTCCTCCTTTTTCTTCAACAAGGTGGCCCTTACGTACTCTGCTACTTTGTTCCAATTTTCAGAACTCCGTAGCATTTCCGGAACCACCGTCTCTGGCCTCCAAATCGTGAAGGGCGGGCGCCCTTCCACGTAGCGCACACATCCGAAGAAAGTGTGCTCCACTGTATTCTTCTCGCCTGGGCAGTGCAAGCACTCCTCTGTTGCCACCTTATGCCAATGTTTTAACATTTCACGAAAGTACCCGTGTCCCGTTAAAAATTGGGTGAGGTAAAAATCCACCTCCCCATGTTGTCGTCCAGTCCATTCCTGCAGATCTGAAATCAGTCTGCGCGTCCATCGGGCATTTTCCTCAATTATTATTATTATTATTATTATTATTATTATTATTATTATTATTATAAACTATGAAAATAATCACTATTAATATAAAAAATAATTTTTATGTAATTTATGAAAAAAAATAATTTATAAATACCTAAAATTATTGCATTTTTAACGACTAAACCTCTAATAAAAATTTCAATAGATTTATTTAAAATGATTGATTGATTGATTGATTGAATAATAATAATTAATGATTGATTAATATGAATAAAATATAATTGCAAAAAAAAATTTTTAAACTACAATTACTAATTAAAAGCATCTATTAAATTTACTACATACTAAAATATAACACTGAAATTTGATTATTTACAACAACACATACATAGAATAACACTAGATACCACTGATATTATTAAAAAGTCAATCTTATCCCAAAATAAAAATTACTCCTCCATTCTATTTTTTTAATTTCATACCAATTAGAAATTATGATAACCAATAACCAACTAAAATACTAAAATAAAAATTTTAAAACAATAACACCAATAAAAATCCAAAAATAATTAAAAACTTACTATTATAAATAAAAAAATTAAAAATGTATACACTAAAGCTTTTTTTACAGTATTATTCATTTTTTTTTATTTTTCTTTTAGATGTTAATTGCGCAAAATTAAATTATGCGCTAATGCATTTCACTTTAATTAAACAAATCTTTAACTAAGAAAGCATAATTTTATTGTACGACAAATATTTTTGCAAAATACATAATTTAAATTATACACACATACAACTATGTAAATAATGCAAACTTTTGTTAAATCATATAAAATATAAATAAAACATTTTTCTATAGAAATATGATACATATTCGCATAAAAATAAATATAACTAAATGATTAATATAAAATTTTAAAAAATCTATGATTTTAAAAAAATAGAACCCACCTTTAATTCACCAAAATAATTGTATTCCACAGGTGATAATTATTGAAGGTTTCAAATGTAAAAAAAATATTTGCTTAATTAGAATTGACAAAATTTACATAAAATTATTTGTTTAATTAGAATAGACAAAATTTACATTCAACCCTTCAAAATATCACCTGCAGAAAAATAAATCTACATTTGAATTAAATTCATTTCTCTCTCTCTCTCTCTCTCTCTCTCGAGAAATAAAAATGCGGGAAAATACAGACTCGGCACACGGATTACGAAAGTATACAAACTCGGCACTTATTAAAATAAAAAAATTATTTATTATACACAAAATTTAAAATTTTATTTTAACTGTAACTACGTAAACTGCAAAAGAGGGGAGAATCTTTTAAACAGTGCCGAGACTGACTGCTATTAAGTGCCGAGCTGAACCCCCGGATTAAGTGCCGAGTTGGACTTTTAATCCGTTTTATCAGGGGATTAATCAGTGGATGTGCCGAGTCCGTATATGCCCAAAAAAGCTTACAATTGATTTTTTCATTTTTATTAGTTTGCAAGATGTAACAAATTATTAATAAATGATACATTTTATAACTACTTATATTTTTCATCCGAGAATAAAAAAGATGATTTAAATCTTTTCAGGAAATTGCAATCCTAAAAATATTGTAAATTAAAAAAAAAATATTTATGATAAAAATTTATGCTTACTTGACACGCAAAAGTCCAACTCTTGATGGTACGTCTGATTGGTATGACAGGAACATTTTTTTGACAAATGTATTGAGGTTTGCACGTACTCTTATAATCTACCCCATTACATGATTCCTGGAAATCAGCCATTTCGACGCATGTTTTTTCGAATTTAATGAATGGAAAACATATTTCCAAATCTGTACAATTAACATTATCGTCATACATTTGGTATGGCTTAAAATGACCAAACTTAAACGTTATAAAAAATATAAACCCGAGCAAAATTAATTTTTTAATTTTTTTTTATTTTTCAAAACCCCGCGCGCTTCTGTGAAAATTTAAATGATATAAATTTTAGCAAAAATCGCTTTCTATAAATAACAAAAAAATTTTGCTTATAAAATTAAAGTACAGTGTAATGATAATAATTTAATTAACCACTTACATTGTATTCAAAAAAATGTAAAACAGGTTAATTCAATTTTCTAATTAAAATCAAGCTGTTTACTATGTTACATTGTAATTAAAAAACTAGGTATCTCAGTCAAATAGCTTATGAAAATAATGTAAAACAGGTTTAAAAATTTTCAAATAAACCCAAGATTTAACTTTTATTATTTACATTTGTATTTAGGTAAAAGGTTAATTCAATTAAAATTCGTGTGAAAAAAAATAAATTTTCAAATTCTCACATAAACACCTTATGAGAATTTAATGTGAGAAAATTCATTAAAAAATATGATACTTTAAAAAAATTACCCGCCTTTTTGTCCAAAAAAATATAAAAAAATACTTTAAAAAGAGAAACGCCTCCTTCAAACTAAAATAAAAAAGGCCCGCTTCTTATTGCTTAAAAAAATAATTCGACCAACCAATTGAAAAAAATATTTTTTTCAGTAGGGTGTAATCTGACACGACTGTATAAAAAATTTGGTCAGCTTTCACCTAAAAGATTTTTTGCATGTAAACTAAAAATGTATAAAATAAACGTATAATATTGTTATAATAATTAATATTATAGTTGGTGCTCAGGCGCGACGTGAGAAACACACACGAGTTCGCACTCCTCATTATTTAATAATAAATAAGTATTTAATTAGTTTTAAAAAATAAAAAAGTGCAATATCTTGACCAAAAATATCATAGCTAATAAAAGTGCAATAAATAATCAGTGACATACAAGTTATATATTAGCAACTTAAACATCTTTTGCTCGTGTGTGTACTCTCCATCGCCGCCGCCAGTTTTAATATTCATTCCAACTTGACTGTGCTAAAATTTTTTTATTTAACAACAAAGTTCTAAATAAGCAAATTATTGCTAATAAATATTGTGGTAAATTAATATAAAGTGTTGATTAAATTGATTGCATATTGTTTTATCATCTTCGTTTAGTTTCTTTTGGAGGGAAAATATTTAACCATCAACATATCAGTTATCATCAGAAGATATTTTAAACAACGTCGTCTGCAATTATTACCTCACTCACAAGATGGCTCTTAATGCAGGTAATTTAAAACAACACAAGTCACGTTCATATACACTCTGTCGAGTATGTAATACCAAAGGCGTCAAAGGCAGTCCTATGGTTACCTGCATTAAATCCACAAAACGAATACATTCAAAAAGCAGTTGTGCCACAATATTCAATGCAAATAATATGCAATACATATGCCAAATGTGTAAAATTACACAACGTCGCAGTAATCAAATGAGCACTACACCTGTTATACGTCGCTCCGCCTCTGAAGTAGCCACACCTCCTACTACTATACCATCACAGAATAGTAGGCGGGCCCCTGGGCGTAAATCACATACGAACAGTACTGCCTCCGCTACAGTGCAGCCTGCTTTTGATGTTTCGATATTAAAAAATCTACAAGCTGAACTACAGAAATTAAACAGTTTATTAAATGATCTTCAACTAACGTGTGCAAACAATAGTACAGCTATTGCTTTTCTCAAGCAAGAAAATAAACGGTTATCTGAAACCATACGAAATCAGCAATTTAGTACTATTTCCACTAGAACATCTTCACTTAGTCCAATACATCAACTCAGCAGTGCAGCCAGCAGTAGCAGAGAACTTAGTAAAAATAACTTTAGCATAAAAAATAATAACTTTAGCATAAAAAATAACACTAATATCACTAACACTCATATAAAAACTAATTCAATTAATGAAAACAATTTACATAGAAATGGTATTATAAACAACAACAATACAGATTTAATTTACAGTACAAATAATATTAATCATAATAATAGTAATTGTAATAATAATAATGATAATGACACTCCCGTTTATTTTAATAATAATATTAATCACTGTGATATTAGATATATTGACTCTAGTGATAATTTAAATATAAATCTCATTAGTAATAATAATAATAGTAATAATAATAATAAACATATTGACTTGTATAACCAAAGTAAACAAAAATCATACACAACGACCAGTGATGATAATACTATTCCATCAACCTTGTCTAACCATCAATTACCAACTCGACATGCAGTTCCAGTTGAGAGCAGGGAAGTATTTATTCTCGGGTTCATGAAAATTAATAATGAACATAATATGAGATGCATATCTTTTTCCATATTAAAGTCATTGCTACCCTCTCTCAACTGCTCTGACATCTGTGAAGTACGAGAGGCCTGCCCTAGATCATCAACAGCAGCTAGCTAGCAATCATCCCAAAAATAAATTTACCTCCATAATTGCCAGACTTAGATCCCCTGATTTAGTTCATAGGATCATCACTGCCAGAAAATCTTACAATAATAATTACTTTTCAACCGCCAATATTAATCCTCATTTCTTAAACTCTGAACTTGCCACTGCACTCCCAAGCAGCAGAATCTTCATAAATGAAGTCCTCTCTCCTAGTGATCAATTATTCTACTTATCAATAAAAGATACTGCTAAAAAACTAGGCTTCAAATATGTTTGGCATTGCACTGGCAAGTTCTTAGTCCGCTGGAATGATAATTTCAGGTCACATTTAATAAAATCTATATCTGACTTAAAAACAATAATTGATTCCCTGGATATTGCTAGATCAAGTGTTCAATTAATGCCCACCCATGCACAACACCAGCAGATTTTACAAACTAGTAGCTCCAGTGACCATGCTGCAAATTCTAATCAAAATTGACAATTAAATAACAGCCCTTCAAAGTGCTCAAAGGGTCTAAAAATCGGGTTCTTAAATGCCACCTCTTTAAAGAAATACATATGGGACTTTCGCCAATACTTAATTAACGACAATTCCTATGATATATTTGGTGTAGCGGAAACAAGATTGGGCTCAGAAGTGGATGATAATATTACACAAATACCCGGTTATAGCACAGTACGCCAAGACCGCAACATAAGGGGTGGGGGGATCTTATTGTACATTAAGAAACATCTAAAGGCCAAGTTACTGTTTACATCGAAAACCGAACATCCAGGTAAACCCCTTAAGCCTGAATACATGTTTTGTTCAGTCTGGGAAGGAACATCCACTCCTATACTAATTGTCTTAGTATATCGCCCACCAGATGTATCTATTAGATCTGACAGACAGCTAATTGAATTACTTCGTACTACATCCTCAAATTTTAGTCATAAAGCAGTAATTGGTGACTGGAATGCAGACATACTTACTCCAGATGACTCTGGCACACACTTTTTCAAGGATATCATGAGCGAGCTGTCCCTAAAACTTGTAAATACTGGACCATCTCATCATACCACTAAGCGTTCTAAAGCAAACAATAATGCAAAAACCAATACAGATGATTTGACTTACACAGAACTGTCTGATAATGACGAATCATTTGACAAAAGGGATTTATCAACTAATGATGAACTGTCTAACAACAACCTGACAAAAGACACTTGGATAGACACAATTTTTGTGGATAAATGTGACACTTTAATCAGATATGATCGGTTTTTACCACCTTTTCCGAATAGACATGACATCATAACGGCTACCATAGATATTATATATCCATCAAAAACAATAGAAAGTCACACCTACAAAAGTATCAATCAAATCACAGCTAAAGATCTGAACTCCTACCTTTCTGAACAAGACTGGTCTATTTTTTCCACTGGAAAATATAATTCACTCGAAGACGATACGAAAGGATGGGTTCAAAACAGCTATTTGATGAATATCTCATCTTAACAAATTTGGTAGAGGAAAAATCTGAGATTGCGCGATGTGCTTATATGCACAATCGTATATGTCATTCTTTAGACATGAATAAAAACTTCTGGAGCGAAATGAGAAACTTGGGACTAATACCGAAACCAAGTGATGCTCTTCATGGGTTCCTACCTGAAGAACTCAACTCTTACTTTTCAGGAATTTCTTTTTCTTCCTCAGAGGACACAATAACATCTTTTAATAAAATCTCATCAGCCTCTCCAGATGGTTTTACTTTCAAGCAAGTCAGTGAAAATGATGTCATCCTAGCAGCCTCTCATTTTCAGTCCCAAGCTAAAGGTGATGATGGGATTCCACAAAGTATAATCGCAAAAGCGCTTCCCACAATTGCTAAATACCTGACCATCCTATTTAATGAATCATTAAAAAGTGGTAAGTTTCCTGAGGCTTGGAAAATATCGCGCATCTTGGCCCTTAAAATGGTCTCAATTCCAGCATCCCCCTCTGATTTTAGACCTATCGCTCTACTATGCTTTTTATCTAAAGTCTTGGAAAAGTTGGCTCACGATCATGTGGTTAGCTCCTTAACAAAGTCAAAAATCCTTCACATATTTCAAGCAGGTTTTAGAAAACATCATTCTACACAGACAGCCCTATTGAAACTAACAGATGACATTCGTCTGGCTAAAGAAAATAAACTGGCTACCTTTTTGCTAGAGTTTGATTTTTCCAAGGCATTTGATAATGTATCCCCATCCCAACTACTAACTAAACTTCAGGATAATAGCTTCTCAAAATCTGCTCTTATGTGGTTCTGGTCATATCTCAATGGTCGCTCCCTCTGTGTTACCTCCAAGCAATCTACGTCAGCACCCCGTAACATAAACATAGGCGTCCCTCAGGGCTCTGTACTTGGACCACTCTTGTTCTGTATTTACATGAATGATTTAAGCCAAGTATTAAATGACACGACCTTAAGAATGCTATATGCGGACGACTTACAAATTTTTGTACAGGTGCCACTAGAGCACATTCATGAAGGCATTCATCTTCTCTCAAATGCAGCTCTTAAAATGTCAGACTGGGCTGAACATAATATACTTTCCATGAACGTCAAAAAGACTAAAGCTATTGTATTTGGTATACCTCATGCGGTAGGGCTCTTCAAAAATCTAAACATCAGTAATATAGCAATTAATAGGAAAGGCGATAAGGTTCCGTTTGTAGATGAGGTTCTTAGTCTTGGGTTAATCTTAGATGATACATTAGCTGGTTGAGTCCTTAGTTATCCCTCATCTAGATTACTGCACAGTAGTCTATGCTGACATCTCCCTTGAACTACGTGAACAACTCCGAAGGCTAGCTAATCTAGGTATTCGGTACATATTTGGACTAAGACGTGACGAGCACATAACCCCATATAGGAAAAAACTCAAATGGCTCAGTAACAACACCCGACGTGACTTTTTTGCTGCTCTAATCATGTAAAGGATAGTAAGAATGAGGGAAGCTCCACTGCTGCTCTCATTATTCGAGCCCTATAAAAGTGATAAACCCACCAGAGGACCCCGCATAGATCTTAAAATCACTACAATGGTCACTGACTCTGGAAAGAATTCCTTCCAAATAAAATATGCCAACCTATGAAACTCTTTACCACCCTGCTATCGCGATTTACCATTATTTTCCCAATTTAAGAGAAGCATAAAAATATACCTCTCTAAACAGGATGCATTGAATTAGCACAGACGCTGTGTATACTTAGTCATTAAACTTAGTCATTAAAAAAAAAAAAAAAAAAAAAATTTATTAATCAGTATTATTATCACTGTTATTATATTTAAAAGATTTTAACTTATATTTACTATATTAACTATATATTTACTTATTTGTTGACTAATTTTAAATTCAGTTTTAAAATTTTATAATTTAAATTGACTTATATTTACTTATAATTTACTTATATTTACGTTTATATAGATTCTTTATTTTATTTTATTTAATAAAAATCAATTATATTATATTAACATATATTTACAACAATGTAATTACTGATATTAACTATGTAAAACTGGAGTGTTACTGTATTTTGATCTTTTTCAAATAAATTCAATAATAATAAAAAATAATAATATTAATAATATAAATGCATGAGCTTTTTCTGAAAAAATTTCATCAGCTTTCACCTAAAAGATTTTTTGCATGTTAATTAAAATTGTATACATAAAAATATTTACGTGTATAAAATAAACGCATACAAAATGGACGATCAATTCAATAATCAAGTTATAAATGCATAAAGTTTTTCGGAAATACTCGGTTAAATACGTATTATATATTTCTTTCAATGACAACAGTTTCAAGCCATCGTATAATTCCGTTCCTTTACAATACAGTCATAAATACATATGGGCGATTATTTCTCAACCCGGCCACCCCCCTCTGTCCAAAAATGGTGGCAACTTAAAAAGATTTTGGTTTTCTCAAATTGACTGGAAAAGGGTCTAGTTTTTTATTCTCATTGGCCTTTTCAACTCTGTAAATCTACTGTGCCCATTTTAGGCACTGAGCGGCGGCAGGTCGACATTTTAAAAACAGAAAAATTGAAATAAAAGTAGATTAACGGTAAGTTTTTTGAAATTTTTTTCTCTTAAAAGTTGTTATTTATTAAAACAAAGAAAATGAGACCACTTGCGTGGTAATTGGTTGATTTCTTAAAAAGTTTTATGGGTGCTATGTAGTTTTTAAAAATGGGTTAAAAACGGCTAATTTGACTGATGATATCTCTGAACCTGCATATCCAAAATAAAAAAGTTTTAGTGCAAAATGGTAGTCTTTTGATACATAATAAGTGTGCTAAATATCAGAAGATTTGATCCAGTAGTTTCGGATTTAGCAATTTTAGGGGTAATTCTGAAACAAGTTTTGACCCATTTTTTTAAGAGAATTAATACCCGAAAATTGCTAAATCCGAAACTACTCGATTAAATCTCCTGATATTTGGCTGACTTATTATGTATCAAAAGACTATCATTTTGCACTAAAACTTTTTTATTTTGGATATGTAGGTTCAGAGATATCATCAGTCAAATTAGCCGTTTTTAACCCATTTTTAAAAACTACATAGCACCCATAAAACTTTTTAAGAAATCAACCATTTACCACGCAAGTGGTCTCATTTTCTTTGTGTTAATAAATAACAACTTTTAAGAGAAAAAAATTTCAAAAAACTTACCGTTAATCTACTTTTATTTCAATTTTTCTGTTTTTAAAATGTCGACCTGCCGAAAACGAGCAGTACAAGTCGGAATTCTGTAAAAATTTTTATTGTGGAGAGAAAATTGATGAATTCACAACAATTGCCACAACTGAAAAAACTACACAATTGAACTGCCGGATGTAAGAACAGGTTATAACAATAGTAATCAATAAACAATTAAATTAAATAATGCATGTTATCAAACGCGCGCAAGAAAGAAATACACAAAGTAGAGCATGGTAAAAAGATACGAAGGTTTGATCAACCAAAAAAAAAATTTGAGAAAATTAAAAAATTTACGGCTCAAGACTAGAGCCTGGCTATAGTATCATGAAGTAGAGGGACCCATACCAGTTAAGGTGAACATTTATAAAAATTGTTTTGTTATTATTTTTTTCTGTTTGGTGGTAAAAAATAATATCTTTTATACTTAAAAGTATATACTAGAGTAATTCATAAGCCTTTTCGGGCTGGTCACGTCACAGGGTGATTCTCGTGGAACTCAAGCACGCTTTTAGATAGGGACTAAGACCAGCTGTTCCACGAGAACCCCATACTTAAAGAATTATCACGCAATTATACCAAAAACCCTTATTAGTAATAATAATTTTTTCTGTACTGCGGCCCGAAAGTACATATTTTCCGGATGGCAAAGACGTATTTTTTCACCACAGTCGCAGAAACATTTTGTATAATCCTCGGCCATAAATAAAGAATAACCCAAATCGCAGTTTTCCATTCGGCTTCGCCTTGGAAGGTAATTTACGTGTGATTTGGGCCATTGTTTATTTTTCTGGCCTAGGATTGTAATATATTTTAGGTTAGAAATGTATCTCTTTAATTCCGATATTTTGATTATTAAAAATATGACTTCAGATTCATGATAGGCTTAGCCGAGCACTCGTGCTAGTGCTCACGCTAGTGTCTCAACTTTTGAGCCCTTGATACTTAATATACTATTTAATACTGCAATAAATGCCAAATCTCATTTATTCTTCCCTTGTCTAACAATTAGATATCACTTTTGTGGTAATGATTTTTTTAATTTTAAGCCCAAATTAATAAAACTTTTAAATATCTCATTCACTTCCTTCCAAATATTTAATATTAAAACAAATTTCGCTTGTGGCAAGTGAGGTTTATTCATACTTAATCGATGGCAAATAATATGAAGCTGTGAAAGAAAAAAGAAAAGAATTTAGTACAAAAATTTTTTCATTTATCATGCCGTTGCACGTGAGTACCCCAATCATCAAAAAAGTTTATTTTTTCAAATTTTCTTTCCCTTTAAACTAATTTACAATCATTCAAATTAAAATAAAAAAATCTGCACCTATTCTTTACTTTTATGGCCTAGGATAAAAATATACTATGGACACAAAATAAGGTTGTAAAAATTATATGTTAAAACCCATTTTAAAAATTGAATGGCCAATCAGCAATAAATTATCACTAATTATTTTTATACTTTTTCAAAAGTATTTATTACTTTTTTATTCCAAATTCGTTTTTTAAATCAAATATTTAAATAATAAAAGAAGTCATTTTTTTAATTTTTAATTCCTACTCTAACTTACCTTAGCTCAGTAGCGCCCTCAACTCTCTGAGAAACCCTCATTGTTTCTAGAACGTGCGCATACACGAGTTCTTGTTCTCGGCATTTCATTTATAAAAGTAGTTATCAGATTAGCTTGAAATATTTTCTTAATTTTATTTGAAATTTAAGCTATTGTTTTTGAATTTGAGAATATATTACTTATGTTAAATATGTCCCAGTCTAATTTAAATAACCCAAAAGGAAGGAAAGCATCCAGACATGATGCTGATTATAAAAGAAACGTATCAAAATCGAAACGAAATAAGGTTTTTTAACATTCTTTGTTTTTTAATTGAAGAGATATTTCTCAATTAATAGATTTTTAGATATTTTATGTTTTTAAAATTAAAGAAAAAGATGTGGCAAGCATAGAGATCTGATTATATTACGTTTTAATTATTTTGTTTAGAAAAATTAGAAAAAAGATTGTTTTATTTTAACATTGATTTTTATATTACTTTGTGCATATCAACAACTGGGTTTATTCAAATATTAGTATCAATAATTATCGATCTTTACGAACAAATAATAATCTTATGTTTCAAAGATACATAAGGCATTTTCATGCCATTAATTTTATTTAAAATTTTTTACAATTTTAAATAAATTGTCCGCCCTCGATAGCTCAGTTGGTAGAGCGTCGGTCCGGCAAACCGAAGGTCGTGGGGTCGCATCCCGCTCGAGGCAAGTTGATGGACATTTTATTTTTCATTCAAAAACCTTTTTTTAAGTTAAATTATTAATTAATTTAACTTAAAAAATTATTTAACATCAATAAAAAATTTTTAATAATTTATTTAAAATTGTAAAAAATTTTAAATAAAATTAATGGCATGAAAATGCCTTATGTATCTTTGAAACATAAGATTATTATTTGTTCGTAAAGATCGATAATTATTGATACTAATATTTGAAAAAATATGACGAACGTTAAACTTATTAATTAATATAAAACTGGGTTTATTTTAATTTATTACTAATATACCAACGTAAATAAAATATTTTATTTAAAGATGTTCAATAATTTATTTAAAAAATGTTCATTATAAATAAGAAACCCTATAGTTGTAAATAAACTAAAACTAGTCAGGAGTTTAAAATAACCTAAAAATTTATCCTGATTTGCTGAATTATATTTTGAAACTTTTTAATATCTCATAATTCGCTGTTGTATTTCTATTGTTTAATTTATTTATATTCTAATTCAAATAGCAAATAAATATTTTTAATACAATTAATCGTATATAAATTACTCTTTATCATCCCTTTAACAATTTTTAAAATTCAAAAAAACATAATATTTAAGATTTTTCAGCTTTGGAGCTCGTTAAAAAAAATATAGGTAGTGTCAAGGATGGGGTTTTGAACACTTTAAGTTAATTTGTGACTTTACCGGGGTCGGCAACTCAGAAGTACAGTGGACTTCTGTTACTTCTGCGTACTTCTACCAAAAAAATAAAAAATTTAAAAAAAAAGGTTTTAAAAGTGTATCTGGGGGTTTTTTAGGTGTGCTAAAACCGAATCTGGAACTCAAATTTTAACATTTTAAATGGCGGACACAATATTGGCCAATTTTCGAAATGAAAATTAGCAAATTTTTAAAAATAAGAACAAAAAGGTTTTAAAAGTGAACTCGGGGGTTTTCGGGTATGCTGAATCTGAATATCGAACTCGAATTTCGAAATTCAAAATGGCAGTAATGTTCAGCCCCTAGTCAACGCGATATCATCCCTTAAAGGTGGGGTAAATTTTAAACTTTTGCAAACGATATTAAAAATGTACTGGGTCCAAAAAAAAGTATCAGTTACATAAGAAAAAATTAATTTATATCAATTTGTCGTATTCACCCCATCAGATATGGTGTAAGGGGGTGGTATTATAGCAAATTAGAAAAAATCAATATTTTGGTTTAAAAGTCTTACCTAGTAGTTAATTTGGGCTGCTCTTTTCATTTCCGAAGTCTACTTTTTTATACAACCCCTTGGAAATGTTATATCATACCCTAAATGTGGGGGAACCAGGAATAAATTATTATCTCGTTTACAAAACGGAAATCTTCTCTTTCCAGGTTTTCAATCAAGGAATTTATAGTTTCTTTTTTGGTATTACAATTCCAGGACTCGAAACCCGAAAATATTCTCTTTCCATGTTTTAAATCATGGAATTTAATTTCTCGTTTATTGAGAGTATAATTTCTAGATTTAAAACCAGGAATTGAATTATTTCTGTTCTATAATTTACAAAAATGGTCCACTTACCAACAACATGCAACTTTTGGTTATTTTTAGCAGTATTCTGGGGATTTTTATTAAATATTTATATTTTCAGGATTAATTAACACATAAAATACTACGATTATCCCCAATAGGAAACTTTTGGTAACTTTTATTTGGAGTTTTCCTTGGTTATATGTTCTCAGAGTCATTAACACTAATATTATATCCGGTTTTATCAGAAAAAGACCAAACGATCACAATATAAAAAAACTACACGACAAGCCTTACACTAACATAACCTAAGGAAGTAGGCTATAATAAATAAAACAACACCTCAAGCCTTACACTAACGTACCCTAAGGAAGTGGTCTATAATAAAGAAATGACACGTCAAGCCTTGTACTAACGTAACCTAAGGAAGTGGTCTATAATAAATAAATGACACGTCAAGCCTTACACTAACGTAACCTAAAGAAGTGGTCTCTAATAAAAAAATTACACTTCAAGCCTTACACTAGCTTAACCTAAGGAAGAAGTCTACTGTGAAAAAACGACACGTCAAGCCTTACAGTAGCATAACCTAAGGAAGTATGCTATAATAAATAAAACAGCATCTCAAGCCTTATACTAGCGTAACCTAAGGAAGTAGTCTATAATAAAGAAATGACACGTCAAGCCTTACACTAATGTAACCTAAGGAAGTGGTCTATAATAATGAAATGACATGTCAAGCCTTACACTAGCATAACCTAATGTTGTGTAAATACTGTATATATGTTGGTGAGCTCCCACCTTAATTTTATATGTATAACCGCTCCGAGCCTCAGTGCTCCGTCGGATCTCAGGCTATCAATAGCCACTCAAAAAAATTATTATTCTTATAATTAGTGAGATCCATACATTTATTAACACCATTATCTATAACTATCCTATCCATCTCTAAACATTTGGCATCCCGGATTTAGAACCTACAACTACTAATCAAAGACCAAAATCGAGTTTTTTTGTGATAATTTTTAAAGAAAAAACATGTGCTTGAGAAGTTTAAAAATTCAAAATGGTGGATATAGTGTGCATTTAAAAGCAAGGTTTTAGTATAAATTGTAAATGGTGTGTTCTCTGAAATGGACAGTGTAGTTTTATTACTATACAGGCGAAGCGAAAAATAATAATTTTTTTTTTTTAATTATTATGAACTAGATTTTTGTGTCATGTGCTCGTGTCATTGTATTATTTATTATTGTATTTTGAAAAATTTGCAACAGTTGAAATTTCAAGAAATATTGGAGAAAATAAAATTCTCTTTTTTGCGAAAAATCAAGTCTTAAAAAGAGACAGGCTGAATAAAATGTACATTGCAAAAAACTGACGTTCCAAAAATTTGTTTAATACTCAAGAAAAGTTAAGAAAAAAGAAAAGTGCCAGTTTTTTATGTAAACTTTTAATAAGAAAAATTTCATGATGAAATACAAAAAAAATTTAATGGTGACGTCATTAGTGAAAAAAGGGAGAAATTGGAGCTGTACTTCTCCATTATCATAGACTTCTGCAAAATTATCAACATCGTTGCCGGGTGGCGCGCGCAGTTCTTCACCAAATCTTCGCTGTTCTACCGCCATTAAGAAAGGAGCGCCTTCAATCTGTAAGAAAGACAAAGTAGAGAGGAAGAGGCCTGTAAAACGTCATCAAAGCGGAGAACAACGATGACTGTAAACTATCATCGAGCCGCGCACAAAAACGACGACGAACCTTTCAATGTTAGCTGCCATCTCAATTTTTAAACGGCGTCGACTGCTTGAAATTACTAAAAGATAAGTTTTTTCAGTATGCTTTTTAGCATTTACTTTTTATATATAAAATAACCTAAATTGATATTTTTAAAACGTATTTTTATTTTTTAAGTATCTTTTCTGCTAATTATCAATTATTTTATATAAATATTTTTTCTGCTATATATAAAATATTATTATATTTTGGTGAGCATTTTGGTTAAAATTGGTTAATTAAAATTGCTTTTTGGCGTATTTGCAGACATTTGGCGCACAAAAAAGAATAAAGCAAATTTTGTATTATCTTCATTTTATTTATTTAATTAACACATAAATAACACAAACAAAAAAATTTACAATTGGATAAAACTTTATTTAGATAATAAAACTAAAACTGGTTTAGGAACATCATTAGAAAGGACCCCGCACAAATCTTATGGAAAACGGATCCCGGTCAAATTGGCTGAAATTTTGATATGTTATTCCTTGAGTCATTCTGAGCAAAAGTTCTCATGGGCACATTGCCCAAAAACGAATATTTTCGGAGTTATTGGCCCATATCATTCTCGAATTGGCTCAGAGCCCCGTATCGAAAACATCTTTAAACAGATAGGTCAAAGGGATTTCGCAAAAGCTATTTACGTTTTTTGGGTCGCTAAGCTCGAATATGATGTCCATTTTTACCAAAAGTTGTCCAGTTGCCCACAATAGGCAACTTTTGGCCATTTTTTGGGCGTTTTCCGTTATTTTTATCTGATATGCATCACTTTAGGGCCGCTGAGCATGAATATGATATATTTTTTTACAGAAAGTAATCTAATTGCCCACAATAGGCAACTTTTGGTCATTTTTTGGGCGTTTTTTGTTGTTCTTATCTGATATGCATCACTTTAAGGCCACTCAGCACGAATATGATATTTTTTTTTACATAAAATGATCTGATGGTCCACAATAGGCAACAGTAATTTTTTATGATATTCCGCGATTTTTTTTTGGATGATTTTAGGGTCGCTGGACATTAATCTGATCTCCGTTTATACTGAAAGTTGCCCAGTTTCCCACAATAGACAAGTTCTTATTATGTTTTACGGTTTTTTCAAATTCATTACTTTGTTGTTTCACCTAATAGATTAAGAAAAAGTTTTTTGCCAAATAAACATTTCTTACACCCATTTAAGAATGTACAATTATACGTTAATTAGGGACTGTAATTAAAGCTCAAGTTTTAAGTATCTCTTTTTTTATGTATTTTTTCTAAAAATGTTTGTAAATACATGTTTAAAACTTAATTTTTATTGAAAATTTTTTATTCCTAAATATTTTTTTTGGGTATAATTTTTCAAAATATATTCATTGCAATTTTTATTATATACTATTTATAAAAAATAAATAAAATTAAAGAAAACCTATTCATAATAAGAAAAAATATTATAAATAAGAGTTTTTTTATTTTTTGTATAGATATTTTCCCTAAGGTCATAAATACTTTCCATTTGGATTCAATAATATTTATTATATCTGCAGTTCATTTTCTCGAAAACGAAATGCATTCTATAGTATATAAATAGAAGATAACTTCTATTTAAAATATTCTCTTTAGGGAAAATTATTTTCTTAAAATCTATATACTTTTAATAGTATTTGCAATTTAAAGAAAAAAAATTATTAATATAAAAAAGGGAAACATTGATTCGTCTAATAATTAAACGAATTATTAAATTCTCACTTTTAATTTTTTTAAATCTATCTTCGTAAAAATTATTAGGTAATAATTTATCATCATAGTAGGGAAATTAATTTTAATAATATGGCTAATCGATATCTGAATTGTTTTGTTTGTGATAATAGGTTTCTTCCTAGAACAATGGCTCGAATTGATGCTGATGAAAACAATGTTAGGCGGGAAATAGCCATTGAAAGACGAGATAATTTTAATAGACCACCTATGGACGTAACTGATCTTACTAGACTCTGTATTAATTGCAATCGATCAATTATTGAGGAAATCGCTTTAATTGAACAGGATCCAACATGTTTGAGACTAAATGTCTTATCCCAGTCGAGAAATAGTACATGTTTAATTTGCAATGCTGCTAACAATATTCATCGCTTATCTATCGAAGCCAAGGCTAATATTTTTATTCAAATGAATATATACGTTCCTGAAAATGTAAAATCTTGCGCAGATCATTTGGATGCTAAAGGATTTCTTTTACCTCATTTAAACCTAGGATTGCGTTTTATAAATAGGCCTTATCGGCTAAAAGGACCAGAACTTCAGACCTTTTTACAAGGGCTTCGAGAAGTAGCAAGAAGTATGAAGAGAATTGAGGATGAAAATAGTTTCACTGATGAAGAGTTTAAGTGTTTTTGTTCACTGACAAAACAACAGTTTCAAGATTTATATACTTTTTGCGACCGAGTAGCTGTTGAAGGTGGCTTTAGATATGTAAGCAAAAGAGATCTATTATTATTTTTATGCAAAATGCGTCAGGGGGTTTCTGACGAATTTTTAAATGCCATTTTCCAAAATTCCAGTCGACAAAACACAAGTTTAATTGTCGATACTGTTAGAAGATCTTTAATGCAGCGTTTTGTACCTGGAAATATTGGCTTCGATGCAATTGATAGAGAAACCTATATTGAAAGGCACGTTACAGAATTCGCAAATCAGCTATATAACCCTGAGCCTGAAACTGCTCGTGTGATTGCCTGCATTGATGCAACATATTCCTTTATTGATAAAAGTAGTAATTTTCGTTCCCTTCGACAATCATACTCCACTCATAAGGGGCGTCACTTAATAAAACCTGTGCTTATTGTAGCTCCTGATGGTTATATCCTTGATATTCAAGGTCCTTACTTTTCCGATTATTATAATAATGATGCTGCAATACTGGAAGCTGAATTCGAAAGAGATGGCGAAAGGATGCGAAGATGGTTTCAAGAAAATGATATCGTTTTAATTGACAGAGGTTATCGAGATAGCACAGAATTATTAGCTCACTTAGGTATTGTTTATAAAATGCCATCACTCCTTGAACGTGGAATGCGTCAGTTACCAACAGAGTACGCAAATGATTCTCGAAAAATAACTAAATCAAGGTGGATCGTAGAAAGTCGTAATGGGCATATAAAATCTATTTTTAAGTTCTTGAAGCAAACAATTTCCATTCAGCATGCTCCAAATATAGGTGACTACTATCGTATTGCTGGAGCACTTATAAATAGGTATCATCCTACTATTCAAATGGACGGAGCTGATGTTGAGTTTCTTTTATAAGTACTTCAATTTTTTTTAAAATTTTAACATTACTTTCAAAAAATCCAAAAAATATCTTTTATTTTATTTTCAAAATTTTGTAGAGGGTTTCGAAGTAGAGGCTG